>CM062810.1:564022728-565222728 GCA_031772625.1 Pinus tabuliformis
CGACCATGTAGTTACCCATTTGTGGTATTTATAAACTACGGACTATGATGAATGTGGAAAGAAAGGAAAGTTGTTGCCATACAACTGCAAGATCGTGGAATGAAAGTAGTGTGTGTGACAACATTCTTAATGAAAAACATTCCTCTCATAATCCCTCTCACCATTAATGCATGTCTCATGAGTTCTTCTCCTGTATTCCATAACCTAACCTCTGAAAGCTCCCACAAACTTATCCATTGCTACATAAGGTAGAGTGCACATACAAAATATTATTTGTGGATACTGAAAACATCAACCTTTCCACATTTAAAATGGACAAGACCATAATTGGGTTGTTTGACCCCTCATTACTATTTATTTATGCCACCTTGCATGAAGAGAGGGATTGTTTCAAAAATCTAGCTAATTTTTTCGAACTTTATGAAACCCATGAGAAGATTTAATCCCCCATTGCAACTTAATATACGGACAAAGCAAATCCCAATCATCACATGCCATGCATGTATCTAGGAAGCTCATCATTCTTGTGTCCTATATCCACCATGAATTTGTTAACCTAGAAATACTTGAACCATAAAAAAATTGAAACATTTTGAGGAGACTTAATAAGCAATTATACACTCTATATTGATGTATCCACATTGCGATGTCCATAATCTTTTGCAAATAATACAATTAATCTTTTTGTAACTTCCATTCTATCCTGTAGAGGCCAAGGTAGATCAATATGAGTCCTTGGACAAGAACAACCCATGTTTTTGGTCCGCAACTCCATTCCCGTCCCATTTAGTATGTAATCATAACCTCTCAAGAGATAAGAAATATTTGATGCGATTCCTTTTGGTCGCCATCTAGCACAACTTTAGAAATTGTATGTCCATTGATAATTATTTGTACACAATTAACCACCATTAAGGAATTTCCTATGATATGTAATAACTTGTATCCTTCTCTGAGAGAAATCTAAAGTTTTGTTTCAAGAGCCATGAACTCAGAATAATTGTTATTGTCGACCCTGCAATACTTAGCATACGTTCTCAAGGGATTTAGTTTATCATGCTAGAAAATGCCTCCAAACCCTGCAATACTTGGATTTCCTTTAGAATCCACATCAAAGTTTAATTCAATAAAATGCATAGGAGGAAACCTATGACTTGATATATCAACAACTTGTTTATTCAGGATCCTTGTAGGTTTTCTAATTACCATTATTTTATGTAGGCTTAGATTTCGAAGCATAGGAGCCTCCATGACTTCAAACTCCCAATCTTTTGATGTCAGGGTATGATCAAGAGGTTTTCTCAAATGTTTGAGAAGATTTGATCCAATCTTTATTGGATTTCTCTTCTTATCCCTAATGATTCAATGATTACACTCCTTCTACTGATTCCACAAGATAAATCCCAATGTAAAGTTCTTAGCTCTCTTAATAATTGGATTCTTGAAAGGACATATGAACCTTTGAATCATTGTTTCCTGAGTGATCTTAGTAGGTTCCTAGAAGTTGATAAGAATTATAGGAAGGAGTTTCTAGACTTTTTTGCATAAATGCATGAAATAAATAAATGATTAAATGATTCCTCTTATTTATCACATAGATAACAAATTGAAGGCCCTTCCACGACCTTCTATTGAATCATTTCCCATGCCAAAAGATGGTTCCATGCAATTAACCATAAGAAGATAGATTTTTTTGCCCAGCATACATCAATCTATATAGACTTCCACAACGACGCCTTGTCCAATTTGTTGCGCACCACAACAATCAAGTAGGCCTCTTTAACTATGAAGGAGCCTATAGAGAGAGTTCCCCATCTCAATATTTTAGAATCATCTTAGGATTTGATCATCCTTTGTCACAAATCCTTATGCAATATTTTCCAAGGGAGACTCTTTAGAAATTTGGCCCAAGCTTTCTTTTGTTTCCAAGATCTCCAAGATTACTATCCCCATCTCCTTGCCAATACTCTATTCCTTTTGTAAAACCCATATGTTTCAAGAGTATTTTCATTTGTCTAAGAGTAAGATCATCCTTCAGCGTTGGCATTTGTTTCCATGCTTCATCCCAAAAATAACCAGCTCTCTTGACTTAATATCCCATAACACATTATTTTGTATCAATATCTCATTGATGTTCGCCCAAACCCATAAGCTGGAACCTGGAATATTTTTTATCATAATGAAGCATATCTTACTATGTATGTAACGTGACATATTTCCTTAACAAAATTTATATCAAAATTTGGTCCTCCTTGCGCCAAAAGTAGTATTCATGATTTGAATTTCAGGATCTTGTAAACTTAGGCCACCTGAATGTTTGGTTAAAATAAGCTTCTCCTAGCGATGTCATGACCATCGCCTAGCCTCTTTGGCTCCTTACCATAAAGCATCAATCCATAAATATCAGAGTTTAGCTGCAATAGTTTTTGGAAAAGGCATAGCCACAATCTGATATACAAGAATGGCTTGTAAGACTGCCGTAATGAGAACTAATATTCCTTCGAAATTAAGGGGTGTAAAGTTCCAATTTTGAATCATGTTTAACAAATTTACGATTAAATATTTCCACTAGGATCTCCTTTTAAGATATAAAACCAATGGGATCCCCATATATTTAACAGTAAATTTATCACGAGAACAGAAAAAAAATTGTAAGATGAATTTGGAGAGAGTCTTTACAGTTAAAGAAAAATATACACGTCTTCTCCCTATTTATCACATTCCTTGATAAACACGAGTCAGTTTTTAAACCCTCTAAAAAAGTCACGTGGGTTATCACAACCCGTTAAAACATTAAAGGTTTTGTGTGTCACGTGGGTGGTGACATTAAAAAGTTCAAACTTAAAGGTGTTAATGCATGTCACGTGGGTCGCTCAAGTTTGTAAAAGTGTTTTTTTTAAGTTTTTTTAATAAAAAACAAATACTCGGGCTTATTAAAAAAGAGTTATAAAGTTGTTTTCTGAAAACTAAAGTATGGGAAAAGATTTTAATATAGTCTTTATTTAAAAGGTTTCTTAAAAAGATATATTAAAGTTTTTTTTAAAGAGGAATTTATTGAAAAGGGCTTATAAATTTTTCGAGTGGATTTAGAGTTTTATAAGGGAATTTTTTGAAGAAAGATGGGTTTTTCAAATTTCTAGTTTCAGTCTCCACTGTTTACAAGGAAAGATTATGATGTGTGGATTATTAATATGTTGACCATGTTGCAGGCTCATGATGTTTGGGATTATGTCTAGTTTGGGTTTTCAGAACCTAAAGGTGAAGTAGAAGAACGAGCTCTCACTAATGCAAAGAGGGACCTATGGAAGAAAGACAAAATGAAGAATGCACAAGCATTGTAGCTTATCCAACAAGGAGTGAACCGAGAAGTGTTCAATAAAAATTATGATCACGTATTCAACAAAGGAAGCATGGGAAACCTTGGCTACAAGCTATAAGGGTATGACCAAAGTCAATATTGTTAAGTTGCAGAATACTAGGAGAGATTTTGAAAATCCGCAGATGAAGGAGACAGAGGACATTGATTCTTTCATGAATTCAGTCATGACTATCGTAAATCAGTGAAAAATTTATGGCGAGGAAAGTAAAGATCAAGCGGTGGTTGAGAAGGTCCTGAGATCTATTGACACCTAATCCTCTGAGATTGGGTGAATTTGGAATGTGAACAGTCATCAAAAGATGAACTGAGCAGTCACATTCTTTGTATATAACAACAGCTACCTAATGAAATAAATCGTATTAGTTTTCTGCCAAACTGGAGTTACTCCTGGCCTGACATGGTAACAGAGCCACCTCCCTGTTTACCCTTTATGTCTTTGTAACTCCTGATCTTCTCCATCTGCCCTGACATATTCTATTTATGATTTTTTGCGCCCTGTTCATTTGAATGCGCTCATAATCCAAAACCGTTCGATATTTGTGCGCCACTGGGCTCTGTCTATAATCAACGCATCTGTCATGGCCTGTCTTGTGTATCACTGACTGCTCCTCCTTGATTTCTTGGTTAACGCCTGAATGATATACGTTTTCTGCTATTGTGCATCCGTTTGTAACAGATTTGTTATGTCGTAGAGTCAGCAGGGTCATACCTTGTCCTCACTCAATAGTTGTGATCTCGTCTTACCCTCCATCTGTCTGAACGGTGAATACGAGCTTCTGCACACTCTGCGTACCCTCAAACCACCTCCATTTGCTTCAGCTTCACAATGGAATCCGCAAAGGAGCGAATTCTCTCGGCCACTTCACTGCTGGAAGCGTGATTGTGAGCATTTTTTAAGTGCGGTGTGTTACCCGATTTGAGTTCTTGTGGTGAATCGCAGGACGTTTGCCAGCCATGCTATGGCCCTCCAACTCATGTACCTCCTGCATCTCCGTCTCAGCAACCGGCTAGTCCAGCTCCACCGCGGCGAAAGGTTTCGAAAGGAATGGTGGCATTTGCAGTAGTGGGATCGGTCGGGAGTTTCATCGGCCTCTACGCAATTCTCTGGATCCTCTACCTGGTATCAGCATGTTTTAAATGTTGGCCTCTACCCTTTTAACGCGCACGGAAATGCATTGATATAAATTGTTAGGGTCTTGCCTTCGGAACCAACTCAATGTCTGCCTTCGAATTTTCCTGTTATTTTGTCGTTTCAAATATGTGGATGCCAATCTTTGGAGAAAATTCTTCAGTTTGCCTCGTTTGGGAAAGACCAAGCCAGC
Source organism: Pinus tabuliformis (assembly GCA_031772625.1). Lineage (NCBI taxonomy): Eukaryota > Viridiplantae > Streptophyta > Pinopsida > Pinales > Pinaceae > Pinus > Pinus tabuliformis. Next base: position 564,027,430 of record CM062810.1, read on the forward strand.
TATGTAAGTTGGAAAATTGAGAACATAGGTTTTTTTAAATGTTCTCTCCAATTCTCCAAGATGGTAGAGTTTAATCATAAATAGAACTGTGAAGTTGCGGTGAAATCTTATGATTTGTTTTCACTGAAAACATCAAGCTCTCGTACCAATCACTTGCTCGCTGAGCAACTACAACTGGGCAGCCCAATTCTTCGCTCATGTACAGTAGCTGCTCCATCATCCCGCAATCAAGAATGTTGCCTGCGTAAATGCGTGTGAAAAGTTGTTTCTTCCATTGTGATTTTTTCTGCATCAATCTTTTCCGAATGAAATACTCTTCAAACTCTTTGAACATAGATTTTATCATTTAATGGCAGAAATTAGTCAAGAAAACAGAGCTCCCGCCTGTCATCCTTTCTTGTGAAATCTGGAGAGAATGTCTGCACTTTAACGCTATCATATTTTTATTACTGGTCTAGAGAATCAAAGGGATTTATGGTTATTTTTTTTAGTCTTTTCAGTGAACTTTGAAATTGTAATACCGTTGTTGCTCCAACTTTGTAGAGATCGCGGTGAATGACTGATTATTTTTAAACAACCAAAGTTATTTCCCACAGAAATCTTTTGAGTACAATTTCACTGTATATCAGCAGAAGTTTTTTTATCAGCAGAAGTATTTTTTACAGAATGCATTCAATCATCTCTATGGTAGGAATAGTTCTCACTGGCAAGGAGAACTATCCTGAATGGTCCCGGATGATAAAACACACCCTCATCTTCAATGAGTTGTGGAAAGGAGTGTGTGTCGGAGAAGCAGACAATGACCCAGTGCAGCCTACATCAGACAAAGAGCTCATCATTTGGGAAAACAAGAACAGCAAAGCCTATGCATTAATCACAGCATCTGTAAATGAAGAGGTGAGTCGCCATATTTCATCATATTCAACTGCCTTTGAAGCTTTACAAAAGCTGAAAGAACTCTATGACCCACATTCTACACTTGAAGTTGTTCAGCTCATGATTAAACTCTTCACTCTTGAACTGAAAAATAATGATCCTCTTGCTCTTGCATCTGAAGTAAATTCTATAATGCATGATATAAAATCCACTAAGGTTGAGCTGGATATCCCTCTTATTGCTTTTCTCAAGGCACTCTATCCTACCTACTCCAATTATCTTGAGTCTTTACAAGCAAATGGAAATCTTAAAGATATAACCTTTGACTCTCTTGTGAAAAATTTTGATGAAAGAGATAAAGCCTTTGGAAAGAAGACAGCCCTTGAATCTTCTGAAGAGACTGTGTGCCTTGCTCATAAAGAAAAGCATCTTTCTCAAGATTCTACAAGAGGAAGAGGTGGACGAAGAGGAAGAGGAAGATACTCCAGAGGCAGGGGGGCAGACATTCTCAAGGAGAAAAGGCAGACTTACACTGCATTTGCTGCAAAAGAAATGGATCACATGATGCTTCTACATGCAAGCTACCATGGGACAAAATTGAGCAGAAAAGAAACCAACAGAAAGGTAAAACTGATGATACAGACAAAGGTAAAGCACCTGAATCTGCTCACTATATTGAGGCACAATGTAACATTGGAGTAAATGAATTTTTGTTTAATGCTTCACTTGCTTCTTCGAAAAATGATTGGTTGCTTGATTCAGGAGAAACCTGTCATATGACTCATAGAAAATATTTTTTTGAAGATTTCATTGACAATGTTGATGGAGCAGTATACTTTGCAGATCAGTCAAAAATCAAGCCATCAGGGCTTGGCACAATCAGGCTTAAACTGCCTGGTCTTCTAGACTTTCTTCTGGATCATGTTCTATATCTCCCACAACTCAAGAGAAACTTTGTCCTTGGTCCACATCCGCCAGCAAGGTCACTCCATTCATATGTTTGATGGCAAGCTTGAGGTAAGAAAAGCTATTGACCACTCACTTGTCATGAGGGGAATAGAAGAAGAAAGACTTCTCAAACTGCAAGGAACCTCTGCTCATGCACAACATTTCTCATATATTTCTCATCATGAAGAAGGTACACTTCCATCAAGTTTATTATGGCATGCTAGATTTGGACATTTAAACTATGACAACCTTCGCTTATTGAAGAAAAATGGTGTTGCTGGTTTGCCTACAATTCCTAGGAAACATAAGCAATGTGATGCTTGCATTCTAGGAAAGCATAGCAAACAGTATTTTCATGATTCACATTCAAGAGCACATAGGAAGCTTGAACTCATTCATTCAGATTTATGTGGTCCAATGCCTGTTCCTTCTGCAAATGGAAATAAATATATCATGACATTTATTGATGATTACACCAGAATGTGTTGGGTTTATTTATTGAAGAACAAATCTGATGCTTTTCAAACATTCAAGAATTTTCATAAATGGATTGAAAATGATGCACAATCTCATATTGGGTCTATTCGCACTGATAATGGAAAATAATATACATCAAATGAATTTGAAAACTATCTTCGCCAACATGGGATCAAACATCAAACAACTGTGCCTTATAATCCCCAACAGAATGGTGTAGCTGAAAGAATGAATAGAACAATCTTGAATATGGTACGATCCATGCTTTTCTTCAAAAATGTAAAGATAATGTTTTGGGCTGATGCTGTTCTATGTGCTGCATATATAAAGAATAGATGTCCATCTAATGCTATAAGAAACAAGACTCCTTATGAATTGTGGTATGGACATGTTCCTTCGGTAAAACATCTCAGGATCTTTGGTTCCACCTGTTATGCTTTGATACCAAAGGTACATAGAAACAAACTTGGTGCTAGAAGTCGTAAGTGTATCTTCCTGGGGTATTCAAACACCTCCAAAGCATACCACCTCTATGATGAAGCAAATAAAAAGTTTGTTGTATCTAGAGATGTAATTTTTCTTGAATCATCCAAATCTAACAATGTTGTTGAGCGGCAACTTGATCGCTTGGATAGATTCGCAAAAACGAAATCATTTCAAGAATTTGATAATCAGATTCCACATCTTGAAGGGGGGATTCCTATACTAGATCAACATGTGGAATCTTCTTTTGAAGAACACTCTCCCCCGAATGAAACTCCAACAACGGATGATGCTTTAAGTGATGTAATTGATAGAATTGGGAGACTCAATATTGATTCAGTCCCAACTCAATCAATAGAGCAGCCTGGACCATCTCAGAAAGGTCCCCCAAAGTGGCTGACAAAGACACTTGAAAGTGTTCATCCTGATGAAATTGGAAAAACAGGAACCAGAAATTCAAACCGACAAAATGGAGGTGATGTAGATGACTCTAATTCACCTGTTGATATGGATGTTACTTATGATTGTGAATTGAACTTGTCTACAGATTTTGAACCAACTTCCTTCAAAGAAGCTGCTTCTCATGATGAATGGAAAGAAGCGATGCAAAAGGAGTATGATGCCCTCATAAAGAATGGCACTTGGAAGCTGGTTGATCCTCCATTTGGAACCAAACCAATTGGCTGCAAGTGGGTCTACAAGAACAAGTACAAAGCTGATGGCTCACTTGACAAGCACAAAGCTAGGCTTGTGGCAAAAGGTTTTGCACAGAAGGAAGGGGTCGATTATGAGGAAACTTTTTCCCCCACAGCAAAATGGGCCACCATCCGGACACTCTTTGCACTAGCAGCTCAAAACGGTTGGAAAGTCCATCAAATGGATGTAAAAAATGCCTTCTTGAATGGAGATCTAAAAGAAAATGTTTTTATGTCCCAGCCTGAAGGATTTGCTGTGAAAGGACATGAACAAAAAGTATGCAAACTTGTGAAGTCCTTGTATGGCCTCAAACAAGCACCGCGAGCCTGGTATGAAAAACTAACTGAGCATCTTCTGAAACTCAACTTCAATCATTTTGATCTTGATGATGCAACTTTATTTGTCAAGAAAGTTGGCAAAACAGTTGTATATCTTGTGGTATATGTAGATGATCTTTTAATGACAGGGAACAATGAAAGCTACATTGCATCCATAAAGAAGGAATTGGGGAAAAGTTTTGAAATGACTGATTTGGGCTATGTTCATTACTATCTTGGCATTGAAGTAACCCAACATCCAAAATCCATATTTCTTTCTCAAAAGAAATACATTGGAGATTTGTTAAACAGATTTGGCATGACAGAGTGCAATCCTCTTTCTACTCCAATGGAACAAAACTTAAAGCTCACATCTATTGAAGGAAAGGAATTTGAGGATGCAACAAAGTATAGACAGCTTTAGGAAGTCTCATCTACCTCACTACTACCAGACCAGACATTTCATTTGCTGTTGGAATCCTCTCCAGGTTTATGCAAAAGCCTTGTGAGGGACATTGGTCTGCTGCAAAAAGAGTTCTAAGGTACTTGAAGGGAACTCAAGACCTTGGAATCAAGTATACACAGGTGGACGACTTCAGCTTGATTGGATACTCTGATTCAGACTTCGATGGAGACAAAGAAACTGGGGTATCTACTTCAGGATATGCTATGAGTCTTGGATCAGGAGCTGTCTCTTGGAGATCACGCAAACAATCAGTTCCAGCAGATTCCACAACAGAAGCAGAATACGTGGCAGCAGCTGAAGCAACGAAAGAAATTGTGTGGCTCAGAAAAATTCTTGAAGATTTGCAGGTAAAACAAGTACAATCAACTCCACTCATGATTGACAACACCTCTGCAATAAAGTTGGCCAAGAACCCAAAGTTCCATGATCGTACAAAGCACATCAATACTAAATATCATCTGATCCGACATCATGTTGAGGCCAAAACAATCCATCTCCGTCATTGTTCCACAAATGAGCAAATTGCAGACATCTTCACCAAAGCGCTTGGAAGAGAAAAGCTTGAAAGATTCAGAAAGATGCTTGGACTCACCAACATCCCTTCAGATTAAGGGGGGGGAATGTTGACACCTAATCCTCTGAGATTGGGTGAATTTGGAATGTGAACAGTCATCAGAAGATGAACTGAGCAGTCACATTCTTTGTATATAACAATAGCTACCTAATGAAATAACTCGTATCAGTTTTCTGCCAAACTGGAGTTACTCCTGGCCTGACAAGATCTTTGTCTACCAAATTTAATGTTGTGGTAGAAACCATAGAAGAAGCTAAGGGTTTGAAATCATTGACATTTGATGAGATGATGGGATCACTTCTATCACATGAGGCAATGATAGATAGAAATCAGGATTCCACTTTAGAAGCCACTTTCATAAGTTAGGTTTCTATTTCAAGAGACAGAGGTCGAGGTAGAAGTAGACTGAGAGGCAGAGGACATCGCTGGAGCCATGGTGGTTAGAGAGATGGCCGAGAAGAGCATGAACGTGATTGTGGAAGCAACAACAAAATCTTCAACAATAATCAAAGAGTTGACAAATCAAAGTTGAGATGTTATTACTGTAATAAATTTGGTCACTATGCCAATGATTGTAGGAAGAGGATTGATCCAGGTGGATGTTGTTGGCCACCTACCTATTCCACTGGGACCCCACCACTGTCTCTTTCAATTTTTAGTTTCCTTAATTGTAGCACAATCTACTATTTTTGGCAGTTTTTCGGGTCATGAGCTTCCAGAGGCATTTTGAGGCCCTAAACGATGTTTTTATGGAAAATCAGGGCCAACAAGTATATTAGACAAGTGTTGGCCTATTGGAAGTTGTATTCCTCGAATAGATATTTCTAACGAGGTATTGTGCACATCAAACGGAGATCGTATGCCAAAGTTACGACCTGTGAAGTTGATGTACCAATTTACCTAAATAGGGCCTATATTTTTGGCACTTTATCTCCTAGGGTTAGGTTTTTGGATGTTTAGGGTTTTCCATTGTTTCTCAATAATAAATAGGCCTTCAAGCCTCATTGTAACACAGTTCAAAGGCATGTAACCACCACATCTCTTCTCAGAGATAAGCTACAATCATCCGAGGTAGTCTTATTTCCATTCTATTTGTAAGCATATTTCAATATTTGATATTAATGAAATGAAGTGTTATTTCTGCTGCGTCTTTGTATTTATGGTTATATCATTAATATTTTGCATTCGTGTTTAAATTCGGATCAAGGATAGTTGATCAAGGAAACCATAGAACTAATGTCACTACAAAGAGTACTAAATCGATGTTCCTAGCTTGCCATATCATGCATGAACCTTCTGATAATGTGTGGCTATTAGATAGTGGTTGCAGTAATGTTTTGGAGAATTTAGTATCTACGGATAAATACTAATTCCCTAGATAAGTAGTTGTATCTAGAACAACAGTTTAAATTGTTTTATACTTTTCCTATAAGCAATAGATAAGATGAGAAGATATAAGGCTTACCTATAGTTCCACTTTCCTCTCGTCTCCCTTGTATCAATTCCGTCGCTCCTTCCCATACTTAATCAGCTTGAGAAGTACCTTGTAAACACAACATAAGACAAAAACTGATCAAAGCATACGATCTATTGAATATAAATGAAAGGAATCAGATACAATTCACACACATAAGAATTATAAAATAATACAAACATATGGGAAAAAGGTTCAAACACTTTCTTAGATAGAAGAAGGAATTACAACCATTGGTGTATGATTCAAAGCCATTCCTCCAACTTGGATCCCATCCACATCACATCAAAAGCATGACAAACTTGTAGCATCACAATACTTGCTTCAAAGCCAAATCTCATAGGAGCATTATCTCCTTAAAATTCAACATAGTCCAGCCCCTGATCACTTAGATGAGTGGTCAATTTATAGGAAGATGAAGGAGGTTGTCATAAATGGTGGCATTGAATGGCCTTCCATACTTAGAATTAGTTCCATGGAGGAAGGGATGAGAGGATAGGATGCATCTTAACTCATTCCTCATCCATTTTCGAGCTCATAGGAGTTGATAAGTGAGGGAAACTTCTAGATGACTCCAAAAGATGAGAATATTACCAAAACCCTATGTGAATTTCATTCATTCTCACCTAGCACAGGTGAAAGGAAGCCTAAGTGCTCTGCAGAGCACCCTGGCAGTGGACTTAACTTCTCTGCAGCTCACCTTCATAAGGGTTTACCTGCGATGGTCCCTTTAGAGGCTATTTCTGGATGTCTTCAAGTCATGAAACTGTCTGGGAAGGAGGCATTCACAGGGGTGACTTGTTTAGGGCATGAAGCAACTGAAATTAGGGTTTGATGAGCCCTAAAACATTGGTCTCAATGTTGGGATTTGATGTGCCCAAATGGATTTGTAATAGCTACCCCCTAAAGAATGAAGTCAGAAAAATGCCAATGTCGAATGAAATGCTTTACGATGTGATGAGGAGGTATAAAAGTGGAAAGTGACCTACATCAATTAGAATACATATATCATGATATTTGATTTTACATGAATTGCTGAGGGGAGGCACACCCATGCTCAGTTTATAAACTTTCATTACATGTACATAAACAATCGTCTAAGATATAGACCTGTGATCGGAAAGACCAATGACCATCAATGTAAATCCATTGTACATATGATTTAGTAATCAAGAAATCGCAGCTCGGATGGATGAAACTAGATATAGGGTCTTCAATCTAGTTCAACCGTTCGCTCAAGTACAAGTCTAACCATGTGAATATGTGATCTGAAGCGAACATGGGAAGACACCATCTGATTACTAGCCAATGATGTAAGCTGTTAACAGATGCGAGAGAAATCAACAATAATGATAACGATCATCAAGGTACTACAGTACATTCTGCATGGTGTGAATAGATGATTTGATGTCGAACACCATACAAAGTCTTTCGGTCGATGGCCATTGATGTATGCCTATCGCCGAAAGCGAGAAACCTGTCGTTGATGCATGCAAGCTTCAAGGTACTGAATGGGTGTTTCTAAGTCAACGACAGGAAACGAGTGTAGTGATTTTAGATATGGAATTTAACTGACAACACAAGGTTCAGGAATGGCGGTCATGAAATTGAAGGTTTATGGTATTGTAAAGGATGACTTCTCTTGAACATATCAACAAAACTGAATGAATTGGTAGCATTGACCCAAAACCAAAGTAATGGATGGTGTGATAGACCATAAGTATGATAACCATCAAGCAAATAACCCAACCCACATAGTCTGAATGAATTGGCAGCATTGACCCAAAACCAAAAGTGATGGATGGTGTGATAGACCATAGGTATGATAACCATCAAGCAGATAACCCAACCCAAATAGTCACGGAGATGACGTGAAAGTGTCATGTTCAAGAGTGACCTGCTACCATAAAGTGGTTTTCCCCTTTTTCCCATTTTCCCTAGTCATTGTTGACCAATATCTCTTTATTTTTATCAATCTTGAGGAGGATAACATATGCTTGTTGTATAATTTCACCCTTCGAGCGAATCCATCGCTATTTGATGTTTTAACGAGTCTAGTGAAGGTGAAACTCGGTCTTGTCTAGATGGACAAGTTTGTTGCTATTTGATGTTTTAACAAGTTTGAACCATCTGCCATTACAATAAGGATCTCAACTTATATATACACCTTACACAGATTCCTAAACAAACATCTCAACACTGATTCCGCAAAAGAAACTTAAGAAGGTTTCACCAATGTCGCTCAAAACAAAAAATCATATTATTTCTGCTGACTAACGGTTTAATACAATTTTATACTATCTATGATTCACTCGGAAACAAATTGTGCACATAATCTATTCACCCTCAAGCACACTGTGTTTTTGTATTTTCATTAATATAACAGAATATAATTACATAGGCCAATGGCCATACTAGTAAGGTCCAATTTGCAGCCTCAATCTAATCTCTCAAATGCTTCAAATCCAACAATCTCTCAATCTCTCCTAAAGCTTCTCCTAGTTCCATTCTTTACTCAACCAAAATCCTATATTAGACCTCTAGATCCCTAAAATTCTTATGTGTTCTAAATGTACAAAATTTGGAACCATGATGCTCCTACATCATATATAATACCTATGATATTGGTATGTGAAGGATCTCTTTTATTTAATATAAAATTTGTTAGTTTAAGCTTACTTAGGTTGGTATATGATATATATGATGAGACATTTTTTAATATATAAACAATCTCTCATATTTAATATTAAATTTGTTGGTTTAAGTTTACTTATATTGTTATGTGATATTTAATATTAAATTTGTTGGTTTGAGCTTATTTATGTTGTTATGTAATATATATGATGTGAGCTTTTGAATATGTAAACAATCTCTTATATTTAATATAGCCTTTATTGGTTTCAACTTACTTATTCAAGAGAGAGTGTAAATTTATGAGCGAGTTAAAATCTAAAAAAATACTAGCATAAATACTTTCATTAGTACGAAAATAAGATAAATATAAAAATTAAAATATATATATTTTTTAAATAAATAAAAATATATATATATTTAATTTTTTATTTATGAATAGTTTTTTTAATTAATATTAAATAATTATATATATAAATTTGTATTTATAAGTAGCCTCGTTTTTTATGCATTGGATAGTTAAATTTGAGGAAATCTCAGAGTTAAATCTTTATAAATTAATAAATATAAATTAGTTTATTAATTTGTGTAACATTTGGTTCATCAAATTAATAAGTTATTAGTTTAATTTTTTAAAAACCTTGTAAAAAATTGAAAGTGGAGTTATGTTTAAATAAAAACAGTTTTGCACAACGTTATGAATATACAAATTTGTTATGAATATACAAATTAAAATATACAATTTAATTTTGTAAAACATTCAAGCCCCGCACACTCTTGGCCCTAGACTGAGCCTAACATCATCTGTCATTTCTAGCTAGAAGCAGCCATCGTTGTGATGTCGCCAAGCAACTGCCGACCATGTGTACTATATTTGTTTGCAGTTTCGCTTTGAAGCAAATCTGCAAAAACATTAATCTCTCTTTGTTTCAGTTTCCTACGACCGCTTTTCAGAAGTTCCGCTGTAATAATTAAACCGAATCGAAGGTGAGATGTTTCGAATCTGACCCCTGCCATAACAAGTTCCACCATTCCAACAATATCTTTGACTATGTCCAATTCTTGAAGCCTTTTCTTGTGGTTCACATATTTATGAACTTCAGAATCTTCAGCCTTTACTAATGCTTCAATTAATTCCAACGCTCGCTTAAGTGCTTTACGAATACATGAATGTGCCCCTCCGTGTGGGGAGGAAACTATATGTTCTTGATCATAACGGTAAATGCAGAGTATTACAAGTTTCACAAGAACGTCCACGTAATTGTCAAAAAGGAGCAAAGTGAACCTCCTCCACATCCACGCCGCTTTCAGGATCCCCGTCCCATTGTGGAGATCTTCATTTATGATTTCATCCCTCGAATTGTGGCGCCCTAACAATTTGAGAGTAATTTCGATGACAGAACGAACTATGGTTGTTCGCTTGTTTAGAAGAGGATAATCGGTATTGTGATAAAACATCTGATAGTAAATTTTTAGGACCATGCTCTGGATTTTCAAATATCTGGATTTTCCAAGATAAGACAGAATATGTACGAACGCCAATATTGATTTTTCAGGTATTGTCAGCAAATCCACGAGTCTGAAGCCGACGATATCGACTATCCTGCCCACTTCTCTGCAAACTTCCTTCGTTTCTTCACTTAAAGAGTATGAACACTGTAGCTGTGTATCGACCACCATGAACAAGTAACGGTATCCCTGGATTAACGAAAACAGTTCCCTGTTCCATTCCCCGTACTCGCAATATAGACGGATCAGGTTGAGCTTCTGCCACACTGGATTCCAATCCGCTTCTTTCTTATTTTCCTTCTTCTGACAAATATAACGATAACGGTACACCAAATCCTTCAGCAGACTTGTCATTTCAGTCTGGTTTAAGAGTTTAGTATAATCCGGAATTACCTGAAGCCCTGGGATTCTGTTTCTGGTGATGTATCGCTGCATCTCTTGTCTCAGCTCAATCTGGGGGATGACATTGTTGATGTGGAAGGGGTGGCGGGTATATGGGTTGATGGCATTGTGTTTCGTCACCCAAATTGTCTCGAGTGTCCTGCGGTTGTATAGCAGCTGGGCAGGGTCTTCTGCAAGCGGGAGTCGAATGGGATCGTAGGCAAATTCTTGGAACACCACATCCAAATATTGTTCCGGAACACCGTCTGGAGCCATTTTGCAATCGATTGGTGGATATGAAAATGATTGGAGGAGATGTAAATGATATGCAAATGATTAGAGGATCATTTGTGGTTGGTCGTTTTGATCGATGGGTTCCTTAAATAAGCATGTAAGTTCCACATAAATTAATTTTGTCGGCTTCATGTCTGATTTGCGTTAAACGCCTATTTGTGCTTTGTGTTAAATGTTTTTACATGCGGTAGGGTATTGTTTTTTAACTTGTTGGTACCTTCTCTAAGGATGAGGTTTCATCAATGAAAATTACATGGTGAGATTTTAATTTTGATACTACTATATTTATTAAGGCAGAAGTGTTTCTGCGAAAATTTTGCATAATTCAGTTAATGAGAGTCTTATATTTGCATAATTTAGTTAATAAGAGAGTCTTATATTTCATATTGAATAAGGTTTGAGATTTGTTTTTGGTATTTAAAAATATTGGAGGATTTTTTGGGATATATCTTCATGGATCTTTTCTTGGATGGCATTGGATTGTTTGATGGAGGGTTTTGGTTGGGTGAACCTAGCTTTTCTTTGGATGATTGTGCTTGTTGATTTAGTGTTCTTCTCAAACATGTTTGCCTAATTGATCACCCCTTGGTTGTATTTAGTTGGTTATGGAGCATGCTATCTCATTATGATGTGTTTTTGGTATATATATGTTTATGGCATTTGTGTTACATCTTGTTCTTATCTAGTGGTTATATCCCCACAGGTAATTAGATGATGGTATTTGCAAGTAGATGTTTAATGTTTTGTGGGGTTTTCTAGTGACATTCCCATAATGATGATGTATTATTACTGTTACGAGGAGGGGTGTTTAACATGTTCCTCTTATGTTGGATGTGCGGTGGGACATACTTGATGGTTGGATGGGTTATCATTTCTACCATCTCCTTCTCTTATGACCTTGATGTGGTTAGATGATATGTGTTGTCTTAGCTCACTTTGCATTTTTCGAACTTCTGTAGGTGACATGACTTAATATTCTAATATTCATTGGCCACATCACCTAGGTGGAAATTTGTTTGATAATGTTAGGTTCAGTGTGTATGCACTTTCTTCCAATATGAAGTTAGAGTGGAAGGATACTACAGACATATTTAGTGGAGAAATCCCCTCCTATGATTTGGTCAGTTTTACCATGTTATAGTTAGTTCTTGGTTTGTTGTAATTTTAAACCTAGGTGGAGCTTCTATCTTTTCATTATGTTCTTATCTTGATGGGTTTTGATAGGAAATCTAACTTATTTCCATGGTCCAACACTTAAGGGAGAGACCACCCACCTCCCTATGCAACTCATTAGCACATGTGTTCATGTTGATTTAATTAGTTGGTGATAATTGGGAGGTTTGATTATGGTTTTGCTAAGCATTAAACTTTGTGCTCACATGTTGAGGTTTATTTAACCATTCAATGGTTAAATTAATTCATTTTATTGCCTTGGAGGTTGATAGCTTGAACATCCTACCTCACTTGGAAGTTGTTCACACTTGAAGGGGTTATTTAGAGGTTATTTGAGTTTTTATTTGGAGTAATCCTCTCTTGGGAATAGTCTCCATGGATTACATGAATTTTTATTGTTGGAGAGGTTGGAAGATGTTGTATCCCCAACACTTAACTCCCACTAGTATTGTAATTGCAATTAATTATATTATTGATCCTCCTATGGGTGTGTAAATGTAAATGGGAAAAATACTTTAGATTGTAATTATAATTTAATTATGGTTGGTGAAGAGGTGAAACCTTGATATGAACCATGAAAAGGCATGAGGAGGAAGGGAAGCCAGAATGGGGGTATACTAAAATAATGAGAAATTAGGAAGGAACATTTAGACATCTATGACCCCCCTTTCATCATTGATGTTGACACCTATGACCCCCCTTTCATCATGCTTCATATTCTATCCTCTCTCCCCCAGCCACATCAATGAAAATGGGTGTCTTTCTTTTGTGGGGATACTCCCCTCATGATATTTTTTCTATAGTTGAATTGAGGCTTCTGTGATCCATAATAGTTGAAAGAATAAGTTGGGTGTAAAGTTGAAGTTAGGGCAGAGGTCTAATTATTTTAATAATAATAATAATATTATTATTATTATTATTTATTTTTATTTATTTATTTATTTTTTAATATTATTTATGGAAATAAGTTAAATTAGGTAAAAATACATAACTAAATTAACATTAATGGTTGGTTTAAAAAGAAATTTAATTATTTATTTAAATTAATTATTAATATATATATATATATATTAAAGTTATAATATTAGGTTAATAAGATAAAGGTTAGGATTAATAAGTAAAATAATATCAATGGTTAGTTAAAAATAATAATAATAATAATAATAATTAATTAATTAATTAAAAATAAAATAATTAAATAAATAATTAAAAATAAAAATAAAAATAATAATAATAATATTACTAATTTATTTATTTATTTAAATTAATTCATAATTATATATAATTATAATTATATTTATATATATATATATATATATATATTAATTAAAATCATAATATTAGGTTGTTAAGTGAATGGTTAGTTTATTTTTAATTATTATTATTTATGGAAATTAGTTAAAAATATATAAATTAATTTTAATGGTTGGTTAAAGAAGTAATTTATTTTTATTTAAATTATATATATATATAGATATTCTAAAAAAAAAAGGAGGGGGCAGAAAAACCGACTAAGAAGAGAGTGTTGGAATCCAGCACCTACTGATTTTTGAGCCATCATCTCTATTGAGATTGCTCAGCTTCTTTTCAATCTCAATAGCTTCCCTCAATTTACGATGGTGGAACTGAGCGACTTTGGCAACAACCTTGGCCTCCTCAATACACACCTGATGCTTGGTATTTTCCACATGCTCAGCTAATGTTGAAGACTTGGATCTCCCATGTCTCAGGTCAGCCGCATGTTCACAGATCCTTTGACGGATGGAGCGCCCTGTTTCCTCAATATAGGGGGTCCCACAAGAACAAGGGATCAAGTAGACACCCTTCATGTCCTTAGGGTTAACGGGATCTTTCACCGATCGGAGGGATTTGTGAATGGTGTTGAGGGGCCTAAAGGTAGAGGGAATATCATACCTTTTAAGGATCCGAGCAATCTTGTCTGTGGTTCCTTGAACATAGGGAAGATGGACACCTGGACGACGCTCTTTTGGCTCTTTCTTAATCAACGCGTTTTTAGAGGCTTTATGGAAAGCCTTCTGACCCAGGCGTCTACTATATCCATTCTCCACAAAGACATTAAGGAGATGGGATCTCTCCTTATCAAAGCTCTCACGATCAGAGATCCTAAGGGCACGAGTAGCGAGGGTGTTAAGAACACCAAACTTTTGAGCAGGGAAGTGATGGGAATCGGCATGAAGATACTGCTCAGTATGCGTTTTCTTTCGGAACACAGAGTGGGAGAGAGAGCCATCTTTATTCCGAGATATAAGAATATCCAGGAAAGGGAGGCAACCATTGACCTCTTTTTCCATGGTGAACTTAATGGCAGAGGACCGGCTGTTGAGGTGATTAAAGAAACGATCCAACTCCTCCGGGCCATGGGGCCAGATGACATTAGTGTCATCCACAAACCTTTTCCAAAGCTTAGGAAGAAGACGAGATGAGGATAAAGCTTTGGCTTCGAAATCTTCTATAAAAAGATTCACAACAATAGGAGAAAGAGGGGAACCCATGGTAACACCACAAGTCTGCTCAAAGAATTCACCCTCGAAACAGAAGAACATGGAAGTGAGACAGATCTCCACCAGATGTGCGGTATCAGGATTTGTTAGGCGATAGATCACTTCCAAGGCCTCCTTTATAGGAATGCAAGTATAAAGGAGGCCTTCTCGACATGTTTTCTTCTCCAAACCCTAGTGGGTTTGATTTCTTGCCTAATCTACTTAGGATTCTACTTCATATCACAGTTACAATAATGTATAATATCTACAAAGTTATGTTATTTAAAGCATCATTTGTTGTACTTGAATGCTGGACGAAATTTCATGTATGTTTTGTTAGAGAATCCATTAGGGTTTCTGACTTGTCTGCCTATAAAAATGCTTCATGGGTTTTGATGATATTTGTTGTAGTTAACCCTACTATAAGCTTTGCAATCTATAGCCTTATGCCCAAAATTTGTACATGAATAACAATAACCAAGAATTATACTTGGGAACCTTAGTGAGTTGGATTACCTTGATGATATTATGAAATTGTTCATACTTGGAGGAGGTCTAGTCTTCTCTTGCTCATCTTGGAAGGTATATTTTTGAGAATATTAGCATAACTTATTGGACTAGCAACTTCACACTTCTTCTAGTTTTCACTTTGTCTTTTGAGGACAAATATTCCTCTTTCAATTTTTTCTTCAAAATTCTCCTTTGTGGACTTGGTGCTTGCATAATTTTTGCATGAAGGTACTTGATTTGTTGTAGTTGACAATGTTATCTATCTATTGCAAGCTTTTTAACTTTTTATTGAGCTTGTTAACTTCAATCCTTAATGATACAACTTATTCTTCATGCTTCTCACAATCTTCTTCCTTCCTTTTTAGGTGGTGTGGTCACGTCTTCAATTCTTCTTTCTTCTTCAAGTTGGGTCTTCAAGGAGATAATTTATTTTTTAAGCCTTTTCTCTTTTTGATAAAATTTAGTTTGTAGCTTGATCAAGTCCTCAAAATTTTATTTAAGATGTCTTTTTAGTATTTATTCTCTCATTGTTTCCTCTTTTACCTCAGTTCTTAATCTAGGAGCTTCCTTTTTAGCTTATTTTGAATAAAGATCTTCTATCCCTTCCTACATATCTATAGTGAAGGAGCAATGTACTACCTTTTGTTTTATAGGATATGATAAGCTTCTTAGTATGATATCCATTGATCTTGTATGGTCTTCTTTTGAACACTTTGTGGTTTTATCTCTAGTAAAAATACCAACCATATACAATCTAGAAATCGGTCTCCATAAACATGCTCCATAATTCATAGTCTATTACATCAAATACCAGAGGTAGTGGAAACATGCCAACTAGGTCAACTTGATCTTCATTAATGACTTTAGTATGTTTTGGCATCATTGAAATAGATGAGACTTTATTTTCATTTTCCTTAGAGAATTTGGAGGCTAGCATTTCTTCCTTTCCCATCTTTGTTCCTAAGATCTGCCTTCCATTTGTTGGACTATAATGAAGCAACTTGCTATGATAGCAGTAGTTGGAAATACTAAGGAGGGGGTGTGAATCATTTTTTCACTTTTCTTACAATTTAGTGTCACTGAGCATTAACTAACCATATGACATCAAAGGAATACAATATTTATATTAACAATTTTATTTTTTTCTGAAGGAAGCTACAACTTCCTTGCCTAGCACCACCCTTCCACCCTTATAGTTTGAAGATAAGGATAAGAATTTTTTGGCTCCCATACCAGGCCTCCTCTTACTAAACCATTGCTTCCCATCAACTACTGACTCACTGCATCATCATCAAACTTAGTCTAGAACTACCCAAAATCTTGCACATAACCTAGGTTGTCATTCACACTACTCTACACTTTCACACCAACTAGGGGACGACAAGAATTGATTGATGCATCTCACTCAAACTTCAAAATGCATAAATATATTTAGGGAGGACCCAAAACACACTATTACTAAAATTTAGATAATCCCACCATTACCTTATAGCTTAGATCTCAATACACGACATACTCACCATACTGCACTCAAATCACACTCAAATAGTTTCATAATGCATTACATAGGAGGATTTTACACATAGATGTATTCACTACTTCTAATACACATTGTGTTCAATAAAAACTCAATCTTAGACTTCAATTAGCTCCAACATGGAGGTACACATTCAAGTTCTAAAGCACACTGTCTTTCTACTACGCGCTTGAACCATCACAATTTTGTGATTATACCATTGTGGCATCAAATCAAAACATAGATATAGACAAAATAAAATTTATAAAATTTGATTATGAAATTGTCTTAGTCATTGTTGATTGATCCCAATGCCACATCTCAATGAAACGATGACCCCTATACTAGAACAAAAAAAGACATACATATTATTTTCTCAATTGGATGCCATGTTCATGAATATCTAACAAAACAACTTGATACATGATCACACTCTATATGACCATAAATTAATGATTAATACTTCTTACGAATCAAACCACTTGAATGATTTCCTTAGGAAAGGGTATAATTTAGCCATCTTCATGAGAATTACTTAGGGTGATTTGTGTTGGTCCAGGGTTTTGAATTACTCTTTGCTAATTTTTCCAAGACAAGAAAAAGAATGCCTTCATTGCATTAGCACATATCACCTACTTCCTAATCCATAATCATATCAAATGGAGAGTCAACATAGCCATGCACCAGAACAATGTGAAGTGAGGTGTGGATAGATATAAGAACTTGTATTATTACAACTTCTTTCACAAGTTACTCCTATTATCCATCAAAGTATAAATATTAATATCTATATTGTGTACCAGAATTTTTGAGACCGACCATATATCATTGTTTATGATTTTATACTTGGTGGCTAACATGAATCACAAATATTTAACATTATTTTTATTTAAGCAATATAATCATTTAAGATGAGGAACTCTAATTTCCAAACACACCCAAATAACTTAAAATGAGATAGAGAAACTACCTGGGTACAAAACTCCACATAGAAGAACTAGAAAGTTGAATGAGATACCTATGGAATTGGTCCCTTGAAGCTCCAAAGTAGGGAGTACAAGGACAAATTCAAAGACTGGACCAAAAGCAGTATTATGTAGAAATAATATGAAAAACATTGACCCTCTCCAAATGAGTTGGAAATAGAAGTGAGGGTGACCACAAAGCATAGTTTCTCATCCAAAGGATGCCCTAGAAATATTTTTGAGGTCACCACGAGAATATCCCAAACACAAGTTTATAAAATGATAGAGTGGGAGTAAAAGATGACTATATTTTCCATTGCCCCATCACCTTCAAAACCATCATACTTCGACCATGTATTTAATCATCTGTGGTATTTATAAATGATGTACTGTGATGAATGAGGAAAGAAAGGAAAGTTGTTACCATACCATTGCAAGACCATGGAATGACAAGTAGTCAATCTGAAACACTTCTTAATGAAAACATTCATCTTGTAATCCCTCCCACCGTTAATGCGTGTCTCACCTAGTATATTCTTGTACTCCATAACCTAACCTCTCCAAGCTCCCACAAACTTTTCCATTGCTACAATAAGGTAAAGTGCACATACGGAATATTGTTTGTGGATACTGAAAACATCAACCTTCCCACATTTAAAATGGCAAGACCATAACTGTGTTTCTCAACCCTCATTAGTATTTAACCTTGCATGAAGAGACGGATAGTTAGAAAATCTGGCATACTCTTCAAACCCATTTTATTTAATTTCATGTATTTACCCCCATAGGGGATGCAAAGATATTTGTTTTGCATCTAATTTTTTCAAACATGCATGAAACCCATGAGAGTATTAAGCCCCCATTGAAACACAATATAATGACAAAGCACATCCCAATCATCACATACCATTTGTGTATCTAGGAGGTTCGTTATTTATGTGGCCTATATCCACCATGAATTTGTTAACCTAGAAATTCTTGAACCATAACAAAATTGAAACATATTGGGAGACTTAATAAAGAATTATACACTCTATATCGATGTATCCACATTGTGATTTCCATAATATTTTGCAAGTAATACATCTAATCTTTGGGTAACTTCCATTCTATTCGGTAGAGGTCAATATAGATCAATATGAATATTTGGAGAAGAACAACCTATGTTTTCCAGATAGTCTACAACTCCATTCCCATCCCATTTAGTATGAAATACTATAATGTAATCATAACCTCTCAAAAGCTAGGAAATATTTGACGCTAGTCTTTTTGGTCACCATCTAGCACAACTTTAGAAACTGTATCTCTATTGATAATTCTTTGTAAGCAATTAACCACCATTAAGGAAACCCCTACCATCTGTAATAACTTATATCCTTCTTTGAGAGAAATTTGAAGTCTTGTTTCAAGGGCCATGAACTCCACATAATTTTTACCTTCCACCCCACAACTCTTATCATATATTCTCAAGGGATTTAGTTTATCATCCTAGAAAATACCTCCAAACCCTGCAATACCTAGACTTCCTTTAGAATCCACATCAAAGTTTAATTAAATAAAATGCATAGGAGGGGACCTAAGAATTGATGTATCAACAACTTGTTTATTCAGGATCCCTATGGGTTTTCTATTTACCACTATTTTATGTAGGCTCATAATTAGAAGCATATGAGCCTCCATGACTTCAAATTCCCGATATTGTAATGTCTAAGGTATGATCAAGACAGTTTCTCAAATGTTTGACAAGATTTGATCGACCATTATTGTATTTCTCTTATTATCCCTGAAGATTCAGTAGTTACACTCCTTCCATAGATTCCACAAGATAAATCTCAATTTAAATTTCCAAGCTCTCTTAATAATTGGATTCTTGAAATGAATTATGAACCATTGAATCATTGTTATCCAAGTGATCTCATCAAGTTCCCAGAAGTTGATAAAAATTATAGGAAGGCGTTTCCAGACTTTTATTGCATAAATGCATGAAATAAATAAATGATTCAATTATTCCTCTTCTTTAACAAATAGATAAAAAATTGAAGGCCCTTCTAGGCCCTTCTTATGAATCCTTACCCATGCAATTAACCATAAGAAGAAATAATTTTTTGGCCAGCCTACATCAATATATATATACCTCCACAACCAAGCCTTCTCCAATGTGTTATGCACCACAACAATCGAGTAGGCCTCTTTAAATGTGAAGGAGCTTGTAGAAAGAGTTCCCCATCTCAATATTTTAGAATCATATTAGGATCTGATCATCCTTTGTGACAACTCCTTATGCAATATTTCTCAAGGGAGCCTCTGTAGAAATTTGGCCCAAACTTGCTTTTATTTCCAAGATCTCCAAAGATTACTATCCCCATTTCCTTGCCAATGATCTGTTACTTTTGTAAAACCCATATGTTTCAAGAGTAGTTTCATTTGTCTAAGAGTAATATATTCCTTCAACCTTGGCATCAATTGCCATGTTCATCACAAAAATATGCCTTCTCTCTTGACTTAATATTCCAGAACACATTCTTTTGTATCAATATCCCACTCATATTCACCCAAACCCATAAGCTGGTACTTCAAATATTTTTGTCATAACTAATCTTGTCTTACTATGTATGTAACATGACATATTTCCTTAATCAAATTTATATCAAAATTCGATCCCCTCCTTTTATCCATTGCCACCAAAACTTAGTGCCAAAAGTAGTACTCTTGATTTCAGGATCTCATAAGCCTAGGCCACTTGAATGTTTCATTAAACTAAGCTTCTCGCAGCCAAATAACGACCATCTCTTAACCTTTCTGGATCCTTACCAAAAAACATCATTCCATCAAGGTCAGAATTTAGTTGCAACAATTTTTAGAAGGGGCATAGCCACGATCTCATATACAACAATGGCTTGTAAGACCGCCTTAGTGAGAACTAATCTTCCTGCAAAATTAAGGGCTCTAAAGGTCCAATTTTGAATCTTGTTTGACAACCTTACCATTAAATCTTTCCACCACCATGTCCCTTTCAGATATATAACCAATGTGATCCCCAAATATTTAACAACAAATTTATCACAATGGAACATAAAAAAATTTGTAATATGAATTTGGATAGAGTCTTTACAGTTAAACAAAAATATACGGGTCTTCTCCCTATTTATCACAATGCGTGAAGCTTCAGGAAATGTCTTAAAAATATTTTGAATTACTTTAGCTTCATGAAGAGTAGGCAGAAAAAACCAACAAATATCATCTACAACCTATTGGTAACTGAGTTGGAGATCCTTACCAAACAGTGAGAGACCTCTAAGATGATCTTGTGAGTGGGATTTATTTAACATTATTCGAAATCCTTCCATCACTAATAGAAGGAGAAAAGGAGATAAAGGGTGTTACACAAAATATTGTCACCATGACTATTTGCAGACAGTATGGGTCTATCATCACTTATACTATCCTCCTAAGCAAGTCTCAGACCTCAGCTCTTCATGTCAAGCTTCGAAAATGAGAGAAAGACCTTTGAAAATCAATAAAGTTTTGGTTCCGCACTTTATCTCACTGTTTCCTGCGGTCCCGCACCCCCTGTTCACATTACCTGCGGACCTACCCGCTCTGTCTCTAAAGGAGTGGGTGTGGACCCCTGTGAAAGTCAAAAAGGTGCAAGTTTATTCTAAAAAACTCACTTTGGGTTAATTCAAGATGATTCTAGAAGGAATTTTGACGTGGATGGTTCACTCTTAGGTGGTTCATGCATCCCAAAAGAGAAGGATCTAATCCCTTGATGAGAGGAGCTATCCCTTTGAAGCAGGGCTTTATCCCTTTGAAGGAGGACCTAGTAACTTCCCTCCATTGCACTATAAATTAAGGCATTGGGCTGGTTGCTAAAGAGGTTAGAAGCTGAACATTTTTTAGGGTAAATGCTGGTGGAATTGAGACTTCCTAGTTAAGCTTGAGAGGAGAGATCACATACCTTTCGGCTTCATTGGGAAGTGAGTGAAACTTGTCAAAGTAGAGGAGACTTCTTGTTGGACCCTGGGAGGAGCTTGTACAACATCAAGGCACAGGTTGTAAAGCTCTTCTTTGATTTGAATTAATACAATCGGATTCATTTTTCTCAACAAATTGTCTTATGTCATTTGTTTCATGAATTCCTTGATCATCATGATAAGTATGCTTTATGATATTGGCTTTTCAGGTGCTATTTAATTTGTGTGCTTGTTTGTGTTTGTAGATTCGCTACAAGGGAGCTCATTTGGATCAAAGGAGCGAGGCTTCCACAAACTTGCATTGGACCCAAGGTAGGCCTAAAACACTTGTTTGCCTTTGTTTATAAATTGCATATTTAGAGAAAGATAGGATTTGATTGGCTTGCTTGTCACTAGATATCTTTAGATACTAGGGAGGTTGATCTTGTCCGCAAGAATGACCCATTCCGTGTGACAAAATGGCGACTCCGGTGGGGACTTGATTTTTTCCTTGTTTTTACTTTGACCTGAGAAACTGTGTTTTTGTTTCTGTTCTTGGCTTGTTGTGTGTGGAATTGGGTAGATTTAGTAAATCTAGGATTATTTTTTGTTTTTCATAACTTTGGTAGAGGACCACACCCTCGGCGTGCAACACAGTGCTGATCTATCCGCACTTTTACTTTTCACACAGAGCGGTCCCACACCTGTGTGAACTGTGGGCCTGCGGACCCTGTCAAAATTTTGGAAAACTTAAGATTTTATCTTTTAGTCAGCTTAGTTTTTGTTTAGATGTTGTTATCCCCTGCCCAGACCTGCATGTGATTTGTCAGGAAATTTTCTTAGGTTAATTCCATTGGTGTTAGGGTTTTAGGTCAAATTCCTAGAAGTTTTGGTTGTCGGGCTTGATTTTCATTTTGGTCTTGTAGTAGCTCAGAGCTTAGAAGCTGTAGAAGCCTCAGATCACCTTGGTTTTTACTAGCCTTCTTATGAGTCTGACCATTTGAAAAATCTACCTTTGTTGAGGAATCCATCTTGTGTTTTCTCTTTGCGAAACTTCGAAAAGGCTTGTGTTAAAAGTTTGGATTTCATTTTTAGAAAAGAAAACAAAAATTGGTTGTTTTTTGACTGATTTGTGATTTTGGACAAATTGGTCCTTAGTTTGCTTATAGCTAAGTAAAACATCCTTGAAAAAGACATCTTGTAAGCTTTTACATCAAATAGTTTTTTATAGTTTATAGATCTCAAGATTAGATTTTTTCCATAGTTTTGAGTGTTTTATAAAAATAAAAAAATCTCTTTTGAAAAAAGTTTGTTTTTGTAGTATTTGAGTGTTTGAAAGAAAAGGGAAATTTTTGTGAATATAACTAGTTGTCTCGTTTTTTAGTGCATTGGAAAAGATTTGTGTTTACAAGCATTTGCATTCTCAAACTCTTTCCTAGCTAGAAATTCATTGAAGGGAAAAGATTGCTTAATCATCTTAAGTGCATTTTTTAGTGATTTCGAGTCGAGTCTTCACACCACAAGTTTCATCTCTGCACCTCTTGACTTAAACAAAAACCAATAAAAATAATGCTTAAAGTAAAATCTATCTAGTAATCTTTTTATTTCTAGGGCTTTATTACACCAACATAGCTTAGGCTAGTGTTTTGGAGTAGGGAGTAATTAACTCTCCAAGACAGTAAAACAAACAAGTAGCTGTATCTTGTGGTAGGAGAAAAATCCAATTGTTACATCTATGCTCTGGGAAAGATCCTCTTAAAGGAGAATCACGAGATCGTGTCCGAACCAGTGTGGGAATCAATCCTTCCTCATTGGGAACGACACCAGATATTCACGTATTAAAAACGGTAAACCTCAGTTTAACCATTGTCGAGGAGCCTGGGGTCACTTGTTGGTAAACCTTGGATTATGTCAAGGAGCCTTCAAGGGGATTTAGCTTGTTACTCTGCCCTTGTGTGCGTATCGGATCGTAGACTGTTCCCCCAGGTATATTTGTTTATGTTGGTAACCATAGTGACCATATTCTATAGGATTCTTCCTAAGGTGACGGTGGAGGTGTTATAGACATTTTTGGGCACTACAACCCCAAGCATGAAATGTCCATAAACCAAGGGCTCCTAAGTCCCTAAAAGTTTTGTTCTAAACCCTAATGGAACAAGGTCAACAGATTACAACTTCTCCCAGAAGTTCTCCATGAAAAACTGCTCAGAATTGGTCAAAACAGGATCATTTCAGCTGCTCCACTGGCTAAGTGTGTTGCATCTCACCTAAGTACATTGTGTGGGTGCGTTGCATTTCAAAAATCCCTTCTATGGGGTGCGATGGGTGAGAAATGACAAATGGCAGTGTCATTCCGCGAGGTGGAGAGGCAATGGAAGCTTCCAGAAACTTCTCCTGTGACACTTGCCTCTCTAAATTCGACCAAGGATGAGTAAGAGATCATCAATCTCCAAGTGGAAGAAAGAACTATCAGAGGGAAGACACTAATCAAATGATAAGCTGACTCATCTCCATTATAGATATCTATATATGGATCCCTCATCCCAAAGATCCGGAATCTGGAATTTTGCATATTGTGAGGAATTGTTGTTGGTTTCTTGAGACAAAAATCAGATTGTTGGGTGATCTAAGCTTTGTATGAGGTGAAGAGGGGCTTCCTTGCTGAGAGGTTGATGCTGGATCAGAACAACTGGTTGTAACTCCTCTTGGCTCTTTCTTGTTTATCAATAAAATCTATTCAAGTTTTCCTCTATACCCTTGTGTCATTGATATTTGCTGCATTTGTATGGTCAATTTACATCTGATCCTAGATTGTTTATGATTATAGATCCATATCTTTGTATAGTTCTATGCTACTGTGATCTTACAGGTACTTTGTGAAGCTGGGCGTGCAAGGGAACAAGTAGCGAAAGACTATCAAGGAAGAGAGGAATCAAATCGGGAGATTAGCGCAAGACAGAGGTTGGTCTTTCTGTTCCTCTCTATCTATAATTCATAAAGGAAAAATGAAAGTAGCTTTACTCTGTTTGTTTCTAAGGCAGCTGTCACACCTTAGTGGGATAAGAAGTTCTGAGTATACACTTTTCCCTGTAACAAAATGGCGACTCTGCTGGGGAAGAATTAGTTTGTTTGTTTATCTTCCTTGTTGTCTATTTCATAAACTTATAGGTAGCATTCGAACTGCATTTGCCATAGCAAATGCAAAGTAGATAAATGCTACTTCAGTCCATATATGAGATCTGTTTATGATTTAAACAAATGATTCACAAACTCTTTGATTGCCCTTGTGATAGCTCTTAGATCCTCCTTAGATCTACCCCTGATTGTTGAGTTACTGATTACCTTCTGCTTGGCCAAAACCCATGAACTGAACTGCAAACTATGACCTGGAACCCAAACAGAGTCTCGTTTCTGGCCCAGCGCAGGTACTGTTCAGAGAATCTGAACTTCAGCGCACTTCTCGAGTGGAGAAGGTGCGCTGCATTTCAAATTTCCTGTGTTACAGGTGCGCTGATCAGACTAGGCTTTGTGCAGTTTTGGTTTCTGTGATTCATTCTTTCCAGTTCTATTTCTGAATTTTGCTGCGTGTGATCAGTATATGTCTATTTGAAACCCCTTTTCCTTGCTGTTATTCTGCCTCCTTTGTACAAAAGAACTGTAAATGTTTTTGGATGTTTTTTGACTCATTTTCAGTTCTCCTTTGCAAAAGTAGCATAATCGTACTGTCGTCCTTTGATTTGAAACTGTCGCAAGTATCGATTTCGATCATAGGAAATAGTTTGATTGCTGTTGATGGTCGATTATCCTGTTACTATTGTTTTTGGTCTGAATTTGTAATTTTCTAGTGTCAAGAACAAGTATTCATTTCAAAATCGTAAGGTGTTGTGATCGTCTCCATTTTTTATTTCAAAAAGAAACTTGTTGATATTTGTTGCTTGAAAAGAAATTCATATTTGTGCATCAACTTTCTTTTTATCATTCATATACTAAGAAAGTCGAAAAAAAATACATGCATGTGCATTTGCATTTAGACAGTCTAATTGGTTTGATTTAGGAAAGTGCATTTAGAGTGTGCTCTTTGCTCTTTGTGAAAATATTTTGTCTTTCTTTCCTTAGTAGCTAGGATTTTCATTGCACAAAGAAGATAAAAAGATTGTTTATCATCTTAGATTGCATTTTAGGAATTACATCTACATCTTGTGGTGAACCTGAAAGGAAAACTTCATAGACAAGATCAAC
Source organism: Pinus tabuliformis (assembly GCA_031772625.1). Lineage (NCBI taxonomy): Eukaryota > Viridiplantae > Streptophyta > Pinopsida > Pinales > Pinaceae > Pinus > Pinus tabuliformis. The sequence continues at coordinate 564,053,413 of CM062810.1, forward strand.
TATAAAATAAATTCAATGAATCTAACAATGCTTTGGAACTTAACGCACAACATTTAGAAGTCTAGGCTAGAGACGTATTCCGGTGTCATAAAGCCTGGTAACTGTTGTTCTCACTGATGGTTGGCTGATTCCTCCACTTTGAGACGATAAGTGCCAGTACGGACTTGTGCTCCCACGTATCGTCGAGTATATTTTGGGAGACCCCAATAGGCTTAATCATTTATCCATAGGAAGTCGTTTCTGCCGCCCTATCGATCGCAATGCACTGAACACAGCATTCGGGAAGATTGAATGCTGTACCATAAAAAGTATTCTGTAGTTTTGCGATTGGTTTGGTAATCCCTCTACCTAGATTTCCAGAGCAGTCCTTTTCGTTCCTTTTTAGACTCTTTAACAGAAAAGGTCCATCTGAGCACTTGTCACTTCAGGCTCATTAAAAATCGAAGGAGACTAGAGTCATATTTTGTTTTTTCTCAACTCTTAAAAATTGAAAAAACAAGTTGTGTCAAAGCGTCTAAAATTTATTTTAAACAGAATATTCATTACCCTTTCCTACGTTGATCTTGGGTTGAGAAAATGGAATCCACCAACCAAGGAATTCCCCTTGGAGGAAATCCTAGTCCCTTCTCCTCTTGGGGAGATGTTGGTGCACCCCATATGGCCACATTGTCGCTTCCAGGACTGACAATCAGCTTGTCTGTATGGCTCTTCTCAACCTCTGTCATTCAGAACACCACAATTCCTGAACAATCGAATCGGCAACTAGACGAATCCAGAGTTACCCACCAACCTTCTACTTCCTCTAATTCTTCCTCTCCTCCTTCCTCTTCACTTGATGGGGCTGGTAAAGCCAAAAGTCAAGTACCTCAAAAGAAGAAGGAAAAGAAGAAGAAAGAGAAGAAGAAGAAGGAGCTAAAAGTGAATGGGGGCAAACGAGCGTCGTCTAGTGAAAATCCACACACTGCACCGACCAGGCCTAAATTGCCATGTGTCATTTGCAAAGGAGACCACTATCATAGAGATTGTCCTTGCATCCCTTGGATCTTAAGGGAGTGGTCTCCTCGTTTGCACAACCCGGTGTCGTCAACCTCTGGTGATCATGTTGAAAAGACACCGTCGACTAGTGAAAGTGAAGCCCCAGGACAAAAAGGAAAATATAGATTTCCTTGTAAATTGTGCGAAGGCAATCATTCCGTCCATCATTGTCCCTTCTTAGATGAGGCTAAAAGAGTTTTGGACGATCGTCCGGTTTCACCGTTACGACTTCCTCCTGGATATAAAAACTCTTGCCGAGTCCGTCACTAGTTGAAAATCCGGCTGGCCCGCTCAGGTGGTCGGCTGAAGCATCTATTATTGAAGACAAACCATCTGAACCCATACCAAATGAAAGTCAAAAGGTCGAGGCAGCAGTTGACCCGGTCTTGCCTTCAGAGGTTCCATCTTCAGATGATACAGTCACCGAAGAGAACAAGGATGACACCATCCAAATTCTTTTCATAAGCACAGACTCCAATGAACATGGGGGAAATTTACCCGTTCCTTTATCGCAGGAAGGAAGTTCGTCAGAGTCATACCCGGCCGTCTATTCGGTCCCACCTCCAAGCAACCTAGTTGTCTCCTTTGATTGGAATCAACTAGGCAGACCCTGTTTATTAGCTAGTGTACCATTCCAAATCATTGTTCAAATATATAGAATGGTTATGGCTAGTACCATCATAGATGAAGGAGCTTCTGTGAGTATCCTTTCCTCGACTGCTTGGAAAGAGCTTGGTTTGCCATCGCTTTTGCCTGAGATGAGAAATCTAACAGGCTTTGATAAAGGAACCAGTCGACCGTTAGGGATCCTTCCCATTGTGCCCATAACACTGAGAAGGAAAACCATTCACATGAATGTAATGGTAGTTCAAGGACCCCTGGATTATAATCTGCTCCTTGGACGAGACTATATTTATTGCATGGGAGCGATTGTCTCCTCACTCTTTAGAGTAATGTGTTTTCCGCATGAAGGAAGAGTGGTCAAGCTCGTAGACCAGCTTTCATTCCCCGGTTCACGCATAGCAAATAGTCATATACCATCCCTGAATGGTCTTTTCACGCAAGAAATGTCTCAATCTCCAGTCTGCCCGCCTGATGAGCACGAGTGATTCAGGGGACATGACTGAAACCCAGGGGGCATGCACTCTGGTCTGCTTCGGTAGGAAAACTTCGGGTATAGGGTAGGTTTCCGCGAGAGAATATGACTAGTCTGTACTCCTGTCCGTGATTGGAAGAGGGGGTTATTCTGGAACAAGATTCTCTTGTCAAAGTTACGTGAGTGAAGTAGCCTCCTCCACTCACCTTTGTCTATTTCGGTAGACATCGCCGAAGAAGTGTTTTGTTTGCACTGTGAATAGAGCAATCTTTGGTAACCTGTAAGAGGTAGACCTCTCTCGGTAAAACAAATGTTTTGGCAGAAAGAAGAAGGGGTAACCTTGAAACTATGTTTTATACCTGGGGGCATGCAAACCTTTTGGCGTGCAAGTAAAGAGCGATCATTTATCTTCTTTTTGGATTGGTCATTTCCTAACTTGCATAAAGAAAGGATGTGGGGCAAAGATTTGAAAAGTTGCCAATTTTTATGTATGAGACATTCTTATCACATGACTGGATTAATCGAGCAGTTTTAGCGCATAGTTCAAGCTCGTTAAAAAATAAAAATAAGCCATGAGCAAATATTTCCCCCCGTGTTTAAGCTCATTAAAAAATGAACTATTCCCTGATAAATAACCATCGTGAATGTAGTACTTCAGCCATTAAAGCCTTGGTCGTGTTTGCACCGTCACCTCCACTTTTGCATTGGCCGATCATTCACCTCCATTTGATTGTTTACCCATTTTGAGGAACAGCTGCGAAGAGTGATCTCACTAGCCATCCTTGTAACACTGCCGTGATTGGAAAATTCCAAACCTTACCTGGAATCAGTTGCTACCCATTTTATCACTCATTCCTCAAAAGACGAGTCTCCTTTAAGCTCTTTTCAACTGACTCGTAAAATATGAAAAGATTGCCGAGCCATTGGCCTCTCCAGCTCATTAAAGGGACCGAAAGTGCTATCCCTCCTATAAATTTTAATCTTTTTGGACCTGAGGGATCATTACATAAAAAGATCAAGCGCTTGTTTTGTTCGGCTCGTTAAAAGTATTGAAAATTCATCTCTTATGTATTGTTTTATACTTTTTCGGACTTAAGGGATTAGATGACGAAAAAGGAATTTTGGAGTTTCCTTTACGTTCCTTTTCACACTCTCTAAAATTGAAAAGGACCGAGTTATCTTTATCGTTAAACTCATTAAAATTTTAATAGCGACAAACTTGTCTATAGACGAGAATGAGTTTCACTATCGCTAGGCTCGTTAAAACATAGCGATGGGTTTGCCCGAAGGGAAAATTATAGAACAAGCATATGTTATCCTCCTCAAGCTTGATAAAGATAAAGAGGTACTGGTCAGCAATGACTGGGGAAAAATTGGGAAGAAAACTTGAAGAAACTTTGTTGGTAGCAAGTCGCTCTTGAACATGACACTTTCACTCCGCATCCAAGTCGGGTTGGGTTGTTTCATTCACTAGTCACATCACCATGGTCCCATCATACCATCCACATTTGGGGTTAATGCTACCAATCCATCACGTCAGTGTCGCCGATATGTTCAAGAGAAGTCATTTAGAGAATTCACCTGTGTCTCACCCACTATAATACATTTATACTCCATTCTTTCATGACCGCCACCCTGAACCTTATATCACCAGATCGTTTTCACCTCCATTAAAATCATTTGCTCCATTCTGTGTCATTGATGTGGGATTCATTAAGGCCCTCCTATGATGGATCACTTCTTGTCGACATCAGCTCATTATCCAAGAAGTTGATCTAGGAACACCCCATTCAGTACTTTGAAGCTTGCATGCCTCAATGGCAAGTTTCTCACTTCCGGCGACAGGTTTACATCAATGACCTTCGACCGAAAGATTTTGCGTGGTGTTCGACACAAAGTCCTTTATTCACACCACGTGAATTGTACTGCAGTACCTTGAGGGTCATTATCATTATCGGTGATTCCTCTCGCGCTTGTTAACAGCTTATATCATTGGCTGGTAATCAAGCGATGTCTTTCCATGTTCGACTTCAGAACATTTCTCACATGGATAGAATTGTACTTCGAGTGAAGATCGAATGAGATTGAAGACCCCAGATCTAGTTTCATCCATCCGGGCTGCGATATACATTCAGGAAAATAAAAACATCAAATGTACATCATTGTTGCACAGATAATCATCCAATCAAAGGGATGATGGCTCTATCAGAATCATCATTCTACACTCAGACAATTTTCTGTCCTATGTACATGAAAACGAATTTATAAAGCTAAGCATGGGAATTCCCGCCTCAGCTAGATCATGAAAATATTATGAAGATAATGAAAATATTACAGGTCTCCTCCCAGCTTGAAAGAACTTCGGATCCTCATAATAAAGCATTTCACCCGACATCAAAAGATTAACGACCTCATGCTTTAGGGGGCAACTGTTATAGACATTTTTGGGCACTACAACCCCAAGCATGAAATATCCATAAATCAAGGGCTCCTAAGTCCCTAAAAGTGTTGTTCTAACCCCTAAAGGAACAAGGTCAACAGATTACAGCTTCTCCCAGAAGTTCTCCATGAAAAACTGCTCAGAATTGGTCAAAACAGGATCATTTCAGCTGCTCCACTGGCTAAGTGTGTTGCATCTCACCTAAGTACACTGTGTGGGTGCGTTGCATTTCAAAAATCCCTTCTATGGGGTGCGATGGGCGAGAAATGACAAATGGCAGTGTCATTCTGCGACGTGGAGAGGCAATGGAAGCTTCCAGAAACTTCTCCTGTGACACTTGCCTCTCTGAATTCGACCAAGGATGAGTAAGAGATCATCAATCTCCAAGTGGAAGCAAGAACTATCAGAGGGAAGACACTAATCAAATCATAAGCTGACTCATCTCCATTACAGATATCTATATATGGATCCCTCATCCCAGAGATCCGGAGGCTAGAATTTTGCATATTGTAAGGAATTGCTATTGGTTTCTTGAGACAAACATCAGATTGTTGGGTGATCTAAGCTTTGTATGAGGTGAAGAGGGGCTTCCTTGCTGAGAGGTTGATGCTGGGTCAGAACAACTGGTTGTAACTCCTCTTGGCTCTTTCTGGTTTATCAATAAAAGCTATTCAAGTTTTCCTCCATACCCTTGTGTCATTGATATTTGCTGCATTTGTATGGTCAATTTACATCTGATCCTAGATTGTTTATGATTATAGATCCATGTCTTTGTATAGTGCTATGCTACTGTGATCTTACAGGTACTTTGTGAAGCTAGGCGTGCAAGGGAACAAGTAGCGAAAGACTATCAAGGAAGAGATGAATCAAATCGGGAGATTAGCGCAAGACAGAGGTTGCTCTTTCTGTTCCTCTCTATCTATAATTCATAAAGGAAAAACGAAAGTAGCTTTCCTCTGTTCGTTTCTAAGGAAGTTGTCACACCTTAGTGGGATAAGCAGTTCTGAGTAGACACTTTTCCCTGTAACAGGAGGGAAGATCCCACTGTACCTGGAGCAGACGTCGGCTAGACTCGCTTGGATTTTCTGGGGGGTTCTCTTCACTTGAGACAGTTTAATGGAGGAACTTGTGCCAGTCTATTCATTAAGCAGGTTGTCGGGGTAACTGTTCCAACCGCCATTTCTGTATTGAACTCTGCGATGTTGGATTTCATCACCACCTAGTGTTTTCAGTACGAAAAGTTACTATTTGTGTGTGGTTTCATCTCCTAGATTCTTTAGGCGTGTGATTCAAAATTGTTTGGTTCTTTAGAGGCTTTAGGTGGTTTTCATTGAGATTTTTTTTTGTTTGCATGTGAAGTAATTAAAATATTTAATCGTGGTTGAATTACCGAGGACGTCCCGTAGACTTCGGGGCCAACCTCCTGAGTTTTCACCGAGCCAACCTGAAGGGTTAAGATCCCTCGTAACTCCTAGAGACAGTAGAGTTGGGTCACCTGAAGAAGGAGAGTCTTCTTTAGTGGTACATCATGATTATCAAGCTTTAGTAGCAGATTATAATCCATAATCGGTGTTTGTTTCCGAAGTTACTAGTAGTTTTTCATCTACTAGTGACTTAGGTGAGGAACCTGAAATATCTGAACCTGAAACTAAATTTGCTGCTACTCCAACATCGGGGTTTACCTCTCCAACTTCTAGTGGTCCTGGTTCACCCAGGGTAGAAAGAATAATTACCCAAAATTTTCCTTCTGGACTAATAGCTATTGAAGAACTTGCTACTCCAGAAGAAAAAGGAGGCAACCCTATCCCTGAAAATCAACCTGTTATAGAACTTAGGAAGCGTGAATCAATATTTTACAGTCCACCTAGGAGCAGTGCTTGGTATCTTTCATTGACCAATTTTTTGGAAAATCCGGGACTAATTTTTTCACCACCTCGTATTCCTTTTCACCCAACACCTAGGGGTTACTATCCTCCGTTAAATATGTCAAGATAGTCATCCATGTTTTCTCAATCTCCAGAAACCTTTTTGTACGGCGGTCCTTCTATTCCCTCTGGGTATCAATCACTCACTAGTACTTTTTCGAGAGCATCTCCTCAACCTATTGAACAAGGGTTATTAACTGGAAATAATGGAACTAAGTCGTTGAGTGTAAAAGATATTCTCATGATGTCAGGTACTATTCCTAATCCTCAACCTCAAGGTGGCCAGTTACCGCCTGGGGGCAGCCTCAAAGTCCTCAAGTATCACCTGGGGGGCAACCTCAAGGACAATACATACCTTCGGGACAGTACGTTCCTCAAGGTCAACCCCAGACTCAATATGTACCTCAAGGTCAACCCCAGTATCAATATGTACCTCAAGGTCAACCCCAGTATCAATACGTGCCTCAAGGTTATCAACCTCAATGTCAGTACCCAACCCAAGGTTACCAACCACCTTTCGGTCAATCATATGTTCAAGGAACTGGAAATGTACCGTTGAATTATCAACCCTACCCTCAACCCGGTTATGGTCCTCAATATTCTCAACCTGTTATGGGTCTGTACCCCGGAATGAACTTAGTGTGGGATCCATCTCAAACTCAACAGGTCTTGCAACCGAATGTACAGTTGTCATCTCAAACTGGACAACCCTTGGTTTCTGGTTCACCCCAGCAACCTGTCCAGTCTACTATTCAAACTTCTGCACCTTCTGTAGTTTCTCAGCCTGGGCCTAGTACGCCTCGTACTCCACCTCAAACGACTGCTGCAACATCTATTCAATCTACCCCACCTACTTCTGGAGTATCAACAGCTCCGGTTTCTACTGTTCCTGTATCAACTCCTCAGACATCTTTACCTTAGTCTCGATCCACAATTCAAACTTCGGTTCAAATGCCTATAGGACAACCTGGTCCAAGTACAGTTGTCACAAGCCAACCTCAATTTGCTTATCAACCGTACCAGGGACAGTACCAATTCGGTCCTGTTGTGTAGTAGCCAGTCTATCAGTATCAACCGTACCCTGGGTATACATATCAACAACCTCAACAACCCCAGGACGGTCCGTTAATCCTGGTTTTCCAGGAGGATATAATATCCCAAATGCAATTCCAATTCCTAGTTATCCTAGATATCCTCCTCCTGGGGCTGGTCTCATGACCCAGAGTTTTAGGGACCCTAATCGTTAGTTACTGTTTATTGCAACTTTGGACTTGCCTGACTTGTCGCGCCTTACGAACGATCCCATTAATTATCTTTCGTTTTGGCTGCCAATGCCGAATAAGTTTCCTAGTGATATTCCTAAGTTTGAAGGCAAATCAGGAGAGGACCTGTCGAACCATGTGATGAATTATCACCTCTGGTGTGTGTCTAACTCCATTTCAGATGATTCAATCCGTTTAAGGATTTTCCAGCGCACTCTAATTGGTCTTGCGGCCAAGTGTTACATTGAGTTACCGCGAGCCACTTTTTATAACTTTAGTCAGTTAGCTACTTCATTTTTAACTCATTTTCAGTTGCCAGTCAGATACGACAATGGCACGAAATTATTAACTTCGTTAAAGCAGTCAACGTCCACTTACATTTCAGATCACATTCATGAATGGAGACGTCGACGGTGTTTAGTGAAGGTTTTATTCCGGATCAGATCTTAGCTGAATGGTTTATAACATCTTTACTTCCGAAGATCACTGAGGATGTAGCTAAGGCCGGAGTCGTTACCGAAGAGCAAGTAATTGCTCAAGCACAGTACCATGACTTAGTTTATACGCAGTTAGGTACGTTACACGAGAAAATCCCTGATCTTCCTAAGAAAAATCAAATAATTGCAGCTCCTTCAGGGTCTCATGCCGCTGATGGTATGATTGGTACGGTTAATACCAAAAGTAAGTGTTGGCATTATGATTCTGGTTTGGCTCTATGGTACAGGTGTTGTACTTGATGGCAACTCACTCAAGTGGAAAAAATCTTTTCAGGCTCTTAAAATGATGGAAAATAAGAGGTTCGTAGGTGCATCGTTCAAAAGGTGCGGACCCGCAGGTTCACTGTTCACAAGGTGCGGTCCCCCAGTTCACTCACTCCAATGCAGAGAAGCGCGCTCACATGGGGTATCCTATGTTTGGCCCTTGGTATTTAGCCCGTCTTTTATGATCCTATGGTTTTGGCCCATGGTATAGGATCTAATTTATTGAACCCCGGTTTGGATCCCTTGTATTGATTTTTGATGGTTTTTGTCCCATGGTGTGGATAAGGGTTTGACTATAAAAAAGGGAAGGAGATCCCTTGGCTAGACACTTGTGAAAATTGAATATCTTAAGATCTGAAATTTTGGGAGTTTGGTTTTACAAAGCTAGATCCAAATCAAGAAGAAATCTTAAGGAGAATCTATTGATAAGCCGTGAACTCTCGGGCGCATGATCGGATCTGTGGATCTGACTGACTGTGGCACATGGAAGACTGTTAATTTGGCCCTAATCAGAGGTTCGTAGGTGATCCACGGCATTGGTGCAGGGGTACGCAGTACAGGAGAAGACGCAGTGCGGGGGTACGCAGCAAAGTAGAAGGCACAGTGTGAGGTACGTAGCACAGAAGAAAGCAAAGTGCGGAGATACGCAGAGGCACAGAAGGAACAGTGCGGAGGTACACGGTCAGACAGACAGTGCAGTGCGTATCTGAGTTGAGGTACGCAGTTCAGCAGAAGGGGAAGGTGCGGTGGTACGCAGAGCAGCAGAAGGATACAGTGCGGATCTGTGCAGTTCAGGCACAGAAAGACTGCGGATATCCGCAAGGTTATATTGGTGAAGTTGCGGACCTGTCTTGAATCATTTGTTGGCTGTCTTTTATCTTTTGCTGCAGAGTTCTGGGTTTAGATTTCTGGTATTATTTTTCTATTTACAGCATTCTGAGAAGTTGGGTGATTCATTGGTTGATTGTATAAGGAGATTGGGTGATTTGCATGTACTTGATGATTATTTGATCTTCTTGGATCCAGTCTGAAAATTAATGAAACGTGGTCCTGTTATCATTCAGGTTGTCCCTTTTGACTCCTAAAAGGATGCAGCCGAGGTAACCACAAACCAACTTTGGACTGCAGGTCCTAGCCTACCTGCAGTCAGAGAGGGCTCTCTCTTTATGATTTAGCTTTGTTGAAAGGGATGATTTTAGGCTAGATATGATGCACAGGGGTTTTGATTGAGTTTTGGTGGGAAAACTGACAATTTCAGGTAGAGAGATAGTGTAGAGTCTGAATGTTTCAAACCATTGGGCGTGGAGTCGAGGAGGGGAACTGCTGGTGTAATTCCTTAATAACAGCGAGGGAACATAGAGCAAGATAGCTGAGGTTGAAGCAATTTTCAAGTTTCAGGGGTGGAAAGAATGCTAAAGAAATAGAGGCAGTTAAGAATCTCTCCAACAGATTAGCAGAGAAACAACAAGGCGCTACCTAGGGGCAGTTAAGAATCCCCAGATAATTGGCCAATCACAGGTGAATTGGGGTAAACATGAACCAGAAGGAATTCAATGTTCATAACCAATTCTTTTAGAGGAAAACATCAAGAAACAGCAGAAATTGAGCATAGAGAGTATTTAAACTAATTCTAGGCTATTCTTTTTTTCTGCTATTTAGATAATGGCAAACACATAAACAGAGATAAGAGGCACTTATTGCTTCAGGCCGCACTGCATGAATTCCATCTTCAACTCTTCAAACATTCATGAACAATGGACAGTTCACTCTCCAAGCTTTAAAGCAATCTTTGATTACAGAAAAGTTCAGGTATACACAGCGAGTCTCTAGTGAAAATTCTCAATTAACCAACCCTTAAAACTATACAGAGGGTGCTATATATAGGGCAAAACTTTCTATCTACTGCTTTTATTACATATTGACCTAATTAGGTCACAAAAAATGACTACTTGACCTAATCCTATCCTGAAATAAATGCAAAAATATCTCGGGCCGTGCTCAGGGCCGTTGTATCAAAACTGAATAAATGATGCTGTCCTTGGTGGCTTGCTGCAGTGTTTCTGCAAATGAATGAGTAAGGGCTTCTGCTTCCTTGCTGTCCTGGTGCTTTGAATGCCTTAATGGTGATTTGAAGGCAAGGATGGGCTGATGCTTATTGATTGTGACTTTTTGGGGACTTCATCAATGTTCAGGTGCCTCGAGCCCGTAAAAAAAACTTGCCTGATACTCTCTGGCGTCCTTTCTTCAACTGATACTCTCTGACAAAATCTGGACTGCCGATCTGAGGTGCTGCAGGTCTAATCACTAATAAATGGCCGCTGCTCGGCCTCTGCATCTTCCGAAATGGTCTTCTGATCCTTTTGGTATGCTCTGTGACGAAAACAGATCATTTCTGCGCCTTTTCGGGCTTCCTGGGGCCACATGGTGGAAAGATTCCTTAAAGATTCCCTGAAGATTCTCCATTTTGGCCTAAAAAATCCTGCGATGAGCGATTTTCACTAGGCACAAATCGCTCATCAAAAATTGCCTCAGAATTCGATTCCAGGGCTCCGAAGTGCGACTTTCGCGCCTCTGCGCCCAAAAAAGTGCTGATGACATCAGCATGACGTCAGCATTGTACGGCAGGTGATGTCAGCATGACGTCAGCAAGGCGATGTGGTGGGATGACGTCAGCATGTACGGACGATGACGTGGTAGGTACGGTGGCGGGACACGTGGCAGTGATGTGGCAGGAGGCCACGCAGGGAGGTGACTAGGCATGTGACTGGATAGGGGTGACGTGACAGGGCGGTAAGCGGTATTGTGGCACACCGCTCATGGGCATAGGTGGTTTCGGGGGAGGGGGCTCTGCCACGCCTCAGAGCTTGACGTGTGGCAGGAGTACGGCGGAAATACCGCCGAACTCCCGGACGCTAAAGGCCGGGCGCGTCGGGGATGACGATGCCCGCCAGCCGTTGATCTGCGGGACGGGGGATCCAACGGTCGGCGGCGACGGCGAGGTAATGGCGGGTTAGGGCGAGGAATATTCGCAGGAATATTCCTTTTTTAATATGCGCGCGGGTGGGGGTTTAGACTTAGGGAAAGGGGTTTTGGGGTTAAAACGGGGCGCGGATTAATGTTTTGTACATAGAAGGGTGCCGAAAGTGGGTTTTTCAGGGTTTTTGGGGCTAGGGAAAAGGTTACTAGTTGACCAGGTGTCAAACTAGCTCCTTGATGACTCGGATGGGCTAAAGACAGCCCCAGATGGACTGTGATTTCCCAGACTTAGTTAATAATATGGCTATAATGCCAGGGAGGGGATATTTACATAGGGGAATTTATATACATGGTTTTTAGTAGGGAAATGGGAAAATTGTTAGGGAGTTATACAATAAAGTTAATAGTTAATATGGAGATGGAAAGAGGGCGCTAAGGTATGAGACCTTAGGCCATTTTGGGGAAAAGAAGACTCACAGACACTGAGTGAGCAATCCTTGAGTGAAGCAGATCTTCACCAAGGCACATGTCATGGAAATGGTAAAACTGAGAGGCTCAAGCAGATCTTGACCTCTTGGGGGATGTTAGTAAGTGACTTTGGGGTGATGATAAGAAGGGGGAGGTTAGTGAATTCCTTCCTGAGTACCTCCAACTGAAAAACTACCTTAAACAAAAATGGATCGCTTATCAAAATTGGAACACAGCAGTGGCACTTAGACTAGCACACTCTTATGGACACTTCTTTGGCCATCTGTAGCAAATATGGAGCATTGCAGCCTGCATAGTACGATATATTTGGCATGTGAAAATGTCGATCATGAAAGATGATTAACCTGCTGCAGCAGGATGCTAACAGTGGCTCCACTTGGGGATGGCTTTTCCTTGTGAAAAGTCAAGAACAACAGGTCAGACTGCCTTGTATTCAATTGTTGCTGTGTTCTGCAAATTCTCCTTGGTTGGCTGCCTTATTGATCTTATCTACCTACCTACCCTAACGAGCGCTTACTTTGCTGTTAGGTGAAGTGAAATAGCCAATGAAGCCACTTAAGCAATAATAACATGAGTGGGCTTTGCTGCTTGTGCTTGCTGGTGAGACCAACTGAGATTTTGCAATTTGTTATGGCTTTGTCAATCTTTGAGAAGATCAGGAAGCTACTGACCCCCTTTGCGGTGTCTAAATACTGTACAAAACTATCTTGCAACATATATACATGATTTCTAGGCTGAATTAAAGAACTGTACAAAGGTTCAGGATCGCTACCATGCCTTGGAGTCGGGAGATCATTGACAACTCGATACTGAGCCTTGCAGCCTTTTACTGGAGAAGAGCACTAATCTCTTTCATCATTCTGCCTGCCAGCGGATAGGTCATTCGGAACTTGCAGAGGTGCTTGCAATTTATTACAATCTGGCTTAAATAGGACTTGACTGATCTCTGCAGGCTGCTGGTATTCTTCTTCTTTGAACAACTCAGATGGCTGAAAACAAAGAGGAAGGGGATCCGCATGGATCATTTGGTCGTATGCTGATGCTTTTGGGTCCTCCTCAATCTGATATTCAATGGCTTTTTGGGGCTGCAAAACTAGAGGCAATACCTTTGGAATAATATCTTGATTAACCTCCAGATGGTTAATGGCCGCACGTGGTGACACTTGATCATATATAGCATGATAGTTATCCTTGATAAATTGAAAAGATTCAAAACAAAAGGGTAAAGTTCCTTCACTGAAATCAACACACTCTGCGTTTTCTTCCTTTTCTTCATAGCTGAGATGGGCATGCTGATCATTGGGTTCAGGTTGTTGAACCTGAACACTGGTTCCTGCCAAAATAGCATCTGATTCCTCTGCAAGGCTGATTCGGTCGTAAGGTTCATAATCATCATCATACAGATCATATTTGGGCAGACCGTTGAAAGAAGAGTAGCTAGTATATTCACACAGTATATCAGGAGACTACTCCATCATGTATGGCTGAACGAATATGTCATCTGTTTTGTGGCCGGTTTGTTCGTGAATGTCACTACTTTCCTATTGCGAAACAGATCTGTTCTGGTGCTCTGAACATTCCACTTTCATTTTGATCAGCTGCATCATTTCCTCTGTCTTTTGTAACACACTATGAAATCTTTGTTCTTGCTCTGCTTTACGTTGTTCTTCCCTCCTTCTTAGATTTGCCTCCACATCCACAGCTATGTCCTGCATCTGTTTGAAAGTGGACGGGCATCTTTCTCTTAAACAGAATTCCATCTCTGTGTCAAATGCTCTTGGATATTGCAATAGAGCTAAATCAAGGGGAGGTCTTATACTTAAAGGCATGGACTAATAAACTTGATTGAATCTGTCTGAAAACTGCTGAACAGATTCATCTAGATGCCTTTCTATATGATTTTACTCTTCGATGAGCATGAATATATTACCTTTGATCATCCATTTATCAAGGAAAAGCTTGGCACACTGCTGAAACTTGGAGATGCTCACCTCAGGCAACGCTTTAAACCAAGACCTAGCTTCGCTTTGCAAAGAAAGGGAAAATAGTCTAAGACTGACATCTTCATCTTCCACTTCAAATGTATTAAGATAATCTTCAAAAGCCTGGATATGTTTCTAGGAAGTAATACCATTCTCTCCATCAAATCTAGGGAGATATTCGGGATGATTCGCAGGCAGAGGACCAAGCACCGAAGGCAAAATGAGCAGCTTATATCTTTCAGGAACTTTACGAGGCATGGGAATATGTACAGGAACTAGAAGAGTGGGCTCTATTTTTGGTTCCTCCTTGAATGTATGATGATCTTCAACAACATTTGAACGCTGCTGTCCTAATGTGCAAGGAGGCTTTTCAACAACCTTTTCCAAAGAAAAAACACGAAAATCTGACATAAAATCGTCTTTAAAGTACAATATGCACAACAAAATCTGGTGCAAGAGAAAGAACATGATCTCTTGGATGATAGTCCAAGTCAAGAGCCTGATCTGCTTATATAATTCCTTCGGGTTCATTTCTCCAGCGGAGTCTTTATTATGAGGATGATGTGGAGTCGCGAGGCGGACGAATTAATCTTGAAGTGCCTGATCTCTGTCCACCGTCACAGATCAGAACTGATCATGAAAAGCCCTGAAGAAAAGGAACACTTTCTCTAGAAAACGAGGCAACCTGGTCAAAATTGAGGATTTACACTAATAAACACATGATTCATTCCCCAGCGGAGTGGCCATTATGTTATCACTCAAGTTGTCCCTTTTGACTCCTAAAGGGATAACGCCGAGGTAACCACAAACCAACTTCGGACTGCAGGTCCTAGCCTACCTGCAGTCAGAGAGGGCTCTCTTTATGATTTAGCTTTGTTGAAAGGGATGATTTTAGGCTAGATATGATGCACAGGGGTTTTGATTGAGTTTTGGTGGGAAAACTGACAATTTCAGGTAGAGAGGCAGTGTAGAGTCTGAATGTTTCAAACCATTGGGCGTGGAGTCGAGGAGGGGAACTGCCGGTGTAATTCCTTAATAACAGCGAGGGAACATGGAGCAATATAGCTGAGGTTGAAGCAATTTTCAAGTTTCAGGGGTGGAAAGAATGCTAAAGAAAGAGAGGCAGTTAAGAATCTCTCCAACAGATTAGCAGAGAAACAACAAGGCGCTACCTAGGGGCAGTTAAGAATCCCTAGATAATTGGCCAATCACAGGTGAATTGGGGTAAACATGAGCTAGAAGGAATTCAATGTTCATAACCAATTCTTTTAGAGGAAAACATCAAGAAACAGCAGAAATTGAGCATAGAGAGTATTTAAACTAATTCTAGGCTATTCTTTTTTTCTGCTATTTAGATAATGGCAAACACATAAACAGAGATAAGAGGCACTTATTTCTTCAGGCCGCAGCGCATGAATTCCATCTTCAAATCTTCAAACATTCATGAACAACGGACAGTTCGCTCTCCAAGCTTTAAATCAATCTTTGATTACAAAAAAGTTCAGGTATACACAGCGAGTCTCTAGTGAAAATTCTCAATTAACCAACCCTTAAAACTATACAGAGGGTGGTATATATAGGGAAAAACTTTCTATCTACTGCTTTTATTACATCTTGATCTAATTAGGTCACAAAAAATGACTACTTGACCTAATCCTATCCTGAAATAAATGCAAAAATATCTCGGGCCGTGCTCAGGGCCGCTGTATCAAAATTGAATAAATGATGCTATCCTTGGTGGCTTGCTGCAGTGTTTCTGCAAATGAATGAGTAAGGGCTTCTGCTTCCTTGCTGTCATGGTGCTTTGAATGCCTTAATGGTGATTTGAAGGCAAGGATGGGCTGATGCTTATTGATTGTGACTTTCTGGGGGCTTCATCAATGTTCAGGTGCCTCGAGCCCCTAAAAAAAACTTGCCTGATACTCTCTGGCGTCCTTTCTTCAACTGATACTCTCTGAAAAAATATGGACTGCCGATCTAATGTGTTTTAGGTCTAATCACTAATAAATGGCCGCTGCTCGGCCTCTGCATCTTCCGAAATGGTCTTCTGATCCTTTTGGTATGCTCTGTGAAGAAAACGGATCATTTTTGTGCCTTTTCGGGCTTCTTGGGGCCGCATGGTGGAAAGATTCCTTAAAGATTCCATAAATATTCTCCATTTTGGCCTAAAAATCCTGTGTAGGCGCAAATCGCTCATCAAAAACTGCCTCAGAATTCAATTCCGGGGCTCCGAAGTGCGACTTTCGCGCCTCTGCGCCCAAAAAAGTGCTGATGACGTCAGCAGGCGATGTGGCGGGATGACGTCAACATGATGTCATCATGTACGGACGATGACGTGGCAGGTACGGTGGCGAGACACGTGGTAAGAGGCCACGCAGGCAGGTGACTGGGCATGTGACTGGATAGGGGTGACGTGACAGGGCGGTAAGCGGTATTGTGGCGCACCGCTCATGGGCATAGGTGGTTTCGGGGGAGGGGGCTCCGCCACGCCTCAGAGCTTGACGCATGGTGGGAGTACGGCGGCAATACCGCCGAACTCCCAGACGCTAAAGGCCGGGCACGTCGGGGATGAGGATGCCCGCCAGCCATTGATCTGCGGGGCGGGGGATCCAACGGTCGGCTACGATGGCGAGGTAATGGCGGGTTAGGGCAAGGAATATTTGCAGGAATATTCCTTTTTTAATATGCGCAGGGGTGGGGGTTTAGACTTAGGGAAAGGGGTTTTGGGGTTATAACGGGGCACGGATTAATGTTTTGTACATAGAAGGGTGCCGAAAGTGGGTTTTTCAGGGTTTTTGGGGCTAGGGAAAAAGGTTACTAGTTGACCAGGTGTCAAACTAGCTCCTTGATGACTCGGATGGGCTAAAGACAGCCCCAGATGGACTGTGATTTCCTGGACTTAGTTAATAATATGACTATAATGCCAGAGGGGAATATTTACATAGGGGAATTTATATACATGGTTTTTAGTAGGGAAATGGGAAAATAGTTAGGGAGTTATACAATAAAGTTAATAGTTAATATGGAGATGGAAAGAGGGCGCTAAGGTATGAGACCTTAGGCCATTTTGGGGAAAAGAAGACTCACAAACACTGAGTGAGCAATCCTTGAGTGAAGCAGATCTTCACCAAAGCACATGTTATGGAAATGGTAAAACTGAGAGGCTCAAGCAGATCT
Organism: Pinus tabuliformis; assembly: GCA_031772625.1. Taxonomy (NCBI): domain Eukaryota; kingdom Viridiplantae; phylum Streptophyta; class Pinopsida; order Pinales; family Pinaceae; genus Pinus; species Pinus tabuliformis. The sequence goes on from CM062810.1 coordinate 564,070,556, forward strand.
TGACCTCTTGGGGGATGTTAGTAAGTGACTTTGGGGTGATGATAAGAAGGGGGAGGTTAGTGAATTCCTGCCTGAGTACCTCCAACTGAAAAACTACCTTAAACAAAAATGGATCGCTTATCAAAATTGAAACACAGCAGTGGCACTTAGACTAGCACACTCTTATGGACACTTCTTTGGCCATCTGTAGCAAATATGGAGCATTGCAGCCTGCAAAGTACGATATATTTGTTATGTGAAAATGTCAATCATGAAAGATGATTAACCTGTTGCAGCAGGAGGCTAACAGGTCTTTAAAGAAGTAGAAGAGAAAAGGGGGTTGTAGCTCCCTTCCAGGAGAGACTGGAAAATGAGAGAGAGTTATAGCTCTCTGCAAGTTGCAGCCTGCGTACTGGTAAAGGACTGCACCAGTACAAAATCCTTGTAAAAGAAGTTTCTAATTGAAAGAAGATAGATACATATTGCAGCAGGTGGTTTTCACCCACATTGGGTTTCCACCTTATATCTGGTGTTCTTTGGTGTGCTTATCTATTTTTCTTGTTCTTGTTCATTATTATATGGCACTGACATACAAATTAATGATCAAATAAATTAAAGTATAAATCTGGAAGGCATATTGAAAAGAATTTGATAATACTGATTCACCCCCCCCTCTCAGTATTATTTCCAACAATTGGTATCAAAGCAAGTTCTTCAGAAGAAGCTTGATCGATTGAAGAAAGATCTTGCATCATGAGAAACTACGAGAGGGAAGCATCAATAAGGCCATTGATTTTTGATTGGACAAACTTCGTTTATTCGAAGGTAAGAGTTACTGCCTATCTTCAATCTCTTGGTACAAAAGTCTGGGATATCATAGATACAGGGTATACTTTTCCATCAGCAACTCCTACAGATCCGGCTGAGAAGAAGAAATATGAAACAAATGCAAAGGCGGTCATTACTCTATTAGGATGCCTATCTCAATCAAAAGTTGTCAAGGTAATGTAGTTTAAATCTGCAAAAGAGATATGGGACAAGATTGTTCTGAGCTATGAAGGAGATGATCAGGTAAAAATAGCAAAACTTCAAACCCTCAGGATTCAGTATGAAAATATGAGGATGTATAATTATGAAAGTGTGGCTAACTATTTTCTTCGTGTAGATGAGATTGTTAATTGTATGAAAAATTTGGGTGAAGAAATAAAAGAGGTTGTTGTGGTTGAAAATGTTCTAAGATCTTTGTCCCCTAGGTTTGAATCTAAAGTTTCTGCTATAAACGAAAAAGAGAATATACAAAGCCTTAAAATGTCACAGCTGCATGGAATTCTAACTGCTTATGAAATGAGGAAAGGTAGTCCATCAGACAGGAGAAATGCTGCGTTCAAGGCTTCAGGCAAAGGCGAGTACTACGAGTGAGGACACGTGTTAGAAGAAGAAGAAGAATCAAATTTTGTCAGAAATCTTCAACGGGGTACTGGACGGTTCCGAGGTAAGTTACCTTTCAAATGCTTTGCTTGTGGAAGAGTCAGTCACTATGCTGCCAAATGTCCTTACAAGGATAAGATTGACAAAGGTAAGGAACCTGTTAGATGGAACAAGAAATAGAATGCAACTAAGAAAAGTTACTACACTCATGAAGACAGTGATGGCCTATCAAATAGTGACGAAGATGAACGAGGTAATGATTATAAACTTTTAGTGGCTTTTGAAGATGATGATTACATGGATGCTATAGATGTGGATGACTTTTATGAAGAGATTTCTAGACTCAAGACATGTTTAGAAGAAAAGAATGTGATTATTGATACTCTGCAATTTCAACTTGATGAAAAATAAAAATCTCTTGAAAAGTTAGAATGTGAAATTGTTGGCCTTAGAAAAGAAATTGAGAAAACAAAGGTTCTTAATTTTAAGTTTGTTAAAGGATCTGAAACTCTGGATGAGATTATCAATGTATAGTGTTCTCCTCTAATTAAGACAGGTCTGGGTTATAATGGAGAAACATCTCAAGCATCCACCTCAAAGAGTTATCTTGATGCAGCAAGGAGGAATGAGCAAAAGCTCGATCGAGATCATCAGGTAAATCAGGGACGAATTACATCAAGAACAAACAGAGACTACCAGGTAAACCAGGGGAAATCCATCTTAAGGGTGAACAAAAGCCACAACCAGCCACAGGTAAAAACTTCTCAAATTGATTCAAGAATCGATGATAGTAGAAATTACAATCATTTGGCTGGTAGATTTGATAATCGCAGAAGTTTATTCAATGGCCAATGTTTCTCTTGCCATAACTTTGGTCACAAAGCAGCTCAATGTGTTGCCTATAAGACAATCATGACTAGAGAAGCTCGAAAACAAAGAAGTATGACCGGGATTACGAAAAGGACCTATAACAACTTTTCGGCCCTTGAAAACGAAATTGAATGTTCTATTTGTAATAACTTCGGTCATGAAGATTCTGAATGCAGGAGCAGGTTTCAGCAGACAAAGGAACAAGCCTCAAGCACCCAAACATGGAGAATAAAGGAACCACAACAAAAAAGATGTGGGATAGCCTTTTATGCAGAAGGACAGGAAAATCTATGGTACATCGACAGCAGATGTTAGAAGCATATGACAGGTGATAAAGAAAAACTTGAACCATATACTGCTTTAGAAAAGGGTAAGAAAGTCTCTTTTGGAAATGATACCCCTGCAGCCATAAAAGGAAAAGGCACTGCTCATTTGAAAGAAAAGGTCAAAGATGGAAATGTTTTATATGTTGATGGCTTGAAGCATAATCTACTGAGTGTCAGTCAGATGTGCGATCAAGGAACCGAAGTAATATTTCGATCAAATGGATGTAGCGTTCGTGATCTTGATACAGGAAAAGCAGTGATCAAAGGCATAAGAACTCCAAATAATCTATACATATTTGAAGAAGGACAACAACAATGCTATTTGAGCAAGGATGATGAACATTGGTTATGGCACCGAAGGTTGGGGCATCTAAGCTTTTCACAAATAAGGAAAGCATGCAAATACCAGGCAGTTTGTGGTCTTCCAGAGATCAAAATTCCAGACAACACCATATGTAAATCATGTCAGTTTGGTAAGCAAACCAGAACTAACTTCCCTGAGAAGGAAGGATCATCCAGCAGGCCTCTTGAACTAGTCCATATAGATGTATGTGGTCCATTTAGGACAAGGTCACCTCGAGGAGAAGAATACTTTATATTATTCATTGACGACTTCTCCAGGATGGTTTGGTTGGGACTTATGAAACACAAGGAAGAAGCATTCGAAAAATTCAAATCTTTCAAAGCCTTGGCTGAAAACGAATCAGATCAAAAAATTAAGTGCCTCAGGTCCGACAGAGGTGGGGAGTTTACCTCAAATGAATTTTTCGATTTCTGTGAAGAACATGGAATAAGAAGGGAATTCATTACAGCTAGGACTCCTCAGAAAAATGGAGTGGTGGAAAGGATGAACAGGACAGTCCAACAAATGGCTCGTGTTATGCTTGATGAGTCTGGGACTCCCGCAACCTTCTGGGGTGAAGCGGCATTTGTTGCGGTTGTTATTCTCAACAAAACAAATGTCTGAGTGAACAGCACTCAAACTCCTCATGAGCTCTGGTATGGTGAGACTCCTTCGGTAAAGCATTTCAAAATTTTTGGGAGCAAATGCTATATTAAGAACATTGATGAACAACTTGGAAAACTTGAACCTAGAGCAAATGAAGGCATTCTCCTTAGTTATTCTCCCCACAACAAAGCATATAAGTGTTACAATAAAAGACTTGGAAGAATTGTTGACAGCATTGATGTAGTGGTTGATGAAAAAGGATACATCCCTAGGCAAGTAAATCATGAAAATATCAAAGAAGATGAAAACTACTCTCTAGATCAGACAAATGATGAAGAAGAACCTCAAGAGGCACCTCAGGAGCAAATAAGGATAGAAGAGAAGACTCCATCTAGGTACGTTCAGAAGAATCATCCATAATCTCAGATTTTGGGGCAGAAGGAAGCAGGTGTACAAACAAGAAGAACAATTGCAGAAGCCTCAAGCTATTTGGCATTGCTCTCCTCCACTGAACCACAAAATGTAAAAGAGGCGTGCAAAGATGAATGCTGGGTCAAGGTGATGGATGAAGAACTTGAGAAGATTGAAAAGAACAACACTTGGGAGTTGGTTCCTAGACCAAAAGATAAGAATGTCATAGGGACAAAATGGATCTTCAAAAATAAGTTGAATGAAAATGGAGAAGTAATTAGAAACAAGGCCAGACTTGTGTGTAAAGGGTATGCTCAACAAGAAGGAATAGAATTCGAAGAAAATTTTGCTCCCATTGCTAGACTTGAGGCCATCTGAATGTTCCTTTCTCTCTCAAGCTTTCAGAAGTTCAAAGTTTTTCAAATGGACATGAAATCAGCCTTTCTGAATGGGGACTTAGAAGAAGAAGTGTACATTGAGCAACCAGATGGTTTCATCCTTGGGAATGATCCAAATCTTGTATGTAGACTAAAGAAGGCTCTCTATGGTCTTAAACAGGCTCCAAGGGCTTGGTACTACCGTTTGGACAAATATCTTCATCAACAAGGATTTTCAAAGGGATCAGCAGATAGCAATCTTTACATAAAAATTGAAAATGACAAATTACTAATACTTGTTGTGTATGTAGATGATATTATCTTTAGCAGCAATGAAGAAGCTATGAGTTAAAGCTTTGCCTTGGTGATGCAGAAAGAATTCGAAATGTCTTTGCTTGGAGAACTGACATATTTTCTTGGATTGCAAATCCAACAAAATGAAGGCGGGATCTTCTTGTCTCAAACCAAGTATCTCAAGTAGATTTTGAAGAAATATGGCATGGAAGATGCAAAACCAGTATGTACCCCCATGGTCACAGGATGTAGCCTCAGTGCAAATGATGAATCAGCAGCAGTGCATCAACCAACCTACAGATCTATGATTGGAAGTCTACTTTATTTAACAGGTACCCGACCAGACATCATGCATGCAGTGAGAATAGTTGGAAGATTTCAAGCAAATCCAAAGGAAACTCATCTTGAGGCAGTGAAGAGAATTTTCAAGTACCTTCAAGGAACTCAAAACTATGGCTTATGGTATCCTAGAGATACAGATCTCACACTTCATGCTTATACAGATGCAGATTGGGCCGGAAGCGTGGATGACAGGAAGAGCACAAGTGGTGGTGCATTCTTTATGGGTTCCAGATTAGTATCTTGGTTCAGCAAGAAACAGAGTTCGATTGTTTTATCTACAGTTGAAGCGGAATTGTGGCTGCTGCATTCTGTTGCACTCAACTCCTTTGGATGATGCAGACCTTGCAGGATTTTCAAATCACTTATACTCCACCTATCTCCATCTTATGTGATAATACAAGTGCAATCAGCATTTCAAAGAACCCAGTCATGCATTCAAAGACCAAGCACATACCGATCAAGTATCACTTTCTCAGGGAACAAGTGCTTGAACAAAAGGTCAAGTTGGAGTATGTTCCTTCTAAGGAACAAGTTGCTGATATACTCACCAAACCATTGCCCAGGGAGACCTTTGAATACCTCAGGCAAAAGCTGGGGGTAGTTGATGCATCATCTTGTTGTTGAATCTCATCTATTGTTGGTTGTACGTGAGGTTCATTTGGGGTATACGCGTACATTTGCTGGCTTATGGATTGGTCGAAGATCGAATGGCACAGGTTCAGGGGGAGCACATATAATGCATTGTTGGCATTATGGTAGCACAGAAGGAGAACATGGATGCTGATCTAAATATTGCTGCAATATGTCTCTATCTCTTTCTCTTATGGTATATGGAGGATTATGGTTTGTAGATCTGGTTTACCGTCAGGGGGAGCATGATCAAAGATTTAAGCATGGTCTCAGGGGGAGCATAACCCTTTGCCCTTGATGTCAAAGGGGGAGAGTGATTGGTTGTTGTTGCCATCAAGTCCAAAGGGGGAGATTGTTGGCATTATGATTCTGGTTTGGCTCTATGGTACAGGTGTTGTACTTGATGGCAACTCACTCAAGTGGCAAAACTCTTTTTAGGCTCTTAAAATGATGGAAAATAAGAGGTTCGCAGGTGCATCGTTCAAAAGGTGCGGACCCGCAGGTTCGTTGTCCAGGGAGTGCGGACATACCCGCAGGTTCACTGTTCACAAGGTACGGTCCCCCAATTCACTCACTCCAATGCAGATAAGCGCACTCACATGGGGTATCCTATGTTTGGCCCTTGGTATTTAGCCCGTCTTTTATGATCCTATGGTTTTGGCCAGTGGTATAGGATCTAATTTATTGAACCCCGGTTTGGATCCCTTGTATTGATTTTTGATGGTTTTTGTCCCATGTTGTGGATAAGGGTTTGACTGTAAAAAAGGGAAGGAGATCCCTTGGCTAGACACTTGTGAAAATTGAATATCTTAAGATCTGAAATTTTGGGAGTTTGGTTTTACAAAGCTAGATCCAAATCAAGGAGAAATCTTAAGGCAAATCTATTGATGAGTCGTGAACTCTCGGGCGCATGATCAGATCTGTGGATCTGACTGACTGTGGCACATGGAAGACTGTTAATTTGGCCCTAATCAGAGGTTCGCAGGTGATCCACGACGTTGGTGTGGGGGTATGCAGTGCGGAGGTACGCAGCGCAGCAGAAAGCACAGTGAGAGGTACGCAACGCAGAAGAAAGAAAAGTGCGGAGATACGCAGAGGCACAGAAGGAACAGTGCGGAGGTACACGATCAGACAGATAGTGTAGCGCATATCTGAGTTGAGGTACGCAGTTCAGCAGAAGGGGAAGGTGCGGTGGTACACAGAGCAACAGAAGGATACACTGCGGATATGCGCAGTTCATGCACAGAAAGACTGCGGATATCCGCAAGGTTATATCGGTGAAATTACGGACGTGTCTTGAATCATTTGTTCGTTGTCTTTTATCTTTTGCTGCAGAGTTCTGGGTTTAGATTTCTGGTATTATTTTTCTGTTTACAGCATTCTGAGAAGTTGGGTGATTCATTGGTTGATTGTATAAGGAGATTGGGTGATTTGCATGTACTTGATGATTATTTGATCTTCTTGGATCCAGTCTGAAAATTAATGAAATGTGGTCCTTAAAGAAGTAGAAGAGCAAAGGGGCTTGTAGCTCCCTTCCACGAGAGACTCGAAAATGAGAGAGAGTTGTAGCTCTCTGTAGGTTGCAGCCTACGTACTAGTAAAGGACTGCACCAGTACAAAATCCTTGTAAAAGAAGTTTCTAATTGAAAGAAGATAGAGACATATTGCAGCAGGTGGTTTTCATCCACATTGGGTTTCCACCTTATATCTGGTGTTCTTTGGTGTGCTTATCTATTTTTCTTGTTCTTGTTCATTATTATATGGCACTGACATACAAATTAATGATCAAATAAATTAAAGTATAAATCTGGAAGGCATATTGAAAAGAATTTGATAATACTGATTCACCCCCCCTCTCAGTATTATTTCCAACAGTAAGAAGTCTTCTAAGAATTCTTATCCTATCATAACCTTGCTAGATTCCCCGACAGGAGATTCTTCCACGGAAATTTCCACCGATATTCATGTTGTAGAATCATCTACAGCCAAATCAAAATCCGGTGGGAAGAAGAAAGGGAAGAAGAAAAATAAAACAGAAAAAAATTCAAAAGAGAAACCAGAAAAAGCAGAATCAACTGATGAGAAACGCAAACCTCGTTATCCTTGTCTCATTTGTGACGAAGAGAATTTTACAAGAGACTGCCCTCACCGTGCAAAGGTTGCGAAAATTGTCAAAGGTCCCAAACATCTGCTGTTTTGAAGGATCCTTTTCCAAGTCAAGACAGTAAGATGATAGGTTCTTCCTCAAATGCCTCCGAAGAACCCATAATGATGATGTCCCATGTTAGGATTGTGACTCAATCGCAATATTATGGAAGTAAAAGTCCTGTTGATGTTAAAGAAGCAGAATCTTCTCATTCTAATCCATCAACCTCAGCTCCCGGTTCCGATCCGCTACAGATTGAGAAACCTAACCCAGACTTAGTAATCAAACCGCCCGCCAAGGGTATACTTCGAAAGTCAGCTTTCAATCCACATGCGAGAGCGGCTCAGAACTATAACATTGTTGAAGATTTAGCTATTTCACCTTTAGCAATGTCGGCTTTGGAAGTGCTGCAATCATGTCCAGCACAACGTAAATTACTATTGTCGGCTATAGGAGCTGTTGACGTTCAGGACTCGAATCTCTCAAGCTCTGGTGCTCGATGTTGCCACTGCGTCAGCTCGGCCTTCTGTCTCGTCCTGCTTTTCTCTGGGTTCTGTATCTCAATGTTCAACTGTTCCACTCTGTGTATTCTGTTTCACTGTTCATGGCTTTTAGCCATTCGAACTCATGCCCACTCGGTTCCTCTTCCACCTTTGTCGATTCACCTTCTACAGTTGCGCTTGGAGTTCCCTATTCGGCGTCAGCATGAATGCTTAGGGAGTGGCCACGTGTCCTCATCAGAATAGCACCAGCCTGCTCGTCGGTTCATCTCTTCAGTTATGTCGTGGATGTGTTCTTCCTCCACTGTGGTGGTCAAATGGATTCCCAATCCCTTTAGAACACGGCTTAATTCCCTGTCGATTCTACTTCTTTCCATCGGGCGCAATCTCAACCATCCGATCTGGGTCCCCCAGATCCAACGTCATTCACACGTCCCGCGCGGTTGACCCGCTCGACTGATAACACGCGATCAACGGTGGTTTTCTCTCACCTCCGCTGCCACGCGTCGATCATTGAGTGGGATCGCTCCACTTCCTCCAAAACCGTTTACTGTTTGAGGGTGCCCTGATCAATACCACTGGTTTTCTAGAGCGTGGGTCCCACCTTCATACATTAGCGCTTTTTGTTTCTCTGCCTGCGGTTCTCTGGCTCCCAACGTGACCAAGGGCTTAAGGCTCCTCTATTTTGGCCCTGTTTGCGCAGCGATGCGCGATTAAGCACTAATTGCACATTGAAAATCACCTCCTTTTCCCGATCTCAGGCTCCCAGGGGCTACTTTGACCTACTGCACAGTCTCCATGGGCCTCGATCAGCGTGCTTTGACCGGGGTCCTCGTCGTTCCACGCTGGCTGCCATTGCCACTGGTTCAAGGTGTTTTTGATGCTGTTTTGGATTCTTCAAAGATTTATTTCGTCCTGATACAGTCAAGGTTCTTTGACAGTCATTTATGGATCCGATTCGGATCACGGCCTTCCCACTGAAAATCTTTTGGACCACCAAAAGTTGGTTTTCTTCAAGCATCGACTAAGTGAGGAAACTGTTGTCTCACTTGTCCAATCTCAATCCACTTCGCACTGCTCGGCTTCGAACCTTTGAGCCCAATCCTGAGGTATTCCACTTGTCCACTGTGCGTCGTCCTTACCTTCCTGTCCAGCACTGTGTCCTCCCGTAATTCACTTAGATATTCATGTAGCAGGTCATCAACAGAAGGTAATTGACTCTGCTCTTCAGGGTCCTCAATCATTAAAGGTTCAAACAACCTCAAGCAATCTGCGTTCACGACTAAGTAGATGTGCATGTAAGTTGGTAGATCAAGGCGAAAAGCATTTTCACCAATCTTCTCAAGTATCCTGAACGGTCCATACCTGATAGGTTTTAGCTTTTTACCTTCACCTTGCATCCTGCCCTTGCTGATATACAACCAGACTTGGTCTCCAACTTGAAAACTATGCTCCGACTAATGCTTATCATGCCTAGCCTTGTACTTGTCATGGCTCCTTTCCAGTTTTTCTTGTACTTCCCGATGGATCTCCTAGATCAGTTCAATGAACCTAGTTTCCTTGATCACATCACTGTGTCTATCAACCATGGTATCTTTACCAAAGACAAAATCCAAAGGAGACCTTGGTATGAAACCAAAACAAGTCTCAAAAGGAGATCTCTGTGTAGAAGAGTGTTTGGCTCTATTGTAAGCATGTTGCACATAGCACAAGTTCTCATCCCAAAGCTTAGGATGTTTGCTGCAATATCCTCTCAGTAACTAGATCACCATCCTGTTAACTACTTTTTTCTGGCCATCTGTTTGCGTATGAAAAGCTATGATTTTCTTTAATTTGGTGTCCATTAGCTCCCACAGACTGGACCAAAACTTTCCCACAAATTGGGTGTCTCGATCAGATACAATAGAAGTGGGTAATCCAAAATGAACCCATACATGTTCAAAGAACAATTTTGCAGTTTGTTCAGCTGTAATCTATTTACTACAGGGTATCAAAATACACATTTTGCTAAACCTATCCACAACAACATATAGATAAGCATGACCTTTCCTAGATTTAGGTAGTCCCCCAACAAAATCCATGGAAATGCTCTCCCAAGGGTGAGAAGGAACTGGCAATGGAGTGTACAAGCCTAGTTTTCTATTGCTGGGCTTGCTTTTAGCACACATAGCACATCCCTTTACATATATAGAAACTGTCTCACTCATTCTCGGCCAATAGCAGAACCTTTGTAGCTATGCAACTGTTTTACTTACCCCAAAGTGACCTGATATCAAAGAAGTGTGTGCTTCCCTTATTATTTTTGCTCTCTCAGTTTGTGGAATGTAGAGTTTCCCACAATGATATAAGAGTCGGCCCTTCACATGATAGTCCAATTCTTCTACTCTTTTGCCTTGACTCAAAGTTGCATATACATTTTTAAAATCCATATCCTGAGCATATTGTTCTATGTAGCTTTCATGCAGCACAGAATTATGCTTAAGTATGGTAGATGCATTTATAATGGGTCTAGATAACATGTACACAACCTTGTTATGTATGCCCTTTTTATATCTAATGACTAAATGAAATTGTTGTAGAAAACCCATCCATCTATAATGTCTTGATTGCTGCAAATTAGTTTGGGAGTGTAGGTATTGAAGTGGCTGATGATCAGTATGTATTGTTGTTTCTTTACCCATTCAGTAATGTTTCCACTTTTTCACACTCTGAACTAATGCATAAAACTCTTTATCATATGTAGGATAGTTAACTACTGCAGGATTAAAAGTCTCATAATGGTAACATATGGGTTTACTGTGCTGTGTCAACACTGCTCCCATGGCATAGTCACTGGCATCAGTTTGGATCTCAAATGGTCTTTGTAGATCTGGCAATGCTAGTACAGGTGCTGTACTAATATTTTCTTTCAAGGTGTCGAAGGCTTTTTGCTATTTGCCTCCCCACTGTAACACCTTGTTCAATCTTGTCAAAGCATGTAAGGGAGCTGCAATTGAGGAAAAATTTGAAATGAACTTCCTCCAATACTGTGTTTCTCCTAAGAAGCTTCTCACTTTTGTAGCAGACTTGGGTTTAGGCCAGTTTAGAATGACTGCCACTTTAGAGGGATCTATTTTCAATTCACCTCCCCCTACTATGTGACCCAAATAATTTAGAGAGGTTTTGCCAAATTCACATTTGGAGAGCTTAACATAAAGTTTTTCTCTTTTCAAAACATCTAATGTCTGCTTAACATGCTTTAAATGTTCTTCCCATGTTTTACTAAAAATCATAATGGCATCCAGATATACAATAACAAAATCATCAAGAAAAGGTCTGAGTACATCATTCATTAATCTCATGAAAGTAGTAGGGGCATTGGTCAAGCCAAAAGGCATAACCAGCCATTCATACAATCCCTGCTTTGTTTTGAAAGCAGTCTTCCATGCATCTTGCTCTGCAACTCTGACCTAATGGTATCCACTGTGAAAATGCAGCTTGGTGAAATAAACAGCTTCCTTCAATTGATCTAAAAGATCATATATGCGAGGAAGGGGATAATGTTTTTTGATTGTTATTTTATTGAGTGCTTGGTGGTCAATGCACATTCTCCACGAGCCATCTTTATTTCTCACCAAGACGATTGGTGACCCACATGGTGATGTGCTAGGCCTGATGAATCCTTTCTCGAGCAACTCCTGCACCTGCCTCTTGATTTCAGCATTCTCTAAAGCAGACAACCTGTACATCCCAATGTTAGGCAATGGAACATCTTGCTACAAAATAATATCATGTACTACTCCCTTTGTGGGTGGTAGACCTTTAGGTTCCTGAAACAAGACATCATACTCTGAAACAATCTTTTCTATATCAGCTTGTTGATCAGCATTACAGCCCTCAAATACATCGGTTTTATCAGGTGTCTTTTCCTTTACAACCATTAGTAGAAACTATTTGCATGAATTTATCATTCTTTTCATCTGTCCTGAGTTTATGAGAGTATAATTATTCTTGAGCTTATGAGCTCTTACAAAGTATTTGATTCCACCTTTAACAAGTAGATACTTGTTCTCAACTCTATAGAAAATAGCCTTTCTATCATACAAGTAAGGACTTCCTAAAACAATTCCACATATATCCAATGGAATTACATCTAACTCAACCTCATCTACAAATGCTAACCCAAAGAAAACTTGAGTTTGCACTGTCTAGTCACTTGTAGTTGTGCTTTATCATTCAACCATCCTAATGGGTATGGTTTCTTATGAGGTGTAGTTGTTAATCCCAATTTATTTACAATTGCTTCAAAAATTACATTCACTTGTGAGCCACTATCAAACAAAGTATCAATCTTTTGATTTTTGGAAACAACTCAAATATGGAAAAGCTCATGTCTTTTTCTCTGGTGTTCTTCATCAATAACAGATTGAGCAGAATTACTAGTAGATGCTTCAGAATTCTTACCTTTTATACCTGTGGCTGCAATGATTGTTTCATCTACTGAGTTTGGCCCCAAATCTTTCTGAATAGATGTAGCAGCCTTCTTCTTCTTTCCCTCGTACTTCTTAGGCCTCGGCTCTGGATGCAAAATCCAACAATGCTCATCATCATGCCCCTCCTTTTTACAGTGAGTGCATGAAACTTTGCCTTTTTGTGCAGTGTTAGTCTTCCTTGCTTTCCACTTCTGCTTTCTTTTCTCCTTGCTCTTGCTTACAGTGGGTTGGGATGGTCCCCCAACTTCTGGATTTCTATTCTTTCCTCTAGCTTCTAGATGAGTAGCTTGTACAGATACCTCATCTATACTAGTGTGATTAAACATGAGGATGGTATGCCTCATGTAGCTGTGTAGACCACCAATGTACTTTAAAAGAGTTTCTGGTGAGTCTAATGAGATACCTAACATCAATGCTCTCTTTCTAAATTCCTGAGTATACCCTTGCACACTTTGCCCTTTCAACTGCCGAAGAGTTTTCCAACTCATCATGGCTTGTTGCATGTAGGCCAATGGATAGAACTGCTTCTTTTTTTGCAGCAACAAATTCACTCCAAGCAGAGATGGTCTTACTATGCTTCTTCATATCAACTTGGGTTCTGCCTTCCCACCAAACCAAGGTAGTGCCTCCTAGGCGTACGCTTGCCAGTTAAATCTTACTCTTGTCTGAATCTATGTTCTATACTATGCAATACACATCAATTTGTCTAATCCAATTGTCCAACTTTTCAGCATTTAGCTCTCCATCAAATATAGGAAAATCAAATTTAACATCTAGTTTAATCAAAGATGCTTTCTTATTATGCACAGGGCTATTAGGAGGTGTAGGAAATCTTTCTTCTTTCCCTTTCCCTTTTGAGTGGTCATGGGAATGAGATTCATATTCTTCTTTATCTTGTTTAGAGCCTGATGAATCTTCATCCTTATGCTTTCTAAAGTCCCTATACATTTCTTCTACCATAGACTTTATAGCTAGGAAACTTTCTATGAATTGAGGGTCTGGCCCTATAGAACCTTCCTCTGACATTGTCTTTCGAGAATAGACTCTACCAATTTCAAGATTAGTTTCCACCAACTCTCCTTCTCCTAATTTGAGCTTTGATCTAGTGAGCATTCATAGCTAAACCAACACAAGCTTGTATAACCTTACAACCTATAGCTCTGATACCACTTGATCTGATAATCACCCTATGAGTGCCATCAGTTGGAGATCTATTAAACAAAATGTATTACAGACCCATGTGTTGTTGCGTGTTCTGTGTTATTTAAGCAACGGATTGATCAGATTTCCAATACATAGACATTTAAATGGAAGGACAACAGAGAAATACAGCAAGCAAACACAAGACACAAACAATTTTAATAAGGAGTTCACCCTATTCTCCAAGGCTAAATCTCCGGTCTAGCTTTCAGTGGTGGCCTTGTTTTATTGTGCCTTTAGTAGAGAATTACAATGCAGGGACTCAATGTGCATTCTCCTGAAGCAGGTTTTTGCTTGGCAGGGTGGTTCTTGGATCCCCCCAAGCCACTGGAGTACACAGACTCTTCTTCCTACCAGCTCTGTGACCTTCTAGTCTACAATGGAAAGAGTCAAATGTGATGCTCGATCCAGACAGATTCCCCTATGTGGTGGCTTGAATCTCTCAAGCTCTGGTGCTCGATGCTACCACTGCGTCAACTCGGCCCTCTGTCTCATCCTGCTTTTCTTTGGGTTCTATATCTCAATGTTCAACTGTTCCACTCTATGTATTCTGTTTCGTTGTTCATGGCTTTTAGCCAATCGAACTCATGCCTTCTCGGTTCCTCTTCCGCCTCTATTGATTCGCCTTCTACAACTGCGCTTGGAGTTCCCTGTTCGACGTCAGCATGAACACTCAGGGAGTGGCCACATGTCCTCATCAGAATAGTGCCAGCCTTCTCGTCGGTTCATTTATTCAGTTATGTCGTGGATGCGTTCTTCCTCCACCGTGGCGGTCAAACGGATTCCAAATCCATTTAGAACGTGGCTTAATTCCCTGTTGATTATGCTTCTTTCCATCGGGCGCAATCTCAACCGTCTGATCTGGGTTCCCTAGATCCAATTTCGTTGCACGTCCCACGCGGTTGACCTGCTCGACCGATAATATGTGATCAACGGCGGTTTTCTCTCACCTCAGCCACCACGCATCAATCATTGAGTGGTATTGCTCTTCTTCCTCCAAAACCGTTTACCGTTTGAGGGTGCCCCGATCAATACTGCCGGTTTTCCAAAGCGTGGGTTCACGCCTTCGTATGTTAGCGCTTTTCGTTTCTCCGCCCGCGGTTCTCCAACTCCCAACGTGACCAAGGGCTTAAGGCTCCTCCATTTCTGCCCTGTTTGCCTAGTGAATTGAGCATCGAAAATCACCTCATTTTCCCGATCCAGGGCTCCCAGGGGCTACTTTGACCTCCTGCGCAGTCTCCATGGGCCTTAGTCAGCGCACTTTGACCAGGGTCCTTGTCATTCCACACTGGCTGCCATTACCACTAGTTTAGGTTGTTTTTGATGCTTTTTTGGATTCTTCAAAGATTTGTTTCGTCCCGATACAGTCAAGGTTCTTTGACAGTTGTTTATGGATCCGATTCGGATCAAGAACCAAACTCTAAAATATTTTCAAAGCAGTCAATGCTTCAACAAATTTAGATTAGATCATCCTGATTCTTTTTGTCCTTCTTTTCCTCCAGCTATCTCATTTCTTAATACCGACAACTGCTATTGGTGTTAATTTCCCTCATGAATGTCATTGATCCTCACAGAGTCCATGGCTAATTGGGATCTACCTGTGTGTTATAGCTCCAAATCTCACTCTTATGGTTTGTGATCCTGCACTTATGGCCTAGGGCAACCCCTCCTTCCAGACCTGGTCCAAAAATTTAAAAAACAGTGTTTTATTCCCTATACGCGACTTTGCCCTATGTTAAACGCGTGTACACGCGGTTCTGTCATACCCAACCCGCGTGTATCTATTAAAACACTTAAAAAAAATATAATTTCCTCTTTTTCGGGCGGTGATCGCGGGTTTACCTGCTGGATCACCTGTTAGTGCCCGTGGCCCAACTGTTCCCAACCAACTCCTAACTAAAAAACTACTTTGGAGAGGGTATAAAAAGACATCAAAGGGAAGGCCAAGGGGAGAGAGAAAGGAGAGCAAGATTATTATGCTGAGATTTTTCCCTTAGACCAGGTCTGAAGTCCTTGGTGCATTCTGCACTTCCCCCATTTTGCATAGGAAACCCTTGTTTCCATGTGTATTGGTGATCATTCATCCTTGACATCATCATTGAGTAAGACTTGGAAGGAGCTCTTGTTGGAGGCTGGAGGCTGGAACGAATCCGGGAGGAAGCTTGCTTGGAGCCTGCTGAAGGTGTTCAGGTGATATCTTTCCGATATATGTACTTTATTTGCCTTTATATATAAAGAAACACGTCTTTGTTCCCGAATAATCTTTCTTTATGCTTATGAGATTCTTGTGTTGAATTCTTATGAAAGTGGTTACTTAAAGATTTTTTATAACTAACTTTATAGCATAAAGATGATTTATACATAAACTTCTATACATGTACTGTTGTGTTCTTTGATTTGTTTGTCTTGCAGGTCAAAGGAAGAAGAAGGGAACTCCAAGAAGGGTTTGCACCCTAACGGTCTTCTCGAACGTAGGACCTTAGGTATGTACCCTAAACATTAGAATTTGCTTAAAAGTAAAAAAGATGGCTGTGTGTGTGTGTTTCTTTGTATAAGCAATTTTCAGTCTGGTAGAGTCTTAGCCCAAAGGACCCTAGGGGTATTTTCCCTTCAACCAAAATTGGCGACTCCGCTAGGGACAACACTCTTGTTGTTCCTAGTTTGGGTAGTCCTCAAGCCAATCAAGGCTCAGTCCCTCTGTTTGTTGGTTCTGACTGTCTGATATTTTCTTGAACTCCAAGCTTTTCCAGTTTTTCAGTTTGTGTTTTTTATTTTTCTTGAAACACTTCATATATGCACTTTTTCTGGATTACAGAAGCGTATATACGCATGTTGCACTAAGTAAACCCGCGTATACGCAGGTTTCCTTAGTTACAGTCGCGTGTACACGCATTCTGCAAATAATTGCGGGCGCGTATATCACATAATTTTCAAGATTTATAATTTTTCTTTTGCTGAATGTCTGTCTGGTGGTTTGGGTCAGTTTAAAACAGTCAATTCCCAGTGACAGTTCTCTGTTTAACAGGGGGCATCTTGTTTCGAACTCTCTCTAGTTATAAGGAGTGCTAGTCTTGTTTTTCGTTGATTGCAAGCATCATTGATTTTTGACACACAAGGTTTCTGTTTAAGAATCTTGATTGCTCTGTTTCGGCAGAGTGGGAAGATTGTCTTCAAATCTTTGTGTCCATTTTGTTTTCATGACATTTATGTTTGCTTAACGAAATCGTTTTTATGACCATTTACTCCTTTGTTTCGGGAAATTTGCTTGTTACCAGTTTCTTGAAACTTGTCTTTTGATATTTTGGACTTTCATTGCTGCTTTTGATTGTCAAAAGCGTTTTCGAACACATTTTATTTTTGTTGAGTTTTCATCATTTGAAAGGTGTCAATTCACAAAAGTGTTTGGTGGCTTATTTATCAATCATTAGTGTCAGTTTTTTTTGAGAGTTTTCCTTTGAAAAAGACTTTTTGGTTTGATTGAAAGAAAATCTTTTGAAAGTTTTTGAGTTTCGCTTTCTTAAACTTGCTTCTCATCTGATTTCCTTTTTTGCGAAGTGAAAGTGCTTTGTTTTTTATCTTAAAACTTGTTTTTATTGTTTGGACGAAATGATTAGTAACAAATCATCTTCTATCTAAGCATTTCAGTGGCAAGACAAAATTTGGTAAAGCAGCAACTTTCCTTCTTTGTTTTTAGAGTAGTCTTTGAATCGTGCATCCACATTTAGTTCTTGCATTAGGGAAAGATTTGCATCTCTTTTTAGGCATATTTAGTTTTGTTAGTTTTTGTGAGTGGGGAGTCTGAAAAGAAAAAGAAAATTTTTTTGTTTATATTACAAGTGCCTTCTGAACCTCATAGAAATTGCTATTCATCGAAAACAAAAGTGCATGTGCATGTAGCTAGGTTTTATTAATTTCTTTTGCGTCCATAAAACACCACAAGTTTCACCTCCATTACCTTTGACTTAAAGAACAGCCTAATAAAATCAAGCGCTTAATTAAAATCCACTAGAAATTTTTGTTTTAGTTATTACACCAACAAGTTTAGGATTTTAGGGCCTTGGATTAGGCGAGTGGAGAGTTAACTCTCCAAGGCCACACAAAACGTCAAACATAAGAGTCTGATTAAAGAGAGTAAATCCAATAGCGTTAGGAAGACCAGGAAAGCTCCGGATCTGGGAGTTAAGCACGAGGGTCTGTGAAGACAGGGAAGAGAGATACCCCCTCTCCTACTTGTCCGAACTTACCTCACGACTGTTCCGCCTGGCTTCTGCGACGAGTTGGTACCCATAGTTGCCTCTCATAGGGATCTGCATAGGTGGCTGCGGAGGGGAATCCCGTGGCACCTGAGGTCGACGTTGTATCACTCTCGACAGTACTTCCAGAGGGCACCCTTGCGAAGCTTGGGGGCTTGCACCGGCGCAGACTGTTGTTAGGAGGTCAGCGTAACTTCCTCTGATACCTTCGCTGATAGGACTGGGCCCTCATCATCCCAGACTATCCTCGGAAGGCCCTTTGATTCACTTTCTCGTATTTTGGTGTCCGGTCTCAATCACCCGGAGCGGAAATACTTGAAAGTTGTTTGACTGGCTGTATCTTTAGAAACTTTATACTGTGTGCTCTGTGCTCCTAGTCGGCTTAGCTTTTAATTTTTTTTTGAGTCTTTAGTTAGATCTTAACAAAAAATTCAAAGTGGCTGACCGGTCTCCAAGACGGTCTCGAAGACTTCGTGGTCTCTCGCCACCTAGTTTAGAGCCTTCTCCTAGAAGGCGCAGAGGGAATACTACCGGTGGGGTCCGTCCCACGCCGGCTGACGCATCGGGGATTGATCCTCCTCTCGGGGATATTAGCGGCCAAGCAAGGCCTGGTACTTTTGAACAAGAGAGGGACGCTTCAGTCTTTTCTCAAGTTCGCTTTCAAGCGGAGGATAACGTAGAGGTAGAAGAACTTTCAGAATCATTAGTGATTCCAAATTCTCCACTACCATCTAGTTACCCAGACGTATTGCAATACGTTGGGCCTCCATTATATAGACCAGTGAGTCCAGGTTACGCTACGCGCTTACCATTTATGATCACTACTGGAAGCATGGCTTCCACGAGTGCTGCGACTATGCAAACCCCAACATCGGTGCAAGGGGGAGGAACCATTTCCATCCCCTCCGCTTCCTTGTTCGGATCGTTTGCCAGCACATCTTTGGTTGGGTCTACCTCCATTCCGTCCACGAGTGGAAATGCCCAAACCAATGCTTTTAGTACTAGTTCCTTCCTTTTTGGCACCCAATCACAGGGTATTCCGTCAGTTCCGTTCAGTGCCGCTACGTCCATGATGGGCGGATCGGCTTCATTTCAGGGTTTTCCTTTTGGAAGTGGTCATATTCCACATTCCAACCCAACGGTAGGATCCATGCCTTTTTCTTCAATAGGACAAAGCAGCAATCCTTTCCAAGGTTGGAATAACCTTGGGGCTAGTAACGCAGGAACTGCGAATCCATTCATTGGCCAACAAGGAAGTAGGCCGTATTCCACGGTTAGCATGTTTCAAAGTATTCCTCCCCTCGCTTCGGCTTGGAACCCATATCAGGGGTTATCGACTCCTTACAATTCTTTAGGAGGAAACTTTGCAAGCTATGGAGCTTATACGGCAGGAGTTGGTCAAACTCCGAATTTTGCTGGACCACAAGGCTTGCCCTTTGGTTCAGCTGGTTCTACTGGTCACTTGGGGCAGCCTGGTGCCTCTCAAATCCCAGGACAATCTTTTCAGAACTTGGGGAGTTCTGCCCAGTCTGGGTGGAATCCCCTAGGTCCTCCTAGGCTTCCATTTTTGGCAACGTTAAACTTGCCAGATCTCACTAAGCTAACGAACGACCCTATCAGATACAATCCAGCCTGGCCTTCGGTCCCAACCAAACTACCTTCGGACATCCCAAAATTCGAAGGGAAGAGTGGTGAAGATCCGGGCGATCATGTAACCACATTCCATTTGTGGTGCTCATCTAACTCCCTCATCGAAGATTTGGTTAGGTTGAGACTTTTTCAGCGCACCTTGACTGGTAATGCGGCTAAATGGTACATAGAGTTGCCAGGGGGCAGCTTTACATCGTTCGCAGACTTAGCTAATATCTTCTTGAATCACTTTCAGTTGCCTGTCCGCTATGATGCCGGAACTGAACTTCTGGCTACCTTTCGTCAGGATAAGGCAACCCACATTTCTGATCACATACAGGAATGGAGACGGAGAAAAAGGCTCATTAAAGCCGAAATCCCTCCGGAGTACCGTCTAGAGTGGTTTTTGAAGTCTTTGCAACCCGAGATCTCCAAGGATGTCTCCATGTCTGGGGTCTATTCTGAGGAGCAAGCCATTTTCAGGGCCCAGCAATTAGAACTGATCTACTCTCAGTCTGGGATCCTCCAAAAGTACTTGCCAGATGCTCCTGGATCTAAGGTTGATTTAGCTAAGCCAAAGCCAGGTCCGCATGCGGATGGTATCGTGGGGTCTGTAGACTCGACTACAGTGAACTTGTTGAATCAATTGCAGCAGTTGTCATTACAAATTGCTCCTAACAACCAAGTCACAATGTCTAATCCTCCTGCTTCCCAAAATTCTTCCATTAACGCCGTCCAATCCGATAACCCCAAAGGAAATCAAAACTCCAATGGGAAAAAGAAAGGACGTGGTAAAAAGAAGAACTCGGATGGGAAGCCCGATGCAAATGAATCCGGCAACAACGCTGGTGGTGGTAAAGGTGAGTCGAGAAAGAAAGTCAAGTTTCCTTGCAAGTTATGCAGTGGGGACCATCTAACTCACCTTTGCCCTAGAATCGAAGACGCTCAGCGCTTGTTAGCACAGCAAGGGACTTCTAGTTCACAAGCTGTGTTGACTAACCCGTTTCCCCAAGGGCAGCAACTTCTTGCTGGCGCAAATTCGAATCCTGGGACCTCCTCAGTGGGCAACCAGGAAGGGGAAAAAGCATCAAATGTTTTTATGATGGGTTCAAACGTTAACGTGACTACTCGGTCACGTGAGTATGGTGAAGCCGAAACATCTAAGGATAAAACGGTTCCCGGAAGTAATGACCTTCATATCGAGCGACCTCCTGTTGAGACTATACCTAGGATACCGAAAGGTTCCGCCAAACGCGCGACAATTAACCCCAATGCTAGAGCTGCTCAAAATTACTCCATTGTGGAGGATTTGGCTCAAAGCCCATGTGCTATGTCCGCTTTGGAAGTTCTCCAGTCGTGTCCGTCTCAGAGAAGTGCTTTACTCTCCAGTCGTGGAAGTTCTCCAGTCGTGTCCAATTTCGTTGCACGTCCCACGCGGTTGACCTGCTCGACCGATAATATGTGATCAACGGCGGTTTTCTCTCACCTCAGCCACCACGCGTCAATCGTTGAGTGGTATTGCTCTTCTTCCTCCAAAACCGTTTACCGTTTGAGGGTGCCCCGATCAATACTGCCGGTTTTCCAAAGCGTGGGTTCCCGCCTTCGTATGTTAGCGCTTTTCGTTTCTCCGCCCACGGTTCTCCAACTCCCAACGTGACCAAGGGCTTAAGGCTCCTCCATTTCTGCCCTGTTTGCCTAGTGAATTGAGCATCGAAAATCACCTCATTTTCCCGATCCAGGGCTCCTAGGGGCTACTTTGACCTCCTGCGCAGTCTCCATGGGCCTTAGTCAGCGCACTTTGACCAGGGTCCTTGTCATTCCACACTGGCTGCCATTACCACTAGTTTAGGTTGTTTTTGATGCTTTTTTGGATTCTTCAAAGATTTGTTTCGTCCCGATACAGTCAAGGTTCTTTGACAGTTGTTTATGGATCCGATTCGGATCAAGAACCAAACTCTAAAATATTTTCAAAGCAGTCAATGCTTCAACAAATTCAGATTAGATCATCCTGAGTCTTTTTGTCCTTCTTTTCCTCCAGCTATCTCATTTCTTAATACCGACAACTGCTATTGGTGTTAATTTCCCTCATGAATGTCATTGATCCTCACAGAGTCCATGGCTAATTGGGATCTACCTGTGTCCTTATGAAACTAAATAATTAATCGACTCAATAGAGTGTCTACCTTTAAATTCACATCAATGAATATGCAGGGCTCAACACTAGAAGACATAACATAAGCTATGAGCTTTATAATTGACTTTCACAACAATTGACTTTCATTGAATATGACTCATGCAGAGAAAAAATAGTCAATCTATGAATGATAAAAAAGAGACGCTAACTAGCAAATGGCTTTGCATAATGAATTGAATCTCATTTATCTGACCCTTATGGCTCTAATGCCATATTAGAAATTAAAGAGAGTTTATAAACATTACACACACAAATCACGCTCATGTTTAATTGATCACAACAATTACATATATATAAGATATAATTCACTCACTTCGGCAAGTCTATATCCTAAGAAAGTGGATCTATGACTAACACATTACACAACAAGAACTCATAAACATGGGAAACAACCATATCTAGAATAACACATTGGAATACTCAGTGACAACATATAATACATGTGACACATGACATGGAAGCATTATTTTCAACATTATTGACAACAATTGAGAAGAAGAATCAACCATACTGGTGATAATGATATTATCACACTAGATACATTCAAGAAACACTTGGTGATCTTATTGGAATGTAGCTAGAATTTTGTTTTTCAATGCAAATATAATCCATGATCAATTAAGTGTTGATGTACACTGAACATCTTAGATTTAGAGATGATGAAGCATAGCTTATTTGGCATGGTTTCAAACTACAATGTTGTTCTGTTTCTCAACGTGTGGAGAAAATTATGTAAGATTTAATTTTTCGTGGTGGGTGGGAATATGAGAATGAACTATATCTGAATGTGATCTATTTGCCTAAATGTCTATCAATATTTTTTCCTTAACCCAAAATATATCAAATGCAACTAAGTCCTACTCAACCAAGTTTAACAATGGGTACAACTTTAAAACATCCCAACAATACTTAGCCAATGCAAAACAAAGGTGGTGCTTTAAGTTTACTTAGATGAAGGATGTTACCAAAAATAAGGAAGATGAATCATTTTCTTGCAATTCTATACATATGTACAATGATTCTAACGAAATATTTCGTTATGCCTATTTCCAAAAAATCTTGCACAATCGAACCCTTGAAGTAATTGTATGTGAGACTCCTACAAGACCTATATTATTCTTCTTCTCATGTGAATAATGCATTTGACTTATTGTGCCTAACCCTTAACTTAGCATAATTAAATAACTCCTTTTACACTCATGGTGAATGATGAACCATTTATGCCTTAACACTTTTGAAGTATCCTCTGTATAATCTTGCCTTACACATGTAATCCCTTTCACTATAAGATGGACCCAATTCCCATCCATCAACTTGCTTCCGCCATTTGTCAAGATGCTTCCTTTGGTTCCTTGTTCATTGATCATCCACATCCAACAAATGCACTTGAAAGTGCACCCAACTTTATTCAGATGCACTCAAGTGCACCCAAGTGTCTAAAACTACACCCAAGTTCATCCAACTATGACCAAGTTTTCAAAACTAACCCCAAGTGTGTCCAATTTTATCCAATATATGTGCAATCAATAAGTGCATACCACATTTTTTCTCCATAGATTCTTGTGCCCAAAGGCATCATTTCCATCCATCACCATCCACAAGTGTGGACCACCCAACTCCTTTATTCTCTTGTACCCCAAGCAACCAAGTCATTTAATATTTCTTTGCCAATTTATTATATCATGAATAATACTTTCATATTAGATGGGGTCATCTCCAATAGTCCCCACTTTTCTTTCCCTTGTGCCAAATTTCCTTTTGATCTTACCTTGGTTTGTCCTAGTCAACACAAGATATGAAGATTCGTGATGCACCCAATTTGATTAAGAGCAACCAATCCATCCATGATAATTCTTGTAATATTGCAAGGGTGCCCAAATATGACCCTTATAACCATCAACATTCCATCATGTCTATGTGTGTCAACCAATGAACCCTAAGGTGATCATATGGCGAATGTTCTTAAAACTGTTTAAAGATAAAACCTTAAGGTAGGCCTCTTCTAGCCTCCTTTTCCACTATTCCAAAGTTTTATGCATATTTGAAACCTCCATTTTAAGGCATTCCTAGTAGCAGTGATGCACCATGTGGCCCCATAATTATGTTTTTAAAAAATGAATTAAGATATTGGTGAGTCCCCCAACGAAAGAGTATTTAGATCTATTGCACCTTCCTCCAAGATACATTATCATAATGCATTTGCACTTGTGATGAAAAACTCATAAACAAGTTCATTCGAGGAAGACTTAAAATACATCATGGATGTTGTATATGATGTTTCTTACCATTACAAATAATTTAAGCAAAGCCACTCAGTGAACTATATTATTATATTATAACACTCTAGTTAGCAAGAGTGGGGTTGATCACCTCTTTATAATATCTTACATTCATTTTTCCCTCTAACTCCTTATCATCCCATAAACTTGGAAGTAATAGTGTTTTTAATATCATCCTTATCCTCCAATGTGATCTCCTCCTTTACCCCCAATGGTTGAGTCAAGAATAGGAATCATTATGTCAGCCTCACTGGAGCTAGAGTTAGGGGTTTTGACTAGAGTTAGAAGAAATTTTGGGGAACCTCTTGGATTCCATGTTGTACAAATTCTTCTTGTACATTAGATACTTAAACTTAGCCATGATTTCAATGGGGGAGAGGATATATTTAATCAAGAGAATAAAGTAGGGAGTATTTCCTTTAATCTTGAGGTTGTATGTCATAACTTTCTTTTGGACCATCTCAATCTTTCTCCATGATTCTCTAGATATACCGAAAGCCCCAAACATTGCATCCATATAAAATAATAAGGGTGACAAGAGTCTCGAAGAGAAACTTCTTTTAACTCCAAACTCAAATATTAGTTGACTTACAATTATTTTTAAGCTCGTAGTAAGATTTTCAACCTCCTATAATCATTTTCTGAATTCTCTAGTTCTAGTTGAGCTGATGGAGGAAACCTTCTCCAAGTAATTGTTTATAATAAATGAAATTATAATAGTTGATTCTTTTGGATTTAATTATCATGACTTTAGTGTTGTCATTATTAAGAGTCATAACCATCTTGGAGTAGTGATCATGGAGGATTCTAAGATTCTTTTTGAGATTAGCAAGACTTCTTGCAAGAAGAACATTATCATCAACATAAAGGAGAAGAGTAATGACTATACTAGCAAGCTTGGGCCTATCTCACCGTATAACTTCTAAACACTCTTATAGCTTATTAATGTAAATAGCAAAAAGGGCAAGGGATAGGGGACATCCTTTCCTAACCCTAATATTGCATTTAATCTCTTGAGAACAACCCTTGGTGGTCTTAAGCCTGGAAATAACAATCTCATATAACCTAGTTACAACAACTCTCAACTCAAGAGGAGTGATTATCTCATTGAGCCTTTGTCATAACTTCTCCCGAGGAACAATGTCGAAAGATTTTCTAAAGCCAACAAAACAACATAAGAAATTAATTTTACTATTGCAACACTCCTTGGTAACAATCCTAAGAGGGACAAGGTGGTCAATATTTAAGTAATGCCTCCTAAAATTAGCTTTCCCTTTAACTCTTTTACCATAACTCTCAAATGAGACACTAATCATATTTTGCAAAATAAGCCCATACAAGTTGGCTAAAATGTGACTAATCATGATAATTCTATAGTTAAAAAATACATTTTATACCCTCTTTTAAATGCAATAATTAATTTTTTATTATATTAATAATAAAATAATAAATATAATAATATAAATAATAATGTACATACCCTCTTAAAAAACATCACATGGTTTGGATGGTTAAACCCACTCAAATTATATATTGGTATTGATTAGATTACTATTTTATTTTTTTTCCTATAATACTATATGATATCTATATTGATAGCCATATAGCCACAAAACCCAAATCGATGCAGACATAAGACTCAGTCTGCTCAATCCCAGGATTTCATTCTGTATACAGTGTGCCCTGGTTGAAAATCCAAATTGAAATTCTTCCACAATTGCTTTTAAATATTTAAACTATTCAATTGCACTATGGTGATCTTGTCCATCCCTTCCACCTTGGTACCCTCATTCAAAATTCTTTGGAATTTGAGGGTAAATCATAGTTTCTGTCTTCATAGTTGTTCTTCGCCTATCCTCAATAATACGACTGCAATTAACTCGAGGATGATCTATCCGCCATTACAATAAGGATCTAGACTTATATGTACACCTTACACACACATTCCTAAACAAACATCTCAACACTCACTCAACAAAGGAAACTTCAGAAGGTTTCACCAATGTCTCTCAACACAGAGAAATGATATTATTTATGTAGACTAATACTGTCTATGATTCACTCGGAAATGAATTGCACACATAATCTATTCACCCTCATGACACAGTGTGTTTTTGTATTTTCATTAATATAACATAATATAATTACATAGGCGAGTGGCCATACTGGTAAGGTCCAATTTACAGCCTCGATTCAATCCAACCTCTAGAATGCTTCAAATGTTTACAATATATACAAAGAGAAATCTGAACTAATTTCAGTTTAGATCCAACAATCTCTCAATCTCTCCTAAAGTTTCTCCTAGTTCCATTCTTTACTCAACCAAAATCCTATATTAGACCTCTAGATGGCCAAAATCCTTATGAGTTCTCAACTAGCCTAGATCTCTCATGTCCTCCTACATTCAAGAACATTTACAAATATTCCTCACAATATTTAATTAAATCTTATTCTAAGTCACTCAAAACATTGAAAATTACATTAATTAAATACTTAGAGAACCAACTTCATTGAAAACACATGCCCCCTAGATTCTACTAAATGTACAAAAATTGGAACCATGATGCTCCTACATCATATATGATACCTATGATGTTGGTATGTGATATATATGATGTGACATTTTTTAATATGTGAAGAATCTCTTTTATTTAATATAAAATTTGTTAGTTCTAGCTTACTTAGATTGGTATATGGTATATGATATATATGA
Organism: Pinus tabuliformis; assembly: GCA_031772625.1. Lineage (NCBI taxonomy): Eukaryota > Viridiplantae > Streptophyta > Pinopsida > Pinales > Pinaceae > Pinus > Pinus tabuliformis. The sequence continues at coordinate 564,097,548 of CM062810.1, forward strand.
TGTGACATTTTTGAATATATAAACAATCTTTCATATTTAATATTAAATTTGTTGGTTTCAGTTTACTTATATTGTTATATGATATTTAATATTAAATTTGTTGGTTTTAGCTTACTTATGTTGTTATGTAATATATATAATGTGAGATTTTGAATATACAAACAATCTCTTATATTTAATATAAAATTTATTGGTTTCAACTTATTCAAAAGAGAGTGTAAATTTATGAGTGAGTTAAAATCTAAAAAATTATTAGCATAAATACTTTCATTACTAAGAAAATGAGATACAAAAAATATATATATATATATATATATATAATTTAATTTTTTATTTATAAATAGTTTTATTTTTTATTAATATTAAATAATTATATATATATATATATAGATTTGTATTTATAAATAGCCTAGTTTTTTATGCATTGGATAGTTAAATTTGAAGAAATTTCATAAACAGAGTTAAATTTTTATAAATTAATAAATATAAATTAGTTTATTAATTTGTGTAATATTTGGTTCATCAAATTAATAAGTTATTAGTTAAAAATTTTAAAAATATTGTAGAAAATTGAAAGTGAAGTTATGTTTAAATAAAAACCGTTTTGCACAACGTTATGAATATACAAATTTGTTATGAATATACAAATTAAAATATAAAATTTAATTTTGTAAAACATTCAAGCCCCACACACTCTTGGCCCTAGACTGAGCCTAACATCATCTGTCATTTCTAGCGAGAAGCAGCCATCGTTGTGATGTCGCGAAGCAACTGCCTAACATGTGTACTATATTTGTTTGCAGTTTCGCTTTGAAGCAAATCTGCAAAAACATTAATCTCTCTTTGTTTCAGTTTCCTACGACCGCTTTTCAGAAGTTCCGCTGTAATAATTAAACCGAATCGAAGGTGAGATGTTTCGAATCTGACCCCTGCCATAACAAGTTCCACCATTCCAACAATATCTTTGACTATGTCCAATTCTTGAAGCCTTTTCTTGTGGTTCACATATTTATGAACTTCAGAATCTTCAGCCTTTACTAATGCTTCAATTAATTCCAACGCTCGCTTAAGCGCTTTACGAATACATGAATGTGCCCCTCCGTGTGGGGAGGAAACTATATGTTGTTGATCATAACGGTAAATGCAGAGTATTACAAGTTTCACAAGAACGCCCACGTAATTGTCAAAGAGGAGCAAAGTGAACCTCCTCCACATCCATGCCGCTTTCAGGATCCCCGTCCCATTGTAGAGATCTTCATTTATGATTTCATCCCTCGAATTGTGGCGCCCTAACAATTTGAGAGTAATTTCGATGACACAACGAACTATGGTTGTTCCCTTGTTTAGAAGAGGATAATTGGTATTGTGATAAAACATCTGATAGTAAATTTTTAGGACCATGCTCTGGATTTTCAAATACCTGGATTTTCCAAGATAAGACAGAATATGTACGAACGCCAATATTGATTTTTCAGGTATCGTCAGCAAATCCACGAGTCTGAAGCCGACGATATCGACTATCCTGCCCACTTCTCTGCAAACTTCCTTCGTTTCTTCACTTAAAGAGTATGAACACTGTAGCTGTGTATCGACCACCATGAACAAGAAATGGTATCCCTGGATTAACGAAAACAGTTCCCTGTTCCATTCCCCGTACTCGCAATATAGACGGATCAGGTTGAGCTTCTGCCACACTGGATTCCAATCCGCTTCTTTCTTATTTTCCTTCTTCTGACAAATATAACGATAACGGTACACCAAATCCTTCAGCAGACTTGTCATTTCAGTCTGGTTTAAGAGTTTAGTATAATCCGGAATTACCTGAAGCCCTGGGATTCTATTTCTGGTGATGTATCGTTGCATCTCTTGTCTCAGCTTAATCTGGGGGATGACATTGTTGATGTGGAAGGGGTGGCGGGTATATGGGTTGATGGCATTGTGTTTCGTCACCCAAATTGTCTCGAGTGCCCTGCGGTTGTATAGCAGCTGGGCAGGGTCTTCTGCAAACGGGAGTCGAATGGGATCGTAGGCAAATTCTTGGAACACCACATCGAAATATTGTTCCGGAACACCGTCTGGAGCCATTTTGCAATCGATTGGTGGATATGAAAATGATTGGAGGAGATGTAAATGATATGCAAATGATTAGAGGATCATTGGTGGTTGGTGGTTTTTATCGACGGGTTCCTTAAATAAGGATTTGGAGTATTAGCAGCATTTAAGTTCCACATAAATTAATTTTGTCGGCTTCATGATTTGCGTTAAACGCCTATGTGTGAATTAAATGTTTTTACATGCGCTAGGGTATCGTTTTTTAACTGGATATCTTCCCTAAGGATGAGATTTCATCGATGAAAATTATATGTGAGATTTTAATTTTGATATGACTGTATTTATTAAGGCAGAAGTGTTTCTACGAAATATTTACATAATTTAGTTAATGAGAGAGACTTATATTTGCATAATTTAGTTAGTAAGAGAGTGTTATATTTCATATTGAATGAGGTTTGAGATTTGTTTTTTATCTAAAAATATTGGAAGATTTTTTGGGATATATCTTTATGGATCTTTTCCTTGATGGTATTGGATTGTTTGATGGAGGGTTTTGGTTGGGTGAACCTGGCTTTTCTTTGGATGGTTGTGCTTGTTGATTTAGTGTTCTTTTCAAATATGCTTGCCTAATTGATCACCCTTGGTTGTATTTAGTTGGTTGGTAGGTGAGGTGACTTAGTATTCTAATATTCATTGGCCATATCACCGGGGTGGAAATTTGTTTGATAATGTTAGGTTCAATGTGTATGCAGTTTCTTCCAATATGAAGTTAGAGTGGAAGGATACTACAGACATATTTAGTGGAGAAATCCCCTCCTATGATTTGGTCAGTGTTACCATGTTATAGTTAGTTCTTGGTTTGTTGTAATTTTAAACCTAGGTGGAGCTTCTATCTTTTCATTATGTTCTTATCTTGATGGGTTTTGATAGGATATCTAGCTTATTTCCATGGTCCAACACTTAAGGAAGAGACCACCCACCTCCTTGTGCAACTCATTAGCACATGTGTTCATGTTGATTTAATTAGTTGGTGATAATTGGGAGGTTTGGTTATGGTTTTGCTGAGCATTAAACTTTGTGCTCACATGTTGAGGTTTATTTAACCATTTAATGGTTAAATTAATTCACTTTATTGCCTCGGAGGTTAATAGCTTGAACATCCTACCTCACTTGGCAGTTGTTCACACTTGAAGGGGTTATTTAGAGGTTATTTGAGTTTTTATTTGGAGGAATCCTCTCTTGGGAATAGTCTCCATGGATTACATGATTTTCTATTGTTGGAGAGGTTAGAAGATGTTGTATCCCCAACACATAACTCCCACTAGCTTTTTAATTGCAATTAATTATATTATCGATCCTCCCATGGGTGTGTAAATGTAAATGGGAAAAATACTTTCGATTATAATTATAATTTAATTATGGTTGGTGAAGAGGTGAAACCTTGATATGAACCATGAAAAGGCATGAGGAGGAAGGGAAGCCGGAATAGGGGTATACTAAAATAATGAGAAATCATGAAGGAACATTGAGACATCTATGACTCCCCTTTCATCATTGATGTTGACACCTATGACCCCCCTTTCATCATGCTTCATATTCTATCCTCTCTCTCCCCCACTAACATCAATGGAAATGGGTGTCTTTCTTTTGTGGGGATGCTCCCGTGATGATATTTTTTTCCTTCTCAACATGTTTTCTTCTCCAAACCCTAGTGGGTTTGATTTCTTGCCTAATCTACTTAGGATTCTACTTCATATCACAGTTACAATAACGTATAATATCTTCAAAGTTATGTTATTTAAAGCATCATTTGTTGTACTTGAATGCTGGAGGAAATTTCGTGTATGTTTTGTTAGAGAATCCATTAGGGTTTCTGACTTGTCTGCGTGTAAAAATGCTTCATGGATTTTGATGATATTTGTTGTAGTTAACCCTACTATAAGCTTTGCAATCTATAGCCTTATGCCCAAAATTTTTACCTGAATAACAATAACCAAGAATTATACTTGGGAACCTTAGTGAGTTGGATTTCCTTGATGATATTATGAAATTGTTCATACTTGGAGGAGGTCTAGTCTTCTCTTGCTCACCTTGGAAGGTATCTTTTTGAGAATATTAGCATAGCTTATTGGACTAGCAACTTCACACTTCTTCTAGTTTTCACTTTGTCTTTTGAGGACAAATATTCCTCTTTCAATTTTTTCTTCAAAATTCTCCTTTGTGGACTTGGTGCTTGCATAATTTTTGCATGAAGGTACTTGATTTGTTGTAGCTGACAATGTTATCTATCTCTTGCAAGCTTTTTAACTTTTTATTGAGCTTGTTAACTTCAATCCTTAATGATACAACTTATTCTTCATGCTTCTCACAATCTTCTTCCTTCCTTTTTAGCTGGTGTGGTCACTTCTTCAATTCTTCTTTCTTCTTCAAGTTGGGTCTTCAAGGAGATAATTTCTTCTTTAAGCCTTTTCTCTTTTTGATAAAATTTAGTTTCTAGCTTGATCAAGTCCTCAAATTTTTATTTAAGATGACTTTTTAGTATTTATTCTCACATTGTTTCCTCTTTTACCTCAGTCATTAAGCTAGAAGCTTCCTTTTTAGCTTATTTTGAATAAAGATCTTCTATCCCTTCCTACATATCTATAGTGAAGGAGCAATGTACTACCTTTTGTTTTATAGGATATGATAAGCTTCTTAGTATGATATCCATTGATCTTATATGGTCTTCTTTTGAATCCTTTGTAGTTTTATCTCTAGTAAAAATACCAACCATATACAATCTAGAAATCGGTCTCCATAAACATCCTTCATAATTCATAGTCTATTACATCAAATACCAAAGGTAGTGGAAACATGACAACTAGGTCAACTTGATCTTCATTAATCACTTTAGTATGTTTTGGCATCATTGAAATAGATGAGACTTTATTTTCATTTTCCTTAGAGAATTTGGAGGCTAGCATTTCTTCCTTTCCCATCTTTGTTCCTAAGATCTACCTTCCATTTGTTGGACTATAATGAAACAACTTGCTATGATAGCAGTAGTTGGAAATACTAAGGCGGGAGGGGGGGGTGGGGGTGAATCATTTTTTCACTTTTCTTACAATTTAGTGTCACTGAGCATTAACTAACCATATGACATCAAAGGAATACAATATTTATATTAACAATTTTATTTTTTTCTAAAGAAAGCTACAACTTCCTTGCCTAGCACCACCCCTCACCCTTACAATTTGAAGATAAGGATAAGAATTTTTGGGCTCCCATATCAGGGCTCCTCTTACTAAACCATTGCTTCCCATCAACTACTGTCTCACTGCATCATCATCAAACTTAGTCTAGAACTACCCAAAATCTTGCACATAACCTAGGTTGTCATTCACACTACTCTACACTTGCACACCAACTAGGTGACGACAAGAATTGATTGATGCATCTCACTCAAACTTCAAAATATATAAATATATTTAGCGTGGACCCAAAACACACTATTACTAAAATTTAGAACAATCCCACCATTACCTTATAGCTTAGATCTCAATACACAACATAGTCACCATGCTGCACTCAAATCACACTCAAATAGTTTCATAATGCATTACATAGGAGGATTTTACACATAGGTGTATTCTCTACTTCTAATACACATTGTGTTCGATAAAAACTCAATCTTAGACTTCAATTAGCTCCAACATGGAGGTACACATTCAAGTTCTAAAGAACACTGTCTTTCTACTATGAGCTTGAACCATCACAATTTTGTGATTATACCATTGTGGCATCAAATCAAAAATCAAAACATAGATATAGACAAAATAAAATTTATAAAATTTGATTATGCAATTTTCTCAGTGATTGTTGATTGATCCCAACGCCACATCTCAATGAAATGATGACCCCTATACTAGAACAAAAAAAGACATACATATTATTTTCTCAATTGGATTCCATGTTCATGAATATTCAACAAAACAACTTGATACATGATCACACTCTATTGACCATAAATTGATGATTAATACTTCTTACAAATCAAACCACTTGAATGATTTCCTTAGGAAAAGGTATAATTTAGCCATCTTCATAAGAATTACTTAGGGTGATTTGTGTTGGTCCAGGGTTTTGAATTACTCTTTGCTAATTTTTCCAAGACAAGAAAAAGAATTCCTTCATTGCATTAGCGCATATCACCTACTTCCTAATCCATAATCATATCAAATGGAGAGTCAACATAGCCATGAACCAGAACAATGTGAATCAAGGTGTGGATAGATATAAGAACTTGTATTATTACAACTTCTTCCACAAGTTACTCCTATTATCCATCAAAGTATAAATATTAATATCTATATTGTGTACCAGAATTTTTGAGACCGACCATATATCATTGTTTATGATTTTATACCTCGTGGCTAACATGAATCACAAATATTTAACATTATTTTTATTTAAGCAATATAACCATTTTAGATGAGGAACCCTAATTTCCAATCACACCCAAATAACTTAAAATGAGATAGAGAAACTACCTCGATACAAAACTCCACATAGAAGAACTAGAAGGTTGAATGAGATACCTATGGAATTGGTCCCTTGAAACTCCAAAGTAAGGAGTACAACGACGAATTCAAAGACTGGACCAAAAGCAATATTATGTAGAAATAATATGAAAAACATTGACCCTCTCCAAATGAGTTGGAAATAGAAGTGTGGGTGACCACAAAGCATTGTTTCTCATCCAAAGGATACCCTAGAAATCTTCTTGAGGTCACCATGAGAATACCCCAAACACAAGTTTATAAAATGATAGAGTGGGAGTAAAAGGCCACTATATTTTCCATTGCCCCATCACCTTCAAAACCATCATACTTCGACCATGTATTTAACCATCTGTGGTATTTATAAATGACGTACTATGATGAATTAGGAAAGAAAGGAAAGTTGTTACCATACCATTGCAAGACCATGGAATGACAAGTAGTGTGTCTAACATACTTCTTAATGAAAACGTTCATCTTGTAATCCCTCCCACCGTTAATGTGTGTCTCACCTAGTATATTCTTGTACTCCATAACCTAACCTCTCCAAGCTCCCACAAACTTTTCCATTGCTACAATAAGGTAAAGTGCACATACGAAATATTGTTTGTGGATACTAAAAACATCAACCTTCCCACATTTAAAATGACAAGACCATAATTGTGTTGTTCGGCCCTCATTACTATTTAACCTTGGATGAAGAGAGGGATAGTTAGAAAATTTGGCATGCTCTTCAAACGTATCTTATTTAATTTCATGTCTTTACCCCCGTAGGGGATCCAAAAATATTTTTTTTCATCTAATTTTTTCAAACTTGCATGAAACCCAGGAGAGTATTAAGCCCCCATTGAAACACAATATAAGGACAAATCACATCCCAATCATCACATACCATATGTGTATCTAGGAGGTTCGTTATTCATGTGACCTATATCCACCATGAATTTGTTAACCTAGAAATGCTTGAACCATAACAAAATTGAAACATATTGGGAGACTTAATAAAGAATTATACACTCTATATCGATGTATCCACATTGTGATTTCCATAATATTTTGAAAGTAATAAATCTAATTTTTGGGTAACTTCCATTCTATTCTGTAGAGGCCAATAGAGATCAATATGAATATTTGGAGAAGAACAACCTATGTTTTCCAGATAGTCTGCAACTCCATTCCCATCCCATTTAGTATGTAATACTATAATGTAATCATAACCTCTCAAAAGCTAGAAAATATTTGACGCTAGTCCTTTTGGTCACCATCTAGCACAACTTTAGAAATTGTATGTCTATTGATAATTCTTTGTAAACAATTAACCACCATTAAAGAAACCCTTACCATCTATAATAACTTTTATCCTTATTCGAGAGAAATCTGAAGTCTTGTTTCAAGGGCCATGAACTCCACATAATTTTTACCTTCTACCCCACAACAATTATCATATATTCTCAAGGGATTTAGTTTATCATCCTAGAAAATACCTCCAAACCCTGCAATACCTGGACTTCCTTTAGAATCCACATCACAGTTTAATTAAATAAAATGCATAGGAGGGGACCTAAGAATTGATGTATCAACAACTTGTTTAGTCAGGATCCCTGTGGGTTTTCTATTTACCATTATTTTATGTAGTCTTATAATTAGAAGCATATGAGCCTCCATGACTTCAAATTCCCGATATTGTGATGTCCAAGGTATGATCAAGACGGTTTCTCAAATGTTTGACAAGATTTGATTGACCATTATTGGATTTCTCTTCTTATCCCTGAAGATTCAGTAGTTACACTCCTTCCATAGATTCCACAAGATAAATCTCAATTTAAATTTCCAAGCTCTCTTAATAATTGGATTCTTGAAATGAATTATGAACCATTGAATCATTGTTATCCAAGTGATCTCATCAGGTTCCTAGAAGTTGATAAAAATTATAGGAAGGAGTTTCTAGACTTTTATTGCATAAATGCATGAAATAAATAAATGATTCAATTATTCCTCTTCTTTAAAAAATAGATAAAAAATTGAAGGCCCTTCCACACCCTTCTTATGAATCCTTACCCATGCAATTATCCATAAGAAGATATAATTTTTTGGCCAGCCTACATCAATATTTATATACCTCCACAACCAAGCCTTCTCCAATCTGTTATGCACCACAACAATTGAGTAGGCCTCTTTAAATGTGAAGGAGCTTGTAGAAAGAGTTCCCCATCTCAATATTTTTAGAATCATATTGGGATCTGATCATCCTTTGTGACAACTCCTTATGCAATATTTCTCAAGGGAGACTCTGTAGAAATTTGGCCCAAACTTGCTTTTATTTCCAAGATCTCCAAAGATTACTATCCCCATCTCCTTGCCAATAATCTGTTACTTTTGTAAAACCCATATGTTTCAAGAGTAGTTTCATTTGTCTAAGAGTAATATCTTCCTTCAACCTTGGCATCAGTTGCCATGATTCATCCCAAAAATATGCCTTCTCTCCTTACTTAATATTCCACAACACATTCTTTTGTATCAATATCCCACTCATGTTCACCCAAACCCATAAGCCGGAACCTCAAATATTTTTATCATAACTAATCTTGTCTTACTATGTATGTAACATGACATATTTCCCTAATCAAATTTATATCAAAATTAGATCCCCTCCTTTTATCCATTGCCACCAAAACTTAGTGCCAAAAGTAGTACTATTTATTTCAGGATCTCGTAAGCCTAGGCCACTTGAATGTTTCATTAAACTAAGCTTCTCCCAGCCAAATAACGACCATTGCTTAGCCTTTTTGGCTCCTTACCACAAAACATAAGTCCATTAAGGTCAGAATTTAGTTGCAACAATTTTTGGAAGAGGCTTAGCCACAATCTCATATACAAGAATGGCTTGTAAGACCACCTTAGTGAGAACTAATCTTCTTGCAATATTAAGGTCTCTAAAGGTCCAATTTTGAATCTTGTTTGACAACTTTACGATTAAATCTTTCCACCACCATGTCCCTTTAGGATATAAAACCAATGTGATCCCCAAATATTTAACAAGAAATTTATCACAATGGAACACAAAAAAAAATGTAATATGAATTTGGACAGAGTCTTTACAGTTAAACAAAAATATACGGGTCTTCTCCCTATTTATCACAGTGCCTGAAGCTTCAGGAAATGTCTTAAAAATATTTTGAATTACTTTAGCTTCGTGAAGAGTAGGCAGACAAAACCAACAAATATCATCTACAACCTATTGGTAAATGAGTTGGAGATCCTTACCAAACAATGAGAGACCTCTAAGCTGATCTTGTGAGTGGGATTTATTTAACATTATTCCAAATCCTTCCATCACTAATAGAAGGAGAAAAGGAGATAAAGGGTATCCCTATCTCCAATGTCGAGAGGATTGAAAGGCTAACGATGGAAACTCATTAATTAAAATTGAAAGTAAAGGGGGGAGATTAGTGAATAAACCCATGTAATCCATTGGGAAGAGAACCCTGAAGCTTGTAACACCTATATCAAATAGATCTAACATAAACAATCATATTCTCTAGATAGAAACACTTTAACTAACATACCTTGATTTATTGTAGTATTGAGAGAATGAATAATCTCATGAGTTGTATAAATTCCATCCATAATTTTCCTTCCTTCTATAAAACCTATTTGTTCAGGCACAATAAGCTAGGAGAGTAATGGCTTCAAATGTTTCATCACGATCGTAGAGGTAATTTTATATGTCATGTTGAATAGAGCTATTGGGAGAAAACCTTTTGTATCCTTAGAGAAATCTTATTTTGGTATCAGGGAAATAAACATGGCATTCAATCCTCTCCATATTGTCTATGATTGCTTGGAGTCTTCCACAATTTCATATATATCCTCTTAGGAATGACAAAAATGATTGATAAAAGTTAGCCATGAAACCATCAAGTCCAGGTGCTTTAGTTTTAGGCATGCCCATGACCACCAATTCCACCACTTGTAACGAAATAAGTCACATTAAATCTATGTTTTCATCCATTGTAATTAGATGAGGGATTCCCTCAAAATCCAATTGATATGATCCCAAAGATTATGTTAAAATAGTTAATTAACTCCTGCATGGAGATTTATCTAAAATTAGAGAGTCAATTAACTAAGCATTGAGTCAAGTCAAGTCATAGTTGAATTTAGTGTGTGGTTGAATATCAAGTTATTTTATGTGAGTCACTAGTTCGAAAAGGTTAAATACCCTTCACCAAGTTCATTGTAATCATCAAGTTTTGTGTGATCAATAGAAGAGCCGCAACTAGTGTATTTTGTGTGTGAAATTTTTGTTTTGGCTCCTTTGCCTTTCCAACAAATCGGTATTAGAGCTGAGGAAGGCACAATATTTGTGGAGCCTACAAAGCAAGTCAAGAAGAGGGGAAAGTGAAAATGATAGGTGATTTTTTCAGTTTGCAAAATTGTCGAATAATTAGTGTGAAGCAAAATCATGGAATAATTAAAGTATTTTTGGATCAACGCTCCTCCCCTTTTGTCATAACTTGCAAGAAACTTAGTGGGTTGGATTGCCTTGATGATATTATGAAATTGTTCTTGAGTGGAGGAGGTCTAGTCTTCTCTTGCTCATCTTGGAAGGTGTCTTTTTAAGAATATTAGCATAACTTCTTGGACTAGCAACTTCACACTTCTAGTTTTCACTTTGCCTTTTGAGGACAAAGATTCCTCTTTCAATTTTTTCTTCAAATTTCTCCTTTGTGGACTTGGTGCTTGCATCATTTTTGCATGAAGGTTCACGTGGACTTGATTTATTGTAGCTCACAATGTTATCTATCTCTTGCAAGATTTTTAACTTTTTATTGAGCTTGTTGACTTCAACCCTTAATGATAGACTTCTTCTTCATGCTTCTCACAATATTCTTCCTTCCTTTTTAGTTGGAATTTTGTCACTTCTTCAATTCTTCTTTCTTCTTCAAGTTGGGTCTTCAAGGAGATAATTTCTTCTTTAAACCTTTTCTCCCTTTGATGAAATTTAGTTTGAAGCTTGATCAAGTCCTCAAATTTTTATTTAAGATGACTTGTCATTATTTTGTCTCTCATTTTTTCCTCTTTTACCTCAGTCTTTAAGCTAGGATCTTCCTTTTTAGCCTATTTTGAATAAATATCTTCTATCCCTTACTACATATATTTAAAGGAATATCAATGTCCTACCTTCTCTTTTATAGGATATGATAAGCTTCTTAGTATGGTATCCATTGATCTTGTATCGTCTTCTTTTGAATCCTTTGTGGTTTTATCTCTAGTAAAAACTAAAAACCATATACAATCTAGGGCTTTCAAATAGGTCTTCATAGACATGCTCCATAATTCATAGTCTATTCCATCAAATATGGGAGGTAGTGGAAACATGACAGCTAGGTCAACTTGATCTCCATTATAGTCTAATATGCATTGTTTCCAACAACAACTCATTCTTAGACTTCAATTAATTACAACATGGAGGTACACATTCAAGTTCTAAAGTACATTGATTTTCTACTATGGGCTTGAACCATCACAATTTTGTGATTATACCATTGTGGCATTAAATCAAAAAATAGATTATGCAACTGTCTCAGTCATTGTTGATAGATCCCAACACTGCATCTCAATGACACGATGACCCCTATACTGGAACACAAAAATACCTACATATTATTTGCTCAATTAAATGCCATGTGCATGAATATTCAACAAAGCAACTTGATACATGCTCATATTATATTTGACCATAAATTCATGATTAATACTTCTTACGAATCAAACCACTTGAATGATTTCCTCCAGCAAAGTTACAATTTATCCATCTTCCCGAGAATTACTTAGGGTGATTAGCGTTGGTCCAGGGTGATTAGTGATTGTCTTTGCTAATGTTGTAAAGACAAGAAAAATAATGCCTTCATTGCATCAGGGCATATCACTTGCTCCCTAATCCATAATCATATCAAATGGAGAGTCAACATGGCCATGCACCATAACAATGTGAATCCAAGTGTGGTTAGATGTAAGAACTTGTATTATTACAACTATGTCCACAAGTTACTCCTATTATCCATCAACATATAGATATTGATATCTATTTTGTGGACCAGAATTTTTTAGGCCACCCATATATCATTGTTTATGATTTTACACCTCGTGGCTAACATGGATCACAAATATTTAACATTATTTTCATTTAAACAATATAATCATTGAAGATGAGGAATCCTAATTTCAAAACACACCCAAATAACTTAGAACAAAATAGAGAAAATTCCTGGGTACTGTTAGAGTTAACACAACAGAAATTTAAAACAAATAAGACACACAACATTCAACCATAAAAAAAACACAGAGATTTTAACATGGTTCACTCAACCAATCTGGGCTACATCCACCAAATAGAGGCATCGACAATCTTACCACTCAACAGGAGATTACAACAACAGAATACCTCACACCTTCTCATCCCACATATCCTCTACGGGCTTACATGTTTATAGCTGGGAGTAGAAAACTGAATCATAAATTCTCTCACAACAAATATATGATGCAATAACTCCTCCTTAGGAATAAATGTAGTTAATTTAGAAACAAATCCTATTGTTGTCACATTCATGAGATTTTTTCCAAATTTAATTAACATAAAATCTCAACAATCTCCACCTTGACAACAATTAGCCTGATACCCTGTTCTATTATTATTTTATCTTTTTTGCAAGCCAAGAGAAGCCAGACACCATCGTAGCTTCTCTAACAAAACTGGTTTCGTGAACATGTCTGCACAGTTTTCCTTTATATGCACTTTTTCAAGAGAGACTCCCCTTTTAGTGATAACCTGTCTTACAAAATGATACTTGATAGGTATATGCTTTGATTTACTATGTGTTGTGGTCACCAACAACCCCCCTCTTTGTTTGACATTAGCAATAACACCAAGCAAAGGGGGACCCTGAACAAAAAATCCAAAAATATTTTTATCAAAGTTTTTGTATTTTAAACTCCCTAAAGCTAGATCGCATTGCGAAGAGAGAGTGAAGCGTTTCCTATGCGCATAAACAAGCTGCGAGGAAGCGACGCGAAATTCATCGCGTCGCATATATTCAAAGCGCTCTTAAAATGAAAAATCTTAAGGAACCGCCGACGGCCGATATGCGACGTCGCATATCGCAACATCGCATAAAGCAACACATAGTGATTGAATGAAAAACTGCGATCTGCGATATCGCGATTTGCGATTTGCGATTTGCGATCTGCAATTAATGAGACTATCAATTCCTGCGATAACACTTCTTGACATCGCAATCCTCGATACTGCGATGCGAATCGCAGAAATCACTCATCGCAAGAGTTCCTCGACATAGTCTGTAAACCCAAAATTGAGTGTGCACCTTAAGGGAAATTAATGACTGTACGCCCGAGTATCCAAGAATGATTGTGTCGCGTTTTTCAAAGAGTCAAGTCATGATGAGTGTCATAATTATGCATTCATTAGAACTTAAAGCTTTCATGTCAATCTTTTCGTCATTTCTCTTCTTCTTTGTGTAAACTGCAAGGCAGCAACTAATATAAATCAATGTGCAGGAAACATCTAAGGAAAAGGGGAAAGCGCCAATACTAAGGTAACAGAGAGAATATGCCTCCGCAAATGGATGCCGCATGCAGCAGGACCGCAGATTCCAGAGTATCACTCAACAGACACTGATGAAAATAGACTATCCAAGACTCAGAGTCAAAGGCGCACAAAAGCAGCGTGTTTACAAAAGATCCTGAAGCTCAGACTGGGTAAAGCAAAAAGAGAAACGCAAAAGAAGGAGGACGCTCCAGAAAAGCCTGGAACAAAGAACGGAAGCAATTCTCGATACAGGGGATTGTCCAGGCAACGAAACTCCTAACTCATTGAGTCATTCGCACGGCTGGAAACCGAAATAGCAACAGCACAATCAGTTCGAAAGAAATCTGGGTTATACTAAGTATACACACAGCGAATACACCCAGCCAGAGGAAGATTTTCGAAAATATCTTCTAGTTTGTCAGAAAGAGGTGCCAGCTCTTGTTATTTCTACTTTTATCACTCGAACGAAAGGAGAAGACAACCAGCCGACTCTTCCCAGGCAAACGTTGCATTGCTTACAGCACTAAGGAGCAGATACAGAAACGGTTAGAAATTAGATTCAATTTTTAGAAATAAATTTGCTTTTGTAAAAGGGCGGTCATTTGAAGCTGTTTCCTAAATTTTTGTAATTAAGATTAATTAGTTAGTAGTATTTAACCCTTCTCATAGAATTTGGAGAAGGGTCCGGAAATCTGTCAAAAAACTTGTCCTCATAACATGCACTTTTGTACCCTCGGAGGGGGTTTTTGATGAATGGATGGATCGAGATTTATTTATGTTTGGATTTTAATGTCTGCTACTGATGTTGCACTTCTGTACTCTTAGTAGATATTAGAACAAGTAGAGATAAATCGTTATTGCTTGAAGTCTATTAGTGAAATCAGTCATAAATGGTACTTTTATCTCTTGACTAATTTCTGCTTATATTCTTAAAGTGATATGCAGCTGAGTTGTTTATATGTTAATGTATGAATGTGTGTATTACCATTTGGCACTTCTGTACGGTGGAGTCATTTATTTGTGCTTGACATATGAATAATTTATTATGCGATATGCTGTTCACAACTGTTTTGCCTAACTTTTTATGCAGAATAGTTTATCTTAATTGATTTCTATTCTTATGATAGCTGAATGATCTTTATTACCAGTTATTATTCGAAATCTTTTTAGATCGCATAATAGAAGAAATCTACCCCGGGTTAGCGTAGATTAGATGTGTTGTCTTCATTAGATTACAATAGCATAGAGTTAGTTTAGAAGTTAGAATTAAATTAGCTTAAAATACTTCTAGATCAACACCATCAAGCTCTACACACACACACACCCCTTACATTGGGAAACTGGTCCCATTACCCCCAGTCGGACCTGCTATACCAAACGGGCAAGGAGCTGCCAACCAAGTTCCGGACCGGGTGGGTATCCCCCTTGTTGTTGACCCGATTTCAGGGCCCTCAACATATTTGGCGCTAGAAGGAGGGCACGAACTATGAATGGCACATAAATCAAAATCTAAATACCATTCTGAGAGTAAATCACCCTCACCAACTCCCCCGACTTCTCCAGTACGATTAAACTCGGAGTTAGAAGTCGCTCGAGCATCCACCACTGCTACATACCCTAATATATCAGACGAGCTTATCATTGATCCCCCTGAAATTCAAACTTTGATTCGTAAACTCCAAGGATTCTCTATTTTTACTCAGAGGTCTGATAAATCTAAAAGCAGCGTGACTTCGCAATACAACCATGCTCATCCCCTGACCAGATTGAAGAGTGAAAAGTTTGGCATCCAGCCAACTGAACTTCCTCTCCCCACTAGGAAAAGAGCAAGGAAAATACCTCCAGAGTCTGACAGTGAGACTCTTTCATCTACCTCGTCCATTTCAACTCCCTCACCGCGAAGTCGTCCACCCACATCTTCATCCCAAATCACTCATCCATATTCCACAACCCTTCCTCTTCAATCATCGAAGATCATAATATCTCCATCTTCTCAGCATCAAGGATCATCTTCTACACTTTCATTAACTAGTAGCTCAACGATGGCCCAGTCTCCGTGGAACAATCCTGGGGCGGTTTTAATGCCTCCACCCCTGAGCCCAATACCGGCCCATCCTGAGAAATGGCTACCTAAATTCAATCCAGAAACAGGCATGCTAGCTGAAGAGCATATCAATAATTTCATGCTTTCTGTTAACCTCAACGGAGTTACCAACGAAGATGCTGTTGTCCGGCTTTTTCCCTATACAATGCAAGGAACAACCGGGTCATGGTACTTTTCGTTACCTTTCAGGTCTATCACAAGTTGGGACATTTTTCAAAGTCAATTCCTTACCAAGTTCGGTGATGATAGATCAACAACGACATTGATCAATGACCTATCCAATCTTAAAGCTGAGGCTAGAGAACCCATTAAAGATTTCAATTTACGGTTCAATAAGATCCTCAACAAAATTCCCGCTGCTTCTCAACCCAGCGAGGAAGTAAGATGTGAATGGTATATCACGGCCTTACCATCAAACTTGGCTATCTTCGTAGATAGGGCGAGCAAGATGACCTTAGTTGAAAACTTGACAGAGGCGTTAGCAGTAGAAAAGTGCGTAGTAGCCCTAGAAAAGAGATCTGCAATAGAGGAACGCAAATCTAAGAAAATCTCTTTCAAAGAAGACACCAAGAAGAAACAAACGAAAGATCCTTTCGATATGGAAGGATTACAAAAAGTGTTAAAGGCCATGTCCAATGAGATGATTGACATAAGAAAACAAGTAGCAGAAACTTCTTCAAAAAAGCCTTTCAGAACTTTTAAAAGAAATCCTCCCATGGATGTGAAGCCACCCAATGCTGTCTCAAACGTTGAATCTGAAGAAGAAGAAGAAGAGAATACCATCGAAGGACAGACCGATGATGAAGAAGTTGTGGAACTACAAGGAATGTGGGATTTCATCCTCCCACAAGAAGAAGATCAAGAAGCATTTCCGGTTAGCACACGAAGCAAAAATCAACTTGATCCTCCCCAAACTACCTCTAAACAGAAGGGCGCAGGCCCTGCAACAAAAGATAAGGTCGCAACAAAGAAAACAACCGCTAGAGCGACCCAATTTAGCCCAGTCCAATCAGATCAATCACCTCCATCAAGAACACTGATAGTATCAGATGAAATGGAGTATAACATCATCGATGACATGAAAAAGACTAGAGCTAATATCACACTTTACGAGTTGAGCAAATTGAAACATCAACAGAAAATAATGATGAAAGAATTACATGCCGTGCCTACTACATCTTTACCTATAGTTGTAGACCTCCAACCAACACGATCAATAAGATTGATCCAAATGACATCGCCTTGATTGGAGGAAGATCTAGATCTCATACTCCTTTTCTCCTCACTTATGAAATTTTCAATAAAAACGTGCACAATTTCTTGGTTGATTCTGGTGCTTCAACCAATATTTTACCCAGATCAATATGTGCCAAATTGAATGTTCAACCACAAAAATCCGCAGTGCGCATAGTTCAACTTGATCGATCGCAAGTCGAAGTGATTGGTGAACTTAATCAAGTGACCATAAGGCTGTCGTCTAACCCAAAAGTATGCCAGGTTATCGACATTCTAGTGGCTGATATCCCTGAATTCTATGGTTTGATTCTTAGCAGGGATTGGTCTGAAAAACTCCACGGATATTTCTCAACCGACTGGTCGCACATGTGGTTACCCTACAACGGTAAACCAAATCAAATAAAGGTTGAACGAGAGTCGCACCAAAAGTACATAGTGACGGAATTGGAAGGAGAGAATGAAGCAATAGCATACAACATCAGTATCATAGGCAACTACTCAGTAGATTCTTTCCTCGGCAATTTCAATGCTCATATTTCACCTTATTTGGAAAATTCAGTTTTGTCCCAAGTAGAAAACTTTTCCCAAACTGACAATTCAAAATGTGTTAATTTTTTAGATAACCCTGTAAATACATCTTTGTTTTGGAAATTATATTTTGATGGCTCTAAATCCAACGACGGAGCAGGAGCAGGATGCGTTCTGATTAGCCCAGACGGAAATAAAACCATGCTTACGTGCAGACTTGAGTTCGATTGCACAAACAATACAGCGGAATACGAAGCCTTGGTGCAAGGCCTACACAAAGCAATCGAGTTGGATGTTAAGTATCTTCAAGTCTTTGGAGATTTTGAGATTGTCGTCAAACAGGTACGTAACACCATACACTGCCTGTCAAGTCATTTGAAACACTATCAATCTTTAGTACGAGATTTGACTGCACATTTCATAGAATTCAATATTTCGTCAATCCCAAGACTCCAAAATGCAAGCGCAGACCTGTTAGCTAACGTAGCCTCTAGACTTATTCCCTCTGAAGATTTTAGTCCAGATAGATTTTCAATAGAATTAATCTTTAGACCGTCCATCCCTGACAACATCACCAACTGGAGAGTATTCAACGACGATCCTGACATTGTAAGTTTCCTCACTTCTGAAGGATCCTACTCAAACCAAATAATTGACGAAGACTATCGTGATCACCAAATACAACAAAATAGCACTGATAATGCTATACCCAAATCGGTGGTCAAGTTAGAAGACTTATATGATTTAAAAAGTCGGTTTAAAAGGTCAGCTAATGCTAAACTCTATAGTTCGACTCTGAACTATGAATCAGTGAACCTAGGAACCGATGAGAAGCCACAAAACGTTAATCTAGGCCACGGCCTAGCCCCTGAAGAAAAATCAGCATATATCCGTCTTCTGAGACAATACAAAAAAGTTTTTGCCTGGAATTACGATGAGCTGAAGATTTATGACACTTCTATCATTCAACACACTATCCCTATGATTGACAATGAAAAACCTGTCCAACAGAAGCTCAGAAAAATCCACCCCAACTTAGAGAATCAGATAAAGACTGAGCTCAATAAGTTGTTGAGAGCCAGAATAATTTTCCCAGTCAGACATTCCAAATGGGTATCCAATATGGTGCCCGTTAGAAAGAAAAACGGAGATATTAGGATCTGTATCGACTTCCGGAATCTCAACAAAGCCTGTCAAAAAGACAATTTTCCCCTCCCACCTATGGAGCAAATATTACAGGCAGTAGCAGGCTCAGAATTAATGTCTTTTCTGGATGGATTTTCAGGATACAATCAAGTGCTGGTACATCTCGATGATCAGTTAAAAACCACCTTCCGAACTAAATGGGGTACCTACGCATATCGGAAGATGCCATTTGGTCTGATCAATGCCGGCGCTACCTTTCAGAGAGCCATGGACATCGCATTTAAAGGTTTAGTCAATAAATCGGTAGTGATTTACCTGGACGATATAACAGTGTACTCCAAGAAGCGAAGCGACCATCTCAAAGACTTGAAGCAAATCTTTCAAAGATGTTTAAGGTATGGGATTTCACTTAACCCAAAGAAATCTTTTTTCGCATTAAGTGAAGGGAAATTGCTAGGATTCATAGTATCAAAATCTAGGATTCACATTGAGCCTAACAGAATCAAAGAAATTTCTGAAATATCCATGCCTCATAACAAAAAAGCCATGTAGTCCTTCCTCGGACAAATCAATTTTGTAAAAAGGTTTGTCCCGGATTTTTCACGTATTATTGCTCCTTTACAAAATATGATAAAAGAGAATTCAAAATTTAAATGGGGTCTAGACGAGCATGAAGCATTCAACTTGATCAAACAAGCTATCATCAACGCTCCATCTTTAGCAACCCCAAATTTTTCAGAACCTTTTATCTCATACACGTTTGCCTCAGAGAAATCTTATGCCGCGATTTTAACTCAAGCAAATCAAGAGAAGGCAGAAGCTCCAATCGCATTTTTTAGCTCGAACTTACAAGGTGCTGAACTCAATTATTCAGACGTGGAGAAATAGGCATATGCTGTTTTCAAAGCAATCAAATATTTCAGACCTTTCTTGCTTAAAGCCCATACCAAAGTCGTAGTACCATTTCCAGCGGTAAGAAACCTTCTGATACAGAAGGATGTGGGCGAAAAGAGAGCAAATTGGATTACCGCCTTACAAGAATACGATCTTGAGATCAAGCCAGCGAACATCGTAAGGGGTCAAGGCTTCTACACGATGTTAGCGGGAGCATCGCAAATTCCTGAGAACTCATCTGAAGAGGTACACACGTATGAGGTAAGCCTAAACGACGCAGAATCATTATATGCTGACACCATTTATTATCTTAAGAACGGGTATGCTCCATCACACCTAGATCACACCAAGAAAATAGCCCTGAGATTGAAAGCTAAACAATACCAGCTCATAAATGATGTTCTGTTTAAAAAGAATTACGATTCTGTACTTCTTAGGTGTCTTGAGAAAACTGAAGCCGAAAAGGTTTTGCAGGAACTCCACGATGGACCAGCAGGTGGACACTATGCTGGAGAAGCTATTGCACATAAAATCTTACGTGCAGGATATTACTGGCCCACGATGTTCAAAGACTCACACAATTACGTAAGGAAATGCCAAGTCTGCTAGACTGCTGCAGGGAAACAAAAGAAATCATCCATGCCACTACAGCCGGTTAACATCGAGCAACCATTCAGTCAATGGGGCTTGGACATAATAGGTGAGATCGTTCCTCATTCTTCTAAGCAGCATAGGTATATCCTCACGGCAACTGATTATTTTACCAAATGGGTAGAAGCAGTTCCTCTCAAGACAGCTAATTCTGAAAACATTATTGAATTCATAGATCAATTTATCATCACTAGGTTTGGATTGCCAACGGCCTTAATGTTTGATAATGCATCATATTTTTCTGGAAATACAATGACTGAGTTTGCGCTTAAGAGAGGGTTCAAATTGAAGTATTCTGCCAACTACTATCCGCAAGGTAATGGGTTGGCTGAATCAACAAACAAGAACCTAATCAGGATTATTAAAAGAATAGTCGACCAAAACCAAAAGAATTGGCACAAAGCGCTGGTAAATGCCTTATGGGCAGATAGAATTACGAAGAAAGCTTCAATCGGCACTTCTCCCTTTAATTTAGTTTATGGGAGAGAAGTGGTTCTTCCAACTCACTTATTCATTCCCTCTTTGTCCTTAGTACAATACATCGATGAAGTACCTACTTCCTCCTTACAATTGAGACAAATGGAAATAATCAAACTAGAAGAACGACGAGAACAAGCTAAGAAAACCCATGCTCACCACCAAGCACTAATAAAATCCTCTTTTGACTCAAACATAATAACCAGAAAAAGCTTTCAGATGGGAGATTTAGTTTTAAAATGGGATAAGGCTCATGAAGAAAAGGGCAAACATACGAAATTTCAGAAGCTGTGGCTTGGTCCTTTTCAGATTGTAGAAGTCATAGGCCCATCGACTTTTGTGTTGCAGGATTTGGCAGGTAGAAGAGATTCTCTGCCTGTGAATGGACAGATTCTTAAAATGTATTTTCCATAAGAAGATCATTCTTCTATTTTTGTAGGATAGTTTTAGTTTTTATTTTGTTTTCCTCTTTTTATAAATAAAACCGGTTGTGACTGAACATTAAAAAAGATTCATGAAAGAGCACACCAATTCTCTATCAAATTTTGATTTCGCTTGTACAAATAGCAAAACTTTTCGAAAAATCTGATTTTTATTATTGACAAATAGAGTTAACTTTAGCCTAAATATGAAAGCAACTTTTGGTAAAAAATTGTTTTATGTCAGCACAATGAAAGGTATCATCAATAATAAAATAAGTATTCTCTGTAAAGCTATTGTTTTCAAACTCTATTATTGTCATCCAGAGCTTTCTTAAGGAAAAACAATGACTTCCTCCCTGCTGAGGCAAATCGCAGCATTCAGAGAAACAATCCGAGAAAACACTATATCTCAAAGAATAAGAGGTCTCATCATGAGCTGGCTTATCATGATCACAGATATTATAACTTGCTGACTTTGCCAATACTGTCTATCAAAACAGGGCAACGACTCAAGATTGTTGCAATCAAAAGACAAGGGGTCTCATCACGAGCCAGCTTGTTCAGCAAAAGTGTAAATCAAGTGAATGACTGTGTCATAATTTGGCCACAAAACCAAGACATTGTTCTTTAGAGAATAAAAAAGGAAAAAGTGTCAAAAGGATTTTTCTCTGAAATGTTGTAAATAACCTCAAGCAGGAAAAAGGATCATTGCTGGATAACATGGTAACACTGTCGAGGCTATGGACGCTTGCGGGCAGCAGAGGCTCTACCTACAACAAATGAGCATATTTTAAAAAAACCAGTATGCAGAGAAGACCTTATTTTATCTTTAAAAAGACTGAGTAATGTCTGGTATGAATGCAAGAACTAAGCCAGAGGAAGCAGACAATCGGAATATGAAAAGGTTGGGACAAAGTATCATTGACAGGATAAGGGGTAATGTACTCTATCTGTCCATAACAAAATTTAGACATACGAAAATTTTTCTGTTTCGGAAGTGAAAATGCAATAGAAAAGCAGAGATAACTGGTTCTTCACAGTGAATCGCCATTGTTGTGGTCACCAACAACCCCCCTCTTTGTTTGATATTAGCAATAACACCAAGCAAAGGGGGACCCTGAACAAAAAATCCAAAAATATTTTTATCAAAGTTTTTGTATTTTAAACTCCCTAAAGCTAGATCGCATTGCGAAGAGAGAGTGAAGCGTTTCCTATGCGCATAAACAAGCTGCGAGGAAGCGACGCAAAATTCATCGCGTCGCATATATTCAAAGCGCTCTTAAAATGAAAAATCTTAAGGAACCGCCGACGGCCGATATACGATGTCGCATATCGCAACATCGCATAAAGCAGCACATAGTGATTGAATGAAAAACTGCGATCTACGATCTGCGATATCGCGATTTGCGATTTGCGATCTGCGATTAATGAGACTATCAATTCCTGCGATAACACTTCTTGACATCGCAATCCTCGATACTGCGATGCGAATCGCAGAAATCACTCATCGCAAGAGTTCCTCGACATAGTCTGTAAACCCAAAATTGAGCGCGCACCTTAAGGGAAATTAATGACTGTACGCCCGAGTATCCAAGAATGATTGTGTCGCGTTTTTCGAAGAGTCAAGTCATGATGAGTGTCATAATTATGCATTCATTAGAACTTAAAGCTTTCATGTCAATCTTTTCGTCATTTCTCTTCTTCTTTGCGTAAACTACAAGGCAGCAACTAATATAAATCAATGTGTAGGAAACATCTAAGGAAAAGGGGAAAGCACCAATACTAAGGTAACAGAGAGAAGATGCCTCCGCAAATGGATGCCGCATGCAGCAGGACCACGGGTTCCAGAGTATCACTCAACAGACACTGATGAAAATAGACTATCCAAGACTCAGAGTCAAAGGCGCACAAAAGTAGCATGTTTACAAAAGATCCTGAAGCTCAGACTGGGTAAAGCAAAAAGAGAAACGCAAAAGAAGGAGGACGCTCCAGAAAAGCCTGGAACAAAGAACAGAAGCAATTCTCGATACAGGGGATTGTCCAGGCAACGAAACTCCTAACTCATTGAGTCATTCGCACGGTCGGAAACCGAAATAGCAACAGCACAATCAGTTCTAAACAAATCTGGGTTATACTAAGTATACACATAGCGAATACACCCAGCCAGAGGAAGATTTTCGAAAATATGTTCTAGTTTGTCAGAAAGAGGTGCCAGCTCTTGTTATTTCTACTTTTATCACTTGAACGAAAGGAGAAGACAACCAGCCAACTCTTCCCAGGCAAACGTTGCATTGCTTACAGCGCTAAGGAGCAGATACAGAAATGGTTAGAAATTAGATTCAATTTTTAGAAATAAATTTGCTTTAGTAAAAGGGCGGTCATTTGAAGCCGTTTCCTAAATTTGTGTAATTAAGATTAATTAGTTAGTAGTATTTAACCCTTCTCATGGCATTTGGAGAAGGGTCCAGAAATCTGTCAAAAAACGTGTCCTCAGAACATGCACTTTTGTACCCTCGAAGGGGGTTTTTGATGAATGGATGGATCGAGATTTATTTATGTTTGCATTTTAATGTCTGCTACAGATGTTGCACTTCTGTACTCTTAGTAGATATTAGAACAAGTAGAGATAAATCGTTATTGCTTGAAGTCTATTAGTGAAATCAGTCATAAATGGTACTTTTATCTCTTGACTAATTTCTGCTTATATTCTTAAAGTGATATACAGCTGAGTTGTTTATATGTTAATGTATGAATGTGTGTATTACCATTTGGCACTTCTGTACGGTGGAGTCATTTATTTGTGCTTGACATATGAATAATTTATTATGCGATATGCTGTTCACAACTATTTCGCCTAACTTTTTATGCAGAATAGTTTATCTTAATTGATTTCTATTCTTATGATAGCTGAATGATCTTTATTACCAGTTATTATTCGAAATCTTTTTAGATTGCATAATAGAAGAAATCTACCCCGGGTTAGCGTAGATTAGATGTGTTGTCTTCATTAGATTACAATAGCATAGAGTTAGTTTAGAAGTTAGAATTAAATTAGCTTAAAATACTTCTAGATCAACACCATCAAGCTCTACACACACACACCCCTTACATTGGGAAACTGGTCCCATTACCCCCAGTCGGACCCGCTATACCAAACGGGCAAGGAGCTGCCAACCAAGTTCCGGACCGGGTGGATATCCCCCTTGTTGTTGACCCGATTTCAGGGCCCTCAACACTATGATAGGCCGGATTCTTAGCCAAATGAATTGTACTTTGAATATCACAAAATAGCTTGATGGTGTCCTGTAACCTACCAAACTCACCAAACAAACCTTTCAACCAAATCGCTTCTTTGCAAGCATGTGAAGGAGCTATGTATTCTGCGTCAGTAGTGGATAAAGCAACAATGTTCTGTAGCTTTGACATCGAGCTAATAGCTCCACCTGCAAGAGTAAAGACATACCCTGATGTTGACCTTCTCTTATCCAAATCACCTGCAAAATCGGAATCAAAATATCCGCAAACAAATTCACTACTCCTATTATAAGTGATACAGTAATCACTTGTGCCTCTCAGATACCGAAACACCCATTTCACTGCTGACCAGCGTTCTTTTCCTCGATTTTCCATATACCTGCTAACAACCCCAACTGCATATGAAATATTTGGTCGAGTACAAACCATCGCATACATCAAACAACCTACTAAAAAATGGCATATGGAATTCGAGACATATATTCTTTTTCTTCATTTGTATTAGGACATAAACTTGAAGAAAGCTTAAAGTGGGAAGCTAAACCGACTGAAACAGGCTTCACATTGTTCATACCAAACCTCAAGAGTATTTTCTCAATATACTTTTGTTGTGATAGCCACAGCTTACCATTGCTCCTGTCTCTGAAAATCTCCATGCCCAAAATTTGTCTTGCTGCTCCTAGATCTTTCATATCAAATGTCCTAGCCATCTGAGCCTTTAACCTGTTGATCTTTGTTATGATTTTGCTTGCTAAAAGCATATTGTCAACATACAACACTAAGATAATGAACATGCCATTACTTAATTTCTTAAAGTAAACACAATGATCATATTCACTTCTTATATAGTTTTGACTCATCATGAAAGAATCAAATTTCTTGTACCATTGTTGAGGTGACTGCTTCATACCATACAATGATTTCTTGAGTTTGTAGACAAATTTCTTGTTGCGATTTTGAACAAGCCCTTCCAGTTGTTCCATGTAAATCTCCTCATCTAAATATCCATGTAAAAATGCAGTTTTAACATTTAGTTGTTGTAATTCTAAATCAAGTAAAGAAACTAATGCTAATACAATTCGAATTGAAACAATTTTTACAACTGGTGAAAATATCTCATGAAAATCAATGCCTACTTTCTGAGAAAAACCTTTTGCAACCAACCTTGCTTTGTACCTGTCCTCTGTATCATCAACACCCTTTTTTCAATTTGTAAACCCATTTACATCCCACAGTTTTTCTGTCTTTAGGAAGTTCTACCAAATCCCATGTGGCATTCTTGACTAATGCCATCATCTTGTCCTTCATAGCTTCTTTCCACTTTTCACTTTTAAAACCTTCTACAGCTTCCTGATAGCATAAAGGTTCATCATCATTAGCGGTTAAAGAAATTGAAGTAACATAATCATCATACCTTTTAGGAGGACGTTTGATTCTTGTGGACCTCCTTAAAGATGTTTCTGGTACTTCCACAATTTGCTGATTATTATCTGTAGGAACTTCTTCATGATCTTCATCTAAAACATGTTCATGATCTGCATCTGAAACTTGTTCATGATCTGCATCTGAAACTTGTTCATCTTGACTATCATCAGTATTTGAACTAGTTTCAAACTGAATGTGTTGAAGCTTAGATACATTATCCTGTTTCAATTTATCATCTAGGTCTGGATTTTCAAGTGAAGATTCATTAAATTTAACATCTCTGTTAATGATGATCTTGTGAGTAGTAGGATCCCACAATCTATATCCCTTAGTCCCTTCACCATATCCAACAAAGATATATCTTTTTGATTTAAGATCTAATTTAGAATGTTGATGTTTCGGAACTAGAGCATATGCATCACAACCAAAAACTTTCAGTTTAGTATAATCACAAGGATGACCTTTCCATACATCTTGAGGAATTTTGCATTCTATTGCAGTTGATGGTGATCGATTTATCAAATAACAAGCTGTAGAAACCGCTTCTGTCCACAATTCCTTTTGCAAATTTGTGTTACTAAGCATACTTCTTGCTCTCTCTAAAAGAGTCTTGTTCATGCGTTCAGCAACTCCATTTTGCTGAGGAGTATATACAGTGGTTTTATGTCTTTTGATCCCAGCGTCCTTGCAATAATTATCAAATTCCTTTGAAGTAAACTCACCACCATTGTCAGTTCTTAAACATTTAATGGTTCTTCCAGTGATGTTTTCAACTAATGCTCTAAACTGTTTGAAAACTGTGGATACATCAGACTTCTTCTTTAACATGTAGACCCACAATTTTCTAGAGAAATCATCAATAAAAGATACAAAATATGACGATCCTCCATATGAGGTTGTAGGAGATGGACCCCAAACATCAGAATGGATATAATCAAGGATTCCCTTACTAGTATGTTTTCCAGCTTTAAACTTCTGCTTGCTTTGTTTCCCATATATACAATGTTTGTAGAAATCTAACTTAACAGACTTTAAACTAGGAAGTAACTTACGATCAGATAAAATCTTTAATCCTCTTTCGCTCATATGGCCCAACCTTTGATGCCATAAATGAATAGAATTACTGTCGTTTTTACATAATGTAGAAGCATTGTTATAGACATTTTTGTGCCTTACAGCTCTGAGCATGAAATGTCCATAAACCAAGGGATCCAAAGTCCCTAAACATGTTGTTCCGACCCCTAAAGGAACAAGGTCAACAGACTACAGCTTCTCCCAGAAGTTCTCCACCAGAAACTGCTCAGAATCAGTCAAATCAGGATCATTTCAGAGGCTACACTAGCTAGCTGCGTTGCATAGCACCCAAATGCACTGCCTAGGTGCGTTGCAACGCACTTGAATGCACTACCAGGGTGCGTTGAGTGGGAAATGACAAATGGCAGTGTCATTCCGCAAGGTGGAAAGACAATGGAAGCTTCCAGAATCTTCTCCAATGACACTTGCCTCACTGAATTCGACCAAGGATAAGTAAGAGGCCCTCAATCTCCAAGTGGAAGGCTCTCAGTCTCCAAGTGGAAGCAAGAACTGACAGTGAGAAGCCACTAGTCAAATCATGAGCTGACTCATCTTCCTTGCATACATCTATATATGGATCCCTCATCCAAGAGATCCAGAGGCTGGAATTTTTATATTGCAAAGAATTGTTGTTGGTATTGAGAGAGACAATTATACTATTGGGTGATTTATGCTTTGTTGGAGGTGAGGAAGGGACTTCTCTTTGCTGGGAGGGTGATGCTGGATCAGGACATCGGTTGTAT
Source organism: Pinus tabuliformis (assembly GCA_031772625.1). NCBI lineage: Eukaryota > Viridiplantae > Streptophyta > Pinopsida > Pinales > Pinaceae > Pinus > Pinus tabuliformis. Next base: position 564,125,702 of record CM062810.1, read on the forward strand.
CTCCTCCTGAACCTTTATTATTCTATCAATAAAACTATTTCGGTTTTCTCCTACATACTTGTGTTTCATTGATGATTGTTGCATTAGTATGTTTAGCTTATAATCTGATCCTAAGCTTTTTATGTATATGAACCTATGTCTTTGTGTAGTCTCTGTCTTCTTTGATCTTGCAGGTGTTGTGCTGCTGGGCAAGTGAAGGAGCAAGGGGTTGAAAGCTATCAAAGAGAAGAGGAACTGGGCCAAAGGAACTAGCGGAAGACAACAGTTAGTTCATCCTTTCCTTCTTTGTTCATAATTCATAAAGAAGAATACACAAGTAAATACTTCAGTTTGTTTCTAAGGTACTGTCACACCTTAGTGGGTTAGGGTCTCTCCGAATGGATACTTTTCCCGATAACAAAATGGTGACTCCACTGGGGAAGTTTGTTTGATTAGTTTGTTTGTGTTTCCATTGTTGTTTATTTAATAAACTTAGAAGGAGCAATCGAACTGCATTTGCCATTAACAAATGCAAAGTAGACACCTGCTTCTTCAATCCATTCACTGGATCTGTTTATGATTTGAATAGCTGATCCACAAATGATCTGATTTCTCTTTGTGATAGTTCTCAATCCTCCATTTAATTCACCCTCTGATTGAACATTATTGATTGTTTTTACTCAGCCAAAAGCCATAGATTAAACTGCAAACTGTGACCCAGAACCCAAATAGAAGTCTCGTTTCTGCCCCAGCGCAAGCACAGTGAAGAGACTCTACATTTCAACGCAGTTCCCGAGAGGGCCACCTGCGCTGCAATCTAGTTTCTCTGTGCTGCAGGTGCGCAGATCAGCTTTGCCTTGTGCAGCTGAGGTTCTCTGCTTCAGTTTTTCAATTTTGATCTCTGTTTTTGCAGCCTGTGATCAGTGTGTGTTTCTATTTCAAAACCCCTTTTCTTTGCCTCAATTCCGCCTCCGTTGTACAAAGAAACTGTAGGTGTTTTTGTGTGTTTGTTACATCATTTACAGTTTTCCCTTACAAAAGTAGAATAGTCATACTGTCGTCCTCTGATTTAGATCTGTCAAAAGTGTCAGTTTGATCATAGGAGAAAGTGTATTTGATGTAGACAGTTGATTATACATTTACTTTTGTCTTTTGGTTTGGATTTGTGCTTTTCTAAGTGTCGAAACGAGTATTTGCCTTGTTTGTGTTTATCACTGAAAAGCGAATTCAAATTTGTACATCAACTTTCTTTTTAGGCATCGATATTAAAAAAGTGAAAAAACAAATACATTGCACAAGTGCATTTGCATATTGACAGTTTGCTTGGCTTGATTTAGGAAAAAGTGCATTTACAGTGTGCTCTATGCTCTTTGAGAGAAGGTTGTCTTACTTTTCCCTTTGTAGCTAGGATTTTCATTGCTGGAAAGAGATAAAAAGTTTGTTTATCATCTTTAGACTGCATTTTAGGAATTACATCTACATCTCGTGGTGAACCAAAAAGGCAAACTTCATAAGAAAGATCAACTTAAAATAAATTCAATGAACTTAACAACGCTTTGTAACTTAACGCACAACACTTAGAGGTCTAGGCTAGAGACGTGTTCCGGCGTCGTAAAGCCTGGTAACTATTGTCCTCACTGTTGGTTGGGTGATTCCTCCACTGTGAGACGGTAAGTGCCAGTACGGATTGTGCTCCCACGTACCGTCGAGTATATATTGGGAGACCCCTATAGGCTTAAAACCTTTTATCCATAGGAAGCCGTGTCGGCCGCCCTACTGATCGCAATGCACCGAACACAGAATTCGGGAAGATTGATTGCCGTACCGTAAAACGTATTCTACAGTTTTGTGATTGGTTTGGTACTCCCTCTACCTAGACCTCCAGAGCAGTCCCTTTCGTTCCTTTTCAGACTCCTTAACGGAAAAGGTCCATCTGAGCACTTGTCACTTCAGGCTCATTAAAAATCGAAGGAGACTAGAGTCATCTTTTGTTTTTTCTCGACTCTTAAAACTGAAAAAACAAGTTGTGTCAAAGCGTCTAAAATTCATTTAATTCAGAAACATATATTCCCCTTATTTTTTAGTTGATCGAGTAATCCGCAATCGTGGAAGAAAGTCAATTGAAACCCCGTCGTCCGCAGAGGCTTATGAGTCAACCGTCTTTGTCTCCGGAATCAAAACCAGTACAGACAAAGCGAACTCGTTTAACCGGTTCCAAATCTCCTGTCAAAGTTAGAACAAGTGTTCTGACGACATCAGAGACATCGGTTACTCCAAACATTTCTGGAATCCCTGCCTCTACAGAAGAAGTTCAACAGCAACAGAAGGACAGTGACCCTGATCCTAGTCTGAGAGCAAACACTTGCGTTATCGAACCAGTTCCATCTATAGCCGGTATAGAGACTCTTGCTCTTCAAACATCTGTCGCTGTCGATTCCACACCTTCTTCGGCACCAAAAATATTTTACGGACCTGACGGTCTTCCCCTTCCACCTGGTTTGATTGCGATAGAAGAGATTGTAGAAGATCCTCAAACAAGTACTCCAACTCACTTTGGGGTCGGGGTCACTCTATATCCTTCTACAAAAGTTAGTCTACCACCAGCGGAAGTTCCTGTAGAATCACTAGGTAATCTTTTGGATAGACTACAAATGTCTGAGCAACCGTCAACATCTAGGACTGTATCATCCGATACAGCGACAGTGGAACTCCCTGTTGCCACTCCGACCATGTTCGCCGGCATACCATCTGTCCCAACTAGCTCACAACCGCTAGAAGGAGCCCACCCAGGGGCTATTTCGACAGTTTGGTCTATTCCTGTTTGTTCATCCGGAATAATATCCGGAAACTCTTATGTTGGAACTCAACAAATTGATCCATTCATAGGTCAATTTGGGCAATCCGGTCCCCAAGGGCAAACAATTCCCTTGAGTTCCGGATTACCACCGTATGGGGGGCAGTATGCCCTTTCAATGTCCCCTCCAGGAGGATATCCATACGGGAGTTCGCAACAGCTTTCAGGTTATACTGGAATTACCTCAAGTGGTTGGGTACCTATGCTACCTCAACAACCAAGAGTTGTGTACTCAATGCAACAATGCCTACCTATGTCGAATATCTCGACCACACCGGCTATTGTGACAGTGTCGCAAGTCCAAGCGCTACCTGTTGTATGCCAACCTCAGGTTTCTCAGGTTGTAATGCAACAACCCCTTGACCCTGCGACCCAACCGCAATCGCCAACTGGTGGAGCGACGCAAGTTCAGACGGGTACAATTACCCCTCATCTTGGTCAAAATGTTAGTATAGGGCAACAACACATGGCATCACAACCATGGCTGGTGCAATACCAACAACCGCAATTCCAACAAGTATACCAAGGTTCTGAGCAGCAAATCTTTGCTAACAGTGGACAACCGTACATTCAAAACGGTCAAAATCAACCATTTTACAATGGTCAGATCCACCAACCTTACCAGTCATACCAGCACCAAATGCATTATGCTGGTATGCAAAGACCAACTGCTCAGGCAATTCCATCTTACCCTGGGTATGCTTCACCTAACCTGAATCAACAGTTACCCTTTGTGGCAACATTAGAGTTACCCGATCTAAATCGGTTAACAAATGATCCAATTGCTTACGCCCCTTGGTGGCCAGCGATTCCACATAAACTTCCATCGGATATTCCTAAATTTAATGGAAATCCAAGCAAAGATCCATCGAATCACGTGATGAAATTTCATCTATGGTGTTCATCGAACACCCTAAATGATGATTCGATAAGACTTCGCCTCTTCCAGAGGATGTTAATGGGTCCAGCGGAAAAATGGTACATTGAATTGCCCAGAGCTTCATTCGACAACTTTAGTGCCTTAGCCACAACCTTCTTAACCCATTTTCAATTACCAATAAGGTATGAAACGGGGACCGAACTTCTTACCAACTTCAAACAGACAACGGCTACTCACATATCTGATCATATACATGAGTGGCGACATCGTCGTAGGATGGTAAAAACGTACGTTCCCGATCAGCTTTTAGCTCAATGGTTTATCAAGTCATTACTGCCTTCCATCACGGAAGATGTGGCAAAGGGGGGAGTCGTAACAGAAGAGCAAGTTATCGCTCGTGCGCAATATTTGGACTTGATTTATACTCAGTCCGGCACGCTCTACGACAAGATACCTGATGCCCCTAGACCGAAATTTTCAATTCCTCCTCCTCCTAAATCGAACAATGACTCTCACGCCGGCGATGGCGTGATTGGCACGACAGACACGAAATCGACAAAGGCTAAAAAGGCCCGTAAGAATTCAGGTCAAAATGCAAAAGACGAACTTCTTGCTTCGGAAGTAAATGTCGTATCGACAGATAAGGGCAAAGAAACCAAACAACCAGGAAGCAAGAACAAAAGCAAAGGGAAGAAGAAGAAACAGGGTGAGTCATCCCCTAAAAAATCTTCTTCAAGCCCTCCTGGAAATAAGAAACCCACTACAGGGTGTCTTATATGCGATGAGGATCATTGGACGAAAGAATGTCCATACAAAGCTGAGCTTAAAAAAATTCTTTAAGAGTTCGAAAACCTCAGCAGTGTTAACTGATCCGTTTCCGAATCCAGGAACAAATCTGGTTGATAGTGGAAATGCTTCCTCGTCTCAAGTGCTAATGTTGTCGATTTCAAAACAGTAGAATGATGCTTTGATTTCGATAAGGAACAAAGATTACGGGAATCCGCAACTGTCAAACAACAAGGAAAAGGATCAACCGAGTAGTTCGACGACAACTTCGACAGAAGTTGTACCACCTGTCATCCCTGAATTGACAATAAAACCGCCAAAGGGAGTAGTACACAAGTCGACATTTAATCCTTGCGCCAGAGCAGCGCAACATTATAACATAGTGGAAGATTTGGCCCAATCGCCATCTGCTATGTCGACTCTTGAAGTACTAAAAAATTGCCCATCCCAAAGGCAGGCTTTATTATCGGCCATCGGTGGAGTTGACCCAAAGGATTCCAATCTTGTATCCTTCGATCACAAAGGATACGATCCTCAGTTACCAGCTCAACTAGCTTTCCTTATTCAAGTGAAAGCCCTCAACAAAACCGTTCACCGAACGATTATTGATGAGGGGGCATCTAAATGTATTATGTCGATGAGCTGCTGGAAAACTTTAGGATCTCCAACCTTGTCGAGATCTTTGACAACGTTAAAAGCATTTGACGGAAGGACATACACCCCGTATGGTATCCTAAGTAACTTGAAAGTTGAACTAGGAGGGAAAACGGTAGAAATAGATGTTGAAGTTATTGATGGGAATCTTGACTACAACATCCTACTAGGAAGACCATGGATATATGCCATGGCTGCTGTTGTGTCGACCTATTTTAGGAAGATTGCATTTCCATTTCAGGGAGGGATTACAATCGTTGATCAACAAAACTTCCTCCCCAATGGTTCTCAAGTAACTGGAAGCATTCCCATGATCCATGGAAGCCCCCATTCGCTTCAGAATATCGGAGTAGGCCTACTAAAAGATCCTGTACTAATGGGAACTTTCGCTTTTCCACCTCCAATTGATCTAGTGGAAGTAGCGACAATAGGAACCTGCAACATGATATCTTCTACGAAGATCTCAAATAACGATATCGACATGGATCATACAATGGTTTTTCCCCCAAGTCCAATGGAAATATTGTAGCAATCAATGTTCCTAGCCTGGGAGGCAAACCCAAATCAACGCTCATCAAGCGTTTGGATAGATAGGTCTAGAGAATATGGCACTCCTTCAGATCCTTGGTCGCAAGTGCATGTCACAGACGAAGCAATACTCCAAGCTATGGTAATCGAAGGAGCACCATGGAATGATTCCCACCATCGTTCCCTTCTTACGGATTGTGAAGAAGATACTCAAAGTGACCTTTATCATCCTTCAGTAGTTGATTTTCTATCAAATACTGTAAACACGGTGGATTCCGAGCGAAACTTATCCAACATTGAAGAGACTATAGCCATAAATATCTCGACCAAAACAGATGTTGTAGAGAATATTTATGTTGGCAAATGTTGTTCTCCTTCAGAACTGGAAATATATGGCGCTCTTTTTCGCGAATTCAGAGATGTCTTTTCTTGGTCATACAGTGAGATGCCAGGCATTGACTTGAGTATCGTTGAACACGAAATTAAGATGTATCCGGATGTCAAACCAGTATGACAACGGCTCAGGCAGGTGCACCCCAAGAAAGCCGCTGCCATTAAGGCAGAAGTTGAGAAACTTCTCCACGCTGGTTTCATCTACCCGGTTCCTCTAACCGATTGGGTATCGAATATTGTCCCTGTTATGAAAAAGCAAGGGACGATTAGAGTGTGCGTTGATTATAGGGATGTAAACCAAGCTTGTCCAAAGGACAACTACCCTACACCCTTCATTGACCAGATAATTGATGAATGCGCCAGATGTGAGATCTTTTCATTTATGGACGGATTCTCCGGGTATAATCAAATAAATATCCGCCCACAGGACCAGTCAAAGACTGCATTTATTTGTCCGTGGGGCACATTCGCTTATCGAAAATTACCCTTTGGTTTAAAGAACGCAGGGGCGACGTTTCAGAGGGCAATGAATTATGCCTTCCACGACATCAAGAACATCGTTCAACCATACCTTGATGACCTTCCATCTCATTCGCGAAAGCGGACTGATCATCCGCAGCATTTAAGAGCGATATTTCTACGTTGCCGACACTACAAGATACGACTCAATCCACACAAATGTGTGTTTTGCGTCAGTTCTGGTCGTTTACTTGGCTTTGTAGTCTCTAAGGATGGGATTCGTCTCGACCCATGTAAGGTACAGGTAATCATAAATTTGCCTCCACCTTCGAACTTGCTTCAGATTCAGAAACTCCAAGGGAAAGCAAACTTTCTGAGGAGGTTCATTCCGAATTATGCAGAACTTGCTAAAGGTTACACACGTCTTTTGAAAAAGGATGTACCCTTTGTTTGGGACCAGGTTGCGCAAGCTTCCTTTGATGCTTTAAAAGATTCTCTAGTAAAAGCATCATTAATGTACGCCCCTGATTATCTTAGGGATTTTAACCTGTATCTGGCTGCAGCAGATACGACCATAGCAATGGTTTTAGTTCAAGAAGTCGATGGAATTGAACATCCTATATATTATTTAAGCAAAAACTTAAATGATACAGAAAGCAAATATTTGTACATTGGAAAGCTAGCGCTTGCAGCTGTTCAAGCGATACAGAGATTTCGACATTATGTCCTCTTTCGGAAAACTACCATCCTGTCAGATTGCAACCCCATGACTTATATATTGTCGCGACAGTTGCTGGGGGCCAAATACTCAAAATGGATAGCAATCCTACAAGAGTTTGATCTGGAATTTGTAAAATCCAACTCAAAGAAAGCTCTAGTGTTCGCAGAATTATTGTGCGATCTCCCATCGTCGTCCAACGATGAAACATCTGAAGAGTCAATCGTGGACGAAAATCTGTTTCTGATATCTTCAAGCAATGAGTGGTATGGAGATATCATAATTTATCTCCAAACCCAAAAATTCAGGCCAAACACCTCCCACTCTGAACAAAAACGTATTCGATACCAAGCAAAAGACTACATGATCGTCGGTGATACACTTTACCGTCGTGGTATCGATAGAGTTCTGAGAAGGTGCCTCACCCATGAGGAGGCCGAGAAAGCCCTGAATGATTGTCATTCAGGCGCATGTGGGGGGCATCAATCTGGATTCGCTACAGCACAAAGAATCTTACGAGCAGGATACTTCTGGCCAACCATGTTCAAAGATTGCATAACCGTAGTCAGAAGTTGCCATGCTTGTCAAATCTTTGATAGCAAAACCAGAAGACCACCCGCACCTCTACAGCTGATAGTTGCTGTTGGGCCATTCGCCAAATGGGGCATCGATTTCATGACATGTAACCCCACGTCGACCGGGGGGCATGGGTATATCATAGTCGCAGTTGACTATTTTACCAAATGGACCAAGGCGATGCCTACATTAGATAATACTGGTGAAACAGCTGCCCTCTTCTTTTTCAATCATGCAGTCGCCAGATTCGGTGTACCACAGGCTATAGTCACAGATCATGGATCGCATTTCCACAATCACATGATGGTTGAATTAGCTGCCAAACTAGGGTTGTCTCACGACAGCTCTACTCCATATTATCCGCAAGCCAACGGACAAGTTGAAGCGATCAACAAGGTCCCGAAACGCATGTTGCAAAGGATGATTGGAGTCCATAAAAGGAGATGGCATCTAATCCTGTACTCAGCTTTGTGGGCTTACCGAACATCGGTAAGGAATGCAACCGGGTTCACACCTTTCCAACTGGTATATGGCCTGGAAGCAGTCTTACCAGTCCAGCGTGAAATCTCGTCTCTCAAACTCGCAATTGATCTCCTCCCCGGAACTTCGGAAGAAGAGGTTCATTTCTTGGAATTAATCCAATTGGATGAAACCCGTCGTGATGCCGCTCTGGCTAACGAAGCCCATAAGAAACAATTCAAGGCGCAGTTCGACAAAAATGTCAAACCCCGTGTCTTCTCAGAAGGTGACTTGGTCTTGCTTTACGACCAAGAATCCGATAAATTGGGAGCAGGTAAATTTAAGTCTCTATGGATGTGCCCCTATATTGTTAAACAAGCATTAGCAAAGGGAGCCTACGAGTTAATGGATTATGACGGAATTCCACTGGCGCAACCCTGTAACGGGTTGACCCTCAAGCGTTACTATGCATAAATAGTAACCAATATGCTTTTGCTATACTTTTGTTTTCGCTAAAGGGTTTGTTTCGGTTGAGTAATCCACCTTTTACACTTATTGCAGATGTCAAACCAATTGGAGACATGTGTTGGATATGCCGACGGAGCGAGTCGTAGTTCGCGGAACCTATCCTCCGCAGCCTGGGCCATTTTTGATCCAAGCGGCGAGTTAGTAAGTTTCAGAGGTGTATGTATTGGTCGATCAACGAACAACATCGCTGAGTATAGCGCGTTGATAGAACTTCTCTCTGATGCCATCACACATGGTATACGCCGACTAAGTGTCAGGCTAGACTCACAACTTGTAATACTACAACTCAATGGTATATATTCTATCCGAAATCCAGTTATTTATCGCATGTTCCTAAGGGTTAAGATTTTGGAAAGACAATTTGATCTTATTCAATACCAACATATTTCCAGAAACTTAAACACATTAACCGACTCATTAGCAAACTATGTGTTGGATAGACATTTGCAACAATTATAGAAAGAAATACATCATCGATGTTTCACATGTGGATTATATAGCTCAATCAAAATAAAACCCCGAAAATCAAAAATATATAGCTATTTATGGTTTACATATAATGTTCTGTAACCAAGACAAAATCGGTCACACGACCCAAAAACTCAAAATGCTAGGGGGCACCCTAATCTAATGGTGCTCGTGATAGCAAGTCACGGCATGTGCAATCATGCGTAAGAGACAAGTCCATCGTCTGGGCACACCAGTAGTATGCCGCTGTAACTGCAAAGGTAGCTCATCGATCCTCACATCTGGAATGCCAAGAGTGAGGCTCTCTATCTGCTCCTGCACAGCTGTAAGAGTCTCGGCCACATCGAGGTCGCGAAGAATAGCCCTTCCGGCAGCCTCTCCTGCTGGAGCAACAGCCGGTACTCTCAAGCGAACTACTGGACGAACAGGACCAACATCTGCATGTACACATGAGTTTGATTAAAGTCTTGATAGAATAAAGCACAAGGACATTACAAAGAAAACTATAAACAGTAATGTGGTCAAGAGTTTTACCAATAGCACCCCACTGCTCTCCATCCGGCAGTACTAAATCAGGATCACCCCGGAAGTCCATACCAGCATATGGATACTCGGCATAAACCATCTCCTGACGATAAAACTGCCTGAAGAAGGTATCAGAAAATGAAATCTGAGATTGACCAGCATGCCTAGACATATGCTCAACCCATCTCTGCATACGTGGCTCAGTAGGAGAAGGTAAGTCGAGCGCAATGTACTGTGGCTGTATCAGTGGTATCTTCTCCAAGGCAAAGGCAGTCAAGATAGAACCATACCCAAAGTTCTTCAATCTCACGTCCTTTATCTTGGTCAACTGTTCTTTCATCACAAGAAGTACTGCATCACACCAGTTGAACACCTTTGGTTGGAGGCACTCCAAGGCATGCTGCATATAGGATCTGTTTGCTACATGAAGAGACACACTACCGGCCATCCTGCCAAAAGTAAACAAGATACTCCTAAGGGACCTGTCAGTGACATCACGGATGATGATCTTGCTGTCTTTACTCGGCTGAGATCCTTCCCTACAATACCGGCGGACGTAATCTCTCACAGAATCGCCTCCTCGGGCCGAACCTGACAAAGAGATGGGGGCACCCCGCCTCGACAAGCCAGTCAAGAAATAGATGTCCACTGCAGTCAAGGGGATGGATTTGCCCCTAATCTGGAAAACTTGGTTGGTAGGATCCCAAGCATCGAGAAAATACTGCAGTAAGTTGATCTGCTGTCTCATGCTAGAAATGCGGAAGAACTTCAGCAAGCCACAATTCCGCAGCGCGTTTACTGTAACTGGATCATGTAAGGCAATCATGTCCTCTTCTTCATGTTCACGTTCTCGCCATGTAAGAGTCATCTTGCTCCCAAATCTCTGCAAAAACAAACAAGAGAGGAGTTAGATCCTGATTTTGGTGAGAAACAGGCAAAAATTCCATCAAAAACTGTGCAACAAATTTCCTTTCTGTGCCCAACGCACCTAGACAGTGTTCCACCTGCGTTGAAAGTCAAACTGCCTTCATACTGGCTGGCATTCAACGCAGGTTTCGATGTACTAAGGGTGCGTTGATGGGAGAACGAATCCCTCAAACCCCAGGGGCTCAGAAAAGCAGGAAATAAAGCACAGAATGCAAAATGGAAACCATGAAATGAAAGAGCTCAGGTTTAGCTCCTACCGGGTTCAGACGGCGCCGAGAATCGTCCACAGAATCTCCCGAAATCAACTGATGAAAATCGAGGGGGAAAAGCACCTCCAAAGCTCCAACAAACCAAGTTCAAATGAAATGGTAAAATGAGAGGTAAAAAAAACTTTTAAATTACTTTTACGTAGTTCAAAGTAAAATATTAGCGTTATAATCTCATTTTCAAGCAAATATTGTTTATTTCTAACTAGTTTGATGAAGCAGTCGAAAATGCAGTACGATCTTTGAAAGAACAAAGCTATTCTTGGTAAAAATCAAAGCAAGACCATCTAATCGAGCAGTTTTAGCACATAGTTCAAGCTCGTTAAAAAATAAACATAAGACCGAGCAAATGTTTCCACCCGTGTTTAAGCTCGTTAAAAAATGAACTATTCCCCGGTAAATAACCACCGTGAATGTAGTACTTCAACCATTTAAGCCTTGGTCGTGTTTGCACCATCACCTCCACTTTCCATTGGCCGATCATTCACCTCCATTTGATTGTTTACCCATTTCGAGGAACAGCTGCGAAGAGTGATTTCACTAGCCATCCTTGTGACACTGCCGTGATTGGAAAATTCCAAACCTTACCTGGAATCAGCTGCTACCCTGTTTATCACTCGTTCCTCAAAAGACGAGTCTTCTTTAAGCTCTTTTTATCTGACTCGTAAAATATGAAAAGATTGCCGAGTTTTGGCCTTCCAGCTCGTTAAAGCGACAGGAAGAGCTATCCCTCCTCTAGATTTTAATCTTTTTGGACCTGAGGGATTATTGCACAAAACGATCGAGCGCTTGTTTAGTTCGGCTCGTTAAAACTATCGAAAATTCATCCCTTCTGTATTGTTTTATACTTTTTCGGACTTAAGGGATTAGATGACAAAAAAGGAATTTCGGAGTTAACTTTATGTACCTTTTCAGACTCTCTAAAAATGAAAAGGACCGAGTTATCTTTGTCGTTAGACTCGTTAAAAGCATTAATAGCGACAAACTTGTCTTTAGACGAGAACGAGTTTCACTACCGCTAGGCTCGTTAAAACATAGCGATGGGTTTGCCCGAAGGGAAAATTATAGAACAAGCATATGTTATCCTCCTCAAGCTTGACAAAAATAAAGAGGTACTGGTCAGCAATGACTGGGGAAAAATTGGGAAGAAAACTCAAAGAACCTTTATTGGTAGCAAGTCGCTCTTGAACATGACACTTCCACTCCGTGCCCGAGTCGGGTTGGGTTGTTTCATTCACCGGTCACATCACCATGGTCACATCATACCATCCACATTTGGGGTAAATGCTACCAATCCATCACATAAGTGTCGCCGACATGTTCAAGAGAAGTCATTTAGAAGGAGTCAACTATGTCCCATCCACTACCATACATCATACTTCATTCTTTCATGACCGCCATCCTGAACCATATATCATCAGATTGTTTTCACCTCCATAAAAATCATTTGCTCCGTTCTGTGTCATTGATGTGGGATTCATTAAGGCCCTCCTTTGATGGATCGCTTCTTGTCGACATCGGCTCATTATCCAAGAAGTTGATCTAGGAACACCCCATTCAGTACTTTGAAGCTTGCATGCCTCAATGGCAAGTTTCTCACTTCCGGCGACAGGTATACCTCAATGACCTTCGACCGAAAGATTTTGCGTGGTGTTCGACGTCAAGTCCTTTATTCACACCGCGTGAATTGTACTGCAGTACCTTGAGGGTCATTATCATTATCGGTGATTCCTCTCGCGCTTGTTAACAGTTTACATTATTGACTGGTAATCAAGCGATGTCTTTCCATGTTCGACTTCAGAACAATTCTCACATGGATCGACTTGTACTTCGAGTGAAGATCGAACGAGATTGAAGACCAAGGATCTAGTTTCATCCATCCGGGCTGCGATATATATTCAGGAAAATAAAGACATTGAAATGTACAGCATTGCAGCATAGATAATCATCCTACCAAAAGGATGATGGCTCCATCAGAACCATCAGTCTACCATCAGATGATTGTCTGTCCTATGTACATAAAAATGAATTTATAAAGTTGAGCATGGGAATGCCCGCCTCAGCTAGATCATGAAATCAGTATGAGTATAATGTATTGTATTGTATCTTATTACAGGTCTCCTCCCAGCATTGAAAGAACTTCGGATCCTCCTAATAAAGCATTTCACCCGATAAACGGCCTCATACTTTAGGGGGCAACTATTATAGACATTTTTGTGCCTTACAGCTCTGAGCATGAAATGTCCATAAACCAAGGGATCCAAAGTCCCTAAACATGTTGTTCTGACCCCTAAAGGAACAAGGTCAACAGACTACAGCTTCTCCCAGAAGTTCTCCACCAGAAACTGCTCAGAATTAGTCAAATCAGGATCATTTCAGAGGCTACACTAGCTAGTTGCGTTGCATAGCACCCAAATGCACTGCCTAGGTGCGTTGCAACACATTTGAATGCACTACCAGGGTGCGTTGAGCGGGAAATGACAAATGGCAGTGTCATTCCGCAAGGTGGAAAGACAATGGAAGCTTCCAGAATCTTCTCCAATGACACTTGCCTCACTGAATTCGACCAAGGATGAGTAAGAGGCCCTCAGTCTCCTAGTGGAAGGCTCTCAGACTCCAAGTGGAAGCAAGAACTGACAGTGAGAAGCTACTAGTCAAATCATGAGCTGACTCATCTTCCTTGCATACATCTATATATGGATCCCTCATCCAAGAGATCCAGAGGCTGGAATTTTGATATTGCAAAGAATTGTTGTTGGTATTGAGAGAGACAATTATACTATTGGGTGATTTATGCTTTGTTGGAGGTGAGGAAGGGACTTCTCTTTGCTGGGAGGGTGATGCTGGACCAGGACATCGGTTGTATCTCCTCCTAAACCTTTATTATTCTATCAATAAAACTATTTGGGTTTTCTCCTACATACTTGTGTTTCATTGATGATTGTTGCATTAGTATGTTTAGCTTATAATCTGATCCTAAGCTTTTTATGTATATGAACCTATGTCTTTGTGTAGTCTCTGTCTTCTTTGATCTTGCAGGTGTTGTGCTGCTGGGCAAGTGAAGGAGCAAGGGGTTGAAAGCTATCAAAGAGAAGAGGAACTGGGCCAAAGGAACTAGCGGAAGACCACGGTTAGTTCATCCTTTCCTTCTTTGTTCATAATTCATAAAGAAGAATACACAAGTAGTTACTTCAGTTTGTTTCTAAGGTACTGTCACACCTTAGTGGGTTAGGGTCTTTCCGAATGGATACTTTTCCCGATAACAAACATGATCTGACTCTGTTCTTCCTTCTAACTGAAAACGATTTCCAACCTTCTTTGCTTTCATTACTAGTAAAATTCCTTTATAAACTTTCATTACTCCACCTTGAATAAAGGTTTTATATCCAATAGTGTCTAGTACTCCTAGTGAAATGAGGTTTTTTCTTAGTTCAGGGACATGTCTTACATCAGTTAGAATTTTATTTGTCCCATCAAACATTTTAATCTGGATACTACTAATTCCCACAATGTTACATGTGACATCATTTCCCATGTAAACTACTCCATCATTGATTGATTTATAAGTTTTAAACCATTCTCTATGAATGCACATGTGATTTGATGCACCAGAATCTAATAGCCAATGTTGATCATGATTAGACAAACTAACTGATAACACTTTATCACTCATACGTGAAATGGATGCCGAACCTGTATCTGTCGTGTTTTCTTCTTTCTTCTCTGTCGAAGAGTCTTCTTTGGATGTTTGCTGTCTCTTCCAACAGTCCTTCTTCAAATGTCCCGATTTGCCACAAAACCAGCACGTAACCTTACTCTTCTTCCCTTTCGATTTTGAACGTGAATTGTTGTGCTTACTGAAGTGTCTTTCTTTAGAACGACCTCTGACCATCATTGCTTCTGATGTAGAGGTTTCTAAATTTGACCTCTTCCTTGTTTCTTTGGACAATAGAGCTCCAACAACATCATCAAATTTAAGGGTTTCTGATGAACTAAGACTTATAGAAGTAACAAAATGATCCCATGACTCGGGCAACGAGCATAATAAACTTATAGCTTTATCTTCTGATTCAAATTTTACTTCTATACTTTCTAACTGCACCAGAGAGTATTAAAGGTATTCAGATGATCAGTTATCGCCGTACCTTCCTTCATGCGCAAGCTATATAATTGTTGCTTCAGAAGAATCCTATTGGTTAAGGATTTTGTCATATACAGCTTTTCAAGCTTTGTCCACAAACCATCAGTAGTTTTTTCTGACAAGATGTTAAACAAAACATTATCCACCAAACACAGTCGAATTCCGCTCAGTGCTCTTTCATCCAAGTCACTCCATTCATCATCTGTCATGGTGTAAGGTTGTTTAGCTTTTCCCAACAGTGCCTTCACCAGACCTTGTTGCACGAGTAGATCATACATCTTTACTTTCCAGATCTCGAAGTTGTTTTTGCCATCGAACTTCTCGATCTCAAATCGAGCACTTTGAGTTTTTTCCATGTTGTGTCACACAAAATCTCCAATTGCAACTTTTAATAAATGAAGTTTTTATTTTAAAAAAAAAAAAAAAAACCCTTCACCAATAAAATGCCTTTGCCTTATAATATCATGGCATATTACCATTTAAAAAATGAAATATGACATAAATTTAATATCATATATAATACAAATCATACAAATCGTTTCTTTTGATTTGTAAAAAAGGAATTTCATAATAACTTTATAAAAACTTCAAATCGACCTTTTGATTTAATGTACAAAGGTGACCCATTTGAAATCGTTTTTGTTTTTTTTTAAAGACCAATTTCAAAAAAACGTTCCAAATCATTTCAACAATTCAATGGCAGTTTAATAAGCGATGTCAACAATTCATGATTCAGTTCAACGGTATTTCAACAGTTCAACAACATTTCAATAAGCGATGTCAACAGTTCATGATTCAGTTCAACGGCATTTCAATAATTGATGTCAAAGGAAACAAAAAACTTGAAGACACCATGCCGGTACCTTTCACCGCTCCAAATTCACTAGTTAACAGCGCTTTGCATAGCTCTAGTCTTTGCATAGATCTGCGTGGACAATCAACAACCACAACCACGCAATTCCAACCTCCAGCAGTTGACATGATCTTCAAGTTAACCTGGCCACATAGTTCAATTTCTAGCTCACGTGTTATGCAGTTGGTCCTTGCAGTGAATTATTCCCAGCAGATCACCACGATTTTCATAAGCCACCGAGCTAAGCCAACCGCTTTAGTTGAGCTGAGCGGAGTCTAGTTTGCTCAACACAGTCGCAGGTCTAGTGATCTCAGTTCACAGTGCTCCTCTCCACACAACATATACTCAGCAAGCAGGCAGCGTACACAATGCTCTGATACCAAGTGTTAGAGTTAACACAGCAGAATTTAAAACACAAATAAGACACACAGCATTCAACCATGAAAAAACACAGATTTTAACATGGTTCACCCAACCAATCTGGGCTACATCCACCAAAACAGAGGCATCGACAATCTTATTACTCAACAGGAGATTACAACAACATAATTCCTCACACCTTCTCATCACACATATCCTCTACGGGCTTACATTTTTATAGCTGGGAGTAGAAAACTGAATCATAAATTCTCTCACAACAAATATAGGATGCAATAACTCCTCCTCAGGAATAAATGGAGTTAATTTAGCAACAAATCCTATTGTTGTCACATTCATGAGATTTTTTCCAAATTTAATTAACAGAAAATCTCAACAGGTACCAAACTCCACAAACTAGAACTGGAAAGTTGAATTATATACCTATGGAATCGATGCCTTGAAGCACCAAAGTAGAGAGTATAACGATGACTTCAAAGACTGGACCAAAAGTCGTATTATGTAGAAATAATATGAAAAGCATTGACCCTCTCCAAATGAGCTGGAAATAGAAGTGTGAGTGACCACAAAGCATAGTCTCTCAAACAAAGGATGGCCTAGAAAGCTTCTCGAGGTCACCACCAGACTACCCCAAACACTAGTGTATAAAATGACAAAGTAGGAGAAAGAGATGACTATAGTTTCCATTGCGCCATCACCTTCAGAACCATCATGCTTCGACCATGCATTTACCCATTTGTGGTATTTATAAACGATGTACTATGATGAATGTGGAAAGAAAGGAAAGTTTTTACCATACAACTACAAGCCCATGGAATGAAAAGTAGTGTGTGTGACACCATTCTTAATGAAAACATTCCTCTCATAATCCCTCTCATCGTTAATGCGTGTCTCACGGGGTCTACTCTTGTACTCCATAACCTAACCTCTGAAAGCTCCCACAAACTTATCCATTGCTACAATAAGGTAGAGTGCACATACAAAATATTGTTTGTGGATACTGAAAACATCAACCTTCCCACATTTAAAATGACAAGACCATAATTGGGTTGTTTGACCCTGATTACTATTCATTATGCCACCTTGCATGAAGAGAGGGATAGTTGGAAAATCTAGCTAATTTTTTCAAACTTTCATGAAACCCATGAGAGTATTAATTCCCCATTGCAACGTAATACATGGACAAAGAAAATCCCAATCATCATATGCCATGCATGTATCTAGGAAGCTCGTCATTCATGTGTCCTATATCCACCATGAATTTGTTAACCTAGAAATACTTGAACCATAAAAAAATTGAAACATATTGGGAGACTTAATAAGAAATTATACACTCTATATAGATGTATCCACTTTGCGATGTCCATAATCTTTTGCAAATAATACATTTAATCTTTTTGTAACTTCCATTCTATCTTGTAGAGGCCAAGGTAGATCAATATGAGTATTTGGAGAAGAATGACCCATGTTTTTGGTCCGCAACTCCATTCCCGTCCCATTTAGTATGTAATCATAACCTCTCAAGAGATAGGAAATATTTGATGCAATTCCTTTTGGTCGCCATCTAGCACAACTTTAGAAATTGTATGTCCATTGATAATTATTTGTACACAATTAACCACCATTAAAGAATCTCCTATGATCTTTAATAACTTGTATCCTTCTCTGAGAGAAATATGAAGTTTTGTTTCAAGAGCCATGAACTCAGAATAATTGTTATTGTCCACCCTGCAATACTTAGCATAGATTCTCAAGGGATTTAGTTTATCATGCTAGAAAATACCTCCAAACCCTGCAATACTTGGATTTCCTTTAGAATCCACATCAAAGTTTAATTAAGTAAAATGCATGGGAGGAAACCTATGACGATGTATCAACAACTTGTTTAGTCATGATCCTTGTAGGTTTTCTGATTACCACTATTTTATGTAGGCTTAGATTTTGAAGCATAGAAGCCTCCATGACTTCAAACTCTCGATCTTTTGATGTCCAGGGTATGATCAAGAGGGTTTCTCAAATGTTTGAGAAGATTTGATCCAATCGTTATTGGATTTCTCTTCTTATCCCTGATGATTCAGTGATTACACTCCCTCCATGGATTCCACAAGATTAATCCCAATGTAAAGTTCCTAGCTCTCTTAATAATTGGATTCTTGAAACGACTTATGAACCTTTGAATCATTGTTTCCTGAGTGATCTCAGTAGGTTCCTAGAAGTTGATAAAAATTATAGGAAGGAGTTTCCAGACTTTTATTGCATAAATGCATGAAATAAATAAATGATTAAATGATTCCTCTTATTTACCACATAGATAACAAATTGAAGGCCCTTCCACGACCTTCTTATGAATCCTTTCCCATGCCAAAAGATGGTTCCATGCAATTAACCATAAGAAGATAGATTTTTTTGGCCAACCTACGTCAATCTATATAGAATTCCACAACCATGCCTTGTCCAATTTGTTATGCACCACAACAATAGAGTTGGTCTCTTTAACTGTGAAGGAGCCTATAGAAAGAGTTCCCCATCTCAATATTTTAGAATCATCTTAGGATGTGATCATCCTTTGTGACAAATCCTTATGCAATATTTCCCAAGGGAGACTCTTTAGAAATTTGGCCCAAGCTTTCATTTGTTTCCAAGATCTCCAAAATTACTATCCTCATCTCCTTGCCAATACTCTATTCCTTTTGTAAAACCCATATGTTTCAAGAGTATTTTCGTTTGTCTAAGAGGAGGATCATCCTTCAACCTTGGCATTTGTTTCCATGCTTCATCCCAAAAATATGCCAGCTCTCTTGACTTAATATCCCATAACACATTATTTTGTATCAATATCCCATTGATGTTCACCCAAACCCATAAGCTGGAACCTGAAATATTTTTATCATAATGAAGCATATCTTACCATGTATGTAACGTGACATATATCCTTAACAATCATCAAAATTTGGTCCCCTCCTTTTATCCATTGCCACCAAACCTTAGCGCCAAAAGTAGTATTCATGATTTCAAGATCTTGTAAACTTAGGCCACCTGAATGTTTGGTTAAAATAAGCTTTTCCCAGCGATGTCATGACCATCCTAGCCTTTTTGGCTCCTTACCATAAAGCATCAGTCCATAAATATCAGAGTTTAGCTGCAACAGTTTTTGGAAGAGGCATAGCCACAATCTGATATACAAGAATGGCTTGTAAGACTGCCTTAATGAGAACTAATATTCCTTCGAAATTAAGGGTTGTAAAGGTCCAATTTTGAATCTCGTTTAAGAAATTTACGATTAAATATTTCTACTAGGATCTCCTTTTAAGATATAAAACCAATGGGATCCCCAAATATTTAACAGGAAATTTATCACGATGGAACGGAAAAAAAATTGTAAGATGAATTTGGACAGAGTCTATACAGTTAAAGAAAAATATACACGTCTTCTCCCTATTTATCACAGTCCCTGACAAACACGAGTCAGTTTTTAAATGCTCGAAAAAAGTCACGTCGGTTATCACAACCGGTTAAAACATTAAAGGTTTTGTATGTCACGTGGGTGGTGACATTAAAAAGTTCAAACATTAAAGGTGTTAATGCATGTCACGTGGGTCGCTCAAGTTTGTAAAAGTGTTTTTTTTTAAGTTTTTTTAATAAAAAACAAATACTCGGGCTTATTAAAAAAGAGTTATAAAGTTGTTTTTTGAAAACTAAACTATTGGAAAAGATTTTAATATAGTCTTTATTTAAAAGGTTTCTTAAAAAGGTATGTTAGTTTTTTTTTAAAGGAATTTATTGAAAAGGGCTTATAAATTTCTCCAGTAGATTTAGAGTTTTATAGAGTTTTATAAGGGAATTTTTTGAAAAAAGATGGTTTTCTCAAATTTCCAGTTCCAGTCTCCACTGTTTACAAGGAAGGATTATGATGTGTGGGTTATTAATATGTTGACCATGTTGCAGGCTCATGATGTTTGGGATTATGTCTAGTTTGGGTTTTCAGAACCTAAAGGTGAAGTAGAAGAACGAGCTCTCACTAATGCAAAGAGGGAGCTATGGAAGAAAGACAAAATGAAGAATGCACAAGCATTGTAGCTTATCCAACAAGGAGTGAATTGAGAAGTGTTCCATAAAATTATGATCACGTATTCAACAAAGGAAGCATGGGAGACCTTGGCGACAAGCTATAAAGGTATGACCAAAGTCAATATTGTTAAGTTGCAGAATACTATGAGAGATTTTGAAAATACGTAGATGAAGGAGACAGAGAACATCGATTCTTTCATGAATTGAGTCATGACTATCGTAAATCAGTTAAAAATTTATGGCGAGGAAATTAAGGATCAAGTGGTGTTTGAGAAGGTCCTCAGATCTTTGTCTACCAAATTTGATGTTGTGGTAGAAACCATAGAAGAAGCTAAGGGTTTGAAATCATTGACAGTTGATGAGACGATGGGATCACTTCTATCACATGAGGCAAGGATAGATATAAATAAGGATTCCACTTTAGACCACTTTCATAAGTCAGGTTTCTATTTCAAGAGACAGAGGTCGAGGTAGAAGTAGAATGAGAGGCAGAGGACATGGCTGGAGACATGGTGGTTAGAGAGATGGATGAGAAGAGCATGAACATGAAAGTGGAAGCAACAACAAAAGCTTCAACAATAATCAAAGGTGAGATGTTATTACCGTAACAAATTTGGGCACTATGCCAATGATTGCAGGAAGAGGATTGATCCAGGTGGATGTTGTTAGCCACCCACCTATTCCACTGGGACCCCACCACTGTCTCTTTCAATTTTTCAATTTCCTTAATTGTAGCACAATCGACTATTTTTGGTAGTTTTTGGGGTCATGAACTTCTAGAGGCATTTTGAGGCCCTAAACAATGTTTTTAGGGAAAATCAGGGACAACAAGTACAGTTGACAAGTGTTGGTCGATTGGAAGTTGTATTCCTCGGATAGATATTTCTAACGAGGTATTGTGCACATCAAATGGAGATTGTATGCCAAAGTTACGACACCGTGAAGTTGATGTACCAATTTACCTAAACGGGGCCTAAAGTTTTGGCGCTTTATCTCCTAGGGTTAGGTTTTTGGATGTTTATGGTTTTCCATTGTTTCTCAATAATAAATAGGCCTCCAAGCCTCATTGTAACATAGTTCAAAGGCATGTAACCGCCCCATCTCTTCTCAGAGATAAACTACAATCGTCCGAGGTAGTCTTATTTCCATTCTGTTTGTAAGCATATTTCAATATTTGATATTAATGAAATGAAGTGTTATTTCTACTACATCTTCGTATTTATGGTTATATCTTTAATTTTTTGCGTTCTTGTTTAAATTCGGATCAAGGATAGCTGATTAAGGAAACCAGAGAACTAATGTCACTACAAATAGTACTAAATCAATGTTCCTAGCTTGCCATATCATGCATGAACCTTCTAATAATGTGTGGCTGTTAGATAGTGGTTGCAATAATGTTTTGGAGAATTTAGTATCTATGAATAAATACTAATTCCCTATATAAGTAGTTGTATCTAGAAAAACTGTTTAAAGTTTTTTAGACTTTTCCTATATGCAATAGATAAGATGAGAAGATAGAAGGCCTACCTATAGTTCTGCTTTCCTCTCGTCTCCCTTGTATCGATTCCATCGCTCCTGCCCATACTTAATCCACTTGAGAGGTACCCTGTAAACACAACAGAAGACAAAAACCGATCAAAACATACGATCTATTGAATATAAGTGAAAGGAATCAGATACAATTCACACACATAAGCATTATAAAACAATACAAACATATGGGAAAAAGGTTCAAACACTTTATTAGATAGAAGAAGGAATTACAACCATTGGTGTTTGATTCAAAGCCATTCCTCCAGCTTGGATCCCATCCACATCACATCAAAAGCATGAAAAACTTGTAGCATCACAATACTTGTTTCAAATCCAAATCTCATAGGAGCATTATCTCCTTACAATTCAACATAGTCCAGCCCCTGATCACTTAGATGAGTGGTCAATTTATAGGAAGATGAAAAAAGTTGTCATAAATGGTGGCATTGAATGGCCTTCCATACTTAGAATTAGTTCCATGGAGGAAGGAATGAGAGGATAGGATGCACCTTAACTCATTCCTCATCCATTTTCGAGCTCATAGGAGTTGATAAGTGAGGGAAAGTTCTAGATGACTCCAAAAGATAAGAATATTCCCAAAACCCTATGTGAATTTCACCCATTCTCGCCCAGCGCAGGTGAAAGGAAGCCTAAGTGCTCTGCAGAGCACCTTGGCAGTAGACTTAACTACTCTGCAGTGCACCTTCATAAGGGCTTACCTACGTTGGTCCCTTTAGACGCTATTTCTGGATGTCTTCAAGTCATGAAACTGTCTGGGAAGGAGGCATTCAAAGGGGTGACTTGTTTTGGGCATGAAGCAACTGAAATTAGGGTTTGAAGAGCCCTAAAACATTGATATCAATGTTGGGATTTGATGTGCCCAAATGGATCTGTAACAGCTGCCTCCTAAAGCCAATGTTGAATGAAATGCTTTACGATGTGAGGAGGAGGTATCAAAGTGGAAGGTGACTTGCATTAATTACAATACATATATCATGATATTTGATTTTACATGAATTGCTCAGGGAAGGCATACCCATGCTCAGCTTATAAACTTTCATTACATGTACATAAACAATCGTCTACAGATATAGACCCATGATCGAAATGACCATCAATGTAAATCCCTTGTACATATGATTTAGTAATCCTGAAATCGGAGCTCGAATGGATGAAACTAGATATGGGGTCTTCAATCTTGTTCAACCATTCGCTCAAGTACGAGTCTAACCATGTGAATATGTGATCTGAATTCGAACATGGGAAGACACCATCTGATTACCAGCTAATGATGTAAGCTATTAAGAGATGCAAGAGAAATCATCGATAATGATAATGATCCTCAAGGTACTGCAGTACATTCTGCATGGTGTGAATACATGATTTGATGTCAAACACCATACAAAGTCTTTCAGTCGAAGGCCATTGATGTATGCCTATCGCCGGAAGCGAGAAACATGTCGTTGATGCATGCAAGCTTCAATGTACTGAATGGGTGTTTCTAAGTCAACTTCTTGGATAATGTGTTGATGTTGACAAGAAGCAACTCATCGCATGAGGGCCTTGATGTGTCCCACATCAACGACACGAAATGAGTGTAGTGATTTTAGAGATGGAATTTGATTGACGACACAAGGTTTGGGAATGGAGGTCATGAAAATGAAGGTTTATGGTATTGTAAAGGATGAATTCTCTTGAACATATCAGTGACACTAAATGAATTGGTAGCATTGACCCAAAACCAAAGTAATGGATGGTGTGATAAACCATAGGTATGATAACCATCAAGCAGATAACCCAACCCACATAGTCTGAATGAATTGGTAGCATTGACCCAAAACCAAAAGTGATGGATGGTGTGATAGACCATAGGTATGATAACCATCAAGTAGATAACCCAACCCAAATAGTCACGAAGATGAAGTGAAAGTGTCGTGTTCAAGAGCAACCGGCTACCATAAAGTGGTTTTTCCCTTTTTTCCACTTCCCCAGTCATTGCTGACCAGTACCTCTTTATTTTTATCAAGCTTGAGGAGGATAACATATGCTTGTTGTATAATTTCACCCTTCGGGCGAATCCATCACTATTTGATGTTTTAACAAGTCTAGCGAAGGTGAAACTTGGTCTTGTCTAGATGGACAAGTTTGTCACTATTTGATGTTTTAATGAGTTTAACGACAAAGATAACTCGGTTCTTTTCATGTTTAGAGAGTTTGAAAAGTGACAAAAAGAAAACTCCACAAGTTCTTTTTCATAAATTAATCTCTCAAGTCCGAAAAAGTGTAAAATAATACAAGAGAGATATCATTTCCAATCCCTTAACGAGCTGGAAAAAAGGACAAGCGCTCGACAATATTTTCATGTTTAGAGAGTCTGAAAAGTGCTTAAAGAAGACTCCTCTTTGAGGAACAAGTGGTGTCTAGGATAGCAACTAGTTCCAGTGATGTGGGAACTTCTCAAAACATGTTGATTTATGTGAAGAGGCTAGCTAATAAGACCACTCATCGCAAGTGTTCCTCAAAAATGGTAAAACAACCAAGTGAAAGCATATGACTGGCCAAAGGGATGGTGGCAATGGGATGAAACAACCAAGGCTTATCTGACGAAAGAGCCTAATAGAATGGCAATCACGAGGGTTAAAAATGGAAATGGGTTCAGTTTTAGACAGGCTTGAGCCATAGGGAACTATGCTTGGGTTCAGTTTCATGTTTACACAGGCTTGAAATGAAAAACTATGCTTGGATTCAGTTTCATTTTACACAAGCTTGAAATGAAAAATTATGCTTAAATGCAGTTTCATTTTTACACAAGCTTGAAACGAAGAACTATGCTTGAGATTTGGTTACATGCCCCTAGCATGATGAAAGGGAGAGTCTCCTGTAACCAGATGGAAGTCGCTGCGGTGAAGCAGGATGAAAAACTATGCTTAAATTCAATTTCATTTTTACACAAGCTTGAAACGAAGAACTATGCTTGAGATTGGTTTACATGCCCCTAGCATGATGAAAGGGGGAGTCTCCTATCACGAGATGGAAGTCGCTGCGGTGAAGCAGGACGGCTATCCAACACCTTTTTGGCTTCGTCCAGATAGGGACAAAGGTGAATGGGGTGATTCCCTTCACATAACCTACAAGGAAACTTAACTTTACCACTAGGTGCATGCCCCCCAAGCTTTATTACATTCACCTAAGTAGACTACTCATGGCTATCAGGTGAATGGAATGAAGGTTCATTTACGAGATCAAGTCAATGACTCGACTGGGATTTTATGAGATCTAATCAAAGACTCGACTTGGAACTTTGCTCCAAGAGACCTTGTTTTATTTTTTAATGATCTTGATACAAGTAATTCTGCTCAGATTCTTTGTTTCATTTTTTAACGAGCTTGACACAAGACAAGGAACTATGCTCATATCCTCGGTTTCATTTTTTAACGAGGTTGACACAAGAGAAGGAACTATCCTTGTATCCCTGGTTTCATTTTTTGACGAGGTTGCACAAGACCAGGAACTGTCCTCATTCCCTTTGTTTCATTTTTTTAACGAGGTTGACACAAGACAAGGAACTCTCCTCGTGGACCTGTTTCATTTTTTAACAAGGTTGACACAGTAAAAGAACTATACTCATATTCCTTGTTTCATTTTTTAATGAGATTGACACAAGACAAGGAACTATCCTTATATTCCTTCGATCACAACTCATAAATGGTCATGAAGGAGAGATCTGGTTCCAATGCCCCCAATATATGATGTACAACATCACTGAATTGATCGTCAGTTGATGTAGGTATGGAACAGCTTGCCACATAATTAACCCGTGGCAGGGATGATACCATTGGTACAAAAGGACCATTTAGGGAAGATGGTTGACTAGAAACCATATTTGGACTGGGAAATTAAAGCTAGTCAATGGTGACAATTCTACCTTCATGCTGGAAACAAATCACTTGAAAGAGTGTTGAAACATTAGCTCCCATATCATAAACATAGTCGTGCCCAAGAAGTAAATTGTAATCTAAAGGGGCTGGGAATGCCATCACATTCAGATAAATGATTTTTCCTCCCAAAGTAATAGTAAACTGAGGGAGGATCCCTAATGGTTTACCGATTCCTCTGTTAAAAGCCAACAGATTCTGGGTAACAAGCACAAGCGACGGTGAACCGAGCGCTTGCCAAGCAATTGAGGAAAGGATACTCACAGATGCACCTTCATCTATAATAGTGTGAGATACAATCATATTACAAACTTGTACTATGATATGGAAAGGCACATAAGAAGGAAGACAAAATCCTGCCAGTCGATTCCAATCAAAGGAAGTGACTAGACTACTTGGAGGGGGTATCGTAGAAACGGGAGAATTAACCCCTTGAGTTACGAGAATGGGAGGATTTTCCTCCTGTCTTGATGGAACAAGAGGGTTGCCCCCAAGCTCATTAGAATTTGAAGAAACAAAAAGAACCTGAGTGGTATCATACTCACTCTCTACGGAAATGGTACGATTAATTGAAGGTGAAATCGGGTCAACTTTTACATCGACCTGTTGATTTGGGTGAGGTATAGACTCATAGGATTCACTTTCAGAGAGAGTGAGTTTAATCGACGGTTGATTTTGGTTAGTCAATTCATCAACTAGCGAAGGATTTAGGGAGAATTCCTGTAACCAGATGGAAGTCGCTGTGGTGAAGCACAACGGTTATCCAACACTTTTTTGGCTTCGTCTAGATAGGGACAAAGGTGAATGGGCTGATTCCCTTCACATAACCTATAGGGAAACTTAACTCTACCCTTCTTTCCATGAACTTTACTGCCACTAGTTGATGGTGTGTCACCAGCATGATCTCGAGAAGTTGATGACACAGGATGTTGTGAACGAGAAGACCATTCTTCTAAGATCTGAGGAGATTTCAACTAGCCTAAATCTCTCCTGTCCTCCTACATTCGAGAACATTTACAAATATTCCTCACAATATTTAATTAAATCCTATTCTAAATCACTCAAAAAATTGAAAATTACATTAATTAAATACTTAGAGAACTAACTCCCTTGAAAACACAAGATCCAAGAGATTCTACTAAATGTACAAAATTTGGAACCTTGATGCTCCTACATCATATATGATACCTATGATGTTGGTATGTGATATATACGATATGACATTTTCAGATATGTGAACAATCTCTTTTATTTAATATAAAATTTGTTAGTTTCGGCTTACTTAGGTTGGTATGTGATATATATGATGTGACGTTTTTGAATATATAAACAATCTCTCATATTTAATATTAAATTTGTTGGTTTCAGTTTACTTATACTGTTATGTGATATTTAATATTAAATTTGTTGGTTTCAGCTTACTTATGTTGTTATGTAATACATATGATGTGAGATTTTGAATATATGAACAATCTCTTATATCTAATATAAAATTTATTGGTTTCAACTTGCTTATTCAAAAGAGAGTGTAAATTTATGAGTGAGTTACAATATAGAAAAATATTAGCATAAATACTTTCATTACTACGAAAATGAGATAAATATACAAATTAAAATATATACATTATTTTAAATAAATATATATATATATATATATATAATTTAATTTTTTATTTATAAATAGTTTTAATTTTTATTAATATTAAATAATTATATATATAAATTTGTATTTATAAAAAGCCTAGTTTTTTATGCATTGGATAGTTAAATTTGAGGAACTCTCATAAACTGAGTTAAATCTTTATAAATTAATAAATATAAATTAGTTTATTAATTTGTGTAACATTTGGTTCATCAAATTAATAAGTTATTAGTTTAAATTTTTAAAAATCTTGTGAAAAATTGAAAGTGGAGTTATGTTTAAATAAAAACTATTTTGCACAACATTATGAATATACAATTTAATTTTGTAAAACATTCAAGGGCCACACAATCTTGGCCCTAGACTGAGCCTAACATCATCTATCATTTCTAGTGAGAAGCAGCCATTGTTGTGATGTCGGGAAGCAACTGCCTAACATGTGTATTATATTTGTTTGCAGTTTCGCTTTGAAGAAAATCTGCAAAAACATTAATCTCTCTTTGTTTCAGTTTCCTACGATTGCTTTTCAAAAGTTCAGCTGTAATAATTAAATCAAATCGAAGGCGAGATGTTTCGAATCTGACTCCTGCCACAACAAGTTCCACCATTCCAACAATATCTATGACTATGTCCAATTCTTGAAGCCTTTTCTTGTGGTTCACATATTTATAAACTTCAGAATCTTCAGCCTTTACTAATGCTTCAATTAATTCCAACACTTTGTTAAGTGCTTTACCAATACATGAATGTGCCCGTCCGTGTGGGGAAGAAATTATATGTTGTTGATCATAACGAGAAATGCAGAGTATTACAAGTTTCACAAGAACGTCCTCGTAATTGTCAAAAAGGATCAAAGTGAATCTTTTCCACATCCACGCCGCTTCCAGGATCCCCATCCCATGGTGGAGATCTTCATTTATGATTTCATCCCTTGAATTGTGGCGCCCTAACAATTTGAGAGTAATTTCGATGAAACAAGGAACTATGGTTGTTCCCTTATTTAGAAGACGATAATTGATATTGTGATAAAACATCTGATAGTAAATTTTTAGGACCATGCTCTGGATTTTCAAATACCTGGATTTTCCAAGATAAGACAGAATATGTACGAACGCTAATATTGATTCCTCAAGTATTGTCAGCAAATACCTGAGTCTGAAGCCGACGATATCGACTATCCTGCCCACTTCTCTGCAAACTTCCTTTGTTTCTTCACTTAAAGAGTAGGAACACTGTAGCTCTGTATCGACCACCATGAACAAGTATTGGTATCCCTAGATTAATGAAAACAGTTCCTTGTTCGATTCCCTGTACTCGCAATATAGACGGATCAGGTTGAGCTTCTGCCACATTGGATTCCAATCCACTTCTTTCTTATTTTCCTTCTCCTTCTGAGAAATATAACAATAACAGTACACCAAATCCTTCAGCAAACTTGTCATTTCAGTCTGGTTTAAGAGTTTAGTATAATCTGGAATTACCTGAAGCCTTGGGATTCTGTTTCTAGTGATGTATCGCTGCATCTCTTGTCTTAATTCAATCTATGGGATCACATTGTTGATGTGGAAGGGGTTGATCGCATCGTGTTTTGTCACCCAAATTGTCTCCAATGTCCTACGGTTGTATGTCACCTGGGTAGGGTCTTCTACAAGCGGGAGTTGAATGGGATCGTAGGCAAATTCTTGGAACACCAAATCTAAGTATTCTTCTGGAACACCGTCTGAAGCCATTTTGCAATCTATTGGTGGACATGACAATGATTGAAGGAGATGTAAATGATATGCAAATGATTAGCGATCATCGGTGGTCATTTTGATCAAATGGGTTTTTTAAATAAGGATATAGGATATTAGCAGCATGTAAGTTCCACATAAATAGATATATATATATATATATATATATATATATATATATATATATATATATATATATATATATATATATATATATATATATATATATTTACTACTTCATACAT
Organism: Pinus tabuliformis; assembly: GCA_031772625.1. Taxonomy (NCBI): domain Eukaryota; kingdom Viridiplantae; phylum Streptophyta; class Pinopsida; order Pinales; family Pinaceae; genus Pinus; species Pinus tabuliformis. The sequence continues at coordinate 564,155,230 of CM062810.1, forward strand.
AGTTGTTCACCATCGAGATGACACATAAGTTAAAAGACATGAAAACATATCAATTAATGCCTCAAACTCATATATCCTATTTCTTTACTGCATTTAACTTGGACTACTTTGTTACATGCATTCATCTAAAATCATCCCATAAAACCACTAACACAGCTAATTTTGCTCATGTATAATTGTTACATGCAATTCATTCAGTCATTCTCATGGCTAGGGGAACTTTCTCTCATATGCAAATAAATTACAACACGGGGGGTAAGAGACCAACATACATAACATCCCACACATATGATTCCAACTAGATCAGAAGCAAGATAATAACACTTAGAGAGTGGAGCACTACCACCCAACCATGAATCAAATCTGATTACCCCGAGCCGAGGTTCTTGCCATGGATCAACTACCTCCAATTGATCTATGCAATGTGTATTTAATACCCTCTTTCATGATATAGTTTCCTTTAGCGGCGTCTCTCTTTTAGTGGAATGTTTTATCCGTTTGCCTAGGATTTTCTTAGAAAAAATCGCCTTTCTCTCCCATGAGGCTTTTCCTCATAAAAGATTTCCTTTCTCTCCCACACAACTTTTATGTTTTTTTATTAATGGATATTTATCTCTAATCCATATAGCTTATCTAGAATTGAATCTAGAAGCTTTATCATGAAATATTTATCCTATCCCATTCCTCAATGGAATATGGCAAGAATCGCATCTCTTGGTGTCTCGCTTTTCCAAGTGATTAATTAATTCATTTATTTCATAAGGTATTTAATTTTCCTATTACACATCAAACCTAGCTTTTCTTAGCTTAGGTTTGCAAAGTTTGACCCACAAGGGAGGGGTGTTACACACTCCCCCCCTTAAATTTACACCATCCTCGATGTATTACATCATCTTATACTGTATTTCCTCATTCACAGGTAGTTGTCTTCTCAATCCACGGGCTCTCATGGCCTTACCATCCGATGCAAATATTCTTATCTATATATATATATATATATATATATATATATATATATATATATATTGATTGTTGAAGCAAGAGTCGCACCTTCTATTTCATTAAATCTAAAAACATCTTACATAAAATACAACCGTCCCCACAGACCTGTGGGCCAAAGAAAAACCATCCGCATATAGCCTAGGGCCCCAAGCTAAAAGCTAAAACACTGAGCCTCAGTCCCTCAAAGAATCAAACAAGTAAACTTTAGAGTCGGACTCAAAGAGGAATTAGGGATCCAACTAAAAGGATTTCGGTTCAAGTGGGGGGTAACCCTCAAGCATGACGACCTCGCGAAAGCCATCAATTTCCACCAAGACGTGAAACCAGCCTAGAAGATATTCTTCCCTAAAACAACACTATTTTCCTAGACCGTCGATCCTCCACACCAGATCCAACGGTGAAGGATAATATCGCTATACCTAGTAGCCTGGCACTTAACCACGCGATAGCCATCCTGGACCCACCAACATGCTCACTTGTTCTTGACCGTCGATCCTCCACGCCAGATCCAACGGCGGAGGATAATAGCCTTGTACCTAGTAGCCCAGCTAATAACCATGTGATAGCCATCCTGGACCCACCAACATGCTCGCTTATTCCTAACCATCAATCCATCTTACAAGATCCGACGGCTAAGGAGCATATCGCACGAGCCTAACATACTGAAAATTACCGCACAATGAGGGCGGTATTCCTTCCCCGTACTATGCCACGTGGAGAAAGGTGAATGGAATCGCTCCCAACTCCACAAAACTGCTTCTCGTGTGAAGGGCATGCAATGGACGATAAACTACCTCACGAGCGGTATTGAAGCTACGGAAAGAAACACGGGGGGTTTTATGTTTCTGGGAAAGCCGGAATTCCGGCCCCACTCATCATCTCATCTCTGCAGGCTCATGAACCAGTGCACAATGAATCTCCATCTAATCGGCCACCCATCCGCAGATCTGAGCCTGCCCAACAACTTCCAACTGAAACTTTTATGATCATACTGTCGAGGGTTGGGGTGGCCGACAGTAACCTGCACCCCCATAATGTTCTTACTACGGAAAAAAATCTGCATAAAGAAACCACATCAGCTAGGCCCCGCCTCTATGTCTTTGTTTCAGAACACCATTATGCCCTCATCCACCTAGTCGTGACATTGCACTTTTAATCTGTTCAGAGGCATCTCAGGCCAACTCAGTGCAACCATGCTTTTGGTGGAGAGCACTCCTTGATTGGCCAAGATGTCCGCCAATTTATTTGATGTCCTTATCACATGGTTAAAACTCACAGTAAGTAAGCCTTGGAGATGAAGTTGAATCCTCTGAAAGACCTAGAGCAGCCTCCATTGTTTTGAGACTTTTTCCGGCTCCGTGCCCCAGCGGATTCTTTCGACCGAGTTTATGATTAACTCTGAATCAGCTTCGACAACAACATTATGGAGATTATCTTGCTTCAGGAATTATAAACATTGTTCAAGAGCCATTAATTCTGCCATATTGTTAGTGGCTCTTCCCAAATGGCAATGGAAAATGAAAAGGAGACTGTCGTTTTCATCCCTTAACACCCCTCCAAAGCCAGCAATACCCGGGTTATCCTTGGAATCCCCATCAATGTTGAATTTCAGAAAAACCTAAGGGGGGGGATGCCAATAATCCTGCTTAGTATCAAGTTTCACACCCTTCCTATCCAGGCCCTTTGGAATAAGCCCCTACATACCCAACTTAAGAAGAATTTGCATTTTAGCTTCAGACGGTGGATTCTTAGGGTATGTTCGCACTATGGTACTTACCGTCTCCTTAAGTTGTCTTAAGATTTGCTCAAAAAGGCGATGGGAGGAACATTTTACATTCTTAAAGATTCTGTTGTTCCTTTCTTTCCAGATAGTCCATATTATGAAGTTTGGAGTCAAAGCCCAAGCTGAGCCTAGATGTTCAAAATCAGAGAAGTTGCGTCTCCAATTGTTTAGGGTATTGATGATGGTTCCTTTGTCCCTGTCTGTCTGCTGGAAGATAGTGGCAAAAGTATCCCACAACCAAGAGGTGAAAATGCAGTTATTGAGAAGGTGCTACATTGTTTCCTCTTGAGCTTCACAGAGCTGGCATCTGGAAGGGCCCAGAACAACCCTCTTCCTAATGTTATCCCAAGTCAAAATTTTCCTATGATGAACCAACCACATGAAGAGTTTAATCTTCATCCATCCTTGATGTCTCCATATGTTTTGCCAAACCCTGTCCGGTTCATTGGAATCCAGCTCAAGGAGAATGTGTTTTGCTTCCTTAAGATTGAAGGTGCCTGCATTATTGTTGCCCCATCTACGTTGATCATACCCCCCTGTCACTAATATTTTCCTTTGTTCCAACATTGTAAGGAGTACCTCTGCTTTGGCTTTCAGTGGGTTGTCTTCCCTGTTATCCAAATTCTTCCAGGTTCTCCATTTTCCTTCACTATTGGTTTGATCCCAAAAATCTTTTACCTTAAATAACCTTTGGGTATCTGTGTCTTTCTTGAGGTCTAGCAGGTCCTCTCTTAATAGTATAGGTTCTTGTTGCCATTTATCCTCCCAAAAAAAATCAAGATCACCATCTCTGATCTCCTTGAAGCTATTTTTTTTTACTAATCCTCTATTCCCCCAGGTCTTATTCCACATGTGTGAGCCCTTTATGATGCCAGACATCCCTATGAGATCATTATCTTGCCAAGTGTTGGCATCTTTTTCTTTCCAGATGCTAGCCCACTGCGCCTTTGGGTCCTTTACCCAGCGCCACCATAACTTCGCCCCTAAAACTTGACTTAGTGCTTCTGGATCATCCAGTCCAAGACCCGCATATTTTTTAGGTTTGCAAATCTTCTCCCAGGCTACCAAGGCCCATTTCTTTCGTTCCTCCCCCTTTCCCCAAAGAAAGTCTCTTTGAATGGTTCTAAAATGTTGCAAAAATCCTTTTGGAGCTGGAAGGGCTGATAGCATGAAAACGGGGATTGATTGGAGAACAGCTTTTGTGAGCACCAACCGACCAGCCAAGTTTAAAGATCTAAAGGTCCATTTCCTAATTTTATCTTGCATCTTATTAATCACCGGTTCCCAAATGCCCTTGTGCAAAGGTTTATCAGTAAGAGGAACTCCCAAGTATTTGGAGGGAAGAAGATCCCTTTGAAAGCCTAGAATCCTGGAGATATTTTTCTGAATAGCAATATTGGTATTAAAGAAAAAAATCTTAGATTTGGAGAGATTAACTTCCATACCTGTAGCCATGGAAAAGTCAGATAGGAGATGTTTATACGCTAGAGCTTCTTTGACCGTGGGGATTCCTTGCAGCATAGTATCATCAACAAATTGTTGATGGGTCAAAGCCTGACCATTCTCTAAAAGTTAGAGGCCTTTGATTTTACCAACTTCTTTCACATGCTTGATAGACCGACCCAGTCCTTCCATCATGAGGATGAAGAGAAAGGGAGAGAGCGGATCACCCTGCCTAAGGCCTCTGGAAGGAGTAAAAGTCTTGGAAGGAGAACCATTAACCAGAATTGAGAAACTGGAAGAAGTTACTAGGGCCATTACCCATCTTACCCAGTTATGATCAAACCCAAAAGCAATAATGACCCTCCTTATAAAGGTCTTATTAAACTTATCATAAGCTTTGGCTAGGTCCAATTTCATAATCATACCAGCCTTCCTATTTCTTGTCAAAGAGTGCACCACCTCATACGCTTGAATGATGTTATTAAGAATTTGTCTTCCCTCCACATAACCATATTGCTCCATAGAAACAAGAGTAGGAAGAAGTGGTTTGAGTCTGTTAGCAACAACCTTGGATATTATCTTATATACCACATTGCACAAGGCTATAGGTCTAAACCTGTCTGGAGTCTGAGAATTGTCCTGTTTGGGGATCAGGGAGATGAAGGAAGTGTTGAGCACCTTAAAAATAGTTCTACTCAACCTGGAATCTTCCACTACGTTTAGAATGTCCTGTTTAACAATATTCCAGCAAGCTTTAAAGAAATCCACATTGAAACCATCAGGGCCTGGTGCTTTACCATTCTACATTTCTTTGATAACCTCACTAACCTCCTCTTCTATCACTGGCCTATTGAGATTGAAATTATCCTCTCTAGTAACCAGTCTAGGAATATGTCCTGTTAAATTCCTGATAAAATGCTCTCTGTCGAAAAAAAATTCTTGTGTTATTCCATGAAAGTGTTGAACTAACACATCTTCTATATCCTCATGGGAATTATGAAGATGACCGCCCTCGTCCTTGATCAAAGAGATCCTGTTATGAGAACTGTTTGCTATGGTATATCTGTGGAAAAATCTAGTGTTACGCTCCCCTTCTTTCAACCATTGAACTCTGGATTTTTGTCTCCAAAATGTTTCCTCTTGTTTACATAAATTCTCCCATTCTTGATGGTGTATGTTGACTAGGTCATTTCTATCTTTATCAAAGTCATCTGTGATAAGGGTTTGATTGAGTTCCCTAATTTTATCTTCAATAGCTTTTTTCGCTGCAAAAATATTGCCAAATTCATTCTTGTTCCAATCTTTAAGTCTGAGCTTGATGTGCTTAAGTCTTTTGTGAAGCTGGAACATTCTTGTACCCTGAATATGCAAATTTTCTATCCACCATTTTGTAATGTTGCTGATGAAATCTGGGTGGGTGAGCCAGATATTCTCAAATCTGAAAGGTCTATTGTTGGGGGTGCCAATGCCCTGAACCTCAAGTTGAATAGGCCAATGGTCCAAGCCTCCAAAGGGGAGAATTCTTGCTATTGTTTCCTTGTTGGTAAGCATAAGGTCCTCTGAGATTATGAACCTATCTAACTTTGATGCTACTTGTGACTCTCCTCCTCTTTTATTGTTCCAAGTAAAGAGACCATTACTCATGTCAATATCAACAAGCTTCATATTGTCTATAAAAGTTTGAAATGTTGAAGAGTCTTTGCTTAAAGTTCTGGTTTCCCCTTTTTTCTCTGAAATTGATTTGATCATGTTGAAGTCAACACACATGATCCATGGTACATCTACATGTCTGTCTCTAAGCTCCATAAGAGAATCTAGAAATCTGAGTTTATCATCCATTCTTTGCGGGCCGTAAACATTCGTGACCAGATAGGTCTCCCTATCTCCCACCAGTTGTATAACCACTGATAAATAATTTCTAGATGCCTCAGCATCAATAATGCCAATCTTTTGGGGGTTCCAAAGAGCAAGTATGTCCCCAACTATATTATCTGCTTTGACTTCTAGAAATTCAAATCTATTGAGCCATTTGCTGTGAATTTCTTTTATTTTTTTAATGGAACATTTAGTTTCCTGGATAAAGATCATATCCAAAGCTTCTTGTTTCATTCTATTATTAAGAATTCTTTACTTTCTTTTACTACCTAGACCTCTGATATTCTAAGATGTAAACTTCATTATTAAAGATTCGTAAAGGAGTCGCTGGTTAGATCTTTCATCTTACCTGAATCTATCATTAGCTTACCACATTCCATCAATAACTCGTTCTGCTTTTTTTTGCCTCTTTTCTTTCCAGGGTTTCTGGGTGCTAATCTAGGTGTGATTTTCATAGTTTTTACACCTTCATTGCCCTGCCTTTCATTTTTTCTTTGTTTGTCTAGCCCTTTGTCTTGAATTTTCCATAGGAAAAGTTTTTGTACTCTATTGAACTCTTCTTGTGGTAATGAGTCTACCCTACTCATGATCCCCTGTTTCAAGAACCCTTCTAGATCTAGGTGTTCCCTGTCAAGAATCTCCTGCAGTTCATGATCCTCCATTTCCATCTCACTTTGAATTATTTCTAGGTCCATCTCCAGTTCTATTTCGCTCAGCATAGTTTCTTTCTGTTTGTTACCATCCTGTGTTTTTGCACTGTCTTCTTCTTTCTCCTTCTCCATTGGGCTTCCTTCCATAACCTAATCTTCTTTTGTTATCTCTTCTTCTTCTTCGAGAACTTGGAACCTATTCAGGTTATCCTGCTGCCCTTCTATTTGATGTTGCTTTGGCCCCCTCTTGCCCCTTTTCCTCTATGTGCCACTTTTTGAAAGCCTTCAGTATCTTTCATTATATTTTGTTTACTTCTGTTCTCTATTTTACTGAGAGGGAAGCCTCTGAATAGGTGCCCATGTTCATGGCACCTCCAACATTTGAAAGGAATATGTTCATAGTCTACTATCTGCATCCATTCTTCATCAAAAACTTCCAAGATGACTTCATCTGGTAGAGCCCCAGAGAGATCCATCTCCACACATATTCGTGCGAAGGAAGTGTACTTTCCCATTTTGATGGCCTCAAAAGCTTTAACAAAGTGGCCTAATTTGTTTCCTATGGCAGATAACAATTCTGTTTTCCAATAATCAAGAGGTAGAGAGTAGAGTCTTACCCAGACCAGTACCGAAGTGAAGGTTTCATGCTCAGGGACAAAATTCATCATCCACGGTCGCATGTAGAGGCCTGCTGCTACATAGAGGTATGGCCCTCCATCAAACACCCTGTCTTTATCCTCAATATTTGTGAAGACCACAGTGAAGAAACCCTTTGACCCAAGATGTAGGTCAATGCTTCCTTTCAGTTTCCAGTTGTATTCAATCCATGTTTGTAAAGCCTTTTTAGTGGGCAATAATCCCATGAATTTACAAATGATAGCATATGTCTGCATGTGATCCCTGTGCGCCTGCAGAGCAGGATCATTTAAAACTACTCTGGGTGTGACCTCAGCTTTGGGTTTACATAGCCCCTTTTGTGCTTTGTTTTTCGCTCCTTGTTCCTTGTCTTCTTCCTCATTTCCTTTATTGTTGTTATTCTCCCTTGACGTATTTACTTCTTGCTCTTCTTCTGTTTTCCTTATCCCTTCACCTGAAGGACCTCTAACACTCTCTAATGGTTTCTTTCCTCGGCTAGCCATTGCCTACCTGTAGGAGGGAGTGGAGCTTCCTCCTTTGCGTGCATCCATGGAAATCTACTCCTGCGAACACCTGCAAACCCTAGCCCTTCCAGGAAGTGCTCTCCCTAGTATCAAATTCCCAATCACACAATCAATTCTTTTCATATATATATATATATATATATATATATATATCGGTTACAAGGAGCACATATCCTTCCATTTCTACCTGTAACATTTGTGTCAATCAATTTGTAAGAGTTTTTAGATGTAAAACCTAACTATGTTTACCACAATTAACATCATAATTGATATACAATACTACTATCTCAGTAGCTACGACTTATATTGCCGCCATTTATTTTAGTTGAAGAAATGCATGTTCCTCCCTTGCATTCTTCTAAGCCTTTGTGTTCTTCCCGAACACTTGCTTCCTGCAGTTTCTCTACCTACAACAAGTCATCTGATACATTTTCCAAATCAATATATATAAAATAGCATAACAGGTTAGTTTGCACATAACCACCATAATCATATGTTCTTATCATAATCATAACCACATGTATACAAATTGTAATTAAACCATTGTTACTTATCCTTGAACCACTGGTTAGCTTCTTTCTTCTATACCTACTCTAGGTTGGTTTCCATGCCATACAACCACCCAATGTCTTCATGCATACCTGCACATATTGTGTATACACACACAAAACTATATATGGCATATACCATCCTGTAATACTTGCATTCATACTGGTACCATATGTATCACTTGTACATAATACCATCTATACCACTGGTACACTATACCAATGTCCATAGCATCACCTGCATGACATATATTTCCTCCACATGCTTCCAACCATGTTAGTATTATGCCGAAAATTCCTTCATCTATTTGTATTACCTTTAGGAAAGTGGAACAAACTGTGCTCAATTTATTGCTAAGAGAATAAGGAATTTCATGGACTTGTTCCATTTCTGCAACCAGTTAAAAAGTTTAATGTCATAGTATTCAAGTACTTTTATTTAGCAAATCATTTTCGTGTTTGTTGTGGTTGCATTACAATATCAGCATAATAGTATCCTAAAAGTAGTCATGCATACTACAACTTTATCATACCCATAACTTTTAGTTTTGGGTTTAAATCAGTTGCCTGCACAAGGTTTTAACAACAATGGAATATACCTTCTGCTTAATCATAAAGAAAACTATGATACTTAGTCAATCATAGATATTTGAACTCATCTTAGCTTGTCTTCAACCAAAAACAAAATTGGCTGGTACATAACAACTATTCCACACTTAAACAATTCATGTCATATGATTTACTATGGCTTTTTTTGTACTTCTTCCAACACCTTGTTGGTCATGATGAATTTAGTGTAGGTATAAACTCCATTGAATAACCGGTAGGCACATGCATACATCTCCCATCTGGGAGTTATAAGTGAAAGCTATAATATTCGCAAGTTCACATTCTTTATGTTATCTTATGTGTTATTTTACTACTAACATCAAATCTTTAGATTATCATGAGCAATAATTTTGCAGAACCTTTTTGGTTTACCAACTCTTTGTTTACTAATTCAGAGTCATGTTCTAAATCTAGTGTATAAAAGCAGGTTGCTCAAATTTGTCTAAAGCACTAAGAACCACCATATGTACTATGTTTATATAGAGTAGAAGCACACTGTTTATTTTACTCTTATTACTTCTCGCAAGAAGTACATTTCTCATATCTCAATTTATTTTTCAAATTGGAAAGGTTCATGTTTGTGAGATGTTACCCACAGAACCTCATCTGTATCTGCACAAACATGTACATTAAGGTACACCTTTAAGTTGAAAAGTTTTACGCATTAGTATTGAAGTGAACTGTTGAGAAGGTGCTCATAAGCTTAACACTGTCTTTCTACTATCAATTGAGAAGCTCCGGGAATTTCTTCTAGATTTCCATTATGTACGTATGCTAGATGTACTTTTGGTGTCAGTCCATTGACCTTCTTATCATATCATTATGAATGTATGATGTCTTTTTTAATATGTATACAGTATGTTGCATTACATTTATGCACACAATTGACAATCTCATCCCTTACTTTAGGTCAAATTTTCATTTGCATATCTAAGTTACGATATTGCTTTACTCAACCAGAATCCCATAGGTTCCAACCTATGCATGTTAAATTATCTATACATCATTTCCTAATAAGGTTTTGTTTCCACACTTAATGTGTAATTGGAACACTTTCTTATTAGAATGATTCATCCATCAGCCAACCATATCCAATGTGCATTACATCATTACCTACATTTGCACTGATTAACACAACAACATTAAATTGAAAGACAATTTTACAATTCCTAGTCTTATATTACATACAGAGGCCTATCTTTCATATCTCATCCTTTCTTAGGATCTTTTAAGCATCGCTTTATTTTCTTAATTAGAACTCTTATAACTCATAATTTGATTTTGATATGGGTGGAATAAGATGATGACTTATTACTAAAGTACATCCATGAGTTTGTATTCTATTGCACTTTTCCCTTGCATAACAAATCTGCAATCTCAGAATATGATTTTAGTTATGAGTAAAATGATATGTTGAAGATATCATTACATCCACCAAATAACCATATCGTTAACATAGGTGTAATGATTAAATTTCCACTTTTCCTTTATACATAGACACTCACTTAGAGGTTTGTTTAATTATTTTTAAGACAAACAGAGTTTGATATTTGACCTTTATGGTATCTAACCATAATCCAATACACTACATATTCTTCACATACATGGTAAATTTCCACTTTGGTTTTATCCTAATTCAATTTGTGAGAATTGTGATTCCTTCACGCATGAAGGCATATCCATGCAGCTCATTGCATCCCCACAATGAGTCCTACATGAAAGTCATACATGTAAATGTACAACTCAAGTAATCATATTCTTCTCATATATGCATTACTTGTTATCAAGATTTAATATTGCATTAATATGCTGGCCATGCCTCACCATGATTATCAATTATTTAACTATCCTGCTATGCATATTTGCAGGCATCTCTTTTCAATCATGATATAAAGTCGTTGTTTCCTCATAAGAGCATTCAACCACAACTTAAGTTTTGAAAACCTTCACATTGTATAATAATATTTTTAAGTTCCTTATCTATGAGGGGACACAATAAAAGTAACTTATTAACATTAATAAGCATGTTAATTCTTCACTTTAGCATTGCTCTATGCATGCAAACATACCAAAGTAACTCCTGGTAACCATATACTAGATATGCTCCCCGTAAGAATCATCTCATCATCAATCTATAATCAAAGCCTATTTGTTGAAGGGTCTATGATATCAGCAATAAGTGAAACATAAAAAATACTTATGTTCACCTTGCGTATGACCACATTACATGCGAGACTTCTCAATTTATCAAATCAACATCACTCTCGAATCAAGGCATCAATAACATTCTAAATCAACAAAGCATGAACCACTCCTCATAGACATATGTAATGATTAGCAACATAGCACACCACTCGAATTCTTTATTCAATATTTTAATACCATAATCATACTTTTTTAAAATTAGGTCCATCAAAATTGTTTTAAACCACTTGTACGTCATGGTATAGAGTTTTTCTGTGTTCCTAAAGCATTCAACAATACTTAGTTTCTAGAATTCTCATATAATTGTAATGATTGGTACCTTCTTGTTTCCTCATCAAGCATTGCTATACCTCTTTCAAAATATCTTAAATCTATTTTTAAACATGAGAGATGCTAAAAGTAAACTGGTGTACATGCTTATGCGCAGTCTACTTTCACTTAAGATGACCTCATGTCATTTAGTCTTGTACTATCTACTTAAAAATAATTTTTCAAGCTAATTCAAAACAATATATTTACACAAACTGTGACATGAGCACAATAATTCAAAACAGTATCGCAAACTGTGGTTTATACATGGAAAATTTAAAACATGTGCATCCTCCTCGCTCCCGCTCAGATTCCTTTACTAGGTCGAGGCACAAACACCCAACATACAATAGATCCTGTTATGGAAAAGTGATTACTATGATTCACTTGCTGCTAAGGTTCTGAACTATGAATGAAACGAACGAGGTAATATGTAATAAAATAAAATTGAAGGACGTGAGTGCGTTTACTCATCGTGTTGACAACAATAATGATGTGGTTTATTACATGCCCCAACAATCTTTCCAAACCACAAGTTGACATTGGAATTAAATAATAGATTTTCCCATGCATCCTATGCCAACCAAGAAAAAATACCCAACAATAATGTAATCATGCAACAAAAAATATGTCATGCATGCAGACAACAACTCAAATTTAATTACCTTCTAAATTTCTAGTTTTGCAGGACCGAAGGTTGCCCGGGACCTTGCCTATGTTGCCATTGTAAGAATATGACGGAGGCATTTAATCCTGGCCCTTAATACGGCTTCTGCCATTTGTTTTTCTCCGTAAACCTATAAGGAAGCACTCGATATTGTGTCAAGGGAATGAAAGCATGATCAACCTCCTTTCACACTCACGGTGAAGAGTAAGTAGCCTCCTCCTTACAAATCGTTCAATTTCCCTCAGCCACTTAATCTCCTTATGTTTTCATAGTAATCATGCTTGACACACCACAATAAACACTCACACAACTAGAGAACAATTTTCAAATTTTCAAGCCAATCCATCTGAGGATCAAGCTGGCTCACTTATTTATGCATAGCCTCGATGCATCGAATGATAGATCACTTGGTTGAAGGTTGGGATAAACATCATCCTCTCTTACGGCTTTTATCCTTTCATGACTATGTTTATCGCTTCTGATTTTATGGATAAGTTAATCCAACTAAGGGTGATGATGAGGAAAATCATCATCCCAACCCAATGCCTTCAACTCAGTGGATAGGTACTTGTAGTTAACCAAAATGAAAAAACTGAGCTACTTCGCAGACAACAAAAGGAAACAACCGACCTATGACTTTTATTCGATCCCTCTATGTAAGGGTATCATTTTTCTTTGTTGCCAAATCTATCTGCCATTGCACACCTCCTATTCAGTGGTAAAGTAACTTGACAGGCAACGTTTAAAAATGGAAACATCAGTAGCGAGGATTTTTTTCCATTCAAGTAAAGGGTTGTTGCTTAACACTACCCATAAAGCATGGGTCTAAATGGGCGAAGTTGTTGTAATCCATTTCTTTCCATTCAATTTCTGTTGTTTTCCAGGTATATTCACAATGGGAAAAGAATATCGAAGTCCATGCACCTCACCTATTTCTCAGTCTCAACTACGAAGATTTTGAAGATGAGGAGATTTTTCATTCTTAGGCAGAGTTCAATTGAATAAGGATAGAATTTACATTTTTAGAATTAGATATTTACTCTTATAAAATCTGTTGATTTTCTTGTTTCAAGCCTTATCTTATTTCCTTTTAGTATTTATAGAGCCTTTTTCATTGGTGAAAAGGGCCAAGAAATGGTGAAGACTACATGTATTTTTAAATCAGTTTTGAAGTATCAACTTTTTTGAAGGCCGGTTTCAGTTTTAATGTGTTATAAGCTATGAGGTTTATGTAAGGACGTCATTTTAATTAATTAATGGATGCCTCTGTTATTGCTCTATAATTTTGTCCGCTTCATGTCTGATTTGCATTAAATGCCTATGTGTGTTTTGTGTTAAATGTTTTTACATGCGGAAGGGTATCGTTTTTTAACTTGTTGGGATCCTTCTCTAAGGATGAGATTTCACCAATGAAAATTACATGGTGAGATTTCAATTTTGATATTACTATATTAATCAAGGCAAAAGTGTTTCTACAAAAAATTTGCATAATATGTTTTGATAATTTAGTTAATGAGAGAGTCTTGTATTTCATATTGAATGAGGTTTTATTTTGTAATATTCATCTCATTGATGGAGATTTGTTTTGGGTATTTAAAAACATTGGATGATTTTTTGGGATACATCTTCATGGACCTTTGGGACACATCTTCATGGAATTTTTCCTCTAGATGTCATTGGATTGTTTGATGGAGGGTTTTGGTTGGGTGAACCTCCCTTCTCTTTGGATGATTGTGCTTCTTGATTTAGTGTTTTTTCTCAAATATGCTTGCCTAATTGATCACCCCTTGGTTGTATTTAGTTGGTTATGGGGCATGCTATCTCATTATGATGTGCTTTTTGTATATATACGTTTATGGCATTTGTGTTACATCTTGTTCTTAAATAGTGGTTATATCCCCACAAGTAATTAGATGATGGTATTTGCAAGTAGATGTTTAATGTTTTGTGGGGTTTTCTAGTGACATGCCCATAATGATGATGTATTATTATTGTCACTTGTAGGGGTGTTTTACATGTTCCTCTTATGTTGGATGTGTGGTGGGACATACTTCATGATTTGATGGGTTATCGTTTCTACCGTCTCCTTCTCTTATGACCTTGATGTGGTTAGATGATCTGTGTTGTCGTAGTGCACTTTGCATTTGTCAAACTTCCATATGTGACATGACTTAATATTCTAATATTCATTGGCCACATCACCTAGGTGGAATTTTGTTTGATAATCTTAAGTTCAGTGTGTAATGCACTTGCTTCCAATATGAAGTTAGAGTGGAAGGATAATACACACATATTTCGTGGAGAAACCCCCTCCTACATGAGTTTGGTTAGTTTTGACCATGTTATAGTCCATTCTTGGTGTGTTGTAATTTCCTGAAGGAAGTTACAACTTCCTTGCCTATAACCCTCTACTACCCTTACAATTTTGAGATAACGGTACACCAAATCCTTCAACAGACTTGTCATTTTGGTCTACTTTAGGATTTTAGTATAATCTGGAATTACCTGAAGCCCTAGGATTCTATTTCTCGTGAAGTATCGCTGCATCTCTTGTCTTAGCTCAGTCTCGGGGATGACATTGTTGATGTGGAACAGGTGGCAGGTATATGGGTTGATGGCATCATGTTTCATCACCCAAATTGTCTCGAGTGTCATGCGGTTGTATAGCAGTTGGGCATGGTCTTCTGCAAGCGGGAGTCGAATGGGATCGTAGGAAAATTATTGGAACACCACATCCAAATATTCGTCTGGAACACCTTCTGAAGCCATTTTGCAATCGATTAGAGGATATGAAAATGATTAGCAGAGATTTAAATGGTATGCAAATGATTAGCGGATCATTGGTGGTCATTTTGATCCACAGGTTTCTTAAATAAGGATTTAGAGTATTAGCAGCATGTAAGTTCAATATAAATTAATTTTTTCGGCTTCAAGTGTGATTTGAACTAAACGCCTATGTGTTTTTTGTATTAAATGTTTTTACATGCAGAAGGGTATCATTTTTTAACTTGTTGGGATCCTACTCTGAGGATGAGATTTCATCAATGAAAATTACATGGTAAGATTTCAATTTTGATATTACTATATTTATTAAGGTAGAAGTGTTTCTACGAAAAATTTGTATAATATGTTTTGATAATTTAGTTAATGCGAGTGTCTTATATTTCATATTGAATGAGGTTTTATTTTGTAATATTCATGGGATTATGGAGATTTTTCTTTGGTATTTAAAAACATTGGACCATTTTTTGGGATACATCTTCATGGACCTTTTGGATACATCTTCATGGACATTTTCCTCTAGATGGGTGAACGCCCCTTCTCTTTGGATGATTGTGCTTGTTGATTTAGTGTTTTTCTCAAATAGGCTTGCCTAATTGATCACCCCTTGGTTATATTTAGTTGGTTATGGAGCATGCTATCTCATTATGATGTGTTTTTGGTATATATATGTTTATGGAATTTGTGTTACATCTTGTTCTTATCTAGTGGTTATATACCCACAAGTAATTATATGATGGTATTTGCAAGCAAATGTTTAATGTTTTGTGGGGTTTTCTAGTGACGTGCCCATAATGATGATGTATTATTATTGTCACTAGGAGGCGCGTTCTACATGTTCCTCTTATGTTGGATGTGTGGTGGGACATACTTGATTATTTGATGGGTTATCATTTCTATCATCTCCTTCTCTTATGACCTTGATGTGGCTAGATGATATTTGTTATTGTAGCACAATTTGCATTTGTTTGAATTCCATAGGTGACATGACTTAATATTCTAATACTCATTAGCCACATCACCTAGGTGGAAATTTATTTGATAATGTTAGGTTCAATGTGTATGCACTTTCTTCCAATATGAAGTTAGAGTGGAAGGATACTACACACATATTTCATGCTAAAATCCCCTACTATGATTTGGTCAGTTTTACCATGTTATAGTTCGTTCTTCGTGTGTTGTAATTTTAAACCTTGAAATGTAGAAGGTGCATTGGTAAGGCAAAAATGCATGACCAAAAATTCATAATGATCCTCATGAGTTATAAATTTCGTTTTAGGAATGTCTTTAGTCTTCATTCTGATTTGATGATATCCTGAACAAAGATCCAACTTGGTGAAGTAAATTGCTCCAAGTGATTCATCCAATCATTCATCATTGACAGGAATGGGGATCCAAGTGCCATGATCCATCCTTCTTGTGTACCAATTCCACTGGAGTAGAGAAAGAACTTTGAATAGGTTGAATTATACCAACCTCTAGCATTTCTACAACCATACATTCAATTTCACTCTTTTGGGCATATGTATATCTGTAAGGCCTAATGTTTGGGGGAACACTTCCTGGAATCAAATGAATAACATGATCATGATCACGAATAGGTGGGAAGCCTTTGGGATTCTCAAATACCTTTGAATGATTGTCCAAAACGTTTTGGAGATCTTGATAAATAGATGATTTTGATGTGGGAACCTCTAGAGAACATAATTGTGCAATAACACCCCAGTTTTATTTCTTTAGAAGCTTTATCATGATATTAGAGCTGATTATATTTCTTAGTTTCCCTTCGATACCACTTAGTTCAACTTCCTTTCCTTCCCAAAAAAATTTCAAGAAAATTTCTTGAAAATTAAAAGCTATCATACCCAAAGATTGTAGCCATTGGACACCTAGTACAACATCTACACCACCCATTGGAATGGAAAGCATTGAATTATTCAAGACATATTCTCCTATGGATAGCTTGATGTTATGGCACTTTAGAGAGAAATTTATGGTTTCTCCATTTGAACCATTACTTGACACTTTGGTACTGGATACAGGAAGAAATTCAATTCCTTGGCTATCTTACAATGAAAAAAATTATGGGTACTACCTGAACCAATCAACACTATTACCTTTTTATTCTTGATATCCCCTTCTATCTTGAGAGTTTGAGGAGTGGTAATTCCTGTCAATTCATTAAAAGATATGTTTAGATTCATTTCTTCTTTCTTTGGGATTGGTTCCTGGTGTACTTCCTCTTCTTTTGGCATTTCTTGTTCCTCTTCTTGCTCCTCTTCCCCATATATGTAAATTAATTTTTTCTAAGCACATTTATGACCTTTAGGGTATTTTCTATCACAATTGTAACAAAGCCTTTTTTGTATTTTTTCTTCCAGTTGTTGTGGTGTCAATCTTGTAGGTGGTGAAAGGTTAGGAGAAACAACACTTCCATCTTTATAGTTGTGAGTGGTAGGCTTCCTTGTTGCCATAATTTTGCTTTCCACTTTTCTTGCCAACCTGATTGCCTTCTCCAATGAATCAGGTTTCCAAAGGCAAACCTCATGGTTGATGTTATCATTTAAAATCCCTATGAATACATCAATCCTACGCTCCTCTAGAATGTATTTTACCCTTATATTCAATTTTTGGAAATCTTCAATGTCCTCCATCATTGAACCATTTTGTTGGAGATTTATCAATTGGCTAAAAAATGTGTTCTTTTTCTATCCTCATAATGTGTTATCATTTCTTATATAGAAATTCCTGAAGTGACAAATTGTTTACGAGAGAAAAGCCATCAATACCATACAAACTGATTTGGTTCTAAATATAAAGTTGCAATGCATACATTTTGTGTGTTTTTAACATTATGGAGATCATAATATTGCTTCATCTGTAGTATCCATGTTACAGGATCCCTTTCCATCAAAAGTCCTTATATCGATCTTTGGAACATGGTGGATCTTCAATCCAATGTTGGAGTCTATGAAATCATGATTAACATATCTTTTGTTCTCATCATGAGTTTCCTTTACTACCCTTTCGCAATTAGTAAGAATTTCTTCTATAAACTTTGTCAAATCCATCTTCAAATCTTCCATGTTTCCTTCAATTTTTTCTTCTGTACCATCCATCTTAGCTTCCACACCCTTTGAATTCCTTCAAACTAATTTTTCAACCAAACTTTTGCAAAACTTTAAAAACCTACGCACCTTTTTTCACTTTGTAGGAACTCGATATTGAATCTATTATATCTTTGTAATTTCAAATCTCCAAGGTCTGAAATTGCATCTTGAAGTATCCATATGAGTCCTCTGTTCAACCCCACAAGTTTGATCAAGATTGGATTCTCCAAGGAAGCGTTATGCTAAATCTCCCATGATGACTTGATTATAGGCTAGTTCAGTAGATCGAAGTTGTATGAATTGTCACATGTCACTGTTTCTACCTTAGGATTTGAAACTGATACAAAAAAAACTATAGGTTGTCATCTTTCTCTAACGTTTTACGAAATTTCAACCTAATTCCCAAGAGAACGTTATGATGATTTTTCCCAGGTCACCTGTTTGGGATGTAATTTGGGATCTTGCAAAATACCTAAATGTATTGGACCATACCTCCACAACTATAGCGCAAAAATATCTGAAATTTGGGTCCAAGATTCATCAAGCATTTGTATAAAATGGGTTTTAATTTAAAAGTCTGAACATTCATAGAAACAAACTTATAGAGAAAATTCCACGATCACCTGTTTGCAATGGAATTCTGGAGCTTGCAAAAAACCTAACATCCTTAGACCATATCTCCGAAACTATAGCAAGACAAGATCTAAAATTTGGACTCGAGTTTCAAAATGATATCGACACAAATGGGATTTTATTTTAGCTTTTGAAACATCGAAGAGGAAAACTTATATCAAAAACTCCACAATGACCTATTTGGAGCAGCGAAACCCTAGAATCCAAAGCTCTAATACCAAATTTTATGAAACTAACTCACAAAAAGATAGAAAATATAGATCAACGACATCAAAATCAGCCCCTTTGAGGGGGGAACCTCCTTTACATTACATAAATGAACAATTCTTGAATGATGCAAATGACAAGACCTCCTTTCTATATATATAGGAGTCTAAGGGATCCCAATACAATCAAAGCCTACATAACAATAATATTGTAGGTGCACAACAATAAGAGTAGCGGGCTTCTATGGGGAATAATAATAACAACATGGGGACTATATGGGCACAATAATAAAATAAGGGGTTTGCACTAATAACAGTTAGATATTACACTAGTATAGGGACCTAACACGCAATGTTCTGTACAATGCGGTACATATAGTATTGTTTGAATATCACATATGCAGTGTTGCTTATATATGGTGCTATGTACATGTTGGATATGCAATGTTGTGTACATATCGTATTGTGAGCATGATGGATATGTGGTGTTGTGTGCATGTTGTACATATGGTACTATTTACATATGGTGTTGTGTGCATGACTGTACAAGTGGTGTTGTGTGCATGTGGTGCTGTGTACATGTTTTACATGTGGTGTCGTGTGCAGGTGGTGTTGTGTGCATGTCTTGCATATGATGCTATGTACATGGGGTGTTGTGTACATGTCATTCATGTGGTATTGTGTACACATTGTATAGGTGGATTGACGTACATGTCGCGTTGTGTGTGTGTTGTGAAGGTGGTGTCCTGTACATGTGATGGCGTACACATGTTGCGCATGTGGTGTGGTTCACAGGTGGTACTATGTACATGTTGTACATATGGGTCTAGTTTACATGTGTTATTGTGTACATGTCATACATGTTATGTTGCGGGCATGTGGTACTATGTATATGCATTGTGTAGTCATGGTAGCATGACATGTGTATTCGTTGTTTTGTACTTTGTCTACGTATATGTATTGTGTTGTGTTTTACACTAGGTGTAGGTGTATGTGTTGTATGTCAGATATAGGTTCATGTATTGCATGATGTTGTATGTCATGTGTGGTTGTATGCGTGTGATGCACACATGTGTATGTGCAAATTGTTGAGGAGAAGGCATTGGGTGTTTATCGTGTGTGGCAACAAATTTGGTGTGTGTACGTAATAAGAACAAAGATAGAAGTAAGGATTGATGAAGGATAAGTATCGGTGTTTTATTTCAGTTTTATCATGCATGTGATTTATGTTTTTGATCTATGATGATTGGGTTTTGATCTAACCTGATGTGATATGTTTAGACATGATGATTTGGTCAAAGATACTAGTTTGACTTGTTGTGATAGGAAGTAAACATGATTGCAAGTGTACCTTATTGAAGTATTCAAGCTTCTGTGGTAGGATATTTTTATTAGAGAAGGAAGATCCACAGATGTAGAATTTTATGTTGATGTTTCAAAGCCACTAACTGGTTCCATTGCCGAGACTTTGATTGTATATGAAGAGCAGAGATGGAGTATATAATAGAAATACACGGAACTATAAAAGCCGACTAGAGGATGAAGTATATAATAAAATATGTGATAAAATAAAACTTTTAGGGTTAATGGGATGATAAAATTAATATGAGGCTTTTTAGGATGAGAAAGGATATTAATAAATTAGTACATATAATATTTTTAATAGGAAATCTATATTAATTTATAATTTATTACTAATAGGAAATTAATTTATTATTTTAATATGATATTGGAGATCATTAATATTAAGGGATTTTGATATTAAGCGATTGAAAGAGATTATTTTATATTATAATTAATATGGCAGAAGTATATATAAGATTGATCATATGGATAAAACAAAGGTAGCATGAAATATTTATAAATAAGGAAGAAAAAGGGGTTGGGGGGGGTAAGAGAAAAGAAATCAAGTGGGTGAGAAGGGCGGAAAGGGAGGAAGATGTGAAGAATGGGAAAGGAAAACTAAGAGTCAAAAAAACTTTTTATAGACTGAGGGGACCTAATTGTTATTAATTTTAAGGCCATTATATCTATTAATATTGTTAAATGTTTCTTGATTTCAATAGCTTCTCTCATTTGACGCTTATAGTAATTGTTTTCTTTAGCTAATATCTTGGTGTCTTCTAGGCAAATGTGGTGTTTATAATTCTTTGTCTGTTCAGCTAATGAAAAATTTCTTGTTCTTTTGTGTTTAATATTTGCACTATGTGCTCTAATTCTAATTTTTAGAGAGCGACTAGTCTAATAGTGGTGGCAGGTTTAAAGGAGGTCATGATATTTTTATGTTTTATAGCCTCTAGCAATCTTATCAGTGGTTCCCTAGATGTAAGGAAGAATTGTAGTTTTCTCAAGTTCTTAAGTTTTAGTGTTGCTATTATCATGATTATCGATCGCTTTTGAGGGAATTCAATATATATTTTCTGTTGTAACCTATATCAGTAAGGAATTTAATCAAGTGGGTGTTCTCATTATATTTTTTATCTTCGCCACATATCTTGAAAGCCCTGGTGGCTAGGGTTTTGATGACACCTATATTTTGAGCAGAAAAATGATGCTAATTAGCATGAAGGTGATTTTTTGTGTGGGTCTTTTTTTGGAAGACATTCTGGTCTAAATAGTCATCAGGTTTTCTTATGATAAGAATATCAAGAAAATGTATGCAACCTTTTTCTTCAGCTTCCATGATGAATTGGATGTCCTTGGAGTTGATTTAAAAACTTAGCAAGATCTTACCTCCCATGTTTCAAAACAACACTAGTAGCATCCACAAATATTTTCCAAATTTTTGGTTTCAAGTGGTAGATTTTTAGGGCTAGGCTTTAAAAATTTTCCATATACAATTTTGCAACAACAAGAGAGAGGGGGAAACCTATTGCAACTCCATTGGTTTGTTCATAATATTCACCTTTAAAGCTGAAGAAAGAGGATCTAAGGCATACCTCGGCAGGCTTAGCGATCTCAGGTTTAGCTACATCTCTAATCAGTTGGATATCTTTGTTAAGGGGGATTTTTGTGAAAAGTGAAACAACATCAAAGTTGATAATGCAGTCTTCAGGATTGATTCTTTCATTTTTTAAGAATTTAACAAATTCACTAGAATCCTTGATCCAGATTTAAACAGGAATGCAAAAGATTACAGAGATAACCATAAATACAGAGATACAACAGAAATAATATTGAAATATGCTTACAAACAAAAATGGAAATAAACTAGCTCGGGTGATGGTAGCTTATGTTTGAGGAGAGATGTTGCGGCTACATGCCTCTTAACTGTTTTACAATGAGGCTTGAAGGCCTATTTATTTTTGAGAAACAATAGAAAACCCTAAACATAAAAAACTCTAACCCTAGGAGATGAAGCACCAAACTATGGGCCTCATTTTGGGTAAATTGGTACATCAACTTCCTGGGTCGTAACTTTGGCATACGATCTCCGTTTAGCGCAAAAAATACCTCGTTAGAAAGATATATCCAAGGGATACAACTTTGGGAAGAGAAACATCTATCCACGGACCCATGTTTCTCTCAAGTATCCAAAAAAACATCGTTCGGGGCCTCAAAACGGCTTTGAAAGTCAAGGACCCGAAAAACCGCCAAAAATAGTAAATTGTGCTACAAATAAGGAAACTGAAATACTGAAAGAGACAATGGTGCGGTTCTAGGTGGAATTGGTAGGTGGAAACCAATACACTTGGATCATTCCTCCCCCCTTAGGAAGCAATGGTCCCCATTACATTGAGTTCCTCCATGGGATGAGGAAAATTCTGCTAAACTTGGTCCCTGGTGAGCCACTTTCCCTGGTGAAGGAGTTGGCTTGCTTTGACAACTTGATATAGTTGGATCTTTTGCTGGTGAGTGTGCTTGATCTGCATCTCCATGATCCGATTAGTTGCAGCTTGTTCCATGCAATCTGGATTTAATTCTGGTGGTGTGAGTTGTTCTACAATGTCGGATGTGTCTAGTAATGGTGGAAAGTATGGCCGAAGGCAGTCCAAATTGAACACTGGGTGTAGGCCAAGGAATGGGGGAATGATGAGCTCAAATGAATTCTCCCACAGCCTTGGTAATGGTGTGAGGATCATATTGGAGTGGTCTGAGTTTCCGATAGGCTCTGTTAAGGCTTTCCTTTTGCAAATGTAACCAGACTTTGTCGCCCACTTGAAACTTGTGTGGCACCTGATGTTGATCATGTCACTGCTTGTACTTGGCATTTTATTTCTCCAGAATGTCATGGACCTGCTGGTAGATATGTTGGATGTGCTCAATGAATATTTTTTCCTTATCTGTTCCAGACTGAACATGAGCCGAATTTGCCTAAGCAGTTGCAAATGGCATGGCCACATCAATGGGACATAGTGGCTAGAATCCCCAGCCCACCTCAAAAGGGTTGTGGCCAGTCGAGCTGTGGAGAGCTCGATTATAGTTGTGTTGTGCATAGGGGAGGCTCTTATCCCATGTGCATGGATGCTTTGAGTTGAACATGTGCAGAATGTGTACGATCATCCTGTTGACAACCTCTGTCTAGCCATCAGTTTGGGGATGGAAGGTTGTGGACTTAGTGAGTTTTGTGTCCAGCATCGACTAGAGACTAGACCAAAATGTGTTGAGGAGCCTGTTGTCTCGATCTGAGATGATAGAATGTGGGATCCCAAACTGTACCCACACTTGTTCAAAGAATATTTTAGTAGTGGCTTCTATTGTGATACTTTTCTTGCAAGTTGCCATAATGGCCATGTTTCAGAACCTGTCGACGACCACAAAAACATGGTCATTTCCATTCTTAGTAGAAGGAAGGCCCGACATGTAATCCATGGATATGGATTCCCACGGTCGACTAGGGGTAGGAAGCAAAATATAGAGGCCTTGCTTGTTGATGATCGGTTTGGCAATGGCGTAGGCAGTGCAGGATCTTATGTACTTTCTGACTTCCTATCGAAGATTCAGCCAATAGAAATACTTCTGTAGTACTGCCACCATTTTCTCTACCCTAAAATGCCCGGCAACCCGACTGTAGTGTGCTTCCCAAATGATCTTGGCATGCTCGCTTGAAGGAACACAAAGGTGACCCAGGTGGCATAACAGGGCATCCTAGAGGTGAAAATCTGGAACATGCTGACCCTCCAAGAGTGTCTGGTACGTGTGGCAAAATTATGGGTTTCTTTTGTAGAGAAGTGGCCAATTAGAAGTCTCGTGCTCACAATAGTTGAGCACGGTGGTTAATGCCATGATTGGTGGTTGATTGAGGCAATCTGCAACATTATTGGTGGTGCCCTTCTTATACTTGATGTTCACATGGAACTGTTGCGGGTATGTGGATCACTTCTAATGGAACTCATTCTACAACTTCCCTTGCATCTGTATGAACTACAGGGGCTGGTGGTCTGTGTTGATGACCGTTTCCTTCGCCAAAATGTAATGCTTCCATTGTCAGAAGATCTGCACAATGGAATACATCTCTTTGTCATAAGTGGGATACTTCTAGACTATGTCTGAAAGTGTCTCACTGTGATGTGCCTCTGGATTCCCATGTTGAGTAAGGACTGCCCCAATAGCATAGCCAGAGGCATCTGTCTTGATCTCAAATGGTTGTTGCAAGTTTGGTAATGTGAGCATTGGTGCCAAGAAGAGGCGATGTTTCAACTTTGTGAATGCCTTCTGTTGAGATTCAGACCAAAATGATTTTTCTTTCGCTCCTCCCTTGGTGATTTTACTCAAGGGCCAAGTGATATGAGAAAATCCCAACACGAACCTGTGGTAGAAGTTGGCAAGACCTAGAAAGTTGCGGAGCTCTATCAGAGTGGTTGGAGATGGCCAATCTCGAATGAATTGGATCTTGGATGGATCCACATGCACCCCCTATTCATCAATAATGTATCCTAGATACTAAACTCGGGTCATGCCAAAAGTGCATTTCTCCAAATTGGCACATAACTTGTGTTGTCGTAGTGTTTGGAGAACCTATCGAATGTGGTGGACCACTACAAACGAGTTGGTGAATGGCTGCAAGATGTCATCCATTATCCTCATGAAGGTTGCAGAATCATTCGTCAACCCAAAAGGCATAACCAACCATTTGAAAAGGCCCTCCTTGGCTTTGAAGGCAGGCTTCCACACATCGGAGGGTTCAATTGGTACTTGGTGATATCCTGACTTCAAATCAATCTTGCTGAAATATTTTTCCCCCTTTGGTTGGTCCAAAAGGTCATCAATCTATGGGATTGGGTACCTATTCTGGACAATGATCTTGCTTAGCGCCCGATAGTCAATACAAAGTCTCCAAGTCCCATCCTTCTTCTGTACCAACATGATCGGGCTCCCACAAGGCGATGAACCTGGTCGAATGTGACCTTTCTGCAGCAGCTTCTGAATCTGCTTCTTGATTTTATCGTTCTCCAGAATGGAGCACCAATAGATTGGTCCAGTGGGTAGCGGCACACCTAGTGTCAGATTTATGGAGTGCTTGACCTGACAATGTAGAGGAACCCCTACGGGGGAGGTGAAAATGTCCTCGTACTCCTCCATGGCCTTGTCCATCTGTAGTTGTCGTGCAGAGGGGCCCTGTCTAGAGGTCGTGGCCACTGTCTTCTTCTTTCCTTAAGGGCATATCATTAGGAAAACAACTTTACCCATTTTGGAAATGAGCTTACTGCATTGTTTTGTAGTAACCAGAGAGATGGTGGTAGTGTTATGTGGAATTTTGCATCTACGAATAAACACAACTTCCCTAATTGGGTAGATACACTTTGAACAACAAAATTAAAGAGTTTAACCTTTTCCCATAGAAGATACATAAGACAAGGGACCTACTTGTTATCTTTCACTTACCTTTGTCTCCTTTGAATATCTCTCGTCGCTCCTTCTCGAACTGAATCTGCTCGATCAGTACCTGCAATCATAAATAGAGGACAAAAACCAATCAAAGAAAGAGATCTATCTACTATAACTAAATGGAATCGAAAGAATTTACACATATAATCATCATACATAAAGACAAGAATATGGGAAAAGGTGTAAATAAATTTATTAACTAGAAGGGAGAGTTACAACCAAAGAAGTTTGATCCCATGTCACTCATCCAGCTTGAGTTCCATCATTCATCACACCAAAAGAAAAACACTTCGGTAGCATAACAATACTTGCTTATGATCTCAACCCTCAAACTAGCAGTATCTCCTTACAATTATTCAAAGTCCAGCCCTTGATCACTATGATGAGTGCTCAATCTATAAGGAAATGGAGGTGGTTTTGTCATAAATTGGGCATTGAATGGCTTTCCAATTTGGGAGTTAGTTTCCATGGAGCAAGGGATGAGAGGATAGGAGGTTATCTAATTCATTACCTATCCAATTTCGAGCTCATAAGAGAGGATAAGAGGTGGGAATCTTCTAGAATGGTCTAGAATGTAGGAATATTCCCAGAACCCTATGAAGATTTTCCTCAATATCACCTAGCGCAGGTCAAAGTGGGCCTAGGTTCTCTGCAGAGCAAGCTTGAATGGGCCTAAGTGCTCTGCAGTGCATTTACCCCTGACCAAGGTTGTGTTGGTCCCTCAAGGAGTCATTTCAAGATGTCTTCAGGCCAGGAAACTCTCAGGAATGATGGAATTCAATGTGATGACTTGTCTAGGGCATGTAGCAACTGAATTAGGGTTTGATGAGCCCTAATAGTACTGATCTGAATGTTGGGAGTGATGTGCCCAAATAGACCTGTAACAGCTGCCCCCTAAAGCATGAAGTCGAAAATGATAATGTCGAGTGATATGCTTTACGATGTGATGAGGAGGTTCTAAAGCGGATGGTGACCTGCATCAATTACAATACATAATATCATGATATTTTGGATTTTTCATGAATTTCTAAGGGAAGGCATACCCATGCTCAGCATATAAAATTTTCATTACATGTACATTAATGAGATAGATATCTACATATATAGACCCATGATAGTATGACCATCTGTGTAAATCCATCGTACAGATGATTTAGTACTCTCCTGAACTCGCAAACTGAATGGATGGAATTAGATCCAGGGTCTTCTATCTCATTTAATCCTTCGCTCGAGTATGAGTCTAACCATGTGAATATGTGATCTGGAGTCAAACATAGGAGTACATCTTCTGATTACCAGCCAATGATGTAAGCTATTAACAGACGTGAGAGAAATCGCCGATAATGATAATGATCCTCATGGTACTACAGTACATTCTACATGGTGTGAATGGATGTTTTGATGTCAAACATCATACAAAGTCTTTTGGTCGAAGGCCAATGATTTCAACCTATCACCAGAAGTGGGAAACATGCCATTAATGTATGCAAGTATCAAGGTACTGGAAGGGTCTTTGTAAGTCAACTTCTTGGATAATATGTTGACGTTGACATGAAGAGACTTGTCGCAGGAGGGCCTTGATGTATCCCACATCAACGACAGAAAATGAGTGTAATGATTTTTGGAGACAGAATGTGACTGATGACACGAGGTTTAGGAATGGCAGTCATGAAAATGAAGGTTTATGAGTATTGCAAAGGATGAATTTAACTGAGTGACTTCTCTTGAACATGTCAGTGACACTTAATGAATTGGAAGCATTCACCCAAAAGCAAAGTAATGGATGGTATGATAGACCATAGGTATGATAACAATCAAGCAGATAACCCAACCCAAGTAGTCATAGAAATGAAGTGAAATTGTCATGTTCAAGAACGACCTGCTACCATAAAGTGGTTTACCCCTTTTTCGATTTTCCCCAGTCATTGCTGACTAGTACCTCCTTATTTTTTATCAAGCTTGATGAGGATAACATATGCTTGTTGTATAATTCAACCCCTCGAGTGAATTCATCGCTATGTGATGTTTTAACGAGTCTAGCGAAGGTGAAACTCAGCCTTGTCATGATAGACAAGTTTGTCGCTATTTGATGTTTTAACGAGTTTAACGACAATGATAACTCGGTCCTTTTCATATTTAGAGAGTTTGAAAAGGGACAAAAAGAAAAATTCACAAGTTCTTTTTCATAGATGTGTCTCTCAAGTCCGAAAAAGCGTAAAATAATACGAGAGAGAACCTATTGACCATGTACGATCAATGTATTCCTTTTCCATAAATAGTCTATCTCAGTCCGGAAAAGGGTTAAACTTATACTGAGTAGATGTCATTTCCAATCTGTTAACGAGCTGGAAAGGACAAGTGCTCGGAAATATTTTCATACTTCGAGAGTCTGAAAAGAGATTAAAGAGGTCTCCAAGGGGGTTTTTCGATGTTTAAGAGAGCTCGAAAAATAGATAAAAGTATGCTCTATGGTCCAAGGTACAATTCACGATTGTGCACTTCAAATTCAATAAGTCAGTTGTAAACCTGCTCAAAGAACCACCAAACAGACTAAACATACCTATTTCATTGGTAAGAATAGGTAAAGACTAAGGTTTATTCATTTAATTATCATGAAATAAACATAAAACAAGAATTTAACATGTCATTTTCACCATTTGATATTTACCATTTATTTTTGTGCTCTGAACCAATTTTTACCTTGAAATTTAGTAGCTGATTGCGAGAGATTATGTGGATCATTTCTCATGTCGTTCAGACCAGGTAGAAAATCTACCCCTTATCTTTCTTTTCATGTCATTTTTTTGCAATTTCAAGCAATTTTTTTGGGGTTTTAGGACCCCTGGGGTTAGTATATTTTGCCCTGGGATCAGTGTAGCCTTCCATATTGAAAACTATGTTGTAGAGCACCTAAACAGAAGGGTACCTACTCTGTAGGACATTGTCTCCTGACCTCGGTTGTGCTATGTGAGTTTCACAAATTTGTTTCACGTGTTTGACCCAAAATTTCTCCAATTTTTTGCATGAAATGGATCCTAACTAAGCATATGGTTTGACTTTAGGATTTGATTGGATCATAATGGCTATTACATGGTAAGAAAGAGAGCATGAAGAACAAGAAATGGTTTCCCTAAATGATCTGGGTACTGTTGAGGCCCTTAGAGACTGTGGGTTGCTCAAATACTTCAGGTTGACCGGGATGAGGAAACAATTAGAACTATTGCAGTTCTTAGTTCATGCATGGGATCTGATAGATCAGGATTTTCACATAGGGGACAAAGTGGTCCCTATTATGATCAATGATGTTTACTTTCTTATTGGGTTGTCGAGATGTGGTGCCCCCATTTCTCTTTCAGGATTTTTCCGTGGAGGTGAATCAGTGAGGGACTACATTCGACAGTTTTTTCAGCCAAGTACTGTTGGGTGTGGAGCCTGATTATCTTCTATATTCAAAGGTATCTCCATATTGGACCCCAGTTCGAAATAGGGGTGGCAATGCCGCCCGTAAAATATTCGCTGCAGGGGTGGTCTAGGGGGGGCGGCTGCGACCTTTGGGAGTCCCCCCCTGGCGGGGGGTTTCAGGGGCAGCGCCCTCGAAGCTAAAAACAGCTGTAAAACTGCCTTGTAAAAGTATAGTAATTTCTAGTCAATCTAGGCCGTTCATTAGGCGAATGATCTGACGGTAGAACTTGTGTTTAGTTTAGGGTTTTTTGCCCTAGAAGGCAACCCCTCTCTTTGTATGAGGGCATTGTATTTGAGGCTGTGTGATAGACGTGTATTCTGTGAGCGGGAAATAGAGAGGTGAGACTGTGAGAGAAAATAGAGGATATTACAGCGGACCTGCTGTAGGTTGTGTCTCTTCATTTTGCTAGATAATAGAAAGGAAGGACTGGCTGTTCGGGGTGGACGTAGCCCAAACTGGGTGAACCATGTATATCTGTGTCTCTCTTGTTTTATGAGTTTTCTGTGTTTATATTTCTGCAATATTTTATGTGTTCCATTGCTCCGTAATATATAATTTTCTAACAGGTACAGAGCCTAGTAAGCATGAGAAAATAAACATCAGGGATGTACGTGATGTGAACAATCCTTTTCACTATCGCAAAGTTGATAGGCAATGTGACACTTCATTTGGTGAACAGATCATACATGTAGTATGCGCGTGAGTGTCTTGAGCCAACTGTATTCAATTGGTGTGAGGTCGTACTTTATTCAATGAAAGAGAAGCTGACAAAGGTAAAAAGTGGTAAGATGAATAATTTTAGCTATGGATCGATCTTAATCACTTTTACCTTAGGGGGAATTCCATTAATGCAACCTCAGCATGTAACACTGAGTATAGCTGGCCCTAGAGATCCACGGATGCAGAGGTGGGTCGAGTTGATGGCTAGACATGTTGACCAATCATCAATCACATTTTCTATTGCATTCTTCAATTGGCTCAATCGACAACACATTGTCATCGAGGAGCTTCCATACAGGGATGGATTTTCGTGGAGATCCAGATTTGAGTTTACTAGTGGGCGCTCAATAGGGTGCTATAGGTAAATTGTTTTGACCAAGTCCTTTTGATTTTTCAAGTTTCTACATGTTTTTTGTGTTTTTGGATGTTTCCAAGAGTAAACTAAAATACTTTTCATGCATACAGATGTTGGTAATGCTCGACCTATGGGACATCAACAAGAGGCAAGTGGACCAACGTGGAGAAATGTCGGAAAAGCAGTTCTCCAGGATTTAGATTTGACCGAGACACTGACCGAGTTGCAGGATCACATAGAGGGGTTAACCCTTGGTATTCTGAATTTCCGGATCGAGGAGTTACCTATGAGGTTGCAGCATCATACTATTGGTGTCCTAGGCATTGGATAAGGCTATTGCGCATGATAGCTTAGGTTGTGACCTATTATCATGAGCATCACAGGTCTACTTAGGATGATTTTTGTATGCATTTTGAGTTTTGAGGTCAAGTGACCAAGGATGTCTTGGACACAAATTTGTAAAAACTTTAAACATCTATATATTTTTACTTTCAAAGTTTTTATATATGGTTATGTGCAATCCTATTCAACTAACGATGTGAATTGAAAATTTTACTTTTATATATGTCGCAAATGTTTGTTTAACACAGTTTTCTAAAGAATTAGTTAATGTGTTAAAGTTTCTGGGAATATGTTGATATTGAATGTACTCAAGATGTCTTTCCAAAAGACAAACTCTAAGGAACATACAAATAATAGTTAGGTTTCAGACGGTATAAACACTTGTAAGTTGTAGTACGACGAGTTGTGAGTCCAGCCTAATGATGATTCGGTGAATGCCAAGTGAAATGGCATCAAAGAGAAGTTCGATCAATGCACTATACTCGACGATATTTTTCATAGAAAGACCGATACAAATCCCTTGAAAGCTCACTAACTCGCCACTTGGAGCGAAAAAGGCCCATGCTGCAGAAGATAGGTTTTGCATACTATGACTAGCACCATTGGCATAACCAACAAAAGGTTCCAAATATTCCAACATCTGCAAAAAATGCAAAGAAGATTACTAACCACATAAAAAATCTAAAAGACACACTGTCACACACACATGCAATTAAAGCATATATACAATGCTTTTACTACACTCAAATAAGCATAGTAACGTTTGAGATATAACCCGTTTTGGGGCTGCGACAATGGAATTCCATCATAATCGACCAACTCATAGGCACCTTTTGCTAAAACACGCTTGACAATGTAAGGGCCCATCCATATTGGTTCAAATTTTCTTGCTCCTAGTTTGTCAGCTTCCTGATCATAAAGCAAGACCACGTCTCCTTATGATAAAATGTGAGGCTTGACATTTCAGTCGTATTACGCCTTGATTCATTTCTTATGTGCTTCATTAGCCAATGCAGCTTCACGACGGGTTTCATCCAGATGGATGAGTTCTAAGAAACACGCTTCTTCATCAGAAGTGTTAGGTAACAGGTCAATTGTGAGTTTAAGAGATGAAATTTCACATTGTATCGACAAGATTGCCTCTAGACCATACACCAATTGAAAGGGTTTGAATCAAGTTACATTCCTTACCGAGGTTTCGGTATTCCCACAAAGCACAGTATAGGATTAAATTCCAATTTGACTTATGAACCCCTATCATTCTTTGAAGCATTCGCTTAAGGAATTTGTTGATGGCCTCAACTTGTCCATTAGCTTGTGGATAATAAGGAGTAGAACTATCATGTGAAAGTCCTAACTTGGCAGTTAACTCAGTCATCATGTGATTGCAAAAATGCGACCCATGATTTGTAACTATAGCTTGTGGTACACCAAACTGGGCAACCAAGTGGTTGAAAAAGAAAAGTGTTGCTGTCTCACCACTGTTGTTTAATGTAGGCATCGCCCCATCCCATTTTGTGAAATAGTTAACGAAGACTATAATGTACCCATGCCCCCCAGCTGAGTGAGGGTTACATGTCATGAAGTCAATGCCCCATCTGGAAAATGGTCCAACATCAGCGACAGGATGCAATTGTGTAGGTGGTAACCTAGCTTTACGGTCATAGATCTGTCATGCATGACAACTTCTAACAGCAATAATTCAATCTTTGAATATGGTAGGCCAAAAGTAACTAGAATGGAGAATCCTCTGTGTGGTAGCATAACCAGATAAGTGTCCACCACAAGCACCTGAATGGAAATCATTCAAAACTTTCTCTGCTTCCTCATGTGTGAGGCCCCTCTGTAAAATTGAATCAATACCATGACGGTAAAGAGTGTCACCAATGATCAGATAATCTTTGGCTTGGTATCGGATACATCGCTGTTGTGAGCGAGAGGTATCGAGATGGAAAGTTTGGGTCTGGAGATAAATCAGTATATCTCCATACCACGGGTCAGATGATGAAATCAGGAAAAGAGACTCATCCAGAATTGATGGTTCTGATGTTGAATCAATGATAGTCTAGGGAAGGTCGAAAAGAATCTCGGCGAAAAGTAGATATTTCTTTGATTTGGATTCGATGAATTCCAAATCAAATACTTGGAAAATAACGATTCATTTTGAGTATTTCCCCCAAGCAATTGATGTGATAGAATATATGTCATAGGGTTGCAATCCGAAATGGCATTGGTCTTTCGGAGCAGGATATAGTGGCGAAATCTCTGTACAGCTTGAACAACAACCAAAGTTAAATTTTCGACATAAGAGTACTTAACTTCTGTATCATTGAGATTGCCACTCAAATAATATATGGATGTTAAATCCCATCTTCTTCTTGTACTAAAACCACTACAATGGTTGTATTTGCAGCGACGAGATACAAGAAGTAGTCATTTTGATAATCCGGGGAATACATTAGCGACGCTCTAATCAAGGTACCTATAAAATCATCAAAGGAAGCTTGCGAAACTTGATCCCAATGGAAGGGTATCCCCTTTTTCAAAAGATGAGTAAATACTTTAGCCATTTAGGGATAATTGGGAATGAACCTCCTTAGAAAGTTAACCTTCCCTTGGAGTCTCTGTAGATGTAGCAAATTGGAAGGTGGAGGCAAATGCAGAATTGCCTAAACCTTAAGAGGGTAAAGTCGAATCCCTTCTTAGACACTATGAAACCAGCAATCGACCATAACCAACACAAAATACACATTTGTGTGGATTGAGTCGAGTTTTGTAGTGTCGGCACAATAAAAATATAGCTCTCAAATGTTGTGGGTGATCAGTCTGCTTTCGTGAATGAGCAGGTAAGTCATCAAGGTATGGTTGGACACTATGTTTGATGTCATGGAAGGCATAATTCATTGCCCTCTGAAAAGTGGCTCCAGCATTCTTCAAACCGAAAGGGAGTTTCTTATAAGTGAATGTGCCCCATGGACAAATAAAAGAAGTTTTATATTGTTCCTCTGGGCAGATATTGATCTTATTATAGCTAGAAAGGCCATCCATAAAAGAAAATATTTCACATCCGACATATTCATCAATAATTTGGTCGATAAAGGGACTGGGATAATTGTCTTTTGGACAAGCCTAATTAACATCCATATAATCGACACACACTCATATTGTCCCTTGTTTCTTCATGACAGAAACAATATTGGAAAGCCAATCAGTAAGAGGAAGAGGATATATGAAACCCGTATGCAAAAGTTTTTCAAATTCTGCTTTAATGGCAGTAACCTTCTTTGGATGAACAAGACGGAGGCGTTGTCGCACTAGTTTGACATCAGGATACATTTTAATTTCATGTTGAACTATACTAGAGTAAATACCTAGCATCTCCTCATATGACCATGAAAATATATCTTTAAATTCACGAAAGAGAGCACAGTAAATATCAATTTCTAATAGAGAACAAGATTTTCCAACATGAATGTTTTCTACAACTCTAGGTTTGGTCGAAATATTGATAGAAATAATTTCTTTGATATTTGACAAGTTTTGCTCAGAATCTACTGTATCTATAAAAACAGAATTCGAAATAAAATCAACAACTGAAGGGTGATTAAGTTCATTTGAAAAATATTCTATGTAATCTGGAAGATGGTAACGATGATGATAATCTTCCCATGGTTCTTCTTCCATCATCATTGATTGGATGATTCCTTCATCAGTAGAAAATATACGTGAAAAAGGATCAAAGAAAGTACCATATTCTAATGAACAATCTACCCATACAATTGGCGAAGATGGATTTGGGTTCGTCGCGCAAGCCAGAAAGATTGATTGCTATGCAAGCTCAATGGGGTTTAGTGACATGATTTCATTACTACTATCAACTTTAGTACTATTGGTAATCTTCCTTAAATGAAATGAAGTGGAAGATATCATGTTGTAAGTCTCAACTTTTGCAACTTCTGCCATATGTCATGGTGACGGTAGCAAAAAAGTACCCATTAGGGAAGAACCCTTAAAGAGACCTACACCAATGTTTTGAAGAGGTATCAGGGGTCTGTGAACTAATGGAATGCTTCAAATAGCCTGTCAACTAGAGGCAAAGAATGCGAGTTGATCAATAATTGTGATTCCGCCTTTATGAGGGAATGCAATCACACGAAAGTATGTCGAACCCACAACAACCATAGCATATACCCACGGTCCTCATAGAAAAATGTTGTAGTCAAGGGGTCCATCAATCCTCAACTTCAACAGTTACTATTTTCCCCCTAGTTCAATTTGTAGATTACTCAAAATTCCACAAGGTGTACATGTGTGACCTTCAAAAGCTTTTAACATTGTTGGTGAACGTGACAAAGGAGGTGAGCCAACTATTTTCTAGCAATTCAATTAAATAATACAAGTAGAAGCCCCCTCGTCAATAATGGTTCCGTGAACAAGTTTATTCAAGGCATTTACTTGAATCAGGAATGCTAATTGTGTTGGTAACTGTGGCATATAACACGCATGGTTGAAAACCACAAGATTGGAATCCCTTGGATCGATTCCACCAATTGCTGACAACAAAGCCTGCTTTTGGGAGGGACAATTTTGAAGCTCCTCAAGCATTGACATAGCAGAAGGTGACTGAGCTAAATCTTCTACTTGTTATAATTTTGTGTTGCTCGAGCTCGAGTGTTAAATGTCGATTTATGTATTATTCCCTTAGGTGGTTTTATTGTTAATTGTTGTGCAATTGGTGGTGGAATAGTTTTAGATGAAGCCAAAGTCAAAGGATTAGGTTGATCTATGGCTTAGTTATTTGACGACGATGGTGGATTTCCATAATATTTATTTCGTGTAGTCACCATAACATCATATTTAGGCTTAGTTGCAGATAGCATAAGCACTTGTGAAGTGGAAACATGGTCTGTAGCAACCATATGTGTCTCCAGGTTCGGAAAAGGATCTGTCAACACTACAGATGTACTAGAAGTCTTAAGAAGCTTTGAGACTTCAAAGCGGTGAGGAAAATCTCGCGTAGAATGCTCATCGTTACAAATTAAACATAGGTAATGAGGTTTCCTAGCCGTAGGAGAGGAATCACATGATTTCTCTTGGGGGGGATTATTTGGTTTCTTCTTGTTTTTCCCCTTCTTTTTGCTTCCTGGTTGCTTTTCATTCTTGCCTTTGTTAGATGACACGATATTAATTTTGGAAGCAAGAGTGTTATCAGATGCATTTGAAGTTTGATTCGAAATGGCAAGTGTTTGACCATATGGTCTACTTGCCGTTTGTGTGCTCGAAGAACCAATCACACTGCCACTGGCATGAGAGTCCTTACTCGATGGTGGTGGAGGAACAATATAAGCTAGTCTAGGTGCATTTGGGATCTTTTCATAGAGCATGTCAAACTATGTATAAATCAAGTGCAAATATTGGACACGAGCAATTACTTGCTCTTCAATAACAACTCCACCTTTTGCCACATCCTTGGTGATATATGGCAACAATGATTTTGTAAAACACTCAGCTAAAATCTGATCAGGAACATAAGTTTTGACCATTCAATGACGACGATGCCACTCATGAATATGATTAGAGATATGAGTAGCAGTATTCTATTTAAATTTGGTCAATTGTTTCATCCCAGTTTCATATCGTATGGGTAACTGAAAGTGGGTTAAAACCGTGGTAGCTAAGGATGTAAAGTTATCAAAAGAAGCTTGTGGTAACTCAATGTACCACTTTGTAGCCGAACCAGTAAGTGTCCTTGGGAAAAGACGTAGTCTAACTGAATCATCATTCAGGAAGTTTGATGAACACCATTAATGAAAAGCCATGACATGGTTAGACGGGTCTTCTCCAAGGTTTTCATTGAATTTTATAATATCGGAGGTAATCTATGAAGAATCAGCAGCCACCAAGGTGCATAAAGAATTGGGTCATTAGTAAGCCGATTCAGATCTCGTAATTCAAGTGTTGCAGCAAAAGGCAATTGTCTATTGAGGTTAGGTTGAGCATAACCACAGTAACATGGAATTGCCTGGGTAATAGGCCTTTGCATACCAGCATAAGGCATCTGCTGCTAGTAACCTTGATAGGGGTAAGTTTGTTGAGAAAATATGGTATAAGGTGGTTGTTGAGAACTAGGATAAATTTGTTGTTGTCTAAACCGAGCATAGGCTTATTCACTAAGACCAGGATAAGCTTGGTATTGCTGGAATCGTTGTTGTTGATACTATGGTTGCCATGGTTGTTGATTTAATGATTGTTTCCCACCAATGTAAGCTTGACCAGATTGTGAATACACTAAACCAGTGTAAGTGAGAGTCATTCTCGTAAAAGGTAAACTAGCCTGAGATTGTTGGACTCTAGGCACAAATGGTTGTTGTAAAACTGCTTGAGAAGGTTGAATCTGTAAACCTGAAACTTGGGGGTCTGAGGTTGAAGGACTAGCTTGCAAAGGTTGAGGTAAAACTAACTGAGCTTGCAACTATGGTAAAGTTGTAACAACAGGCATAGTAGGTATGGATGAGACAAATTGCATAGGTTGTGATGGATACACAAGCCTTGGTTGAATGTGTATTGTTGGCTGCCATTGAAAAACAGTCATTCCAGGCTAACCTAAAAATGACGGCATACCGACATATGGTTTGCTCCTAGAAAATGGAGGATAAGGAGATTGTGCATATTGTTCTCCATATGGGGGTAATCCAGTGTAAAGTGGATACATTGGATGGTAATGAGATAAGCCAGCTTGATATTGACTTGATGGATCAAGCTGTTCAATATCCGTTAATGAAGATCGAGATAAAATTTATGTAGAGAACATGGGTGAAGACCAAGGGCTAGAAGAAACACCTGAGTGGGTTCCAGATAAAGAATGGTAACCTGGTGGGATGGATGAAACACCATACAAATGTGACCTAGGTGTCATGGTAAACATCGAAGAGGTAGCGACATAATATTATGTCGCAGCTAGAACAAATGGCACAATCTGGGATGTTGAGTCTGCCATAGCCAAATGTCCTAATAAATTTCATAATGAATCAATGGGTGTCTGAAAGTAACCAGGATCAAAAGGAGCAGTAAAATGAGGAGTATGAGGATAAAGATAAATTCCAAGTCCAAAACGAACTGGAGTTCTGGGTGTTTCTTCCTAAGGTTCCTCCTCAATCGAAATCAAACCAGGTGGAAGGATTTCACTGTCAGGTCCATAATAGATTTCCGGTATTTGTTCCTGAGGTAAAGGGGAAGTCTCGACAATTACGGATGTCTAAGGATGAACTGGTCAATCATCTTCCGGTATGGTAACAACTTATGATTGTTCAACTTCAAGATCCAAGTGTTCTGGTAAAAGAACAACAAGTTCAGGTTGGGCTTCTTGAACAACTTCTGGTTTAGAAGTAACTTTTGATTGAACGGTGATAGGTTCAGGATCAACTTCTGGTTGAACAGATTCAAGTTCAGAAGTAATTTCTTGTTGAACAACTTTGGGTTGAGAATCAACTTCTTGTTGGACAACTTGGGTTACCATTTCACTAGGTTCACTTCTAGTGTCCTCAGGTAATTGTGGAGATTCCACTTCAGTAACAGATGTACCAGTAATTGTAGGAGTAACTAGGGTCACAATACTTATCGGTATAGGTGTTTCTGGTAATTCAGATGAAGAACCAAAAGTTTGTGATGTCCTGGATTCAGTCAAATGAGACCACTTTTGTCGGATAGGTGCAGCTTCAGGCAGTAAAGGCAGTATACTCATTATCCTCTGTGAACGACGGGGTAAGGGTTGATGTTCCTCCATGATTACTGATTAATTTTATTACAAAAAAGAAATAAACAAAAATGGGTAAGCTAGGCAAAGGATTACCAAGCAACTGTGAATTGCATAATACCTCCCGGCGAACCGAGAAGTACGGGCAGGCAATCTCCCTGAATGTTGTGTTCGGTGTATCACAGTGTACAAGGTGGCCAACTCGGTTAACTAAGGATGGATAGAAACCTAATGTATTCCTCCCATATATACCCAAAAGTATGTGGAGGCCCAATATATGTTAGCGTTGTCTAATGCAAAACCGCATAGTGAGAGCATTCCTTTATACTTTACATATTGTAGCACTGCCCTATATACCTGAAGGTACATAGACGAGCTACGATATACTCACGTACGTGGAATGAAGTATCACACTCGGAATGTATCGCAGACAAGTTAGCGTTAGCTGCTATGTTTTATGACGTCATAACATGTCTCTAGCCTACAACCTCTAAATGTTTTGCATTAGGTGACAATGCTCCATTAGGTTAATTGAGATTACTTTTAAGTTGATCTTGCTTAAGAATTTTCCTTTCAAGTTGACCACATGATGTTTTCTGAAATTCCTAGAATGCAACTAATATGATAAACATTCTTTTCATTCAATTTGAACAATGAAAACCTTAGCTAATAGGGATAGAACAATCAGATTCTTTTAATCAAATAGCATAGAGCACATCTAATGTAATTTCCCTAAACTATTCTTACAAGCACACACAAACTTTTCAATGAATGATGCAAGTTTTTCTTTTCAATTTCCTTAATATTGAGATGAACAAAAGGAAACTAATACACATACAATCAATGAATCTTTTTGTAAGAATGAATACTTTACAACGATTCATTTTCGAAAGAAATGAAGACTTTACGACACTTTATTTTTAGGAAAGACTAATCGATATAAACTAACTTTGACAGTGAATTGATAATGATAAAGAAATCACTTAAGAAACACTAAACAATCAAGGACAAAGTAGAGCTAGGAAAGGAAACACAAATTAATTTCAGAGACACAACAGTCATTGATCTTTTAGCGAGAAAAAACAGAAGGAAATTTGGAAAAAACCAAGCGAGAGGTAGGATTTTTGACCCAAGGAGGATTAGTGCAACCCTAAATGAGAGACATTGCACTTCAGAGCACTATCATCAAGACAAGGGTGCTCTGCAATGCACTGTGTTCAGACGCAGCCTGCGTTGGTTCCGGAGAGGCCATTCAAGGGACATTCAAGCACAATTTTGACCAAAAAACACTTCAAAAGGGTTGAAATAAGATCAATGGAGGCAAGTAAATTTTACTAGGGTGCACTGTGATGAAGATAAACTACCCGGAATGATGATTGCTCCCCAGTGGATTTTGTTGGTGTCCAGGTAGGGGTGATTTATCTACCTTATTCTGACATTAATCTTATCAATCCAGGTGCGTATCCTTTCAAGGCAATGCACAAGGTATATGCAGGGGCAAACACATGATCTTTCCCAACCAATGGTTCGTGTTAAAGATTCAAAACATAAATGCAAGATTAAAAAAATTAAAGAACTGCAGAAATGATTTTAAACAGCAAAGAACTATAACAGAAACATGAACTGATAAATCACACACACACACAAAGATGAAGCACCTGATCAGAAGAGCATGCCCAGCTCTCTATTCAGGGTTGTGTTAGCCACGAAAAGAATTAGAACAGAAAAATGAATGATCTTTTATTAATCGGTAAAAATGGTTTACAATGTTGATGGGTGAACCCCCATTCACAAGATCAACTGGCATTTTATACATAGTGAGGGAGATCAACAATTCTCCCGAAAACATAGCAACTGCAGATACAAAGATATACATTGGGTGGAATGGTATCAGCATCATATGCCTGAGATAGCAGGAAGGCCCAAGAATAGTTCAGGGCATCTGTTCTCCGAGCTATGTGACCTCCTGTTGATCAGTCGTTGCCAGTTCTATTGCAATACGCCGAGTTAAGGGTTCATGTTCTCATGTTGCGGCCAAACACATAGTTTAGTACCGCAAATAGATAGACTCCATGCATTTTACTTCATTAATTAAAATATACCAATAGGACAGTAAAGGGGGGAATTTAACTTGTAAATTTAACATAACAGCATGGGTAAATGAGTGCAAAAATATCAAAAAGGGTAATGGAAATAAGCAGAAAGATGGCCCGATTTGGTACCCAACATCTCCCCCCAACCAACCTACTACATGTCCTCATGCAGTCCTCCGCTTTCGCAAATCTAGGTTCTGTAGACTGTATGTTTGATGAAGCTGGGCAAGATCATATTCTATGGCCATTTCTGTCCCTAGAACTTTCAATCCGTCTGAGAGAACGACTTCCTTCCATTTATCCGTTGGGACGTCATAGGCTAGAGTATATTTGTTAGCAGGCAACTAGAGAATAGGGAACTGAAACTGGAGCCCCATCCACTGGGACCCACATGTCTGGACACATGCCACATACTTGGGCACCCTATTAAGTACACGTGCAAAATTTGGTGCCCCAAAAGGTTCTCTTTCCTGGACGGTTGTTGGTGACATCATCCACCTCCTCTAACAGTAACTAAGGGCCTCTTTTTGAAATGTGGTGAGTTGATTGACACAAAGATTAAGACACCATTTTTATGTCCTCGCCATTCTATCTCTATTTTCCCCAATCCCTAGAAAGGTCTTGTGCTTATTGAACATTGTGTCTGACCTCTCATGCTCCCCTCTTACTATAAATGGCTTGGTAACTTGATTGGATTCAAAAGTGTTACTAGCCTTCTACCAATGAATCTGGTTAAAAGCGTAAGAGGTGAGGGCCCTCAAATGAATGTCCCCACATACAGGACCAAGTTAAAATCTCTGTCTAGCCATAGTAAGTACCTGTGCAAGTACAATTCACACATCAGATGTTGTGTGGGTACATCGTGACTCCTCAAAATCCGGAGGAATTGCACACTGTCCTCCATCTCATAGCTGACCTCATTCTTAATACTTTCCATGCAGAATAAAAGGAAACGTTCATGCAAAAATAAGGAATAACAAGAAGCAGGGGGATGACATGCCATAACCTCTTGCACCAGCTCAAACATCTGCTCCTTGTCGGCCTTCAGCTCTACCGCTTTCTTCTCCAGTTGTTCTATCTTGAGTTGTTGTTTTGCCTGCCGTAACCTCATCACATCCATACGCTCCACATATCCAAAAATTGTTGTGGAGGCCCTTTCCTCAGTCCTTCTGATTTCGTTTTTATATTGGGCCATAGTAGACTTCCAGGACTGAATTTCAACTATTAGGGCATACTCCTGATCTTCAAATAATTGGTCGATCGGGTCT
Source organism: Pinus tabuliformis (assembly GCA_031772625.1). NCBI lineage: Eukaryota > Viridiplantae > Streptophyta > Pinopsida > Pinales > Pinaceae > Pinus > Pinus tabuliformis. The sequence continues at coordinate 564,197,033 of CM062810.1, forward strand.
GTCTGAGTGTCGGCAGAGGTCATGACTATCTGGTCTGCTTGGGTTTCTGCGTCAACCCGGATAGTTTTGGCCTTTCTGGCTTGCCATTTGTGCTTCCTTAATTGTTTCTACATTTTATTCACCTTCTTTCTCAGCTTCCTCACTTCCATTTTGAGCCGCATCATTTCCTTGAACTGCAGCTGGTACTTTTGTTTCATCGGAAGCCTTCGTTGTTCACACAGCTCTATCCACTCTTGCTTAACCAATATTTCCTCAACTGGAGGCAAATCCCTCGAAACATCTTCTGTTGTGTTGACTGGGGGATTTTCCTTCCCTGCTTGCTCTTCATGCTCAACAACCCCCTCGCCAGGTTGTATCGTTGGCTCAGTCGTCGGGACTATTTCACTTGGTCCCTCCTCTTCGCCAACAACAATCTCCTCTTCGTGTGCCCACACTGCAACTAGTGATGTGCTGGCGAGACATTCTCCCGCTGCTGTGTCTACTGGAATTCCTCCCAGTTCTCCAGCTTTTAGACTTTCTTTTCTCCTTTCCTGCTCCAAGGCACCCGCCACCTGAGTGGCTTCCAATCTGTAAGTTTGTGGCCTCTGTAACAAATTCAGAGCCACCAGGATTACAAAATCTTCTTTTTCTCCCCGTCAAGGGGAACGAGTCACCCTCGCTCCTCTTGGAATCGAGGTAGAGAAAGGGGACTAGGGTGCATCTTCTACAATTGGCCCCGAATTTGACACTGGTTCTTGTGGTACAGTGTCAACCTCGCGCCCTGGCTCTTTTGCTGCTTCCTCAACGAGTCCCACAGTTTCCTCAACTCTGGTCCCTTCTTGTCTTTGTCCTTCCTCTATTATTTCCATGGTGGCAGGGGATCCCTGTGGGGTTCCTTCGGTCACCATATCATCTGTTTCGCCCACACTAGCTTGATGTGGGTCTATTCCCGTGACTGTCGTAGTGTCCTCTTGCTTTGCTAGTTCCATGGGTGAAGTTGGTTCTTGTGGTACAGCCTCATCCGTGGTACTGGTGGGCCTTTCTATATCAGCCCCTGTGTCTGCCGCTATCTACATACTTTCTGCTTGGTCCTAGGGAGCTACCTCATCCCCCAATTCCTCTGTTTCCATCCCCATCTCCTCTAGTTCCTCCTGATCGGCATAGTCATCTTCGACAGGATCCTCCTCCATGGCTTTGAATTCTTCTGCCCTAGCAACCATAGCAGCTGCTATCTGTTCCTCCGTGGAATCCTGAAACACCTCCCACGAAATTGAAATCTGTCCAATGGCGTTCATTATTAGCAGCCGCACCAACCCATGATGCGTAATGACGACCAGTACCTATCAAGCCCCCTGAGCCGAATGTGCCATTAGATGAAGGCTCCTTAGCAGGAAGTAGGGCACATTCATGGAGAAAGCCTCTGCCTATGGAAATCGCAGATGGGCTAATATGCGGAGGTGATATCTGAAAATTGTAGAGTATCTGCCCTCACATGTCATATATTTGATGACAAATTCTGCTACTTCTCCCCACAGATATGGTAGCGAATTCCTGTCGTACCCCCTGCCTTTCTATGCTATGCTCTCTCTAGCTTGAAGAAAGACGTTGGGGAATTCTGGAAGGGGATTTCTCCTTAAAAACCATCGTTCCCCAACTTACGGAAGCCCGGTGACTTCCACAATGATTTCTTCTGTTACGGGAATCACCACTCCACGAACCCACGAGCCTTCTTCCCCCAAGTTCTGTGCGAATTCCACTATCAATTCTTCATCAAGTCCCCTTAACCTGTCGAAATATACATGCCATCCTGTGTTCTAAAAGACCTGCCATACCTCCCGATTACTTCGAACTACCCTTGTGCTCTCTGGTTCATGTCAAATTGATTGGCCACCCATCATTGTGAAGGTGAAAACAACACGTCGATTGTAGTTGGTTGGCAGGGGAGAGTGACAGGTCTCCAAACCGTTGGAGGTTGAAATAATGTCATGGCTGATTTGGGAAAGATGGGACAAATAGTACTAGTATGTATGGGAGTAATGGAAAATCCAGTACTGGTATGTATGGGAGTCATAGCAAATCCAGTACTGGTACGCTCGGATATTATGGCAAGTTAGGGTGGTATAGAGCTGTGTTTTAAAAATTAAATGCGATGCATGGGGGGGATGATTGATATGACCTAGTGGTACGAATCTGCATCCTGAGGTTTTTTAAAAATACGATTACGGCGTACCACCATCATCATATTCGGTTGAGCGAGATTATGTGCACTAAATGCTTTTCATGGTATGCCGTCATTTCTTATGATGGTTTCTTCCCCCCAACTTTAATGACAGTCGTCCTCGGCATGTTTATTTGTCCTTTTTGGAATATTTAATTAAATCCATAAAACGATAGAGACGTACCTGTGGACTTACCTGACGGAGTGACAACACAGCGTGTAGCAGCAACTTGAGTGGTAGCACAGTGAGTAACAGCTGTTCTAAAGTAGCGGAATAGTGAGTAGCAGCAATAGTGAGTAACGGTAGTTTCGGAGTAACAGCAGCTACGGTGTAACGGAAGTTGTGGAGTAACAGCAGCTATGGTGTAACATCAGTTGTGGAGTAACGACAGTTGCGGAGTAGCAGCAGCTACGATGTAACGGCAGTTGCGGAGTAACAGTAGCTACGGTGTAACAACAGTTGCGGAGTAATGGCAGCTACAGTGTAACGGTAGTTGCGGAGTAACGGCAGCTACGGTGTAACGGCAGTTGCAGAGTAACAACAGCTACGGTGTAACAGTAGTTGTGGAGTAACAGCAGCTACGTGTAATGGCAGTTGCGAAGTAACAGCCCTAGCGGAGTAACAGCAGCTATGGTGTAACGACAGTTGCAAAGTAATAGTAGCTACGGTGCAACGACAATTATGGAGTAACGGCAGCTACAGTGTAACAACAGTTATGGGCTAACAGCAGCTACGGTGTAACAATAGTTATGGAGTAACAGCAGCTACGTTGTAACAATAGTTACAAAGTGTAAAGTTTTGAAGATGTTCTATGCTAAGAGCAATTTCACTTTTCTCACAGCAATCATACAAGTAGATAAGCAAAATGCAAATAGAACATATAAGAAGATCTTACAGAAGACAAATCAGAAACAAGAAAAATGTATGTGTTCGTTTCGGCGGTCAACAGGATGCTTCAACCAGCAAAATCTCCTTTGGTCAGCCAGCCCAGCATGTGTCACAACAATCCTCCAACCAGTAGATGAGTCAACCCAAGTCAGTTCTACAAAAGTCAACGCTGTCCTGAAAAGTCAACGCAGGGGCAGCAAGCTAAAAGTCAACGCAGCAGCAAAACGGACAACCCTTTGACCTCGATTTTTGTGCCAGGTAGTACGGCCTTCAAAAATCGAACCTCCCACAAGTTTTCAGCTTGTTTGGACCAAGCTTTGACCAAAGTCAACGCTGGTCAAACTTCTGCGAAACCCTAGCAGCAGAAACCCTAGCAGAAAAAATCCTCTTCGTTCTTCCCACGTGTGGCTGAAATTCGTCCTCCAGGTAGCTCGTACTTTTTAGGATGAGAGAGGAAGATGTGAGTTGTTTTTTTGTGATCAAATTCTCTCCAACTTTTCCTGTATATATATCCATGAATGAGGGTGTGTGACACAACTGTTGGGCATGTGAGCCTACATTACAAAACTGGTTGACCTTGCACATATAATTTATTAAGAATAATAAATTCAAAATATAAGTTCTGCTCATCTGATTAAGACTATTTTTATATGGATTTTACACCTCTCAGAAAGAGGAATCCAACAAAAATATTAGCCTCTTAATCTGAGCATCAGAACATGGAGTTTGGACCTAGTTGTCCAAATTTAACACTCCCTCTCAACTAGGGAGAACTCCATCTATTAGTGCAATTAACATCGTGAGTCATCCCGCCGAAACTTGCTTTGTTGGCTTCTTTATTTCAGAACAGAAGTGGGTCAGTCACAAAGACATCATTCCCCGACTGACATAATCAGTCCAGAGGTCCCAGACCTCACAAATCTTGATCCCAGATCAAGTGGTTGGACCATGCCATCCTAGATAGAGAGTACGAAAATCTCTGATGCGTCCATCAATCTTTGCTAATAGTCTCTAGCTTTTCCACACCTCATTGGCAAAATGAGAGGTACTTCCCATGAGCCCTGAACTCAATGGGTAGGATGCATACGGGGCACAGATTAAATGAGTGGCGAACCAGCTCAATAATCACAAGGGTGGGGCAGAAGCATTATGAGTGCTTATAGCTCCGAGAAGCTATCCCCAAAGCCCCCCAGAGCTCCCAGAGCTCATCGTCCAACAGGACCCACATCATAGGGTCTTTCCACGACACCAAGACTCTCACGGAAGGTTAGGAACTTGACCTTCCCCAGGGGCTTAGTGAGAATATCCGCGACCTGCTCATCAGTTCCTATATGATCGAGCCTTACGGCGCCTCGCTGTACCATATCCCGGATAAAGTGGTACCTGATATCAATATGCTTGGATCGGTCGTGGAACACAGGATTCTCAGTCATACGAATCCCACTCTGATTATCACAGAGTATTACAGTGGTATCTAGCACATGTTGGAACAACTCACTAAAGAGCTTCCTCAACCAAACTGCTTCACAACAGGCCATACTAGCAGCAATGTATTCGGCCTCCGCGGTGCTCAAAGCCACCGACTTCTACTTCCTGCTCATCCATGAGATCGAAGCAGAACCAAGATTGAAACAGCATCCAGATGTGCTCTTACGATCCACCACACTGCCAGCCCAATCGGCATCAGTATATCCTCGGAGTATCACACTCCCGGCAGTGTATCTCAGCCCATGGTTTATCGTGCCCCGAAGATATATTAAAAGATTCTTGGCACCAACCCAGTGAAAATGATGAGGCTCAACCATCTGTTGACTCAAAGTATTCACTGCAAAACATATGTCCAGACAGGTGTTCACTAAGAACATCAAAGCTCCTATGAGTTGACGATACTCAGTAGGATTGGCCAAGATAGGCCCTGCAGCACTGCCACTCAACTTCTTAAAGTTGAGTTCCATTGGTGTCGACACAGACTTACAGTCCACCATCCCAAATCTTTCCCGAAGCTTCACAATATACTTTCCTTGAGAAAGGAAAATCTCTCCAGGTCTCTGCCAGACCTCCAGGCCTAGGAAATAGTGCATCAGTCCTAGGTCTTTCATCTCGAACTCAGCAGCAAGCTCCCTCTTACATTGATGAATGAGAGGGTCATCACCTGTCAGGAAGAGGTCGTCCACATACAGCACTAGAATGAGAGGCTTTCCTTCCACAACCTTAAAGTAAAGGTTTGAATCAGCATTGCTTCAAGTGAAGCCCAGCTTCATCAAGTAACTATCCATCCTCTCATACCAAGCTCTGGGTGCTTGCTTTAACCCATAGAGGGCTTTCTTCAACCTGCAAACATAAGTGTGTCAATCTTGAACTTCAAATCCCAGAGGTTGTTCTACATACACCTCTTCCTTTATTGCACCATGCAGAAAAGCGGTCTTGACATCCATCTGATGAAGACTCCATCCTTGCGTAGCAGCAAGGGCTATGATGGATCGGATGGTGGTATATCGAGCCACAGGTGCAAATATATCGTCATAGTCAATTCCTTCCTTTTGAGAGAAGCCACGGGCAACAAATCTTGCCTTAAACTTTTCAGCACTCCCATCAGATCCATGTTTAATCTTGTAGAGCCATTTAGCGGTGACAACAGATTTGTCCTTCGGTCTCGGGACCACATCCCAAACATCATTCTTCATAATAGCCTCGTATTCTTCATGCATAGCATCCTTCCAGACTTGATGCTTGATGGCTTCCTCAAAAGATCCAGGTTCAGATTGTATAATAGTACTCATGGCAGCTAGATACCCTTGGTATCTACACGGCTTCTTGCTTTCTCGGAATGTTCCCCTTGGGGCAGCATGACCCTGAGCATCTTCGAGGGTGTCCCTAAGCCATGATGGCCTCTTTCCTAGAGAAGGGGAAGGATCAATAGGTTCCATTGGCCCTTCAACATCAGGCATAGTCTCATCCTGGGGTTCTTCCAGATTTCCAGGTCTTTCTTCATGGTTTTCTTCAGATCTAGGAAGATCTACTACTTTCTTCAGGGAAGCATCTTCGTCAAAAGTGACATCATGGCTTATCTCTACTTCCCTTTGACCAGGTACATAGACTCTATATGCCTTAGAAGTCTCACTGTAGCCCACAAACATTCCTTTCTTCCTAGTAGCATTCAGCTTACTTCTCTTTTCTTTCAGCACATGAAAATAGACAGGACATCCAAAAATTCTAAAATGTGAGACATCAGGTTTCTTACCAGAGAAAACCTCTTCGGGAGTTTTGGAGTCCAAAGCGGAATGAGGGCATCGGTTTTGAATGTACACAGCAGTATTTGCAGCTTCTCCCCACAGAAACTTTGGAAGACCCTGGTCACATAGCATGGCACGAGCAGCTTCCACAATAGTCCTATTCTTGCGTTCAGCAACACCATTCTGCTCAGGAGTATATGCAGTGGTAGTCTCCCTCTTAATGCCAGCTTCTCTGCAAAAGTCTTTGAACTCATTTGACTCATATTCAGTGCCATTGTCAGTCCTCAAAATCTTGATCTTCTTTCCGGTCATATTTTCCACCAAGGCTTTGAAGGTACGGAACCACATGAAAGCCTCATCCTTCTTCTTCAAGAAGTATATCCAGGTTTTGCGAGAGAAGTCATCAGTAAATGTCATATAGTAAGAACATCCCCCCAGGGATGTTACAGGCAACATACCGGAAAGATCAGAATGGACCAGTTGCAATATCTCAGATGTCTTTGTGACACTTGAGGGGAAAGGTCCCCTTGTATGTTTTCCTTCAGCACAGCCCTTACATACACCTTTATGATTATTTCCAGAATCAGGCATCCCTGTCACCACCTTCCTTGCTTCGGGAAGAGCATTGTAATGAAGGTGTCCAAATCTTCGGTGCCATAGTTCGGTTTGACGGATAGTATCACAAGTCATAGCTCCCAACGGACTCCCTCCAACCTGGTAGAGTGTACCAACCCTAAAACCAATTGAGATAGCTTCCTTGAAGCTCTCCTTCCACATGAGTACCTTTCCATTAGAGAAAGTTACATTGAATCCTTTGTCTTCCATGGCAGATACAGACACAAGGTTCTTCTTCAATTTGGGTACATAGAGTACATCTTGTAGATGGAGGACTTGTCCTTGAGACAAGTGGAGGGTCACAGTCCCGGTCCCTTTCACAGGATAAGTGGCATTATCCCCAAGGATAATATCTAGATTAGTATCCCTTTCAACCATGTCAGAAAGTGCTTCCTTGAATCCGGTGATGTGTCTTGAGGCACCACTATCGATTAGCCAGACATCCATAGTGTCGGGCGGAGATGCAGCTGAGAGAGCAGATATTAGAATATACTCATTTCTTTTATCAACAACATTAGACTCCTCATACCTGGTATTTCTGGTCCTTTTAGAAGGTGGATTGTTTCCTTCAAAGTGAGCCTTCCTCTTTCCTTTGGATTTTTCATTTCTTCGATTCCCATTCCTTCGGTTGTTGTTGTTGTCGTCACTATCGGGAGAATTCTTCTGGAAGGGGCATTCTCTAGCATAGTGTCCAGTCCTATGGCAGGTGAAACATTTACCCTTCTTCTTTTGAGTCTTAGTCCTTCCTTTGTCCTTGGAACCACCAGAGTTCTTCTTTCGGGAATGAGCAACATAGGCAACATTTCTTTCATTATCAAATTCCTTCATTCTTGTTTCTTCTTGCATACATTTAGACAGAAGCTCATCAAAGTTAGGGATGGTATTATTGTTGAGAATGGTAGTTGTGAATACTTTCCATTCATATGGAAGTCCTCCAAGTGCGGTGAGAACCATCTCACGATCAGCTATTGTCTCCCCAATAGCTAGCAGATTGTTCCTGGTTTCGGTCAACTTCATAAAGAAAGTTTGAATAGACTCGTCTCGGCCCTTCTTCATATTCTTCAACTTGTTCTTGAGGAATAGCACTTGGTTCACATTGTTTACTCGGAACATAAGTATCAGTTTGTCATACATCTCCTTGGATGTGCCTAGTTCAGATATGTAGGCAACCAGACTCTTATTTATGGATTCCCTGATCAGCAGCTTTGCTCTGATTTCTCCCTTCTTATACTTGTGTTTAACAGCAGCAGAGGCATTTGATGGAGGTTCTTGAATCTTCCCTGTCACATGATCTAGGAGATCATGATCTTCTAATTTGAGATCTAATAACATCTTCCAGGCACGGAAGTCATCACTTCCAGTCAGCTTGTCATTCTCCCTGAATTCAAGCTTAGAGGAATCCATTTCCTTCGATGATGATTGCTATAGATAGAGTTTGTCTTCACCTCAGCTCTGATACCATGTAAAGTTTTGAAGATGTTCTATGCTAAGAGAAATTTCACTTTTCTCACAGCAATCATACAAGTAGATAAGCAAAATGCAGATAGAACATATAAGCAGATCTTACAGAAGACAAATCAGAAACAAGAAAAATGTATGTGTTCGTTTCGGCGGTCAACAGGATGCTTCAACCAGCAAAGTCTCCTTTGGTCAGCCAGCCCAGCATGTGTCACAACAATCCTCCAACCAGTAGATGAGTCAACCCAAGTCAGTTCTACAAAAGTCAACGCTGTCCTTAAAAGTCAACGCAGGGGAAGCAAGCTAAAAGTCAACGCAGCAGCAAAACGGACAACCCTTTGACCTCGATTTTTGTGCCAGGTAGTACGGCCTTCAAAAATCGAACCTCCCACAAGTTTTTAGCTTGTTTGGACCAAGCTTTGACCAAAGTCAACGCTGGTCAAACTTCTGCGAAACCCTAGCAGCAGAAACCCTAGCAAAAAAAATCCTCTTCGTTCTTCCCACGTGTGGCTGAAATTCGTCCTCCAGGTAGCTCGTACTTTTTAGGATGAGAGAGGAAGATGTGAGTTGTTTTTTTGTGATCAAATTCTCTCCAACTTTTCCTGTATATATATCCATCAATGAGGGTGTGTGACACAACTGTTGGGCATGTGAGCCTACATTACAAAACTCGTTGACCTTGCACATATAATTTATTAAGAATAATAAATTCAAAATATAAGTTATGCTCATCGGATTAAGACTATTTTTATATGGATTTTACACCTCTCAGAAAGAGGAATCCAACAAAAATATTAGCCTCTTAATCTGAGCATCAGAACATGGAGTTTGGACCTAGTTGTCCAAATTTAACACAAAGTAATAGCAGCTACGGTGTAACAGTAGTTAAAATGATAGCACCTGTGTTACCTTTCTCCTCGCCATATTTCTTCATTATTCTTGCAAAAGATAAACAAGCAGTATATATATTTTTATTATTATTATTTTATTTTATTTATTTTTTTAGATTTTTTTTTTTTTTTTCAGAATAGAGTGAGGTTGTCTTGTTTTCCAATGACCATTAAATCAGATGAAGAAGAAAGATTTTTAACAAAAGCATCTTTAGAGGCTGGATAGTGATATAATTTAAGACAGTGTCCGTTTACCAGGAATGAAATATGGTTTTCATCTATTGTACTTAGTCTAACCATTCCATTGTCGAACACCGCATCCACTTGATATGGGCCCATCCAGCAAGTGCAGAGCTTGCCTTTGAAATCTTTAAATCTGGAGTCATACAATAACGCCCAGCCCCCCACCTGAAACACGTTGGTTTTGATGAATTTATTGTGCCATTTCATTCTCTGCTGTTGAACAATAGTAGTTCTCTGGACAGCCACTGCTCGAATCTCATCCAATTCATTCAGCTGTTCCAGTCAATGTTTCTGGGCTTTTGATAAATATAGGCCTACTTCTAGAGCTGTTCTAAGTGTACTAATCTCAAATTCCACTGAAAACAAGGGGGATTTCCCATAGACTAATTCATATGGAGAAAACCCTATTGTATTCCGCCATGTCATCCTGTATGCCCATAGAGCTTCTGGGAGTTTCTGTGCCCAATCCTGGCGATGGCTTGCTACTGTCTTTGTCAAGATATTTTCCAATACCTTATTTGTTCTTTCTACCTATCCATTCGCTTGGGGATGATAGGGGGTTGCCACTCTATGTTTGACCCCATATTTCTGCATTAGCTTTTCTATCATATGGGAAGTAAACTGTGATCCATCATCTCATACAATCTCTCTTGGAGTCTCGTACCTGGAAAAAATTTCTTCAAAAAGGAAGTCTGCCACCACTTTCTCTGTTGCTCTCGTGACTGCCCTAGCTTCCACCCATTTAGTTACATAATCAGTGTAGACCAGGATGTAAGCCTTCTAATGTGAAGGTGGGTTGAAGGGACCAATGAAATCGATGGCCCATTTCTAGAATGGTTCAAGGACTATCTGGGGCTGCAGGGGCATCTCATCTACTTTCCCAGGTTGTCCCATCCGTTGATAGTTATCACACCTCTGCACATAATCCCGAGCTTCATGGAAGATGGAGGGCTAGTAATACCCCATTTGCAGTACTTTATGACCTATTCTTTTGTCTGCAAAGTGTCCCCCACAAGGTCCGCCGTGTGCAGCTTTTAATATCTCAAAAATATCATCTCCTGCTACACAACGCCGAATCTGCTGATCCACTCCCATGTGGAAGAGATATCCTGCCATCCATGAATATCTGGTACTGTGGTGAATGATCTTCCTTTGATCCTTATAGGATAGGTGATGAGGCACTTTACTTGTAGCCAAAGAGTTAGCAATATTTGCATACCACGAAGTGTTAATAGAAACTGCAAAAAGATGCTCATCCGGAAAATCATCTTTAATTGGTGTTTCCTTACCATCACATTCTATCCTAGATAAAAAGTCTGCAACCACATTATCTTTACCCGGTTTATACTATAGTGATATCAAATTCCTGTAGCAGTAACAACCACCTTGTAATTCGACCAGGGGTAACAGGTTTGTTCATTAAACACCTAATGGCCGCATGATCAGTGTGCACAAAAGTAGATACCCAGTAATGTAGTGCCGGAACTTGTTGATGGCATAAACGACAACAAGAAATTCTTTCTCAGTCACTGTGTAGTTTAATTCAGCCTGGGCCAAAATTTTACTAACATAGTAGACTGTGTAAGGTACTTTGTCCTCTTATTGTCCCAACACTGCACCAATTGCTGTCTGAGAAGCATCCGTATGAATGTGGAACAGTAATGCCCAGTTAGGTCCTCTAAGGATTGAAGCACTGCAAACTAACTCTTTAATTCTTGTAAACGCTGCATCACAGTCTTTAGTCCACACAAATTCTGAATCTTTCGTTAATAATTGAAACAGTGGGTGTGCTACTTTTGCAAAATTTTCTATGAAATGTCTATAATAACCAGCACAACCAATGAAACTGCGTACCTGTGTGACCGTTTTAGGTGTTGGAAAGTGCAGAATTACCTGTATCTTTGCTGGATCCATTCTGATTCCTTCAGCTGAGAGTAAATGTCCCAGAACGATTCCCTCTTCCATCATCATGTGACATTTCACTGTACTCAGAGAGACGCGTGCTTGTATACACCTTGCAAGAACCTTTTCTAGATTTTCCAGTCCCATCATGAACGAGTCCCCATATGGAGTGAAGTCGTCCATATAGATCTCAACACTGTCATTTATCAAATCGAAGAAGATTCCCAGAATTTCCCTCTAGAATGTTGCAAGAGCATTACATAGGCCAAAAGGAAGGACCCTATATGCAAATGTCCCCTAGAGGCATGTGAACGTGGTCTTGTCCTGGTCCTCAGGAGCAATCTGGATTTGGTTATAGGCACTAAACCCATCCAGAAAAGAGAAATACTTCTTACCAGCGAGTGTGTCCAACACTTGATCAATAAATGGCAATAGAAAGTGGTCTTTCTGCGTCGCCTTATTCAACTCTCGATAATCTACGCAGATCCACCATTTTCCATTCTTTTTGGGGACCATCACCAGTGGTGAGACCCATTGGCTGTCTGAGATTTGGTAGATAAAACCCACATACAGTAACTTCTGAAGTTCTTCTTTTACCACATTCTTCAATGCCGGGTTCATTCTCCTTTGAGGTTGCCTTATAGGATGATAATCCTCCTTGATGTATATGTGATGGGTGCATAAGTTAGCCAGGATTCCTTTCATATCTGCATAATCCCAGGCGAAGGCCTCCTTATGTCTCCGAAGAACATCTATAAGCTGCTCCTTCTGAGATTCTTCCAAGTTCAGATTAATGTTCAAGGTTTTCCTAGGTTCCAATTCCACTTGTATTCTTTCATGGGGTGCATCAACAGGTGTTTCCTCTAATCCTTCCACTATTTCCATACCTTCCCAAGTCTCACAGCTCAGGATGGATTCTAGGATCTGCCGGTTTGATTCCAAAACGAAATGGGGATTATCCATGAAGGAAGTGATCACATCATCTTTTGATCCTGCTTTCAATTGCAAGGCCTGTCTGATAGTAAGGACGGGCCTCACTTCTTCATCTTCCGTTCCATCCTCTACTGCAAATATAGCCTTCTTACTACCTGCTAGTTTTGTGGGTGAATTTGGTTCTGCAGGTGGATATAACACCAAATTATTAGTGTTATGCCCATTAGAAATGACCATATTCCTTGAGCAGCACCTAATGTAAGCGTCTACAGTGACCATCCATGGCTTGCCCAAAATTAGGGGAAGACCACCCACTGAAGACTGTGTATGTAATACCAGGAATTCTATAGGGTAATGCCATGAGTCTACTGAAATGGTCACATCCTCTAGCTTTCCTACAGGATTAATTGTAGATCTGTCTGCTAATTCCAGGACTGTAGGTGTATGCTTTAGATTACGAAGTCCTAGGACATGCATGGTTTCAGTGGTGATGACATTGATGGAAGCTCCCAGGTCTACTAACACATTTGGAATCTCTACCCCAATAATCTGTACTGTCAAGATCAGGTTCCCTGGATCTCCATCTTTCACTGGCATTGATTTTCCCATCATAAAATCTGACAAATTTCCCATAACATGTATAGTGAGGGGATCTTTAATTTTTTTGGCACGTTTCTTGGAACAATATTCCCAAAGTGTCTTTGCATATATTGGCACATCCTTCATAGCTTGCAATAAGGGAATTTTAACAAATAAGTTCTGCAATTCTCCTAATAAATAAAATTCAGATTGAGGACCTGGTTTATTTATGATTAACCTCTCTTGGTAAGGTGGCTCAGATGGATGTTGCTTAACAGGAGACGTTTGGGTTCTATTGGTTTTCTTTGTCTCTTTATTGACTGGTTCTACCTCCTTACCTTCACCATCAAGTTGTTAAATGATAACTGGAGGAGGTTGGATGTTAATGGTCCGACTTGATCGCAGATTCATTTCATACAGCTCTACAGTGGAGATACTATATGAAGGTAGGTTAAGAACATTAGCTTGATGAGCTCCCTTATTGTTAGAATTAGGGTTAGGCTGCATTGGGAGATAAGGATGGGCAGGCTGGTTACCAGGAGGCACATTGGAGGGTAGTTGAAGCTGCTGCTGGGGCATCTGTTGTGTCATCTGGGGAGGAAACTGACTAGGAGTGGATTGTTGGGTCCCTATAATACTCGTGATTACCCCATTACTATTGTAGTTGTATCCCTTATTAATATTGGTGTGCCCCTATTGTCCCCATATTGTTATTATTGTGCCCCATAGAATCCCTCTATTATTATTTTTTTGGCTTTATATTATTATTGTTAGGTCGGCTGGGTTATATTGTGACTCCTTAGACTCCTATATATAGAAAGGAGGTTTTTTCATTTAAATGATACAAGAATTGTTCATTTATGTAATCTAAAGGAGGTTTCCCCCTTAAAGAGGCTGAATTATAAGGCATTGATCTATCTTTTCTATCTTTTTCTTGAGCTGGTTTCATAACATTTGGTATCAGAGCTTTGGATTCTAGGGTTTCGCTGCTCCAAATAGGTCATCGTGGCATTTCGCTATAACTTTTTTTCTACGACGTTTCAGAAGCTAAAAAAAAAACCATTTGAGAAGAAATCGCGTTGAATCTCGGATCCGAATTTCAAAGCTTTTCGCGCTATATTTGCGGAGATATGATCTAAGGAAGTTGGTCTTTTTGCAGACTCCTAAATTACATTCCAAGCAGGTAACCTGGGGAAAATCGTCATAACTTTCTCTCTAAGAATCGGATTGAAATTTTGTAAAAAGGTATAGAAAGAGGACGGACTGTAGTTTCTTGTATATATTTTTCAAAGCCAAAGGTTGAAACAATGACTCGTGGCACATGGTACAGTTTCACTCTACCGATCTAGTCTATAATCAGGTCACTGTGGGAGATTTCACATAACTCTTCCTTGGAGAATACAATTTGGATCACACTGGTGGCATTGGAAAGAGGACATAGAGGGCTACTGCAAGTCGCAATTTCAAAACTAGATGATTTGAAAGTACAGAGATACATCAGAGGCAATATAAGATCCTACAAAGTGAAAAAAGGTGTGTAGATTTTTTTAAATTTTTGCTTAAGCTTGGTTTGAAAATTTATTTTGAAGGAATTCAAAGGGCATAGTAGAGCATTATTATCGGTAACTAATGCCCCGAGGAAAGAAAATGCAAACACCTAGTAAGCAACCTGACAGCTCTAGCATGACTCATGAAGAAGAGGAAGAAATGCTACATGATATATCAAAATTACAAGACCAAGTGCAACAAATGTCACTCTCACACAAGCTAATAGAATCTAAGATAAAGGGCATGGAAGCTAAGATGGACGATTTGAAGATAGAATTGAAGACAGAATTGAAGAGAGACATGGTAGATTTGAAGACATATTTGACAAATTTTCTACAAGAAATACTTACTAATGGTGAAAAGGTAGTAAAGGAAACTCATGATGAGAACAAAATAAATGTTAATCATGATTTCACAGACTCTAATGTGGGATCGAAGACCCACCATATTCCAAAAATCAATATGAGGAAGTTTGATGGCAAGGATCTCGCAACATGGATATTACAAATGGAGCAATTTTTCGATCTCAATAATGTGCAAAACACACAAAAGCTACGTATTGCAACTTTATATTTGGAACCAAATCAGTTTGTATGGTATCAATGGCTTTGCTCTCGTAAACAAATTATCACCTGGCCAATTTTTACAGAAGAATTGAATTGCTTCTTATATCCAGCACCAGAGTGTCAAGTGATGGTTGCAAATGGAGGAACAATAAATTGCTCTGGAAAGTGCCATAATATCAAGCTATCCATGGGAGAATATGTATTGACTAGCCCAAGGCTTTCCATTCCAATGGGAGGTGCTAATGTTGTACTAGGAGTCCAATGGCTACAATCCTTGGGTACAGTAGCTTTTAATTTTCAAGAACTTTTCATGAAATTTTCTATGGAAGAAAAGGAAGTTGAATTAAAGGGTATTGTAGGGAAACCGGGAAAGATAATCAGCTCTAACGGTATGACAAAGCTTCTAAAAAATGAACAAAGAGGTGTAATTGCACAATTATGTTCGCTAGATGTTTCCACATTGGAATCATCTATTTCTCTAGATCTCCAAAAATTCCTAGACAATCATTCAAAGGTATTTGAGACTCCCAAAGGTCTCCCACCTATTCGTGATCATGACCATGCTATTCATCTGATTCCAGGAAGTGTTCCTCCAAACATCAGGCCATACAGATATCCCTAAGCCCAAAAGAGTGAAATTGAACGTATGGTTGCAGAAATGCTAGAGGCTGGTATAATTCAACCCAGTCAAAGTTCATTATCTGCTCCAGTAGTATTGGTGCACAAGAAGGATGGATCATGGTGCATGTGTCTAGATTATAGGGAGCTCAACAAGCTCACTATTAAAGATAAGTTTCCCATTCCTGTCATTGATGAATTACTGGATGAATTGCATGGATCAATTTACTTCACCAAGTTGGATCTTCGTTTAGGATATCATCAAATTAGAATTAAGACTGAATACATTCCGAAAACAACATTTAGAACTCATGAGGGTCATTATGAATTTTTGGTCATGCCTTTTGGCCTTACCAATGCACCTTCAACATTTCAAGGTTTGATGAATTCCATTTTCTGTAGAAATTTTGAATAATATGACACTTATTCACAGAGATTATCCCGATTATACACTATTGCGAAATACATGAATAATACATAACCTCCTCTATGTTGATCATCAATTTAGCAGCATTAAAAACAATGAAACATCAATCGCATGCGCACATTAACACAGTATGTAACCCGGGGAAAGCTTACAGCTGAAAACCCCACACTATCTGTATATTATAATGATTGAGAACATGTAACAATACATAGTACAATACTCCTCACAAGTACTCAGTACTATCTCCACCTGTTACACACAGAACTAGCTCAGATCTGATGCCTCAAATCCCCTCCACTGTTTGCCTGCCTCCACTGCGCAATCCTGCAAGAGAATGAATGAGAATGGCTGATCCAAACTCCTATTTACCTTGGCTGATCCAAAATCACGTGAGCACAAGCTATAATTGCCTTGGTATTGTCCCAAACTGTGCAATCCTCATTGGCATAACTCAATCCCATGCATGTGCAAAATCTCATGCACAACTGATAGTCACAACTCACCCTTTCACTTACCTCTAACAACTGTCTTTGTTGAACTGTCCATGCACTAAGTTAACTGATGTATTCTTTATTTGCTTTATGAGTTAATAGTTAGTGAATTAATTAATATTTAATTCACACAACTCATCACTAGTGTATTCTTTAGTTATAATAAATACAACTAGTTCAACTAAGTCAAACTGAACACAACTCCATCAACTCCACATCCAACTCCACAGAACTCACATGCATGAGTTCTAACTGAAGTCCTCCATGCAATAGCTCAACTAACACATAAGAAACCACGTGATTCCTTTTGTCAGCTGCATGTGCCACATCCGTAGCTCGAACTGAAGTGCTCCAAGAGAATAAGATAATGTTTAGAGTCCAAATATTACTAAGGGCTAATAATATTTGACTGTTTCTATTTTTAGCCTGGCAGTCTAAAAATAGACTCTGATCACTCCGCTTTGAACCAAAAATAGAAGTCCATCTATTTCTCCAAACATGACCAATCATGCATAAACAGCATCCTGCAACTCATAGACCATGATCCATATGTCTAAAAATAGACTTTGCGCCAAAAATAGCCTGTAGGCCCACTTAGTGAAGGTGACTCCTTTCCACTAAGCTCCATCATCTTGTTGCATTTTCAACGCTCCCTCTCAACAAGATATGGATTATCTACAACCCCCATCCTGCAACTCTGGAATGTTCTGCATGCAACACATTTGCCCAATCCACTTGCTCCAACAACACTTGGAACAAAAACACTCCCAACTGACCACTCTGTTGGGCTAGGAACATACTCTGACATTGAAGCTCTACCTGCTGCTGACAAGTGCTCCCTCTCTGACATCTGTGCTATTGCAACATCTCCATGCATCTCGCACCATTGCACACTTCTCTGTGCCACCTAGCACTGTGCAAAACACTTGTGCCTCTCACCTTGTTGCAGCCTGCTAGCTATGCGCTGTCCTGGGATTCCCTACACTGTCGCTCTCTCTGCTGCTCCATCCGCATCTGTCTCTACCCAATCAGTCAGTTCCTTCTACTCCACATCGGGGCTCCCATAGCAAGGTCTCATCCAAGAGGTTGGGTACCTCAAGGATCCTGCCCCTCCTCCTTGGGACGATCACTCTATATCGCCCCACCTCCTACCTGGAGGTATGGTTCCATGTGATCCCTCAGCCCACCTGGCTCGAAGTTTCCCCCTACTGGAGGTCTCTAGATGAGTATATGTCTCTACCCAATCTCCTCTCAGATTCTCTTGTTGTGGCTGCTCCACAACCTCCTGAAGCTGCTGCGCCAATCGTGGCTCCTCCACAATCGTCTGAGACTTCTTCTGGCTCTACATGTTGAGAGGTAATATACACTCCTTCTCAACCATAAAGTCTCCATCAGTTGCCTCACTGCTCAAGGCTTTGCATGCATCTTGAACCTCAAGAGCATACAGGTTCTTGACCCGTGAACCAATCTGCTTCACCTGCCTAGTGATGATGTGTCTAAGGAAAACATTTCCCTTACTGAAGACTACATCATAGCCTCCGTCTTTCAGCATCGCAATTGACACCAAGTTTCTCTTCAGTCCTGGTACATACTTGACATCAGTCAAGGTAAGGCGAGCTCCATGCTCCCTCTGAAAAATAACCGTGCCTACACCTGAGACACTATACTTCTCATCATTACCCATCGTTATGAGTATCTGGAGATCTTTCTCCTCCAAAGTACTGAACAAACTCTTGTCACTGGTCATGTGGAAAGAAGCTCCACTGTCAAGAAACCTACCACTTCCCACCATGGATGAAACCATGTATGCGAAGAGTGTGAAATCCAACTCAAACTATGAAGCAAGTGCCTCACCTTCAGATCCTTCCCCGGATCCCTTCTTGGATTTCTTCTTTGGGCAATTAGTAGCATAATGGCCCAACTCACGACAACGAAAGCATCTCACCTTCGACTTGTCAACCTTCTTCCCATCATTGGAAGAACTGGATTTGGAAAGAGAACCCTTCTCCTTCCCCTTCTTCGCCTTACTCACTAAGGTACAGTTCTCCTCATCATGCATAGATGAATAACTGTCTCTGGTGCTCCGTTTGATCTCCTCCTTGCACAGAATCCGACCAAAGTCTCTCCCATCCTGGCAATTTCTCCCGACCATTGACAGAGTCCTGATAGGAATGCCAACTCTTCGGAAGACCAAGGAGAGCCAAGCTCACCAAGTCCTCATCATCAACAGTCACCCCCACACTTCCCAGCTCATCCCGGCACTAGGTGAACTTCGTGAGATACCTGGGCATACTGTCTCCATTCTCACACTTAATGTTTCTGAGTTTATCCTTGAGCGCCAACTTCCTCTGGTCGCTCTTGCTTTGGAATAGATCTATCAATGCTTTCCACATCAAATATGAAGAAGCCTTTCCATGCAAGATGGACACAATGTGATCCTTCACGCCCTCCAACAGAATCCTTCGACACTTTGTTGTCTTCTTTTGCCAAGCATCAACCTGTGCAGCATCAGTAGGCTTTGGGACATCAGCCTCTATGAAATCCTTCAGCCCATTATCATCCAACACTGCCTCCATCTTGTCCTTCCATGCAATATAGTTCGAGCTGCCCTCAAGAGCATACTTCAATCGCAATCCGTTGAAAGACATTGCCACATTGATACCAAGAAAAAACTGCTGCAAATTCGAATTCCACCAGCTCCAAACTCAACCACCTCCAATCTAGAATTTGTGAGAACAAAGTATTTCTTGTACAGAGATTGACTGTATGGGCTTTTACCCGATATCTCACCTTCCAAAGGAAGGATGAATCCAGAGGCTACCTGGCCCGATTACAGACTCTGCCTAAAGAAATAAAATGTAAACAATTTCTGAATAATAGATCGGATGATCAAATCTGCTCTGATACCATGTAGAAATTTTGAATAATATGACACTTATTCATAGAGATTATCCCGATTATACACTATAGTGGAATACATGCATAATACATAACCTCCTCTACATTGATCATCAATTTAGCAGCATTAAAAACAATGAAACATCAATCGCATGCGCACATTAACACAGTATGTAACTCGGGGACAGCTTACAGCTGAAAACCCCACACTATCTGTATATTATAATGATTTATAACATGTAACAATACAAAGTACAATACTCCTCACAAGTACTCAGTACTATCTCCAACTGCTACACACAAAACTAGCTCAGATCTGATGCCTCAAATCTCCTCCACGGTTTGCCTGCCTCCACTGCGCAATCATGCAAGAGAATGAATGAGAATGGCTGATCCAAACCCCTATTTACCTTGGCTGATCCAAAATCACGTGAGCACAAGCTATAATTACCTTGGTATTGGCCCACACTATGCAATCCTCATTGGCATAACTCAATCCCATGCATGTGCAAAATCACATGCACAACTGATAGTCAAAACTCACCATTTCACTTACCTATAACACCTGTCTCTGTTGAAATGTCCATGCACTGAGTTAATTGATGTATTCTTTAGTTGCTTTATGAGTTAATAGTTAGTGAATTAATTAATATTTAATTCACACAACTCATCACTAGTGTATTCTTTAATTAGACTAAATACAACTAGTTCAACTAAGTCAAACTGAACACAACTCCATCAACTCCACATCCAACTCCATAGAACTCACATGCATGAGTTCTAACTGAATTCCTCCATGCAATAGCTCAACTAACACATAAGAAACCATGTGATTCCTTTTGTCAGCTGCATGTGCCACATCAGTAGCTCGAACTGAAGTGCTCCAAGAGAATAAGATAATGTTTAGATTCCAAATATTACTAAGGGCTAATAACATTTGACTATTTCTATTTTTAGCCTGGCAGTCTAAAAATAGACTCTAATCACTCCGCTGTGAACCAAAAATTGAAGTCCATCTATTTTTCCCAACATGACCAATCATCCATAAACAGCATCCTGCAACTCATAGACCATGATCCATATGTCTAAAAATAGACTTTGCAACAAAAATAGCCTACGGGCCCACTTAGTGAAGGCGACTCCTTTCCACTAAGCTCCATCATCTTGTTGCATTTTCAACACTCCCTCTCAACAAGATGTGGATTATCTGCAACCCCTATCCTGCAACTCTGGAATGTTCTGCATGCAACACATTTGCCCAATCCACTTGCTCCAACAATACTTGGAACAAAAACACTCCCAACTCACCACTCTGTTGGGCTAGGAACATACTCTGATGCTGAAGCTCTACCTGCTGCTGACAAGTGCTCCCTCTCTGACATCTGCGCTACTCTAACATCTCCATGCATCTCGCACCACTGCACACTTCTCTGTGCCACCTAGCACTGTCCAAACACTTGTGCCTCTCGCATTGTTGCAGCCTGCTAGCTATGCGTTGTCCTGGGATTCCCTACATTGTCGCTCTCTCTGCTGCTCCATCCGCATTTGTCTCTAACCAATCAATCAGTTCTTGCTACTCCACATCTGGGCTCCCGTAGCAAGGTCTCATCCAAGAGGTTGGGTACCTCAAGGATCCTACCCCTCCTCCTTGGGACGATCACTCTATATCGCCCCACCTCCTACCTGGAGGTATGGCTGCATGTGATCCCTCAGCCCACCTGGCTCGAATTTTCCCCCTACTGGAGGTCTCTAGATGAGTATATGTCTCTACTTGATCTCCTCTCAGCTTCTCTTGTTGTGGCTGCTCCACAACCTCCTGAAGCTGCTGTGCCAATCGTGGCTCCTCCACAATCGTCTGAGACTTCTTCTGGCTCTGTATGTTGAGAGGTAATATACGCTCCCTCTCAACCAACAAGTCTCCATCAGTTTCCTCACTACTCAAGGCTTTGCATGCATCTTGAACCTCAAGAGCATACAGGTTCTTGACCCGTGAACCAATCTGCTTCACCTATCTAGTGATGATGTGTCTAAGGAAAACCTTTCCCTTACTGAAGCCTACATCATAGCCTTCGTCTTCCAGTATCGCAATCGACACCAAGTTTCTCTTCAGTCCTGGTACATACTTGACATCGGTCAAGGTAAGGCGAGCTCCATGCTCCCTCTAAAAAATAACTGTGCCTACACCTGAGACACTATACTTCTCATCATTACCCATCGTTATGAGTATCTGGAGATCTTTCTCCTCCAAAGCACTGAACAAACTCTTGTCACTGGTCATGTGGAAAGAAACTCCACTGTCAAGAAACCAACCACTTCCCACCATGGATGAAACCATGCATGCAAAGAGTGTGAAATCCAACTCAAACTGTGAAGCAAGTGCCTCACCTTTAGATCCTTCCCCGGATCCCTTCTTGGATTTCTTCTTTGGGCAATTAGTAGTATAATGGCCCAACTCATGACAACGAAAGCATCTCACCTTAGACTTGTCAACCTTCTTCCCATCATTGGAAGAACTGGATTCAGAAAGAGAACCCTTCTCCTTCCCCATTTTCGCCTTACTCGCTAGGGCACAATTCTCCTCATCATGCATAGATGAAGAACTATCTTTGGTGCTCTATTTGATCTCCTCCTTGCACAGGATCCCACCAAAGTCTCTCCCATCCTGGCAATTTCTCCTGACCATTGACAGATTCCTGATAGGAATGCCAACTCTTCGGAAGACCAAGGAGAGCAAGGCTCACCAAGTCCTCATCATCAACAGTCACCCCCACACTTCCCAGCTCATCCCGGCACTGGGTGAACTTCGTGAGATACCTGAGCATACTGTCTCCATTCTCACACTTAATGTTTCTGAGTTTATCCTTAAGCGCCAACTTCCTCTGGTCACTCTTGCTTTAGAATAGATCTGTCAATGCTTTCCACATCAAATATGGAGAAGCATTGTCATGCAAGCTGGACACAATGTGATCCTTCACGCCCTCCAACATAATCCTTCGACACTTTGTTGTCTTCTTTTGCCAAGCATAAACCTGCACAGCATCAGTAGGCTTTGGGACATCAACCTCTATGAAATCCTTCAGCCCATTATCATCCAACACTGCCTACATCCTGTCCTTCCATCCAATATGCTTCGAGTTGCCCTCAAGAGCATACTCCAATCGTAATCCGTTGAAAGACATTGCCACGCTGATACCATGAAAACGCTGCTGCAAATTCGAATTCCACCAACTCCAAACTCAACTGCCTCTGATCTAGAATTCATGAGAACAAAGTATTTCTCGTACAGAGATTGACTGTATGGGATTTTTCCCGATATCTCACCTTCCAAAGGAAGGATGAATCCAGAGGCTACCTGGCCCGATTACAGACTCTGCCTAAAGAAATAAAATGTAAACACTTTCTGAATAATAGATCTAATGATCAACTTTGCTCTGATACCATGTAGAAATTTTGAATAATATGACACTTATTCATAGAGATTATCCCGATTATACACTATTGCGGAGTACATGCATAATACATAACCTCCTCTACGTTGATCATCAATTTAGCAGCATTAAAAACAATGAAACATCAATCGCGTGCGCACATTAACACAGTATGTAACCCGGGGACAACTTACAGCTGAAAACCCCACACTATCTGCATATTATAATGATTTAGAACATGTAAGAATACATAGTACAATACTCCTCACAAGTACTCAGTACTATCTCCACCTGTTACACACAAAACTAGCTCAGATCTGATGACTCAAATCATCTCCACTGTTTTCCTGCCTCCACTGCGCAATCCTGCAAGAGAATGAATGAGAATGGCTGATCCAAACTCCTATTTACCTTTGCTGATCTAAAATCACATGAGCACAATCTATAATTACCTTTGTATTGGCCCACACTACGCAATCCTCATTGGCATAACTCAATCCCATGCATGTGCAAAGTCTCATGCACAACAGATAGTCACAACTAACCCTTTCACTTACCTCTAACACCTGTCTCTGTTGAACTGTCCATGCACTGAGTTAACTGATGTATTCTTTAGTTGCTTTATGAGTTAATAGTTAGTGAATTAATTAATATTTAATTCACACAACTCGTCACTAGTGTATTCTTTAGTTACACTAAATACAACTAGTTCAACTACGTCAAATTGAACACAACTCCATCAACTCCACATCCAACTCCACAGAACTCACATGCATGAGTTCTAACTGAAGTCCTCCATGCAATAGCTCAACTAACACATAAGAAACCACATGATTCTTTTTTTCAGCTGCATGTGCCACATCCGTAGCTCGAACTGAAGTGCTCCAAGAGAATAAGATAATGTTTAGAGTCCAAATATTACTAAGGGCTAATAATATTTGACTGTTTCTATTTTTAGCCTAGCAGTATAAAAATAGACTCTGATCACTCCGCTGTGAACCAAAAATAGAAGTCCATCTATTTTTCCCAACATGACCAATCATCCATAAACAACATCCTGTAACTCATAGACCATGATCCATATGTCTAAAAATAGACTTTGCGCCAAAAATACCCTGTGGGCCCACTTAGTGAAGGTGACTCCTTTCCACTAAGCTCCATCATCTTGTTGCATTTTCAACACTCCCTCTCAACAAGATATGGAATATCTGCAACCCGTATCCTGCAACTCTGGAATGTTCTGCATGCAACAAATTTGCCCGGTCCACTTGCTCCAACAACACTTGGAACAAAAACACTCCCAACTGACCACTCTGTTGGGCTAGGAACATACTCTGATGCTGAAGCTCTACCTGCTACTGACAAGTGCTCCCTCTCTGACATCTATGCTACTGCAACATCTCAATGCATCTCGCACCATTGCACACTTCTCTGTGCCACCTAGCATTGTGCAAAACACTTGTGCCTCTCGCATTGCTGCAGCCTGCTAGCTATGCGTTGTCCTGGGATTCCCTACACTGTCGCTCTCTCTGCTGCTCCATCAGCATCTGTCTCTGCCCAATCAGTCAGTTCCTGCTACTCCACATCGGGGCTCCCATAGCAAGGTCTCATCCAAGAGGTTGGGTACCTCAAGGATCTTTCCCCTCCTCCTTGGGACGATCACTCTATATCGCCCCACCTCCTACCTGGAGGTATGGCTGCATGTGATCCCTCAGCCCACCTGGCTCGAAGTTTCCCCCTACTGGAGGTCTCTAGATGAGTATATGTCTCTACTCAATCTCCTCTCAGCTTCTCTTGTTGTGGCTGCTCCACAACCTCCTAAAGCTGCTGCAATAATCATGGCTCCTCCACAATCATCTGAGACTTCTTATGGCTCTGCATGTTGAGAGTTAATATATGCTCCCTCTCAACCACCAAGTCTCCATCAGTTGCCTCACTGCTCAAGGCTTTGCATGCATCTTGAACCTCAAGAGCATATAGGTTCTTGACCCGTGAACCAATCTGCTTCACCTGTCTAGTGATGATGTGTCTAAGGAAAACCTTTCCCTTACTGAAGACTACATCATAGCCTCCATCTTCCAGCATCGCAATCGACACCAAGTTTCTCTTCAGTCCTGGTACATACTTGACGTCGGTCAAGGTAAGGCGAGCTCCATGCTCCCTCTGAAAAATAACCGTGCCTACACCTGAGACACTATACTTCTCAACATTACCCATCGTTATGAGTATCTGGAGATCTTTCTCCTCCAAAGTACTGAACAAACTCTTGTCACTGGTCATGTGGAAAGAAGCTCCACTGTCAAGAAACCAACCACATCCCACCATGGATGAAACCATGCATGCGAAGAGTGTGAAATCCAACTCAAACTGTGAAGCAAGTGCCTCACCTTAAGATCCTTCCCCGGATCCCTTCTTCGATTTCTTCTTTGGGCAATTAGCAGCATAATGGCCCAACTCATGACAACGAAAGCATCTCACCTTCGACTTGTCAACCTTATTCCCATCATTGGAAGAACTGGATTTAGATAGAGAACCCTTCTCCTTCCCCTTCTTCACCTTACTCACTAAGGCACAGTTCTCCTCATCACGCATAGATGAATAACTGTCTCTGGTGCTCTGTTTGATCTCCTCCTTGCACAGGATCCGACCAAAGTCTCTCTCATCCTGGCAATTTCTCCCGACCATTGACAGAGTCCTGATAAGAATGCCAACTCTTCGGAAGACCAAGGAGAGCCAAGCTCACCAAGTCCTCATCATCAACAGTCACCCCCACACTTCCCAGCTCATCCCGGCACTGGGTGAACTTCGTGAGATACCTGGGCATAATGTCTCCATTCTCACACTTAATGTTTCCGAGTTTATCCTTGAGCGCCAACTTCCTTTGGTCGCTCTTGCTTTGGAATAGATCTATCAATGCTTTCCACATCAAATATGGAGAAGCCTTTCCATGCAAGCTGGACACAATGTGATCCTTCATGCCCTCCAACAGAATCCTTCGACACTTTGCTGTCTTCTTTTGCCAAGCATCAACCTGCGCAGCATCAGTAGGATTTGGGACATCAGCCTCTATGAAATCCTTCAGCCCATTATTATCCAACACTGCCTCCATCCTATCCTTCCATGCAATATAGTTCGAGTTTCCCTCAAGAGCATACTCCAATCGCAATCCGTTGAAAGACATTGCCACGTTGATACCAAGAAAAAACTGCTGCAAATTCGAATTCCACCAGCTCCAAACTCAACCGCCTCCGATCTAGAATTCATGAGAACAAAGTATTTCTCATACAGAGATTGACTGTATGGGCTTTTACCAGATATCCCACCTTCCAAGGGAAGGATGAATCCAGAGGCTACCTGGCCCGATTACAAACTCTGCCTGAAGAAATAAAATGTAAACACTTTCTGAATAATAGATCTGATGATCAACGCTTCTCTGATACCATGTAGAAATTTTGAATAATATGAAACTTATTCATAGAGATTATCTTGATTATACACTATTTCGGAGTACATCCATAATACATAACCTCCTCTACGTTGATCATCAATTTAGCAACGTTAAAAACAATGAAACATCAATCGCATGCGCACATTAACACAATATGTAACCCGGGGACAGCTTATAGCTGAAAACCACACACTATCTGTATATTATAATGATTGAGAACATGTAACAATACATAGTACAATACTCCTCACAAGTACTCAGTACTATCTCCACCTATTACACACAAAACTATCTCAGATCTGATGCCTCAAATCTCCTCCACTGTTTGCCTACCTCCACTGCGCAATCCTGCAAGAGAATGAATGAGAATGGCTGATCCAAACTCCTATTTACCTTGGCTGATCCAAAATCACATGAGCACAAGATATAATTACCTTGGTATTGGCCCACACTGCGCAATCCTCATTGGCATAACTCAATCCCATGCATGTGCAAAATCTTATGCACAACTGATAGTCACAACTCACCCTTTCACTTACCTCTAACACTTGTCTCTATTCAACTGTCCATGCACTGAGTTAACTGGTGTATTATTTAGTTGCTTTATGAGTTAATAGTTAGTGAATTAATTAATATTTAATTCACACAACTCATCACTAGTGTATTCTTTAGTTAGACTAAATACAACTAGTTCAACTAAGTTAAACTGAACACAACTCCATCAACTCCACATCCAACTCCACAGAACTCACATGCATGAGTTCTAACTGAAGTCCTCCATGCAATAGCTCAACTAACACATAATAAACCACGTGATTCCTTTTTTCAGCTACATGTGCCACATCCGTAGCTCGAACTGAAGTGCTCCAAGAGAATAAGATAATGTTTAAAGTCCAAATATTACTAAGGGCTAATAATATTTGACTGTTTCTATTTTTAGCCTGGCAGTATAAAAATAGACTCTGATCACTCCGCTGTGAACCAAAAATAGAAGTCCATCTATTTTTCCCAACATGACCAACCATCCATAAACAGCATCCTACAACTCATAGACCATGATCCATATGTCTAAAAATAGACTTTGCTCCAAAAATAGCCTGCGGGCCCACTTAGTGAAGGCGACTCCTTTCCACTAAACTCCATCATCTTGTTGCATTTTCAACACTCCCTCTCAAAAAGATATGGATTATCTGCAACCCCTATCCTGCAACTCTGGAATGTTCTGCATGCAACACATTTGCCCGGTCCACTTGCTCCAACAACACTTGGAACAAAAACACTCCCAACTGACCACTCTGTTGGGCTAGGAACATACTCTGATGCTGAAGCTCTACCTGCTGCTGACAAGTGCTCCCTCTATGATCTACGCTACTGCAACATCTCCATGCATCTCGCACCATTTCACACTTATATGTGCCACCTAGCACTGTGCAAAACACTTGTGCCTCTCGCATTGCTGCAGCCTGCTAGCTATGCGCTGTCCTAGGATTCCCTACACTGTCGCTCTCTCTGCTGCTCCATCCGCATCTATCTCTATCCAATCAGTCAATTCCTGATACTCCAAATCAGGGCTCCTGTAGCAAGGTCTCATCCAAGAGGTTGGGTACCTCAAGGATCATGCCCCTCCTCCTTGGGACGATCACTCTATATCGCCCCACCTCCTACCTGGAGGTATGGTTGCATGTGATCCCTCAGCCCACCTGGATCGAAGTTTCCCGCTACTGGAGGTCTCTAGAGGAGTATATGTCTCTACTCGATCTCCTCTCAACTTCTCTTGTTGTGGCTGCTCCACAACCTCCTGAAGTTGTTGCACCAATCGTGGCTCCTCCACAATCGTCTGAGACTTCTTCTGGCTCTGCATGTTGAGAGGTAATATGCGCTCCCTCTCAACCACCAAGTCTCCATCAGTTGCCTCGCTGCTCAAGGCTTTCCATGCATCTTGAACCTCAAGAGCATACAGGTTCTTGACCCGTGAACCAATCGGCTTCACCTATCTAGTGATGATGTGTCTAAGGAAAACCTTTCCCTTACTGAAGACTACATCATAGCCTCGTCTTCCAGCATCACAATCGACACCAAGTTTCTCTTCAGTCTTGGTACATACTTGACATCGCTCAAGGTAAGGCGAGCTCCATGCTCCCTCTGAAAAATAACCGTGCCTACACCTGAGACACTATACTTCTCATCATTACCCATCGTTATGAGTATCTGGAGATCTTTCTCCTCCAAATTACTGAACAAACTCTTGTCACTGGTCATGTGGAAAGAAGCTCCACTATCAAGAAACCAACCACTTCCCACCATGGATAAAACCATGCATGCGAAGAGTGTGAAATCCAACTCAAACTGTGAAGCAAGTGACTCACCTTCAGATCCTTCCCCAGATCCCTTCTTGGATTTCTTCTTTGGGCAATTAGTAACATAATGGCCCAACTCATGACAACGAAAGCATCTCACCTTCGACTTGTCAACCTTCTTCCCATCATTGGAAGAACTGGATTTAGAAAGAGAACCCTTCTCCTTCCCATTCTTCGCCTTACTCGCTAAGGCACAGTTCTCCTCATCATGCATAGATGAATAACTGTCTCTGGTGCTCTGTTTGATCTTCTCGATCCATAGGATCCGACCAAAGTCTCTCCCATCCTGGCAATTTCTCCCAACCATTGATAGAGTCCTGATAGGAATGCCAACTCTTCAGAAGACCAAGGAGAGCCAAGCTCACCAAGTCCTCATCATCAACAATCACCCCCACACTTCCCAGCTCATCCCGGCACTGGGTCAACTTCGTGAGATGCCTGGGCATACTGTCTCCATTCTCACACTTAATGTTTTTGAGTTTATCCTTGAGCGCCAACTTCCTCTGGTCGCTCTTGCTTTGGCATAGATCTATCAACGCTTTCCACATCAAATATGGAGAAGCCTTTCCATGCAAGTTGGACACAATGTGATCCTTCACGCCCTCCAACAGAATCTTCGACACTTTGTTGTCTTCTTTTGCCAAGCATCAACCTACGCAGCATCAGTAGGCTTTGGGACATCAGCCTCTATGAAATCCTTCAGCCCATTATCATCCAACACTGCTTCCATCCTGTCCTTCCATGCAATATAGTTCGATCTACCCTCAAGAGCATACTCCAATCGCAATCCGTTGAAACACATTGCCACGTTGATACCAAGAAAACACTGCTACAAATTCGAATTCCACTAGCTTCAAACTCAACCGCCTCCGATCTAGAATTCGTGAGAACAAAGTATTTCTCGTACAGAGGTTGACTGTATGGGATTTTACCAGATATATCACCTTCCAAAGGAAGGATGAATCCAGAGGCTACCTGGCCTGATTACAGACTCTACCTGAAGAAATAAAATGTAAACACTTTCTGAATAATAGATCTGATGATCAACTCTGCTCTGATACCATGTAGAAATTTTGAATAATATGTCACTTATTCATAGAGATTATCCCAATTATACACTATTGTAGAATACATGCATAATACATAACCTCCTCTATGTTGATCATCAATTTAGCAGCATTAAAAATAATGAAACATCAATCGCATGCGGACATTAACACAGTATGTAACCCGGGGACAGCTTACAGCTGAAAACCCCACACTATCTGTATATTATAATGATTTAGAACATGTAACGATACATAGTACAATACTCCTCACAAGTACTCAGTACTATCTCCACTTGTTACACACAAAACTAGCTCAAATCTGATGCCTCAAATCTCCTCCACTGTTTTCCTGCCTCCACTGCGCAATTCTGCAAGAGAATGAATGAGAATGGCTGATCCAAACTCCTATTTACCTTGGCTGATCCAAAATCACGTGAGCACAAGCTATAATTACCTTGGTATTGGCCCACACTGTGCAATCCTCATTGGCATAACTCAATCCCATGCATGTGCAAAATCTCATGCACAATTGATAGTCACAACTCACCCTTTCACTTACCTCTAACACCTGTCTCTGTTGAACTGTCCATGCACTGAGTTAACTGATGTATTCTTTAGTTGCTTTATGAGTTAATAGTTAGTGAATTAATTAATATTTAATTCACACAACTCATCACTAGTGTATTCTTTAGTTAGACTAAATACAACTAGTTCAACTAAGTCAAACTTAACACAACTCCATCAACTCCACATCCAACTCCACAGAACTCACATGCATGAGTTTTAACTGAAGTCCTCCATGCAATAGCTCAACTATCACGTAAGAAACCATGTGATTCCTTTTTTCAGCTGCATGTGCCACATCCGTAGCTCGAACTGAAGTGCTCCAAGAGAATAAGATAATGTTTAGAGTCCAAATATTACTAAGGGCTAATAATATTTGACTGTTTCTATTTTTAGCCTGGCAGTCTAAAAATAGACTCTGATCACTCCGATGTGAACCAAAAATAGAAGTCCATCTATTTTTCCCAACATGACCAATCATGCATAAACAACATCCTGCAACTCATAGACCATGATCCATATGTCTAAAAATAGACTTTGCGCCAAAAATAGCCTACGGGCCCACTTAGTGAAGGCGACTCCTTTCCACTAAGCTCCATCATCTTGTTGCATTTTCAACACTCCCTCTCAACAAGATATGGAATATCTGCAACCCCTATCCTGCAACTCTGGAATGTTCTGCATGCAACACATTTGCCCGATCCACTTGCTCCAACAACACTTGAAAAAAAAACACTCCCAACTGACCACTCTGTTGGGCTAGGAACATACTCTGATGCTGAAGCTCTACCCGCTGCTTACAAGTGCTCCCTCCCTGACATCTGTGCTACTGCAACATATCCATGCATCTCGCACCATTGCACACTTCTCTGTGCCACCTAGCACTGTGCAAAACACTTGTGCCTCTCGCATTGCTGCAGCCTGCTAGCTATGCGCTGTCCTGGGATTCCCTACACTGTCGCTCTCTCTGCTACTCCATCCGCATCTGTCTCTACCCAATCAGTTAGTTCCTACTACTCCACATCGAGGCTCCCGTAGCAAGGTCTCATCCAAGAGGTTGGGTACCTCAAGGATCCTGCCCCTCCTCCTTGGGACGATCACTCTATATCACCCCACCTCCTACCTGGAGGTATGGCTGCATGTGATCCCTCAGCCCACCTGGCTCGAAGTTTCCCCCTACTTGAGGTCTCTAGATGAGTATATGTCTCTACTCGATCTCCTCTCAGCTTCTCTTGTTGTGGCTACTCCACAACCTCTTGAAGCTGCTGCACCAATCATGGCTCCTCCACAATCGTCTGAGACTTCTTCTGGCTCTGCATGTTGAGAGGTAATATACGCTCCCTCTCAACCACCAAGTCTCCATCAGTTGCCTCGCTGCTCAAGGCTTTGCATGTATCTTGAACCTTAAGAGCATACAAGTTCTTGACCCGTGAACCAATCTGCTTCACCTGTCTAGTGATGATGTGTCTAAGGAAAACATTTCCCTTACTGAAGACTACATCATAGCCTCTGTCGTCCAGCATCGCAATCGACACCAAGTTTCTCTTCAGTCCTGGTACATACTTGACATCGGTCAAGGTAAGTCGAGCTCCATGCTCCCTCTGAAAAATAACCGTGCCTACACCTGAGACACTATACTTCTCATCATTACCCATCACTATGTGTATCTGGAGATCTTTCTCCTCCAAAGTACTGAACAAAGTCTTGTCACTGGTCATGTGGAAAGAAGCTCCACTGTCAAGAAACCAACCACTTCCCACCATGGATGAAACCATGCATGTGAAGAGTGTGAAATCTAACTCAAACTGTGAAGCAAGTGCCTCACCTTCAGATCCTTCCACGGATCCCTTCTTGGATTTCTTCTTTGGGCAATTAGTAGCATAATGGCCCAACTCATGACAACGAAATCATCTCACCTTCGACTTGTCAACCTTCTTCCCATCATTGGAAGAACTGGATTCGGAAAGAGAACCCTTCTCCTTCCCCTTCTTCGCCTTACTCGCTAAGGCACAATTCTCCTCATCATGCATAGATGAAGAATTGTCTCTGGTGCTCCATTTGATCTCCTCCTTCCACAGCATCCGACCAAAGTCTCTCCCATCCTGGCAATTTCTCCCGACCATTGACAGAGTCCTGATAGGAATGCCAACTCTTCGGAAGACCAAGGAGAGCCAAGCTCACCAAGTCCTCATCATCAACAGTCACCCCCACACTTCCCAGCTCATCCCGGCACTGGGTCAACTTCGTGAGATGCCTGGGCATACTGTCTCCATTCTCACGCTTAATGTTTCTGAGTTTATCCTTGAGCGCCAACTTTCTCTAGTCGCTCTTTCTTTGGAATAGATCTGTCAATGCTTTCCACATCAAATATGGATAAGCCTTTCCATGCAAGCTGGACACAATGTGATCCTTCACGCCCTCCAACAGAATCCTTCGACACTTTGCTGTCTTCTTTTGCCAAGCATCAACCTGCGCAGCATCAGTAGGATTTGGGACATCAGCCTCTATGAAATCCTTCAACCCATTATCATCCAACACTGCTTCCATCCTGTCCTTCCATGCAATATAGTTCGAGCTGCCCTCAAGAGCATACTCCAATCGCAATCCGTTGAAAGACATTGCCACGTTGATACCAAGAAAACACTGCTGCAAATTCGAATTCCACTAGCTCCAAACTCAATCGCCTCTGATCTAGAATTCGTGAGAACAAAGTATTTCTCATACAAAGATTGAGTGTATGGGCTTTTACCAGATATCTCACCTTCCAAAGGAAGGATGAATCTAGAGGCTACCTGGCCCGATTACAGACTCTGCCTGAAGAAATAAAATGTAAACACTTTCTGAATAATAGATCTGATGATCAACTCTGCCCTGATACCATGTAGAAATTTTGAATAATATGACACTTATTCACAGAGATTATCCCGATTATACACTATTGCGGAATACATGCATAATACATAACCTCCTCTATGTTGATCATCAATTTAGCAGCATTAAAAATAATGAAACATCAATCGCATGCGCACTAACACAGTATGTAACCGAGGGAAAGCTTACAGTTGAAAACCCCAAACTATCTATATATTATAATGATTGAGAACATGTAACAATACATAGTATAATACTCCTCACAAGTACTCAGTACTATCTCCACCTATTACACACAAAACTAGCTGAGATCTGATGCCTCAAATCTCCTCCACTGTTTTCTTGCCTCCACTGCACAATCCTGCAAGAGAATGAATGAGAATGGCTGATCCAAACTCCTATTTACCTTGGCTGATCCAAAATCACATGAGCACAAGCTATAATTTCCTTGGTATTGGCCCACACTGCACAATCCTCATTGGCATAACTCAATCCCATGCATGTGCAAAATCACATGCACAACTGATAGTCACAACTCACCCTTTCACTTACCTCTAACACCTGTCTCTGTTGAACTGTCCATGCACTGAGTTAACTGATGTATTCTTTAGTTGCTTTATGAGTTAATAGTTAGTGAATTAATTAATATTTAATTCACACAACTCATCACTAGTGTATTCTTTAGTTATACTAAATACAACTGGTTCAACTAAGTCAAACTAAACACAACTCCATCAACTCCACATCCAGCTCCACAGAACTCACATGCATGAGTTCTAACCAAAGTCCTCCATGCAATAGCTCAACTAACACATAAGAAACCACGTGATTCCTTTTGTCAGCTG
This sequence comes from Pinus tabuliformis, assembly GCA_031772625.1. Lineage (NCBI taxonomy): Eukaryota > Viridiplantae > Streptophyta > Pinopsida > Pinales > Pinaceae > Pinus > Pinus tabuliformis. The sequence goes on from CM062810.1 coordinate 564,231,082, forward strand.
CATGTGCCACATCCGTAGCTCAAACTGAAGTGCTTCAAGAGAATAAGATAATGTTTAGAGTCCAAATATTACTAAGGGCTAATAATATTTGACTGTTTCTATTTTTAGCCTGGCAGTCTAAAAATATACTCTGATCACTCCGTTGTGAACCAAAAATAGAAGTCCATCTATTTTTCCCAACATGACCAATCATCCATAAACAACATCCTCCAACTCATAGACCATGATCCATATGTCTAAAAATAGACATAGTCTAAAAATAGACTTTGCGCCAAAAATAGCCTGCGGGCCCACTTAGTGAAGGCGACTCCTTTCCACTAAGCTCCATCATCTTGTTGCATTTTCAACATTTTCAGACCATTCCTTAGAAAATTTGTGTTAGTATTTTTCGATGATATACTAATCTACAACAAGTCTTGGAAGGATCATGTTGAACATGTTGAAAGGGTGCTACAACTATATGAGGAGAAACAATTATATGCAAAAAGATCCAAATGTTTCTTTGGAGTACAAGAGGTGGAATATCTAGGTCATATTGTATCTCATGAAGGAGTTAAGGTAGACCCTAGCAAAATTAAAGCCATTGAGGAATGGAGAATCCCCACATCCATGAAATATCTGCGAGGATTTCTCGGGTTGACAGGGTATTATCGCAAGTTTGTTAAGAATTATGGGAGAATAACAGTACCTCTAACAACATTATTGAAGAAAGATGCATTTTCATGGACTCCAGAAGCAACAAAGGCCTTTGAACATCTTAAAGAGGCAATGTGCCAAGCACTGGTCTTAGCTACACCAGACTTCACAAAAACCTTTAATGTGGAATGTGATTCTTTAGGAAATGGAATTGGTGTTGTTTTAATGCAAGATGAAAGACCCTTTTCTTTTGAAAGTCGTCCAATCAAGGGAAACTTTTTACACAAAGCTATTTATGAGAAGGAAATGTTGGCAATACTCCATGCACTTAAGAAATGGAGACCCTACCTAATGGGAAGACACTTCAAGGTAAAAACAGATCATGATAACCTTAAATACTTTTTAGAACAAAGATTATCCTCTGAAGAGCAACAAAAGTGGGTCACAAAGATGTTGGGTTATGAATTTGAAATCATCTACAAAAAAGGGAAGCAAAATGTGGTGGCAGATGCACTCTCAAGAAAGTATGAGGATGTGGAAGCATTGTTGTGCGTCATTTCTATTATCCAACCAGATTGGATAAACAAAGCAAGGGAGGAATGGAAGAATGACGAAGAATTTTGGGCACTTATTCGAAAGTTACAACAAGATTCCAATACGTCTGATACAATTAGCTAGAAAAATGATTCGTTATGGTACAAATATCGCTTATACCTCTGTAAGAATTCCCAGCTAAAACAAAAGATTCTTATGGAATTGCACACTTCTCCCTCAGGAGGGCACTCAGGATTTTTAAAAACTTACCACAAGGTTAAGAAGGAATTTTTTTGGGATGGCCTTAAATCAGATATTCAAAAGTTTGTGGTAGAATGTTTGGTTTACCAACAAAATAAAGTTGAAACAATTAAGACACCAGGTCTATTACAACCTTTATCCATTCCAAGCCAACGTTGGGAGGAGGTTTCAATGGATTTTATCACATATTTACCCAAGTCTGAGGGAAAGAGTGTCATCATGGTGATAGTTGACAGACTTACCAAGTATGCACACTTTTGTGCATTATCACATCCATTTAAAGCCAGTATAGTTTCTACTGCATTTATGGAAACAATTCAAAAGCTACATGGAAACCCAAAGATTATTGTAAGTGACAGAGATCCCATTTTCACTGGAAATTTTTGGATAGAATTATTTTCTTGTCTTGGTACTCAGTTAGCTCATAGCTCATCTTATCATCCTCAATCTGATGGGCAAACTGAGATAGTAAACAAATGTTTGGAAGGATATCTTCGCTGCTTTGTATCTAATAAATAGACACAATGGGTCAAATGGTTGCCTCTGGCTGAATGGTGGTATAACACTTCCTTCCATACAGCAACAAAAATGACCCCATTTATGGCACTTTATGGATATCAGCCACCATCTATCACATCAGATTTAAGAGAAAATTCTAAGGTTCAAGCATTGGAACATCACATCAAACATCAACAACAAGTCCTCCAACTCTTAAAGGATAACCTCGTGTTGGCACAGAATAGAATGAAACAATAGGCAGATCAACATCGCAGCGAAAGAAGTTTTGATGTAGGTGATTTGGTATTCCTACGGCTACAACCATATAAGAAAATGTCTCTCAAGCAAGCTAAGAAGGATAATAAATTATCACCAAAGTATTATGGTCTGTACAAGGTGTTGCAAAAGATTGGTACTATGGCATACAAATTGGAGCTTCCTGCAGCTTCTCAATTGCACCCAATTTTCCATGTTTCATGTTTAAAGAAGGTTATAGGCGACAAGCTCCCAGTTCAAACAATATTGCCAGAACTTGATGAGGAAGGAAAAATTATATTGGAACCAGAAGCAATCACAGAAACAAGAACTCGATAGCTACGAAATCGATCAATTTCGGAGTATCTTATCAAGTGGAAGAACTTATCTGCTGAAGATTGCACATGGGAGGATGAGAATTTTATATAGAAGCATCCAGAACTACTCAAGCGTTGAGGACAACACTTTTTTGAAGGAGAGGGGCATGTTGGGTCCCAATAATACTAGTGATTACCCCATTACTATTGTAGTTGTATCCCTTATTAATATTGTTGTGCCCCTATTGTCCCCATATTGTTATTACTGTGCCCCATAGAATCCCTCTAGTGTTATTTTTGTGGATTTATATTATTATTGTTAGGTCGGCTGGGTTATATTGTGACTCCTTAGACTCCTATATATAGAAAGGAGGTTTTGTCATTTGAATGATCCAAGAACTGTTCATTTATGTAATGTAAAGGAGGTTGCCCCCTCGAAGAGGCTAAATTCTAAGGCGTTGATCTATCTTTTATATATTTTTCTTGAGCTGGTTTCATAACATGGATCCTCGCCAGGTTGGAGCCCATGGGGAGCTCGTACTGGATTGGGGGTTCCACTGTTGCCGTGGGTACTAGTATTGCGGCCACATGGGAAGATAAGGCATGGTCTAGGGATTCATATTACAATTATTAAAATACTGAGATGGATCCAGATACATACCTTTATTTCCCATCAGTGGTCGAGGCTACCATGGCTTCCGAGATCCCATGAGGTACAGCTACTCCGTGTCCTCCCCCGTTCCTTGAAATACTACTTTCAAGCCTGGCAAGAAAGGGCATGAGCTTGTCGCATGATTGAGCTCGCAGATCGCACATTCCTCTATGGAATTAAGTGGACATTCCCTCTCCATATGCTTCTTTCTGCACTTCGGGCAAAATACTACCATAGTCTTGTCTAGCTCTAGCTGCTTTTGCTTTACCTACAAAGTGTCCATCTGTGCTGACAGGGTACTGAGGATATCTGTTCTTAGGTTATCTAGTAGATTTCCAATTTTTGCTTTTGTAATGCCCCCGCCAGATCCCTTTACTGAACAGACCCCTTGCTTGTTCCTCGCAAGCCCCCTTGAGCATTGAATACATAATTTACAAATATCTTCGAATGTCTCCTTGGAGATATCCCCCTTTCCGACAATGTTTAATAATTCCATCGATTCTTCTCGAAGGGATTGAAGGAGGATAATATTTAATATTTCCTTATCTAGGTTAGAATGCCTCGACCTCTGTAAGGTGTAGTGGAACCTCTCCACACAATATTCCAAGCTTTCATCTTCTTTCTGTGTGAACTTGAAGAGTTCGTCTTTAATGTTCCGGGATTTACAGTAATCTTGGTGTTTCTCCAAGAAAGTTGTTTGCATATCTTCCCATGTAGAAATGGAATTTCTTCCAAGGCCCATGAACCATTGCAGAGCTGTCCCTTTTAGAGTGGAAGGGAAAATTTTCAGCTTCTAGGCATCTATTGTGTAGTCATACCCCTGGCATACTATATCAAACTCAAATAGAAATGTGTCGGGGTCTTCAGAGATAAGCCCATGGAAGGTTGGTAAAGCTGCCAATGGAATAGGCTTTGTAGGCGCACTGGTTCCCAGGTATCCAATAGGGAAATCGATGGTGGAGTTTATATGAGCCATGAATCTTTTCCAATAATCACTACGGATCTCAACAGGTTCTGCAGAGGGCGGCTCGAGATTCTTTATTACTGAGATTCAAGCTGCTTTGGTAGCACTTCCCCAGTCTCTTGGTGATGTAAATATCTCCTCAACTCTTTCTCCTGTGGCCTGATGGCTTGATCCTTTGGCTACAACTCCCTTCCCTTCACTAGAATGGTCTGATTGTACCGATGCTCTGCTTGCAGCTTCCTCCTCTACTAATACTAGCTCAAGATTCTTTGAATCAGGTCCACTGCTAAACACTTCCTCCACGGTTAGAGGAACCTGCTGTGTTGAGTCACCACAGAATGCCGCAACCAATACTGGTTGTTCCATTGATTGTCCTTCTGACTTCAACCTTCTTGCTCGCGGTCTCACAGTTGCGCAAGAGGATGCTTCATATTTAGCCTTTGCTATGATCTCTTGTATATAGGTTTTTCTTCCCAGCTCTGGTCTTCCCCTCCTTGGGGCTCTCCCTCTGCCCCTTTTATTGGGTTCTTTGTTCATACAAAAGTTGGATTGATGGGGGGTTTCTGTATGAACCTACAATGCTTCAACCCTGGAGTAAGGTGTCAAAAGACCGTTCCTTCCCCAGGATGAAAGAACTCACAAAAATAAAGGCAGCTATAGCAAAACCTAGGGTTTCAAGCCTGGAGTAGGGCGTCAAAAGACTCCTCCCTCCCCAGGAACAAGAACCAAAAACAAACAAAAACCACGGAAAACCCTAATTTCCCAGATTTGAAGCAGGGTGAAAAAAATTGTCCCTCCCCAAGGTGAAAGCTAGGGATTTCCCAAAAAGAAAGCACACACAGGGTTTTAAAAAAACAATTCTAGCTCAAGGCCTCGAGTAGGGCATCAAAGGACTCCTCCCTCCCCAGGACAAGAGAATGGCCCAAAATAATCAGAAAACAAAAATGAACAAATAGAAAGAGTAACTACACTCAGGACCTGAAGCAGAGTGAAAAAACTCGTTCTCTCCCCAGGACGAGAGATTGACCCTCTGGTCGCTCCGAATCGTTGTTGCACCTTGTTAGCATCCCCGACAACGGCGCCAAAATGTTTGTGTCCAGGTAGGGGTGATTTATCTACCTTATTCCGACATTAATCTTATCAATCCGAGTGCATATCCTTTCAAGGCAATGTGCAAAGTATATGCAGGGGCAAACGCGTGATCTTTCCCAACCAAGGGTTCGTGTTAAAGATTCAAAACATAAATGCAAGATTAACAAAATTATAGAACTGCAAAAATGATTGTAAACAGTAAATAACTATAACAGCAACATGAAGTGATAAATCACACACACACACACAAAGACGTAGCACCTGATCAGAAGAGCAGGCCCAGCTCTCTGGTCAGGGTTGCGTTAGCCACAAAAAGAATTAGAACAACGAATGGATGATCTTTTATTAATCGGTAACAAAGGTTTACAATGTTGATGGGTGAACCCTCATTCACAGGATCAACCTGCATTTTATACACAGAGAGGGAGATTAACAGTTCTCCCGAAAACATAGCAACTGCAGATACAAAGATATACATTGGCTGGAACGGTATCAGCATCAGATGCCTGAGATAGCAGGAAGGCCCAAGAATAGTTCAGGGCATCTGTTCTCCGAGCTGTGCAACCTCCTGTTGATTGGTCGTTCCCAGTTCTATTGCAATACGCTGAGTTGAGGGTTCCTGTTCTCATACTGCGGTCAAACACATAGTTTAGTACCGCAAATAGATAGATTCCATGTGTTTTACTTCATTAATTAAAATATACCAATAGGACAGTAAAGGGGGAAATTTACCTTGTAAATTTAACATAACAACATGGGTAAATGAGTGCAAAAATATCAAAAAGGGTAATGGAAATAGGCAGAAAGATGGTCCGATTTGGTACCCAACAGATTCTCCAATTTGTTACGTGGAATTTTGCATCTACTAAAAAACACAACTTCCCTAAGTGGCTAGCTACACTTACAACAACAGAATTAAAGAGTTTTTTTTTTTTTTTGGACAGTAACGGTTAAATTGATTTGGGTGGCAAACAAGCTACCGCGTGCTTTTACATTGCTGCCAATTCAGAGACAGAGTTCTGAGGAAATCTGAGAGGAAATGGATTTGTTCGCCTCTAAACCGGAGATTTACTAGTCCATCCGATGTTCGGAGTCAGTGAATTGAGCTTCGTCGGCTTTGACATGAAATCTCTTAGTGTTGGTTGTTGGACAAGGTGGAACAACGCACAGTGTAGAGGACTTCCTTGGACGGATTCTGATCTGACTGTGCCTAAGAGCATCGATGCTGTTGAGTGGCGGAGGAACCTGATTGACCACGCTTTGAAGAGTCTGCAGCGGGGAGCTCCATCACAATTTTTGCGTAGCTCAGTGGAAACTGCTTTCCAGGAATAAAAGGCTCTGATTATGCTGTTCACGGCCTTAAGGCTTGAGAATAAAGTGAAGATCCAAGCTGAAACTGAAATACCCCCATGGGGATCCTTTGAAGGCTCTTGGAAAGCAGGAGTTCGACAGGAATCAGTGGTCAATGAAAAGGAACCTGAGATCAGGCCTGAGATCATCGATTTCCTTAGATTGAATTGAGAAGAGGTCCCATAGAGCAGGAAATGGGGAGAGAATAGGCAGCCCTTAGATCAAATAGGATAGGAGGATCGATCAGCAGGTACATTAAGGGATGGAGCAAGAAGAATCAATTGAGTTGACCACCAGGGATCTCCGGGTGCAGAGGGAGCCAAGATTGGCCTCCATATCAGCTTGAGAATTGAGTTTCCTTAAAATATGAAAGAAGGAGATTTTTTTGAACTTGGGCAGTAATAGCCGGATTTTTCTGATAATAGTGGCTAGATGAACCTGGTGGGAGGTCTTAGGATATAGCATTGCCTGGATGATAAGTCTTGAATCTCCAAAGACAGAGAGAGAAAGGATATTTATGTTAATCGCCAGAGTCAGCCCCTACCACAGTGCAAGAGCCTCCGCTCTGTTGTTGGTTTCGATTCCCAGACCCAAATGGAAACGCAGTTCCGGAATCCCTCCAGGACTCAATAGAACTCCACCACTGCCAGCAACCCCAGGGTTTCCTTTGGAGTCCCCGTCGAAGAATAAGCAGTGATCATCCAGGGCCGATCTCCACTTAATGAACTCCAGTTCTTCCAGCCTAATCTCCCAGTTGGCATGGACGGAAACAGGAGGAATGGGCCTTTCCTTCAGATTTGGAACCAAATCTTTGAGCCATTGCTCCTCCTCTTTGTCCAGACTCATTTCGTTCCTTGAGGAAGTATTGGCTTCCAAAGCCTCGCCCAGCAAAGCTTTTATTTTTGAGATAACTCTTATAGCAGTGCATCTTTCTTCTCGGAAAATTCTGTTATTCCTTTCCAACCACAGTTTCCAGCAAATGAATTTAGGGATCCACATCCAACTGGTTTTAAGAAGACTTTTATTTTTAAGGCAGAATGGAGATAAGCTGGCCCAAGATCGGAACAGGCCAGGGATGTTATCTGGAAAATCCAGATTAGCTGGACCTAACAACAGAACTCCCCTCCAGACTTCTTGAGCAAAGGGGCAAAGCAGCAACAGGTGACTAATAGTTTCTTCATCAGACTAGCAAAGTGGACATCTGGAAGGTCCTTCCATCCCTCGTCTTCGCAAGTTATCTCTGGTAAGAATGCTTTGGTGTGCAACAGTCCAACATAAGAAGTCGATTTTTGGGAGAGAGGGGAAATCCCATATAAATTTCCATTGGGCTGGATTGGGTGGAGCATATGGGACAGCCATAATTCTTTTATGACCTTCGGAAACAGTGTAAGAGCCAGAGAGGGAGCCCCAGCCTCTTTTGTCTTTAGTAGTGGCCTTTGAAGGAGATTTTCCTTGGAGCATATCTAATAGTAGAGAAGCTTCCCCCTGCAGCATAATGGGGACCTCCCCCAGGTTCCAGCAGTCCCAGGTTCTATCAGGAGCTTCCTTCCAATTTGAAATATCCCACAAAGTGTGCAGATTGCCATACTGAAGCCAATCTTTGATGTTTGCAAGACCTTCCACTTGGTTCAATGGTTGGTCACCCAAAATCGAGTCATCCCAAATTTTGATTTTTCTTCCATTACCAGGGATCCAATAAAGGTGATGGCTGAATTACTCCCTAGCAGCATTACAAAGATTGAAGATCGGTGATCCTTTTAGAAGTCTTGGAGGCTTATCCAGGCATCTCAAACATTGCCCTTGGAAGTATTTCTTCCAAATGACTCTTTTACTCCAGCTAGAATTTCCAGAGACTAAATTCCACAGAATCTTGGATCCCAAAGCAAGATTTTGGGCAGCCAAGTTACGCAGATGAAGGCCTCCTTCCAGAAGTGGTCTCTTTAGAGTTTCCCAGTTCACTAAATGGATCATTCTATCATTGTTATTCCCACCTTCCCACAGAAATCTTCTCAACAGGCTGTCCAATTTGCTGAGAAAGGTTTTGGGGGCTAGGAGAATAGAGTTTTGGTATAGAGGCATGCTTATTAGGACCGATTTCATAAGGATGACTTTCCCTGCATTATTCAGCCAAGAGGCACCCCAAGCTTGGATTCTATTCTTTATCTTATCTATCAGAGGCAGCCAGTGAGCAACTTTAGGCTTAGATTTGAAGATTGGGATCCCGAGGTATTTAAATGACTCCCAGTTTCGAATTCCATCCATTTCTAAAAGTCTTGCAATATCAGACAACTCTTTGATCGAGCAGTTCCAGCCATAGATAGAGAATTTTCGATAATTGATTTTGTTGCCCGAGATCAACCTGTAAATGTCCAGCTCCCTCTTGAAATGTCTGGCAGAGATTATGCTGGCTCCTCCGAGCAACAAAGTGTCGTCGGCGAACTGGGCATGATTAATGTCTTTCACCTTGTGAGTAGTTCTGAGGCCAGGCAGAGTTTGATTTTGCTGATTATGATCGAGTTGGAAACTAAGCACCGAGGCCTGAACAACATATAGGAGCGGAGACAAAGGACATCCTTGTCTCAGGCCCCTAGAAGCTTGGAAGAAGTCAGTAGAACGGCCATTGACCAAAGGCGCGATCCATGGTGAGGCAATACAGGCTTTCACCCAGTTTATGAAGTCTGATGAGAAGCTGCAAGTGGCAAAATATCTACAGTCTCTAGAATTTGAACCTTACATCAAAATGCCAACCACCAACCCTGATTACATATTGTTTCTGGGTATTTATAGATTTACATTACAAGGGCACTTGGCCATTTAGGTATGGAGGGGTCATAATTGACCACCAACTGCATTTAATGGCCTGATGGAGTCTCCGACTGTGTTTTCTTGCTTTAGTGGATGAATCCGATTTGCTTAGCTGTTGTGTTGTCCTCTTAGGCAGTTGGAGTGCTCGTACTAGCAGAGTTCCACAACTGATAAATGCAGTTACAGGGTCGTGCTCTATCCTTTTCTCCCTTGGCCATGCCTTCTGTTAAATATGGTTGTTGAGGATTTACTGTGACTGGTACTAGCAAGCTGGTCACCTTCCTCCTTCGAGCAAACGGAGTGGTCAGAGGATGTGGACTGCATGGTGAGTGGACAATATGGATGAGCGGAAAGGATGGCCGTCGGATCGGGGAAATGGATGGCAGAGGTGGCTCGGTGGAGGATATCGATAGAGGTGGGAGTGGGTTGAATTTGGACCATTAGATCTTAGGCTGCCAGATTGAACGGTGATCGGGAGGCGAAGTTACGCAGTCATTATCGGGTGGGAGCAGTCTAGTTGGGTGGTAATGGTATTGATCGCATAGCTTTCGGGCCCTGAGCGGTAAAAGGACAAGGTCGCACGATTCCATTCAGTGATTGACACATAGCGGCGGATGAGAGAGAAAAACCTATCTCATCACGCGCTAATGTTCGATTAAATCGCAGGCGCGATAAAATCGAATGCCGTCAGATCTTTATGGAAATGATCAAATGGTAGCGAATTGATCATGCGGATTACTTTATCGGACGCGACGAGAGACGTTAGATTCGGCAGGTATGAAATGCGATGAGTTTTGATAGCGTGAAGTCATATGGTTGAGGTTTTATAGTGGGTTTGGGCTTGAGCGCTTAGGGCTAATGCCAAAGGGGTTAATTTGTCGGATTTAGGAGGAAAATAGAGGAATGGAGGTGGCAGGGGTGGGGGAAGTGGGATGGAAGGAAAAGGGAAAATGACCCATGAGGGACCCCTTTGAAGACACCATCACATAGACTAGATTTTCCTCTGACCTTGGAAAATCAGCATTGCATAGCAGCGCTAACACTGGCTCCTTCTAGGGATGAGATCCTCCCTGTGAGGTCTCAAGAACCGTAGACCACTGCCTTTCATACAAAACAAAATTAGCAATAATTCCTAGCGTTCCATTGGGCATGGAGTGTAATTAAGCCTACACTAAAACTTTGTAAAAGAACATATTTACAATGCTCATGCCTACAGGCCTTAAAAAACATAATTCTTCAAAAACCGCCCATTAATTAGGCCATCAAAATTGTTTTTCCTTCCAAACTCTACAGCATGAAAGTATTGCTCCCCTAGACCTGGGCGATGACAAATGATCCTGTCCTTAGAGTGTTGATTTTACCAGGATCTCCTTGCCTTTTCTTTAGTGCATCCCATTGGAGAAAACAATCATCATACTAAGAATTGACCCTTTTTACCTTTCTATGAAAGGTTTCTTTCTCTTGGTCAATGTGCATATCAGCCAATTCATCAAAGAATTGCAAAAGCGGGTTGATTTGATCACCTACCTCAAACAGTTTAGGGCATTTGACCTTATCAAGTAGAGATGGTTTATATTTCACCCCCTCTCTGTATGCTCTCATCCTTGGATGTTTTTCGTGGAAGCTTTTGTACATCTGCTGAATAACAAGGGCTACTGTGTACTCGGCTGTGTCATTTGTGGCTTGAGAAATTAATATAAATGGTGAATCTATGTATTCTTGTGTTAGGGACACAAAGACTTCACCTGCTCCTATAGCTTTCTTAGAACAAACCCCATTCAAGGAGGTGTCCCAAATCTGTGCACCTTCTTCCTCTATGATCTGGCAAACTGCCCTTTCAAGCTGTGTGGAGGCCAACTGGGCAGGCTTCGGAATATCAAGACTGAGATTATCCATGTCAGCTTTGGGCATTGAATCATAGCTGGCTCCAGTGCCTCGGGGGGAATTATGAGGGATTGTCTCTTGAACAGACAAATAAGCATAAGATGATGGGGAGTTGACCTCACACTTTCTGATCATTGGGCTGAGGATAATAGCAGGTTGGTCAATTTGCAGATTTGCATAGTCATTAGAAGCTTGGCTGGCTTTAGGCTCAGGCTCTTCGATGATAGATTTCTTGAAGGACTCATTCTTCACTGATTCAATCAGAGGCATGGGTATTCTTGACTTTTGGCTTTCTGATTGAAAACTAAAAGAAGGATGGGAACATTCAAGGCCTCTTACCTCTATGGATAGAACTTTGAGGATGATGGGATAGGTTGTTGGTTGCTTCTGCTTATAGGCTTGTTGTTCTGCAGGGACAACAAAATTATGAGCAGGGCCTTTGAATAATGACTTCTCATAGGTAGCTTTGGTTAAAAAGGGGGCACTGCCCTTGTCTTCCATACCATGGACCTCATCATCTTCTTCAAATTGCTCCTCTTCCATGACCATTTTCTGAAAAAGGGGCTTCGCCCTTTGGTCCTCGTTTTCATCTTTGTTTCTATGTGAAATCTGCAATTGCTCCTTTGCTCCTCTATATCGATTTGGATTTGGAAGAGCAAAGGTATTAGGAGCCCTTGCTTTCCCAGAATGTTGCTCAACCTTTAATTTGGAAAGTTCAGAGGCTAATGACTCTATCATCCTGGACATTTTATCCATATTAGGATTTGAGGATGATGAGGGCTCACCCCTCTACCGTCTTCTATCATCATTACCTTCGAGCCTTTCTGTAGCCATGATGTTTGATTCTACTTCCAGGGTTGCCTCCTGCATATCAACCAAAGAAGCACATCTTCTCTCCCTCAATAGTAAACAAAAATAAGAATCGAAGGCATTGGCATAAGTGAGCTTAGCAGAGGTGGGGTGGGTTTCACTTCAGCTGGTATCCTGTTGTACATGCGGTTAAATCTCTTATTGAAATCAGACAGCAGGTCACCATTTTCCCTCTGCAAGTTCCCAAATTCAGTATGATGGTAGAGCAAAGCTTTATGAACTCATCATCTAAGGCCTCAATGTCTGCTATAGACCTAGGGGCTAATTCTTTGAACCATTTTGTAGCCTCTCCATCTAGGCTTTGGACAAAAACCCTCATCCAAACATCATCTTCACTGATATCTAGGTTACCAGCATAGCTACAAAAATAATCAAGGTGTTCTTCAGCTATTACTCCCTCTGTACCAGTGAACTTAGGCATGTATTTCTGATGCTCTCCTGTAGGCATGACATTCAAACGAACAGGCAGGACTAGGGGTCCATACCTAGCAGCTATGATTCTTTCCATTTTGGTAGGTGCTTGTTGGCCTGCCATGACTGGGATGGGTGGAAGGGTACTGGTCGTTTGGATGAAAGAAGGCTGAGAAATGAATGACAGGGTTGAAGGAAACTGATGGACTGCAGGGGAGGTTTTATTTGTACTGAGATCTAAAGGGGAACTTATTGTAGAAGGAGCTTTATGGATCTCTGAGAGTATTTCTTCACTGATAGTGCTAGGCTCTATATTTTCAACATGTACATGCTCAGTTACAAGCCTTCCTTGCAGAGATACATAAGACTGTTTAGGCTTACCTGATTCTGATGCTCCTTTTCGTGATATCTTGCTTTGCTTAACAATCTTCTCATGGTCAGGCACTGGGTCAGTTGGTGGTTTCTGAGGATTTCTCCGAGTATGCCTCACAAACTAAGCTAGAAATGTGATGTGGAGTCGCCAAAAGGTTGGTCCTCCAGTAGAGTCCCCAGATAGATGATTACAACCAAAAATGTGTCCAAACTTTATCTATCATCAAAACTGGATCTGTGTCATTCTCCCAGGGAAGTTGAGCTTCAATCTCCTCTCTCCGGCAATAGCGCCAATTATGTTAGGATTCCAAGAAACTCTCCTAGGTTGTAGCTCAGAGATGCCTAGTAACATATAAATTCAACTATTGTTGCACGTTTAAGGGAAGGAATGATGGTTTGTTCAAGCTAGATAACCACTTCTACTTTGTTTCACTTCAGACATGCGTGAACACCCCTAGACTACAAGGCTTTAGACCACCAAATGCTCACAGTTTAGATATTGGGTGAATATGGAGAATACCAACCACACCAGCAGATGCACAAGACCATGTGATGGCTAGCTGCAACTAGTAAAGAAGCTTGTAAATCTATTCTACTAATGCATAGACAGGATGACAGCTCTCTTGCACCAGATAGAAAGAAACCTGAGTAACCTACTCAATGATGCATACAAGATTCTAACACAGAGATAAGATGACAGTTATCTAGTGCTAAAGATCAGGAGCTCAAGAATACAGCATATCAGGCACAAGCTTAGAGTAAGAAGAAAATGGACAGTGAGCAGTTAACAACAAAAGAAGCTTCTATTAGCTGAAAATGAAGACGAGACGCTGCAAGTGACAAAATATCTACAGTCTCCAGAAGTTGAACCTTACATCAAAATGCCAACCACCAACCCTGATTACATCTTATTTCTGGGTATTTATAGATTTACATTACAAGGGCACTTGGCCATTCAGGTATGGAGGGGTCATAATTGACCACCAACTATAGTTAACGACCTGATGGAGTCTTCGATTGTGTTTTCTTGCTTCAGTGGATGAATCTGATTTGCTCAGGTGTTGTGTTGTCCTCTTAGGCAGTTGGAGTGCTTGTACCAGCGGAGTTCCACAACTGATAAATGCAGTTACAGGGTCATGCTCTATTCTTTTCTCCCTTGGCTATGCCTTCTGTTAAATATGGTTGTTAAGGATTTACTATGACTAGTACTGGCAAGCTGGTCACCTTCCTCCTTCGGGCAAACGGAGTGGTCAGAGGACGTGGACTGCATGGGTGAGTGGACGATATGGATAAGCAGAAAGGATGGCCGTCGGATCGGGGAAATGGATGGCAGAGATGGCTCGGTGAAGGATATCAGTAGAGGTGGGAGCGGGTTGAATTTGGATTATTAGATCTTAGGCGGCTAGATCGAACGATGATCGGGAGGCGAAGTTACGTGGTCGTTATCGGGCGGGAGTGGTCTAGTTGGGCAGTAATGGTATTGATCGCACCGCTTTCGGGCCCTGAGCGATAAAAGGACAGGATCGAGCGATTCCATTCAGCAATTGACACGTAGCGGTGGATGAGAGAGAAAAACTGCTCTCATCGTGCGCTAACGTTTGATCAAATCGCAGGCGCGATAAAAGTGAATGCCGTTGGATCTTTATAGAAATGATCGGACGGTGGAGAATTGATCGTGCGAGTTACTTTATCGGACGTGATGGGAGCCATTAGATTCGGTGGGGAAGATCAATAGCGGGGATGAAATGCGATGAGTTATGATAGTGCGAAGTCATATTTTTGAGGTTTTACAGCGGGTTTAGGCTTGAGCGCTTAGGGCTAAGGCCAAAGGGGTTAATCTGTCGGGTTTAGGAGGAAAATAGAGGAATGGAGGTGGCAGGGGGGGAGAGTGGGATGGAAGGAAAAGGGAAAATGACCCATGAGGGGCCCTTTTGAAGACACCATCACACAGACCAAATTTTCCTCTGACCTTGGAAAATCAGCGTTGCATAGCAGAGCTAAAGGTTCCAAAATCAAAGCATGGGAAAAATTTTGGAGGGTGGTTGTAGCCGCTACAATAGAACTACAATAAGTAGTTGTAGCGTGTGAGTCAAGCACAAATTGAGCATCAATATTTTCTCCCCAGATTGATGGAATATGCTGAGAAAAGTTATTAGTTCATATATATGTTGGCTCCCTTTTCAGTGAAATTGTTCTTGGCTTCAAAGTACATTGAATTACATGAATGTAGTCAATTATGCTTATACTTAATTGAGCTAATATGCCCATTCTACATCTTAGTATGAGGGTGATGTGTAATTCCATCTGTGCTCGATGTGGAGTTGACATGCTTCCCTCTCAAAAAAAAAAGTATTATGTAAATAAAAAAACAATTTTATGTATAATAAAAAACAAAAAATAAATATGCTATGCATGTTTAGTAAGTTGCCCATATGAGGTAATGTAATTTCATATCAGCTTTAAAAGGAGGTAAAGTAATTAGAAGTTAAAAAAATGTGTGAATAAGATGTTTAAATCGTATACTTTTCAATATTTCAATATAGGATTTAAATAAATTATTTGAAAATATGTTTTAACTAATTTATATCTATGTCAACTTCATTTACAAATTATGATTTTAATAATGTGCACGAGCCTTCATAAGAGAAAATTTTTAAATTTTAATTAGTGATCATCCATGGATATGGAACCATTTAGAGTTCTGATTCAAATCAAGACAATAGAGGAATAAGAGATAGGAGCTAAAAGTTCAAAGCCATGATCATCTAACACCTTTCAAGGATTGTGAAAGTGTTCCCATTACATCAAATCATGTAGTTTTATAAGGAGAATTCCCTAACACATATAAACTTAGTTATCAAAGATATTGGAATTTAGATTTGAATGCAAGGGCGTCCATACCTTAAAATTCTATAACACATCTAAGTAATATATACAAATTACTAATCCATCTATATTGATTGGTGTTAAGTTACTTGTAAACATGGAAAATTTTAGGGGCTAATATACGTAGATGGACTAATTTTACATGATCTTTCAAAAAAAAAAAATCACCAATTTCCATTTTTTAGAAAAATGATTCGCCCAAATTTTACAATATAAAATCATTTTACCTTAAAAATCACCAACATTATGTAGAAAACATTTTATCAATATAAATTACATCAATAAACATTTTATAGTTTGCATATTGAAAACTAATGAAATTCTCCAATAATTTTAAACTTCTAAATATTTTTTTATCAACCATTTCCCATACAAATTTGGATTTGAATATTATACACAAAGCCCAAAAAATTTGGAAAAAAAAGTTTAAAATTAAAAATTTTAATTAATGATTATCAAAAGGTTGCAATAAGCCGGTTTCTTGGAGGCAAATCGAAGAGTGTGAAATGCATCCACAATAACAAAATATAACAAAATCAAAGCTCCATGAAGTTTCTATGTTGAAAACATCGTTGTGTAACCGTATTGATAGATCGCTACAATTGCGGCACCTGTGGCAAGGCCTGCGGCTTTGAACATGCCTGTTGTAACAGGAAATGCCACAATGCGTGCTGTAACAAGAAATGCCACAACGTTGATGCGGCGTCACTTGCAACATAAGTGTATATATGGAATGTGCTCTTATGCCTAACCATTCTTATTTCTTTTCTATTTCTTATGATCAATTACAGTCTGTCATGAGGATTAGAATGTATGGGTCAAGCTCTAAAAACATAAACTGCGCGCAAAATGACGCAGCAGTTAAATAAAACTTAAAAAATGAAAAAATAAAAAAATAAAACTTACCGATAGCAACTCCAAAGCCATCATTGTTGTAACCTAAGCCATCATTGTTGTAACCTAATTATACTGCTAGCGCTCCATCACTTAGAGCAAAACCAATAAAGCTACCTCGCTACTCCATTCCTCAAATCGAGGTCTAAAATTGTTAGTCTACTCAAATGGAGTCGTCTACCGAGGCAGAGACGGTTAAAAGTGGTACGGTTAAAAAGTGGTCTAAGAAAATTTAAAAAAATCTTGTCTAGTGGTCGGAGACAAGAAAATTTAAAAAAATCTTGTAGAAGCAGTATTTGAATCGTGTTTTTGATGGTGGAAATAAATTCTAATACCATCAAAAACATCTAAGACACCTAAAATTTTAAAGTTTAATAATTATAACGTGGATATACAAAAAAATCCAAATTCCTTACCAAATTTTCTCTAAATATAACTGGAGTTTCCAGAACTTTCTAAATAATTCCTCGATCTAGTTAGACTACAGGTACTCAAATGGGCTCGCCAAAACCCCTAAATGTCTTGGGAAGAGGATTGAAACCTATGAATTCATTTCATAGTAAAAGCTAACATTATTACAAAACCTCCGCTCAAACTTAACATGTAAAATCCAATATTTTCTATAAAACTGCTAGTAAGGGTAAGCAGATTCTATGCCACCATGATGAGATGAAATAACGAGTAACTGAAGTCATCCATTACGATCAGACTTCCATTGGGGGGCAAGAATGCGTTATCAGATTGTTTGGATTTCGGACAACCGTCATTCATTCAATTTGATCCACGTGTAATACTGTAATAATGAGTAAAACGTGTAATACTGTAATAATGGAGCAAAACATCAAACGTTTATTTTAAGCCTTCCATTTCTCACATATGATTTTTACATTCAATGAAGTTATTTGTTAGAATTCCATCCACAAGAAACATTTTTTATTTTATAGTATCTAATTTAATTAAAATTCGTCAAAATTACCTTTTCTGTAGCGCGAGCAATGCCAACTGTCATTGGCGCATCTGCACCACTACTCCCCAACACAGTGGAGTCCGGTACATCCAGATGTATCAAACCGTTTCAAGACATTAAATGTTCAACACCTGAAAGCTCTTTTAAGTTAGGACAGTCAACAATATCCAGTCGTCGGAGCTTGGTCAGCCCAGCCAACCTCTCTATTCTCTGCAGCTTCCCACAGTCATATACATCCAACACTTCCAATGATACCAATGTTTCAATACTGGATAGCTCTTTCAATTCTCTGCACCACTTAATGTTCAATATTTGAAGTTTTGCAAGACCACGAAGCCCCTCTATTTTCTGCAATTGACAACAGTTAATCAATTCCAGTTTTATGAGTGCTTTTGGCAATGTTCCGAGCTTCACAAGACCATTACAAGACATCACGATGAGATGTTGAAGATTGGGGCAAAAACCTTCAGCAAATGATACCTCTGATATTTCGGTTTTGTACAGTTCGATGTGTTGGAGCTGCACAAGCTTGGACATGTCAATGGAAGAGCTCAAATCACCTAATATTCTTTTCCCACTCAACTGTCCTGATCCCGATGCTGCTGTTTGCCCCTTAACCAACCCTTCGCTGAATACACATTCATTGACTGTCAACTTAACCAATTGAGTCAACACTTTATCCGGAATAGGCAACGAGTTCAATTCCTTGCAATTATTGCCTTTACGGAGCTTCAATTCCTTCAAATTTACATCAAGAGGAGACGGCACCATTTCCAGGAAATACCAATATAATTTTTCCAGAGACAGTTGATGGGCGACTTGGAGAGGCAATACCTCAACTTTCGTACAACCAGAAAGATTTATATATTCAAGCTTTCTGATATCTCCAAGTGTTTCGCTGGAGATGGTTAAATTACTGCAACCGCTTAAATCAAGGTATTTAAGCTTCATTAAAGCTCCGAAGGAATTTGGAAGGCGCCGCAAATTTTCTGACCGAGACAGATTGATGTGTTCCAGGTTTTTTAAATTCCCCAAGGAATCTGGCAGGTACTTCATTTCTGAGAAGCCTGTTAACTCGAAGTGTCTCAAGGAAGTCAGATCACAAAATTCGTCAGGCAAAGTTTTGAGATTACCCATGGATGGACATTTCAGGATAATCAGTTCAAGGTCCTTCAAGCGCCCTATGGACTTCGGTAGCTTTGAAAGGGGAGAATCTATAACCAACTCTCGCAACTGCAACGGCGCCTGCAAAATATTCACGGATTCAAGTATAAGAAAGATTTTGAAGATTCCTTTCCACAAAACCCTGCAAATTTGTTGAAGACCACGCGTTGCTAAATCAATAGTGAATGAAAACACAAACATAAAAAAATATCTATTTACCTGATCTTTGCCTTTCCACAATTTTTTCAGAACGCTGCTGATTACTTCTAAAACCCTTAAATTCTTCAATGGAACCTTGTGAAGAGACGAATAGGAACATTTCCGCCAGCGAAGCCATATGAGATTTGGTGCGTCCAGCCTCTCTGAAATGCGTAGCCAGTCACCATCTTCAACATCAAGAAGCTGCAAGTCAGTATTGCGCAGTCTACTAAGAGACTTCACGGACGGGTCATGCCGCAAAATCCTTTGGTACCATGACTCGCGATCTCCCCGCACTTCAGCTGACTCATTATCACGAGCCGTGCTGATTCCCGTCCTAATTCCTCGCACTTTGATTATTAGGTGTTCATCGTGCAAGAAATTATCAATATTCGCCGTCGGACCACAAAAGCGGCGCGGCAAACTTGAAACCTCCCCAATAATTTCTCTTCCCATAACCCTAAGGTGATTATGCATTTTTATCTTATCTTCACTGTCCACATGGACAAGAGATTTATTCTGTAGAGTTTGGAAGCCCAGCAAACCTTTCCAGCCCGATCCGTCCCATAACCTTATTGCCATATCCCTCCTTTCATTTATGAAAAAACTGGCGATGTCTAAGAACATCTCCATTTCGTCTCTTTCAAGTTCATCTAAACTAATTCTAAGTCTCTCTCGTATTTTCTTAGGAACAACTTTTTGAACTCGATCCAAATGATCTTCCCAACGACTTTTGTCATATTCTCCACGAACACGTAACCCAATCACACTCAAAGATAATGGCAGTCCATCACAAACTTCTAAGAAACGATCTACCAGAGATTCAAATCCTGGAAGCGGATAAGGCTGATCGAAGGCATGTGCGCAGAAGAGATCCCGAGAATGTTGTAGACTAAGGCCACAAAGCTTATATATTGAGGAGACTTGAGTCCGTGACTTTGTAAGAACATCTCTATCTCTAGATGTGATCAATATTGAGCTATCTGAACTCAGAACAGTTTGAAGGGTCAAAACTGCGTCCACCTGATCCACATTTCTTACATCATCTAAAATTACAAAAGTTCTATGCTTCCCTCGAACTTCATCCTTAAGCTTTTTCTCTAAATCGCTTTTATCTTCATTTTCAATCGATAAAAAACAGGATTTACTGTATTGTGACCTCTTCCTTTCGAAGAGTTCTCTTGCAAGGGTTGTCTTTCCCACTCCACCCAACCCAACAATTCCCACTACCATAAGTTTTCCACTCTGCTGCTGCGATAGGACTATGTTTTCAAAATCATTAACCTTTTCATTCAGACCACATGGATATTTGGCCACCTCCAAGCTTGCTCCTTTTAGTATTTCCAGCACTCTCTCAACAACATTATCCAGCAATTCCCCCTCGTCACTGGATATAAACAAAAAAATGGAAAAAAATTACATCTAGTGAGAAACAAACGCCTGTGTATATCTATACATAAAGTAATACAATACAGAGGGGATAGATTGAGCTCTCACTCATTACAGGCCTCCAGCTCAAAACCGCTTATTCCTGCAACATCAAAAAGAGCATTTCTCCAATTTTCGATAGTAGCGGAATCGTATCGCAGCTTCTCCTCGTGCGTTTTCTTGGTTTCGAGGTTGTGAAGGGCTTTTGCATACAAACCATCTTCCCCTCGCGTCCTTTTGAGCTCGGAAGGGTTGACATGGTAAAATACCGGGATAATGGTACTACCTGATTCCCTCATGAGCACAAGCTCATTCAAACACCATTGTGATTCCGCATAACGTGGAGAGAAAATGGCGACGTGGATGGAGGCGCTTCGGATAGCGCCTTCGATTTGAGAAGTTATCTTTTCTCCTTCTTTCATTTCGCTCTGGTCCAGAAAGACCTTCAATCCATTTTTAACAAGACTACGGTAGAGAGTGCTAGCAAAGGTTTTCTTAACATCAGGCCCGCGGTGGTTTATGAAAACCTGGTAATTTTTATCGTCGCTGGGATAAGCAGCGGCAGAGGCAGAGGGCCAATTGCTTTCAAATTGAATTTGAGTTTCGGGGTCGCTTGTGCGGAATGAGGATGCAGACGGTGAGCAAGCCATAGTGAATTCGCGAATACAGAAATGTGATTTGGGAAAAGATATGAGTCGTTTGCGAAACCAGGAGAGGTAAGGTCATGAAAAATGTTGGTTAAGTGCAGAGATCTAATATTCACATTAGACCCTTCACTTTGTCGGTGATGTATCCACTGTCCAATTTTTCCATTGGGCCCTGTATGTTTCGACGCGTTTTAAGAGGAATAACGTGAACGATCACACGCGTCGAAAGACCATCGTAACCGTTCGGGTAAACGCGCATCATATCAGCGACGCTAAACAGCATGTCGTCTAAGGACATCCCACCCAACTTTAGAGGAAGCACGCACAAGAATGAAGATGCTCTACCATGTAAAATTTGAATGGATATGATGACTATTATTTGCACTAATTTAATCATTTAGGGGGGCCACCACACGCAAGACAGAATATTTTCTGCCACTCGAAATTTATCGTCCGAAAGAATTTGGCTGCTAGAGTCACAATTGCATCTTTATTAGTCCAGTAATCGATATCGCGATGTTTATCATTAATTGAGCTCTTTATTCGAGTTCCTTATCACTTATAATTAAAGTTTTTAATCGCATATGGTTTCACCATGTTATTTGGCCTCTTCCCGAGGCAAATTGAGACAAACCATATCTTATTTGGTTTTTAAAGGTGTTGTATGCCTAGACTAATGTTAGCATTAGTCTCCAGTGTTAAATGTTAAATGTTATACTTGTTTAGGTAATTGGATAATTGGCTATGCCATATAGTAGCTTGGTTCTGCCACGTGCACACCATGCCCCTGCACACCATGCATTGCTCTGTCATGCATTTCCAGTTTCGTGTAATGTTCAGCGGCCTTCACTTTTGCTGTTCTTCAGTCTTATTCAGGTGTATATGCTTCAGGCACCCGCTCTCCGGACTCCGCCCAATACGCAGGCGGTGATCCTCGCCCCCGTCCCGCAGGCACAGAAGGTCTCAATCGTCTCCCCGCCATATTCCTTCCAAATCCCATGTAGGAGAATATTTACCCCCGCAGATATCGAACACTTCCAAAATTCGGACTCCGGAAGGTCTTTTCTGGGCTTCGTGGTGGCGCTGAGCGAATCGATCCGTGGTCATAAGATCTCCGATGAATGCCACGAATCCCCATCCGTGAAGGCCATCGTCGAAATTCTGGGGATTATGGATGCGTGGATTGACGAAATACCGCCCCTCCAGTAGCCCGCGCGGTATGGAAATCCCGCTTTCCGGCAATGGCAGGAACGACTCCACCATGGCCAGGAATTGATGGACAGGGTTTTGACGCCAGATCTTCGTGCTTCGATTCCTGAGATTTTCCCTTATTTTACAGATAGCTTTGGAAACGCTATGAGAATCGATTACGGGACTGGTCATGAGGCTAATTTTGCGGCCTGGCTATTTTGCCTCGCCAAATGACCAGGCTGGCTTCAATTGAATCAGGAACTATTGTCACGGCAATCGACCTGCTTCATCTTCACATCTTCGCAGCCTCATGAGGTACAATTCTGAAATTAATATAAATTACAAATTATGAAATAAATTTAAACTACGATAAACAATAAGTAGCAATAAGTAATACATAAGTAATTCATGCTATTAAGAATTTTTTTTCGCTCTTTTCTCTCTTGAAGGTCTTATAGCTTTTCATTTTGTTTCAGATGTTTTGAATCTCATTTCAAAGACCAAATTGGGCAGTTTGATTGCACTGCTAGTCAGACAGAGGATGAGAACAGAGTATAATACAAATTTGCAACTTGCAACTATAGATTTAGATAAAATATTGTTAATATGAGAAAAATACCAGGCCTCAAACACACAGGTCGTTGCTAACGAGAGTCGTCAGCCCCACAGACCCATAAAACTTGGCTAAGAAAATACTGCGATGCTTATCCGTTGTAGTAAGGTCTCAGAATGCAAGATTCCATTGCAGGTAAGGTCTCAGAATGCAGGATTCGATGCAACCCTTTGGCAAGACTCGACAACAATTGCAACTCATCCTCATTATATCTTCTCATATGACAAACAGGCAGAGAATGAATAAGAATATTGCGTTCACAATATGTGCGCACAGGATTTGGCAATCTGATATATAAAAAGGGAAAAGAAATTTCATGCATTCCGAGTTCATAAATTATTCTTTTCTTATCTGATCTTTCATGGTAATCTCGAGAGATATCTATTTGTAAGCATCGATAAACTTATTTCAAAGTTTGCCCTAGATTATTTTTTAAGCCAGGTTTTGAGCCAAATACGTGAAACAGAACGCAAATGGTAATGCATAAACAACCAAATGTTAATGCATGAACAACCATTTTGAATAGAAAGATGTATAATCACTTACAAATATGATAGAACTCTCACGGAGGTATGTTAGAACTCCCACTGATTTATTTGATCATATTCAATGGCTATGCAGATTGAAGTTCTGATCCTGTCACCTGTACAGATACTCTGTTAACCTGAACTGTAGGGTCTTAGTAACAACAAAAATCCAACTTACATTCAGTTCTCCACCAAACAAACAATATTGAGCTGCTTGCCAAGCAATATTGAATTGTTTCATAGCCGGGCTGATATGCTTCCATCTGTAATGGACACATGCCAAGATGTCTCAACAATTGTTGATATGCTTGCACGTGGAATGCCAATTTGTTATGTACCCACATGATCGAGCTTCATAATGATGAACAAATAGATCCTCTTGGCACATTGGCGGAATTTCTGGAATTGGTTTTTCTTTTTCACCACGAAAGCTTTATAATTCAACTCTGTCTGAAAGAAAAAGAAGGCACACTGGTCGAAAGGAAAGGCACATTGGGTGGAATTCCAGTCTTTTTCTTCGGCTTTGAACGAGAAATATCGTATGTTCTTTTACGATGCGCGTGCTTTCCTGAGAATGACGACTGCTACATCCTTGGCAAATTCCCTGAGAGCAACAATGCGTGTAGGGCGTGGGGTGAGACAATATGTTTAAAATGATGTTTCTGTACATTTGTTAGTTGCAGAGTTCTAGGGTGACAGATGTCCCTGGGCCAGTAGAGTTATCATAATTCATAGCCCACGTGCATACCACTATGGTTCTCGGCTGGAGCATCAGGGAAGGCATGTATTTATATGACGTGGTGGTGGAATTGTAAAACCAGTTCCTATTCTAGGAATGAGTGGATTTTTTTCTTCCAGCCCCAGGCAGGGACTAGCTGCGGTGCAACTCCTCTTGTTTCAAGTTGAAGTAGATAAAATATCAAAATGAGTATTATTCAACATGTAATATGATGGAGTATAGATCATGCCTACGCTAATGATGGCTCTGACATGTCAAATGGCCTATCTTTGCAGGCGTGGAGGATCAAACATGATCGCATTTTGTAGCCATTTCCGCCTACCATACCGGGAATGAATTCATTCGGCGGTGTACCTAATATGAACATGAATAGCTATAACTTATTGGAAATGAAGGGTTTGATTGATCCAACAATAAAGTGAATTGTTGATACAATAGTATTATCCACTACTCTCAAGGTAGAGTTACCAACAAGCACTCATTACCTGCCAAGAAAAATGTCTCAAAGAAACTACTCTACCACGGCCTCGAATGCGATCTCGGTTGCATTACGTTTTTTGATCAACGATTATTTTTGTATGAATATTTATTTCTCAAGAATTTGTTAGTGATAATTTTTTTAGCTTGGGCAGTCATTGGTTTTTTGTGTTGAACATGGGTTTTAGTGTTTAAGAGGGAAAAAGTAGCTTTCTATCCATTGTTTTTTCAAAGATATGTATTTTTTTTCAATGTTATGTAACTTGTTCCAATTTGGTTGCTTTACACTATTTTGAAAGTGGGTAGGATTGAGAATCTGTTGTAGCGGCTATAATCACCCTCCAAAATTTTGGCCTGCACCCAATTTTGGCACTGTTCTTGAGAGTTTCTCTTGATGACTGCACACACTTGGGTTCACCCCGTGAGCTCGTGTGAGTTCTTGCATCCGCCTTGCTTGTTCATTTCATTCAAGTTTTTGCATGTTTGTGTCTAAGTCATGCTTGCGACCATGTTCTGGTTATGTTCAAAGTCTTCACTTCGTATATGCTTGTTTTGTTCGCTATGAAAGCATTTGTCACAATCACACACATAGTCACATTCACTATCACGCAAGCGTCGTCTCGATCAATGAACGGTCAATCATGAGTGTCGTGCTTATCACTTGTAGTATCGGTTAGTCATGTTGAACATGTGTGCCTAGATGGTTTGGGTTGCTTCGTCATCGAGTCATGTGAGTGAGTGTTTGCATGATCACCTATGCACCTTTAGATCGTTCACACACTAGTCATGCTTGTTGAAGTTCTAACGACTAGACTCCCCTCTGACAGCTGGATCATCTCCCCGACATTGACTTGATCAACTATCAACCAGAACAGCGTGGAAGTACCAAGCAAGTTTTTTCAAGTTGCGCTGCCTACAAGCAATTCAATCCACTTTCGTGCTGGCCACCCAAATAGTCGGACCCGATAGTCACTTCGGGACTGACTCCCTAAAAAATTGTGCAGAGGCCACTAACCTCACTCACTCAATTGACTGATGAAATTTCGTAGACAGGTCGGACAGACACCAAGTGCCTGTCCCTATTTCCCTCAGAAAATTGTGTTGTTTTCCCAGTTAGTGATCCTCACAGTCGACCGGCTGCTCATCCAAGAAATTGCGCAATTTTCATAAGCAGATCTTCTGCTACCCATCAGTCTGCTTAGCTCAGAAATTGTGCAGAAATGATCAACAGGTCGATCTCCCAACCTTAATGCAGTTTCCTCGGCCAACAGCTCCTAGCAGCAAGTTGCCAGTTCCCTCTAGGAATTGCGCAGTTTCTACTTCCAATGACCCAACATCCAATTGCCAGTTCCCTTTGGGAATTGCGCAGGTTTGGCTGCTAGTGACCGCAACAGCCAACTGCTAGTTCCCTATGGG
This sequence comes from Pinus tabuliformis, assembly GCA_031772625.1. NCBI lineage: Eukaryota > Viridiplantae > Streptophyta > Pinopsida > Pinales > Pinaceae > Pinus > Pinus tabuliformis. The sequence goes on from CM062810.1 coordinate 564,257,130, forward strand.
AATTGTGCAATTTTGGCTGCCAGGCTCTCGGGTAGTTCCTCTCAAAAACTACGCAAGCTCTGTATGTCAACCCTCGTTGCAGCGTGGCTCGTCCCTCCTGAAAATTGCACAAATTTGGCCTTCCAACCCCTACTTCCCGCTCGTTCCAGCAGTTGCACAGTTCCTACCTACCTTGCCTTCCTACAACCCAGACTGTCCCTCCCAAAATTTGCGCAATTTTACCTTCAATCTGAGTCAGACCTCGTAGACAGTTACTGTCGACTTGGATTTCCCATCTTCATCACTCAATTATTGTTGTGTTGTTTTCATCAGCAATTCCCAGAGCCATCATCCTGCTTCACAACCTTGCTGCCTCTCCTAGCCACCTGCATCTAAAATGATCATGTGTCATGGTAGACTAGGAGGTTTTGGATTTGATGTTGTCTCGTCATGAGTGACTGCAGGTATAGATAAACCAACAAACATGGCAAGACGATGAATGAGATGAACAAAGGGAGCACATGTAGAAGGATAGGTTCACCAATGGACAAACAAATGATGCATGCGAAAAGATGTGCTCGCGAACGGATGATCATGCAAAGATATGTTCGCGGACAGATGAACGAGAAAACATGCAAGATGTGCTCACAAACAGACAAACGGATGAACATGCGCTTTTCGCGAACAAATGAGCCTATCAAGCCTTCCAACATGCAAGCAAAGAGCAATGTTCCTAAGCATCATCAAGTGAACCAAATATCATTGAAGACTCCACGCACTTTTCCATGCGGAAGTGAAGTTGTGATACACCATGAAGACATCCATCACCCAACAACACTGTAGCTCAACATGCACTCCAGCAGTATCATGGTTGTACCAACACTACCATTTTGAGTCATGTCACCCACATGTCTACTATGGGCTATGTTGTCAATCAATGTAATGTAACGTGGAAGTCCAAGAGACCCACTTGTTGTACAAAGAGTCATGTAAAGTCGAAAATTCATGGAAGTCAAATAGTCATGAGGGTAGTCGAACAACCACAAGGGTTAATTTCACCCTTGGCTATAAATACCCCCTCATTTGTATATGCAAAGGACTTTTCACCCCAGCTCCTCCCACTTAGCCAAGAGAGTCTGTAATGTTTTCTCTGAGGAGTAAGTAGTAGCTCCAATGACCCACACTCGGGGTTAGTAATGTATGGTGTAACGATGTGTCTTGGAACTTTCGCTTAATTCAAAAGCCTGCCAACAGGCTAGCACATTTTCACACATGTATTGTAACTATTGTAAGACTAATATTCAACACTTGTGATGCATGTTTCTTTAACCTATGTTCTACATCTGAACTATTTCACTTGTTGTAATACATAATCTATTAATGGAAATGTGTTGTATATGCTGTTAACGCTATCTCGCCCATGTAGACTACCTTCCGAGATACCAGACATGCCTTTCACATGAAACTTCCTGTAACAACTGTTACACTCATTCAAACTCATCCATTGAGTGTTGTACGTGTTATCTTACCATGTGTGTTGTGACTACCGCATCCGTGTGGATTGCTCCTCCGGAAGCTGTGCACGTCCTATTATGTTGTGTGTTCCTAGCTGAGTTGGGACTTCATCCCAACCAACTTGGGACTCACTCCCACCCTCTCCCTCTATAGTGAAAGAACCATTGACACAAGTAACACTTACACTCACCAGGCATGCAAACCTTACGTCTGAAAGACAAAGCAGACCACTCTCCTGTACTAACAAGCAAGAGTTGAGGAAAATCCTTAAGACAATGGCAACTGGGCCATCATACGGGATGGGACTTCCACACCAAATGGTGTGAGGTCTAATTGGGACTTCATATCGGGGTGATCCCCTGAATGTTGGCAGGTCCAGCGCTGACAACATTTTTGGCACTAGAAGGAGGGCCACCAGTTGTATATGGCTGAAATTTCCCTCACACTTATTCATCAACTATTTGGCCAAGGCAGTAAATCGCACTCCCTCTCACCTACACACGTATTTGCAGTTGGTTACTCCTCACCTCCCATAATTAAAAACGAGATTCCATATCAACACCTTCGCTCCATCCGTCCCATCACTTGCTAGTTCGCAAAAGCAATCGGATTAATCCCAGGCATACAACATCTTCCATATGCATCAAAGAGGTCAAATGCCACTCCCACCAGAGTTATTGTATCATCGGTGGAAGAAGTAGTCCTTGCCACACTTGAAGGTCTGGAAGAAACCATTGAAGATGAAGAGGAACCTCCCATCTTCTGGAAAGGCGAACAAGACACTCTTGTGATCTTGGGATCAAACTCCGATATATGAGGTAGAGGGGAAGGCATTGGAGGAGGCGGAGTTAGAGACGAACCAATCGACTCAAAGTGGAACCATCATACTTCGAAGGAGAGGAAGAGCACAAAGACGAATATGAGATGGCTGACCCAAATCTTTAATGGATGACTCAAGGACCATTGGCTCTCATCGCTGTTCTGCACAAAATGTAAAATTGAGCAGAGGGAATGAATATCGAGTTCAACTCTAAGAGCATGGTGAAGGCAAAAGACTACTTAGACAACTTCTACCTATAACTGCAGACCCTTAAGGTATGTTATGACGACATATCATGTAGATTGTTCCCATGTACCTTGGAGTGTCGCACAGCTGCATGGTATCATATCCTTCCACACAACTCAATATAGAACTGGAGTGTTTTCAAACGTATGTTGCTTGAAAATTTTGCTGATGACAAGATCTCAACCATGCTACTAAAAGAATTGGGAAGCCTTAAGATGGAGGGAAAAGAGAAAGTGAAAGATTTCAACTAGATGTTTACAGGTATCTTGAACAAGTTTACAGTGGCCATTAAACCTCATGACTCCATCATTGTTGACTATTACACATCCGCTTGCCAACTAGCATTACGCAGTTTGCCAAGCGAGCTGTGAAACCAACACTCCTAGAAAGTTGTGAAGAGGATATTTTGTTTAAAAGGATTTGCACGCAATCGGAGTCATCAAGAATGACGAATCAATGAAGGACTCCAAGGATGTGAGTAGGAAGCCCCAAGCAATGGAGAGCAAGGGTAGAGAAAAGGAAGCAACCGATATTGAGACCCTCACTCGCCTTGTCAAGAACTTGACCATGGAAATGTCCGAGTTGAAGCAATGGAAAATGGATTAATTTTCAAGTAATCATCCACCCAGACAAAGACAGACAAACAATTCATCAACTGGCTTGTCAAGCAACAATCGGTTCACTTCAAAAACTGCGTAGAAGCCTATGTTCCAACTTGAACAGTGTGCAAATTGTAAGTTCTGTTCTTTCCACGAAGAACATCACCCCAAGAACTCTTGTTTGGATTGGAAGTGAGTCGTTAGCTCTGTTTGCAGTCATACACTTGATGTGGAAAGCAATATGAAGGAATAGCCAGAAGACACTGATGATGACGAAGAGGCTACACCAGATGAAACATCAAGTTCTGGGCATGTGGTGAATGCATATTAGTGCTTACAAGTAATGTCAAAGACGAACACTGAGAAGCAGTCCCAAAAGAAAAATGATCGTTACAATCTTAGGATTAAAGGGGCTCCCCCTACACTTGGGGAGACTACTGATAAAGAAGGCGAGACTGCTGATAAAGAAGGTTGATCCAATGACCGCCCCAAGACAAAAAACACAAAGCAAGTCCGGGAAGACAGCAGTGGATAAGACTACATCCATGAGCAGCAAGTTGCAAAACACCCCGTCGGACATCTAGACATCCATTCCACCCCGGACACCTCGGTAAGTCTACCACCTATGGACTACAACATTGTTGAAGACATGAAGAAAACTCAAACGAAGATTAGTTTGTTCGAGCTAGCTAAGGTCCAGAGTCAACGAGATATCCTACTGTGTGCAATGGGACAGACAGCAATGGACAACGCAAACTCCACTTGCAAGGGAGCAAACACACCTCCCAGATCACTATCCATTGTGCTCAACACACACTGGATAGAAGAAGCAAACTCAGGTTTCTCTCTATTCCTGCTCTCGTTTGAAGTTTTTAACTATAATGTACACAATTGTTTGGTCGATTCTAGCACGATAGCCAACATCATGCAGCTCTCTATTGCTAAGAAGATCAACGCATAATGAAGCAAAATATTTGCAAGAATCATCGAACTCAATCGAACATTGGTACTAGCCATTGGTGAGCTACGAGACATGATCATCTGACTATCTCATGACAATTGATTCCACCAATGCATTAACATAGTTGTTGTGGACATACCAGAAGTATATGGTCTATTACTTATCAGAGACTGGTCTAGCAAGTTAAATGAATATTTTGCGATAGACTGGTCTCACGTGTGGCTTCCGTATAAGGGAAAATGCAACCAAATTTGGGCATTATCCGAGAGGTATATGAAACACAATTTCACTCCCCTTAACGGTGAGAATGAACCATTGGCCTTCGTAGAACTCATGTTTGACAACTGCCTCATTGAAATGACATTGGAGTGTTATCCTACACGGTCAGCTCCAACCTCATCAGACACACATTTGGGACTCCTTCCTTTCCCAACTAATGGTAATGAAACTTTTACAGTTCATTGTACCGATAGTAGCAGTAGTAGCCGCAATAGTAGTAACAGTAGTACTAGCATGCCAAACGGCCCGTGTATAGATCAGTTGTGGTCCATGGATTTTGACGGATTAGAGACTCATGATGTCTCAAGGACCAGTTGTATCTCAGTCATCTAAAACAACAAACAATATATGATCTCAAGCTGCTTGAAGTTCGAGTGCACAAACAACACTACTAAGTATGAAGCACTATCACTACAAATGAACAGAGCAACCTAGAAACCTATCATGATTACAAGTTGAAACCGCATCAACGACAAGTCTTTGACCGCTTGATTGAACAGTACCAGAATGGGTCTGCACGGGCAGATGATAACCTGAGTACACACTACATGCGAGCAATCCAACATGTGATTCTAGGTAAAGGAGGAGATAAGTTGTTACAACGAACATTAGGTCACATGTACATGTTGCTTTCACTCCTTATACAGAAAAAATTGACTAACATTTTGGATGATTGGATTACTTGCAAAGTTCAACATCACACTTGGTTTTCTAATTTAAATTCTGCACGTAAGAAATCCAAGAAAATCCTCTTATGCATTGATTCTAGAAACTTGAACCGTTCCTGGAATAAAAACAACTACCCTGTTCCATCATCAGAGCCCAGATGGCACACAGTACCTGAAACAGTGGTGTTGTCTTCACTTAAAGGTCTTTTGGAATGCCACCAAGTTCTGGTAGTGGAGCCTAGTGGACTTGCACTGGTCTACGAGAATCTTGGCTCACACACATATCACTTGTAATCACTTGACGGGAGGATTGACAACCTTCCTGTCAATGGCCAAGATCTCAAGAATTACCTTCAATAGGTCGGGCCGCACCCATGCCATGTACATAGTCTACTTGCTGCTTGTTGTTTTCATCTTGTTTTCTTTGCTTATTATCTTTGTTTTTCTTTGTTTGGTTCTGCTTACTATTTTTGTTCACATTCATTTTGTTTGTTTGATATATTAGTATTTTTGTTTCCAGAAATAAGTGCTGCCAACTACTACATTCTGGTTTCTGGATAGAGTATGTGGCTGAAATTTGAAGGAACTTGTGACACTATAGCATTTGGCCAGTCTTGTGTTCATCTTCTCTATGCTTAGTTGTAACCTTCGACCGATGAAGTCTTGATGGAAAATTTGAATCGTCTGTAAGGGAATTTTTGGTCCAACCATGAACTTGTGTCCACACTGGGAAGCCCCATGCCTATACTCAACCTTTTGCTCTGTGTGTTCGAGCTCATCCAGCTAGTAGAAACTGTTACACAGTAATTTATCACTGCCTTCCTGTCAGTCACCCTGCTGTGTCCAGAAGTCACAATCACTAAGTGTTTGATCCCTGAACTGGCTTAAAAACCCATTTTTCCAAAGTTTTGTGCATCAGCGCGTCTGTTCCTAAAATAACCGCGATGACCAGCGCCTCACAGTGTATTTCGTGCGCTGCCATCGCGGAAGAACATCACTTTTCCGCGATGACGCACAGCGCGGCTTTCCCGTGTTCTTCCGCGCTGACATGACTTGTTCAGTTATTGTTATGTGCTGACAGCGCGGCAGTCTCCATATAATCCGCGCTGATCCAGTTTGGGCGAATTTGTTCAAACAACCAGCCTTCCAGATCTCTCCAGGCTTGGTTGTTAGCTTTGTGAATATCGACTCCCTTCTATGGCATGTCTGTTCGACCCTTTGCAACTACTCCCCTTGAAGATAAGCTCATCCTTCCCCCTTTTTAGGAGACTCCTTCTCCTATATAAACTTCCACCATTACCATGAGCAGCTAGTTAGAAACTAGTGGGAACTAGCTAGACTTAGCTTGGATTGTACAGAGCTTGTAGTGCTCAGATTGCTGCTATAGGTTTGGTGTGTTAGGAGTGGAAGTGATTGATTGCTTGGGGAAGTTTGTTTGTGACATTTGTGTGAGAGAGAGAGAGTTGTTTGTCTTGGGAGAACCATCCTCAAAGGTGAATGCTTGAGATACATGCTGACTGATCCCTCCTGAGAAGTTTATCGACGTCAGAACATTTGGTTGTACTCTTCTCTATTCTGATTAATAATAGATGACTGCTATTATTGTTCCATTCTCGTTTGTTTATGCAATGGATAAATGTGAATTATGTCTTTTCTGACTGACATATAGTTACTTTTACTAGATTTCACGCTTGCGTTTGCCTTCTCTTCGTGTGTGCAGGTGTCCGTTCGCGGGGATCGCGGAGGACTGTGACCAGCTGAAGCGAAGGAGCGAAGGAGACATCTCTTCGTCCAACGACAGCGCAGGAATCCAAGTAGGTGCTCTTTACTTCTTGTTTAATTGTAACTAGGAACATGCGTGGCAGCATTGTGTGATTGTTGCTAGACCCCTATTGGGCTAGTAGGGATCGCCTCTATCCGTAGAGGGGATTTACCTCTCCAACAATTTGGCGACTCCGCTGGGGATCAGCCTTTTTGTCTCTTGAGTCCACTTTTGTGTTTGGCTTTGATTGATCTCTTTTCGAGTTTTCGGGATTGTCTTTTTGCTTATGAACTTTCTGGGCGTTTCTGGGAAGCATTTTTATCATTGAAAAGCTCCTGCCTTTGGTTTGGGAAGTTTTATTTCGGTTTTCCTTGTTTTTTGCTCTCAGCGCGTTTTATTTCGGAACAGTCGCGCTGACATCGCGACTCTGTTCTTTGGTTTTCTCTTCATCGCGCCTGTACGTCTAACAGCCGCGCTGACCTCGTTTTCAAGGCCAGCGCGCTTTATTCGTGTTCTCCCGCGCTGACATCGCGCCCACTCTTCTTTGTAATTTTTGTCATCGCGTCTGTGTGCCTTAAATCCGCGCTGACCTCCTTTCTTCTAGGGCAGCGCGCTTTTTCCCTAACTTTCCGCGCTGACGTCGCAAAGTTGCTGAAGGCCTCCCCCTGTCAGCGCCAAGTTGCTGAAGGCTACCCGCGCTGAGCCTGAAAAACTCATTTTTGTCCAAATTGACCTCCTAAACCTCTTGCTGTGACTTTCCCTTCTTCTCCCCACTTGTCTGATGACTTGTTTTTCACTCTCTGAACTTTGAACTGTTTGATTACGGAGCTCAACTCCATAGGGTTTCGTTTTGCTTGGTTTTGAGTTTGCAAACAACTTCCCTTCTAGCTGCTTGGTTCGTGTTTTCATCCTTACTTTTGCGATTGCTGGATTGTGTTTGGGTCTCTAATTGACTGGTTGCGACTCTGGTCCGTCGGATGTTTGCTTTTCTCTATTGATTTCGCACTCTGAACCCTAGGACATCTAGTGGCCGTGTGTGTGTCAAGCCTCCCGTGAGGATCCCTGTTTGCTTGATTGACCAGCTCGTTCTAGACTCGTTTTCGCATTTTTTCAGTGATTGTCAGAGTGTATTGGATTGTGCTTCCAAGTGGTCTTTTTCGCTTCCTCCTTGCTTGCGATCCTTGCTTGTTTTGCAGAGCTTAGATCACATAGCTCGTGCATTGCCTTGTTTCCTTTTGATTTCGAGACTTCGGTTGAGTGTTTTTGGGAACTTTGTGTGCTCTCATTAAGTAGTTTACTTGGTGTTCAGGTTCCTCCAAATTCCTTTAGGTGTTTTATGTCACTAAAAAGAAAACGAATTAGTAGCTTGCTTTAAAATTCGAAAAGGAAAATAACATTTCATTGATTTGCATTTTCAAAAGAAAAGTTTCCTTTCCTCGCTTTAGTTGCATTTAGCTGCTTGTTTGTTTGTATTCGTTTTGTTTAAAAAATTCTTTGCTCTCTCGTAGCTAGAATTCATCGAACGAAACGAAATTCTTTTGCATATAGATTGCATCTAAGTAATTGTGAGCGAACATACGATAGAGCTTGAAATCGAAACTTAATCTCAAGATCAACTATAAAATGAACCAAATGAATCTAAAAACGCATTGGAACTAAACGCAAATATTTAGAGGTCTAGGTTAGAGACGTGTTCCGGCGTCTTAAAACATAGTCACTGTTGTTTCACATTAGGTTGGGTGATTCCTCCTTCTGTGACTCGATAGTGGTCTAATACGGACTGCGCTCCCACGTACCGTCGAGTATATAGGGAGACCCCACTAGGCTTTTATCCTTTATCCATAGGAAGCCGAGTCGGCCGCCCTACAATTCGCAATGCAGTGAACACAACATTCACGAAGATTGACCACCCGTACCCTAAAAAGTATTCTGTGGTTTTGCGAAGAGTTTGGCACACCCTCTACCTAGAGTTCCAGAGCAGTCGCTTTTGATCCTTTTCGGACTCCCTAAACGAAAAGGTGCCTGTGAGCGTCTTGTCACTTCGTGCTCATTAAACATTCGAAGGAGACTAGAGTCATCTTTTCGTCCTTTTCTCGACTCTTGAAACATGAAAAGGTCAAGTTCAGTTCCTGTGTCTTAAAAATTTATTCGGCCACGATAACATCACCTGATTAGATCTCGTGTGCGTTAGCTTGAGTAGGTTTCGTTTTCGTTTGCTATGGCAACTTTTCCGGGATTCACTAACCCAGGTTCCCCCTCTGATGGGAATCCAGGACAATTCCCTCCTCTTGGGAATGTTGGTGCTCCGTATATGGCGACGTTGTCCCTACCAGGGTTAACTGTCGGGTTGCCTGTGTGGTTGTTTTCAACCTCTTTGGTCCCTACCGTATCGGCTGTTAGTCCATCAGTCCCTCCACCTGAACAACATCATGTTGATCCTAAGGTGGATCTCTCCCCTTCGACGCCTACTTCTACGTCGTCCTCTTCTACTTCGCCTGGTGAAATTCTCGATGTGAGTAACCAGGTGGCTAAGAAGAAGAAGAGGAAGACCAAGAAGAAGAAGTCCCCTCAGGGAGAGCCTACACACACAGTCCCCCTCTCAAGTCCAGCTATCCACTCCAGTACACCTGAAGTCAGGTCACCTTCTGCTCCTCCGCGGAAGGTTAAGTTTCCTTGTCGATTATGCAGGGAGGACCATCTGCTTCGTGATTGTCCCGGCATTCCCAGGGTATTAGAAGTTTGGTCTCACGATCCGGCCCGCCCTTCATCGTCCACTGATGATCATGGCGATGCTACCTCATCAGTTGGGAATGGTAAGGAGAAAGGGAAGTTTCGAATCCCCTGTCGACTTTGTGAAGGCAAACATCCCCTTCACCTTTGTCCACTCATGGATAAAGCCTCTGCTGTGTTGGAAAGTCTTGCTGCTCCCCCGAATCCATTTCCCGCCGGTTATCAACGTCTTTCTACAATTGTAGATCGCGCCCTTGTTGACAAAGAGGTCGCTTCAGATCCCCCTTTTGTCCAAGCCCCTCTTCCCGAACCTGGCTATTCCCAGCCTGTTCCAGACCCGTCGTTGGTCGGAAAGGGTGTTGATTCGAGTTCACCTCCTCTCAACCACTCTGTTTCGGAAGAGAAAAATTCTCATGTTCTTCTCATCTCCTCAGATTCTCCTGCGCTTGATCAAGGTTCTCCTGAAACCTCTCCGGAGAATTTAGATTCGGTTCTTTCCGAGCAGGGGGGCAACCATATGGTTCCCCCACCAAGTAGTTCGGTCATCTCCTTTGATTGGAGTCGTTTGACTACCCCTCCCCTTCCATCCCACGTGCCTTTCTAGGTCACCGCCTATGCTTGCAATAAGGCGCTGCCTGGCACTGTGTTAGATGAAGGAGCATCGGTTAGTCTTATGCCCGTTACTACTTGGCGAGCTTTGGGTTCCCCATCGCTTGTACCTGTTGCACCGCATCTCACCGCGTTTGACGGAGGAACGAGTCAGCCATTAGGGATCCTTCCAAAGTTTCCTATTACTTTGGGGGGCAAGACTGTCTATATAGACGTCTTGGTTACCCAAGGTTCTTTAGACTTCAGTCTTCTCCTTGGTCGTGATTATGTGTATGCCATGGGAGCCCTTGTTTCTTCACTTTTCCGTGTGGTTTGTTTTCCACACGATGGAAGAATCGTGACGTTCGATCAATTATCGTTCGTTTGTCCACAAGCCCCTCCGGCGCACTCATCCTTCCCTCCTGGCTTCCATCCACAAGTTGCATCTGCCTCGCCGCAAATCAACTACGTGGCCACCTACCCCGTGCCCGTACCCAGTGATGACACCATCGTGCATAGTGTCCTGGGGGCATTGGGTCCTGACTTCCGAGATATTGACCTGCCACCGGGAGCGCCACTCTTGGAAGCCCCGACTTCCTGTTCATTATGATGAAGTTCGGGCGGAGCATAGTTCACTTTCCTATGTCAAGCTCCTTAAAAAATGAAATTGGGTCCGGTTGGAGCATAGTTCCTTTCTGGTGTCAAGCTCCTTAAAAAATGAAACTAGGCTTAGTCCGAGGATAGTTCTGATCTTGTGTCGACCTCGTTAAAAAACGAAACAAGGAGTCGAGCATAGTTCCTGATCTTGTGTCAAGCTCGTTAAAACATGAAACAAGGGTTATGAGGATAGTTCTTTTACTGTGTCAACCTCATTACAAAAATGAAACAACTCCCTTTTCAGATCGAGTCTTTGATTAAGATCTCGTAAAATCCCAGTCGAGTCTTTCCAAGATCTCGAAAGTGAACCTTCATTCCATCCACTTTGTTGAATGTAATAAAGCTTGGGGGGCATGTACCTCGATTTGCGTCATTATGCTAGGGGGCATGCGAACTTGTAACAAGCATAGTTTTTCGTTTCAAGCTTGTGTAAAAATGAAACCGAATCCAAGCAAAGTTCTCCATGGTTCAAGCTTGTGTAAAAATGAACCCATACCCGATTTACATCTCGTGATTGCCATTTTTATCCGTTGAATTCTGCTAGATGAGCCTTGGTTGTTTCATTCCATCGCCACCATCTCTTTGGCCGATCATATGCTCTCACTTGGTTCTTTATCCTTTCCTGAGGAACCGCAGCGATGAGTGGTTTTATTAGCCAGCCTCTTGACCATTACACGTTTTGAGCAGTTCCACCATTGCCGGAACCAGTTGCTACCTTTTATACCACTCGTTCCTCTAGGACGAGTCGCCTTTAAGCTCTTTTCTGACTCGTAAAATATGAAAAGATTGCCGAGTATTTTTCCCTTTTTGACTCGTTAAAGAGAATAAAAATGGAGGTCTGCTTTCAGCTCTTTTCTGACCGTTTAAAGATGAAAAGATTGCCGAGTCCCCCTCTCGACTCGTTAAAGAAATGAGAGGCGGTCGCCTTTAAAGCTCTTTTTTCGACCGTTTAAACTAAAAAGATTGCCGGGTGTTTGTCGTTTCGCACTCGTTATTGGCTCCAAAACGACGTACTTCCGACTGCTTTTTTACTTTTTCGGGTCGAAGTTACTATTTACGAAAAGTACTCCTCGATCGAAATGGTCGGGCGGTTCTTTCGGGCATTGTTTTATACTTTTTCGGGCTCGAGAGACACAACTTTACGAAAAAGGACCCCCCCTGGAGTCTCCTTTTACGCTTTCTTTTCAGACTCTCGAAACAAGAAAAGAAGCCGAGTTTTTCCTTTGTCAGGCTCGTTAAACACTCAATGACATCGGATATTGTCAACATGACACACATCAAGCATATGTTATCCCCGTCAAGCTTGTCATCCAAAAATAATCGGGGTACCTGCCTGCAAGGGTGGGGAAAATGGAACTATGATTACAGTCGTCTCGGCAGTACGTCACTCTTGAACATGGCACTCCGCTTTTTCGTGTCTGGGTGGGATCATCTCATCTTGTTTTTCACTAGCCTCCGTGGGTTTGGGTTATCCTGTTTTGACCTCTCATCTGCTCATTGCCCTGTCACCATGACCTCTACTCATTTGATGTCAAATACTGCCAAATCCGTTACAGTGCCGTCGATATGTTCAAGAGAAGTTGACCTCTGCAATAATACAACCTCATCTGCTGTCTCACACAAATCCTCTTTCCTCTGTCTCGTGTCGATGATGTGGGAAACATTATGGCCCACCTTCGATCAAGGTCACTTCCCGTCGACTCCAGCTCATTATCCGGGAAGGTGACTTAGAGACTCCCTTCAGGTGCCTTAGAACCTGCATGCCTCAATGGCAGGTTCTTCGTGTTCGACGCGAGGTTTACATCATTGGCCTCCGATCGAATGATTCCGTGGGTGTTTGACACCAGCTCATTGATTCACATACCGCGGATTGTACCTATAGTACCTTGAGGGCCATTGTCATTATTGGTGGTACCTCTCGCGTCTGTTAACAATTTTCACCATTGACTGGTAATCAGACGATGTTCATGCATGTTCGACTTCGACTCATATATTCACATGCTTGAACTTGTACTTTGTTCGGATCGGGACGGAGCGCAAGACCCTGGATCCGTGTTTGTTGTGGGCCAGGTTGCGATTTTGTGGATGATCATTACATGACTCGTTGATGGATGGCTGCGCCCATACCTGAGTCTTCATGGATGGCTGCGACCATACCTTATCATCATTCTGGTCTCTTTAGCTGGGTGGCTGCGTCCATACCATAGACCATTCTCGCATGTCTTTTGGATGACTGCGCCCGTGCCTAGACTGCATGTATTTGATTGTCAGAGATTGTCGGTCCTTCCTGGTGGTGTTCCAGTTCGGCGTGTGTTGTAAAGCATTTCACCCCTCCCACTCTCTCGGTCTTCATGCTTTAGGGGGCATCTGTTACACAGTAATTTATCACTGCCTTCCTGTCAGTCACCCTGCTGTGTCCAGAAGTCACAATCACTAAGTGTTTGATCCCTGAACTGGCTTAAAAACCCATTTTTCCAAAGTTTTGTGCATCAGCGCGTCTGTTCCTAAAATAACCGCGATGACCAGCGCCTCACAGTGTATTTCGTGCGCTGCCATCGCGGAAAAACATCACTTTTCCGCGATGACGCACAGCGCGGCTTTCCCGTGTTCTTCCACGCTGACATGACTTGTTCAGTTATTGTTATGTGCTGACAGCGCGACAGTCTCCATATAATCCGCGCTGATCCAGTTTGGGCGAATTTGTTCAAACAACCAGCCTTCCAGATCTCTCCAGGCTTGGTTGTTAGCTTTGTGAATATCGACTCCCTTCTATGGCATGTCTGTTCGACCCTTTGCAACTACTCCCCTTGAAGATAAGCTCATCCTTCCCCCTTTTTAGGAGACTCCTTCTCCTATATAAACTTCCACCATTACCATGAGCAGCTAGTTAGAAACTAGTGGGAACTAGCTAGACTTAGCTTGGATTGTACAGAGCTTGTAGTGCTCAGATTGCTGCTATAGGTTTGGTGTGTTAGGAGTGGAAGTGATTGATTGCTTGGGGAAGTTTGTTTGTGACATTTGTGTGAGAGAGAGAGAGTTGTTTGTCTTGGGAGAACCATCCTCAAAGGTGAATGCTTGAGATACATGCTGACTGATCCCTCCTGAGAAGTTTATCGACGTCAGAACATTTGGTTGTACTCTTCTCTATTCTGATTAATAATAGATGACTGCTATTATTGTTCCATTCTCGTTTGTTTATGCAATGGATAAATGTGAATTATGTCTTTTCTGACTGACATATAGTTACTTTTACTAGATTTCACGCTTGCGTTTGCCTTCTCTTCGTGTGTGCAGGTGTCCGTTCGCGGGGATCGCGGAGGACTGTGACCAGCTGAAGCGAAGGAGCGAAGGAGACATCTCTTCGTCCAACGACAGCGCAGGAATCCAAGTAGGTGCTCTTTACTTCTTGTTTAATTGTAACTAGGAACATGCGTGGTAGCATTGTGTGATTGTTGCTAGACCCCTATTGGGCTAGTAGGGATCGCCTCTATCCGTAGAGGGGATTTACCTCTCCAACAGAAACGAAGAAGGGGAAAATCTAAACGAGAAAACTTATGTCAGAGGTCTTACATGCTTCTCTGAAGGAACAACCTCTTCTGCTCTCAATAAGTTGGGATCCCTCTTCAACCCCAAGAATGAATAAGTGCATATGCATAGTCCTCTTGAAACATACAAAGGTGAAAGAAGAGAAAGGCTTCTTGTGCAGAGAGCGAAGCATGCAACTCCACCGGGGTACTGACCAGGCTCGTTGGTAGTGGAGAAATGTGTGTTTTCTTGCGTGACTCTGTTGGGGTACTACCCAAACCTGCTGGCAGCGGAGCAACATGAGAGGTGAAAACTTATACTTTGAAAATCTTCAACTCATAGGCTAAACTACCCTTCTCGAATTCATAACACTGAGATCAAGTTGAACTTTTGATTGTATTTGTCTGAGTTGGCAAAGGGTAAACCATGTATTTGTTGAAAATAGCAACAATAAATGCTAAAAATAGAAATGATAAAAATAACATTGTTATAGATAGTATTTCAAGATATATCCCAATTTTAATTTGTCCTTGAATTAAAATTCGAATCTAGTCTCACCAACTATTTGAAAAATAATTAATTAATTCATCTTGAGTTAATTAGTTGGAGAAATTCAAACATGAAGTCTTTGTGAATACATGCAACAGTTATCCCTTTGATTGAGGAATTTATCCCTTAATTAAGGAGATAAGGGTGAGTTGTATTTGAGTTGTAATTAGTTAGCTCAGTTAACTAAGTTAAGTCCAATTAAATTAGTTCTAAACAGTTTGTGGAACTAATTATGAGTTCAGTCAGTTAATGCATGCATGCATGCAACTAGTGTTCTCCAAATAACTGAATATTCTCTCATAAATAACTCATGCATGTAAGTTCAGACAAAGACCCAGTTGAGATTAAAGGTAGGGACGTTGTACTATCAATTTCTAGAATATTCCCATGAGAATATCTCTTGCATGCAGAAGGAATTCATTCCTTGAGGATTGCACAGTTACTACAGAGGTCAGAGCAGTGTGTGAGGTGAGAATCACACAGGTGGTAGCTGGAGGACCCAGGAGAAACTACGCAAGGAAATAGGAGGCTTGGAGGACTGAAGGAAGGCATATGTGTTGTCTATTCTGTCTATGAGTAGCAGTGAGGGATTGTACTGAGAGCTGGATAGCTTGAGAGCTAAAGCTTTGTGTAATCCTGAGATATTTCCACTTGTATGATAATACAAATAGCGGGGTTTTTAGCTGAGGCTTTCCCCAGAGTATTATTATGTGTTTCATGTGTGATTGAATCTTCTTCTCTGTTATATGTGTTCTGTTTGAACTTGCTCAAAATCAATTAAGCTTCTGCAAATTTGATTGTAGAAGTAGATTAAGTATTTTGCTTTACTATATTGCATAATCAGTTTAATCTACAGTGAGAATTTCTACATGGTATCAGAGCAAAGGTGATCAAAGCGGAGAATAGTATACAAAGAAGGGAGAAGTTCGAAGTTTGAAGTTCTTGATTGTAGGTACAAAATCAATTTCTTATCACGACTAAAATTTCACCAATGGCGTTCAATGGCTTGAGACTTGATTATGCCCTAGATGGTAGCTCGAATTACATGCATTGGAAGGATCACATGGAAGCAGTATTAGAAGACAATGGTTTGCAGGACTTCATTGATCAAGAAGTCCCCAAGCCAACATTAGCTAATGCCCAAGAATTGGCAGAATGGAAGAAATGTGTGGTGAAAGCGAGGTGATTCTTCTGGGGGGAGTTCGAGACCATATTGTCTCGAGTCTCCATGGGAAGGAGACTCCGTTTTCAATGTGGAAGACATTGAAGGATCTATATTAGAACGACAGTGACCAGAGGAAGCTGGAACTGAAGGACAAGCTTCGGAAAATCAAGTGTGAAAAGGGTGACATGATCTCTACATATCTGAACAAGCTCACCACCTGTAGAGATGAGCTTGGAAGTGTAGGAATCAAGACAACTGATGATGATATGGTGAGTCTTAGGAAGAATGAAGGAGTGAAATCCATGGATGAAGTACATTTCAAAGTCAATTTTAAATTCATATCTAAGAATATGAATACAAATGTTCAAGTCAAAGCAAAGTGAAAATTCCCCTGATGTTGAGTTCATCCAATGAAACTCAAACTCTTTAAGCTTGTCTTTAGTTATTGACCAACAACACCAATCACTCTACGACATGATCGAGATCGAGACAAAAGACATGAAGTTAATAATTAGAAGAAGAAGTCAAGTTCTGTACCATGAAAGGTCACATCCATTGCCAAATAAGTCTTTCATAAGCCAAATTGTTCATGATTTCATCCATCATCCACATTGTATGTTAAGCTCTGCGATCATGCATGTTGGAGTCTATACTTACTGTCTATCCATTTACTACTAAATCATGACTTCAATATAACCTATTTTAATAATATTTTCATACTTCCCAACTCCATTACACCCCACCTCCATCCAGAAAAGAAAAGAATAAAAAAAATAGAAAAAGATAAAAAATAATAAAGGAGTTTGGTTGTGAAAAACTAGGAAACTGGCACAACATAAACTCGAATTCATATTGGAAAACCAACTTGTTTGGCCAATATGAATTCTCTATTTTGTTTTACTTTTACTTCAGTTTGATTTTGCAGAAATAATCCTCCAAGAAGTGCAAGACTTGAGGACAAGTCTTCTCATCAGCAAGGGGGAAGTTCGCAAAAGAAACTTAATTGTGCAGCTGAATTGATGACAGAACTTGTATTGTTGGCTATTGGGACCTAAAATATTTTTGAAATCAATAGCAGTTTGGACCTAAAATGTTAGAAAAGAAACATGTATATATTTCATAAAAAATGTACATGACAGAAGGGAGCTGAGTTATTATGAATCAATTGCATAGGGACTTGAATGACATCAACAATCAATAGACTAGAATCAATGAAGGATGATAGAACAGAAGGCAGAAATAAATTCTATATTTCAATCTATCTAAGACATTCGATTAGAGGACATCATCCAATATTGTCAGGGAGTACAATTATTGTGAGTAAAAAATTTTTCTCTTGCAAATTCGAAATTTTAGAATTTTTTAGAGCTTGTTAAAATTAAATTAGTACTTGAGTGCATATTTTATATTCATTACATTACCCTCATCCTATACCCATTATCCTATACTTAATCCTAAGTACATCCTACATTTATATTCTACATTCCATTCATATATTTCATATTCACTTCATATCTTTAAATATTCCATAACCCTTATATTCTACATTCCCTTCATATATTCGCTTCATAACTTTAATAACCCTAAGTATTTTTCCATAAAGCAAAAGGGATCAAAGTGAGGATTTAATAAGTCGAAACCTGCACCACAAATAAAACATTAGTATTATGGGAAATAATTTTAAACATGACATAAACGGTCATTTTAAAATTAAAGAGATATATTACCAAACATAAGGGATATGCGCATTATGAGATATATTACAAAATCGAAATGATTCATGTATTAAACTTATCATAGCACATGAAAAGTAATACTATTGGCGATGGTAATATGATATGATGGTGTAAGGTTATTATAACATGACCGGTGGTAATGCAATGAAAACCCAATGAAACGGTGAATGAATATCCAGCGAAGCTAGAAGACAGTATAATAATTCATGCAATCGACATAGCAACAAAGCAATACATATGATAGTCAAAGGTTAAGTCACGACATGGTGAGATGATATGCAGGAGGATGGCCATGAATCGATTGGAGGATGGATACAAATGAATAAAAAATAAGCTAAGGTAAATAGACGAAGATATAATAAGTAAACCTAAGCGATAATCATAATAAAAAAATGAATGCAAACGTAGAAATGATGAACCATATGGTGTCGACAGCAGGGTTGAAATAATTTCGATTTAGTATGCAATATGATGGTATATGGACGGCATTCTGGTCAGAGGAAAACAAACAAAATGGTTAAAACATTTTTGAAACAACAGAATTTAAGCCTGTGTGTTTAATAGAGAGAGCTTCGCCATTTTTGAAGCCAAAGACTTCAGAACCGTAAATTTTCTTTGCCATCACAACTATTTGAGGCTCATGAAAGACGGTAGATGCCATTGGCATATAGTTGAATGAGGTAAAAACGGTTTGACAGAGAAGACAAACTGAGGAAAGGGAGAAAAAGATATAGCACTGAGAAACTGGATAGATAAGAAGGGTAATTTGAGAAGACTAACAGAGGAGGTGGAGTTAGTTAACAAAAATCTCATGAAGAGCAAAGGTAAGAGTGAAATCTGATTCATTTCCTTTAATGCAACGAATATTGGAAATATCGGGATTTTTTGCTGAGATATGGACTGTTTGTCATTTATTTAAAATTTGTTTATGCCACCAGTCAACAAATAAGGGTGTTTAATAGTGGAAAACGATATGAAACGTAGGATAATTGGGGAAAGAAAAAAGGGAATCATGACACTTCAATGCAGTTAGGGAAATCGATTTCGATCCTCCATGAAATTGCTGAATTTGTTAATAAAACGAAGTGTTTACACAATGAGTTTAATTGCACAAACAGTGGGCTTGATTGCACAAGTAATGAACCGTGATATAGCTTCAAGTTACCTTTGTGATTTGTTAACTTAGGATAGAGAAAAAATCAAAACAAATCTTGGCTGACAGATTAGATTTTACATGAACAGAGTGTCTTACTGAAGTTTGATTGCATGTTGGGTAATGAAACAGGATGTTTTCAATTACATAAACATGTTTTTTTCAAGGTGAATTGGTTAGTGTGACAGAGGGATGATTTGTAGTTCAATTGCATAAAAGAACTCGATTTCTAAGAAGACAAAATGAGTTGATTTTCATTGCTACCTTATAAAAAATCGATTTCTCCAGAAAGACAGACAGAGCATTTTAAAATTGATTTCAAGGCAGAGTGAGTAATTATTTCTAGAATTCGATTTTGGATTTTGAGGAGACAGAGGAAAATCGATTTCAATTCCTAAGGAAGCAGAGAAGGTAAAAATAAAAGAAATTGTTCAGGATTATTTCCAAAATTTGATTTAAAAAAGTGAGTGGTGGTGTTATTAAATTTAAAAGCAACATTCAAAATCGCAAAATGATTTTTGTCTCCAGAAATCGTTCCAATTGAATGCAAGCATTGGTTAATTTTCCAAAAATTGATTTCAAATTGAATGATCATTCAATCTCAGAAATGCATTTCGATTTTTGAAAGCCACTATTTTTCATTTCTTTTTCTGAGAAAAATAAACTGAAATTTGAAAAACGAATACATGGGTTTTCTTCAGAACGAACCTAATTAGGCTCCATGTGGACAATTTTCTGAAATTCATTTCTATTTGGGATATTTTTATGGTTATGTTGATGCCCCGGAAATCGTTGTATCAACATTGGGGGATAACCACCTGGTCCGGACCTTAATACAACTCCTTTTCCGTTTAGAATGGTGGCTCCGACTGGGGATAATGGGACCAGTTTCCCAGTAATGAATAAAAGGGGTGGATGAATGATTGATTATCTAATCTAACGATAGGCGAATAATTTAATCTATCAGCAAAATAAAAGAACTACTATTAATCCTGGGAACTATTGTTCTTTGAAATGTAGCGCTTGATGATATTTGTCTATTGACATGCATATAGATGACTCTATCTAATAAACATAGACATTTATTAATTCAAGGATTACTTTGTTTAAATAGTTAAACAAAGTGATTAACACAATATTGCTACACTTATCATTTATATTATCGATACATATATGATCAAAAGGAAAGCATACTGTAAACATCCAATAGTGGAAGGAATAAAGAATGTTGTTTAAAACACATGCATATATCCGATAATAGAAAAAGCGATCAAATGACAATTCATATAAAAAGAATGAAATCGGACATAGATAATAGTACCATATGAGCTGCTAATCACTCCCAATATCAATCGCTATTTGAAATTCTTCTTCGGACTCAGAGATACTTTCAAACAAAGACAGTAGTGCACATTTGCATAAAAGCTTCTTTGTCAAAATCAGAGTGATTGGTCCAGTTTTATAAAAGAATACGCCTGAAGTACAGTAGTGAAACTTCAAGCTTTAAGTCATATACAAAACTTATGACCCTTTCCAAATACATGAAAGGGTCTGTAAATACTTAATTAAGCTAACTACCTATGAAACTGAAATCCTACTTAATTGGTATCAATTGATTTTGAATATCTCCTTCACAGCAATCTGGCAGTCGGCGGCATGAATCATCATTTAGGCTATTTGCCTTTAAACCTGAGTTGGCATATCGCAAGCATTGGCTCCACTTCGGGTGGTCTGTTGAGGCGAGAATTCAGTTGGGCAACACAGGTGGCATCCTGTATATCGGGAATGATATACCCGATTTCATCTGTAAGGCATTTGAGGGTGGCTCTCTGGCTGTATGGTTTGACTAAGAAGAACCAATAGGTGTCCCATGTCAAACTGTTAATTCCTGTGATTAATCTCCCATTTTTCTCTAGTTCCGGATAACATGACTGCTCCAATGTTTTAGTCGTTGTTAATTTACCTGGAGTACATTGAGAAATCATGTTAGACAAGTAGAGAGTATTATTAACCAATTCAACCAAATTACTTGTGGTTGATTTGCATCTTGAAATTTCTCTCTCTGCTTTCATTAACTGGGACTGCCATTCTGTAAATAATATCTCCTTATGTGATTCTAAAATCTTTGGTAAATTAGCCGCCTATCCCTGATCGGTATCTTGCCACTCAAGAAAATTAGTTAATGTTTCATCGGCTTGATCCAAGTCTGTTTTAGCTTTTTTCGATTTTTCACTTATTGATGTCGTCAAATCGCATAATGGTTCCGCCTGGGCGATTTGTTGACATAAAAGCTTTATCTGTGTTATCAATGCCTTGTTTATCTGTAATGCCTCTACTATGAATTCAGCTAGCTGTGGAAGACTCTTTGCTTTCTCTAGCTGGGCTGATATTTGAGTAATTTGCTCATCTTTTGACTTTAGCATTTTTTCATTCGCTGCTTTCAATTGTGCCAATGCCTCAGACAACTCTTTCTGCTTTTGGACTGCACTGTGATCAATCCTCTGTTTCTGTTCCTGCAATTGTTTAGTCAATTGATTATTTATTTGCTGTTGTGTTAACAATTTCCATTCTGCTTGCTCTGCCTTCTGCTGTGCCTCTGATAGTTGTGCTTGTAGTGAAAAGATCTCCTTGGTCTTTTGTTTTTAATAAAATACTCACCTCTGATGCCTTGTCTATTGTCGCTACCGAATAGGCTCCAACATATTGTGATAGTTTTGTTAGGTCATCAGAGGGGTCAAATTCCTCTTTCCAAACCACGTTGCCCGCCACTATTTGTTCTGGGAATAGGGAAGGTTGATCAGTCCTTCTCCTCTTCCTCTGTCGTTTTACCACAACTTTGTGTCTTGGGCTATAGAAGACATCTAAGGGAGGAATTTATTCTATTTGCAAAATAATCTGATCGGAGGGATCCTTTGGGATTATCTCCACTTCTTTCGAATTGGGTAGGTCGCTGGTTCCACTTGGAACCTGTTTTGAAGTTGTCTCCTGCGTATCAACCGCTTTTGATGTCTCGGCTTCCTTAGAGCACTCAAGATTGTTGATAATTGAGTCGAATTACTGCCATTCCTCGAGAAATTTCGGGTCAATTTGAGTATCTACATTCACCTCTATGCTGCTCTGTTCCTGTTCTTTCATCTGGGTTTCCTCTTGTCTTTTCATATGCACTTCCTCCTGTTCTTTTGATGTAACAGGAGGTTCCTTAGTAAGTCGCTGTTCAGGCTCACTTGATTCTATTGTTGGGGTTGTTGCTAACAGATCTAGAGGCAGAGTTTGTAACCTCTGTTCTCTAAGTCATTTGAATTCAACTAACCCGTCATCTTTGTATTCCATTCTAGCCAGCGATTTAACTTGGGACATTGACTCAGCTGAGGAGAACAGGTCATCGAACTTATCTTCTTTATGATCAAACTTTGTCAATTTGGCTTGTTCAAGTGCATTATAGGCGATTTTGTTTGGATCAAATCGCCTATTAGGTAGAGTTGCTAGAGTTAATGCCTTCATCTTTTCAGCTTCTTTCTCTGCATGTTTAAAATCATGAAAAGTGTAGACACCACATCTCAGAGGAAAAGAGGGCCAAACCTGCTTCTTATTTTTCTTTAGAGTTTGTGTAACTCCTTCGGACATAATCTGATAGGCTATCTCCCTAGCCAATAGTTTATCGGGTATGTACAAAGGAAGGACATGAGGTTTAGCTTGGCTGCCGAAAATTCTTATATAAGTAAATTTTTCCTCTCCGAACCATCTTCCTATGGATGTCAAATCGACCCCTTCTTAGTAGGAAATCTTAGGAGCAGGTTTATCAAAAATAGAGTAATGAATGGGTAACATAAAGCCATTGCAGACTTGGTATAAATGGTGTTTATAGTAAGTTTTCCACAACTTCTGATGGTATATGTGAATGGGCATGGGGTCTTGTGAAGTCCACCTCCATCCAAGCACGGGAAATTCAGAATTAAAACACAGGGTGTCCAGGATATAAGCATTGTAGTAGAATGGGGGAATAAGCCTTTCAGTGACGCGGGTTTTGCTTCTAAAATCAAGAACTGTTGTTGCTAGCTTATCTGACAGTATAGTTGCCCAATCCATTATTTCACTATTACACGCCGCTTCCATCAAAGGAACCATTTCTATAGTGAAATTAGCGGAATCGTGCAACCCCCACAATCTACACATCATTATCCCAGCATAACAATAAGGAGAACATAGAGAATCAACAGAGTACTTACCCGAAGATTCATGCTTGTGTTTTGCCGGATTTTGCCTCCAATCCCGAATGGGTTCGGATTCAGTTTCGTTCTCATCTCGGAATTTTTCTAGAAATGCCTTGTTGTACTTCTTCTCTGGTATAGGAAAATGATACATTTGCCTCAAATCATTAGATTGAAATGAACCGAAGATTCTCCCATCTCTGGTGCAAAAGGTTCTGTCTGTGATTGGGATTTCCTCAATTGCCCACCTCACTACATCCGTATATGGGAGAATTTGTTCCCGAGCTGCTATTCGATGAAGGAAAGAGTCGGCTAAATCCTTTAGAGTAGCATCAGATTTTCGAGTGGTATCTACTGTGGCTTGTACTGCTGTCACCTCGGGTTCTTCGGCTTCAATCAAATTATAGGTACTTTTCCAAGTAGTTTTGCTGAGTCCTAGACATGTAGTGTCAGATATCAATCCTTTTCTCTTAGTTCCTGGATCAGCGATGAGTTGTCCTGTGGCTGGCGAAGCGGAAGCGATTGCAGTTTTCTTAGACTTCTTCCCCATTCTGCTTGAATCTATTGCTTCAGAAGAGTTCTTCACAGGAGTGATAATGAACGTAATACAAAGAATTAGTAGCACAAACCAAATATGAGCAAGATATATTAATCAATGCACGATGAAGGATTAACTTAAAGTGGCCGCGGATACAATCTGTGAAAAGATTTTTAGACTTACTATTTCATTAAATGGCCGTTAAAACCTGCCAATCCTTTAAATGCCCATCATATCGCTTATTGGCCGAATGATTTGTTTAAGCGTGCCTTGGATGTTTTGGCAGTTGAGCGCAGGTGAATCGCTATTGGGAAGATAAGGCCTTTAATACGAATTAATCGTAATATCCCTGCTTTAACATTTCTTTGAAATTCGCACTTTTGGCTTTATCGCAATCGGCCGTCGGGGAAAACTTAAATCGTTATATTGGTTCCTTTTGGAATCCCCAATTGCCGATAGTGATATCGCATCGGATCGGGAGTACTAACTGAGCACTTCGAAAAGCATCCATGGTACATCCCCGATCGCCGATAGCGATATCGCATCGCATTGGGGCAAAAGGAACTTTATCGCATCGCATCGGAGCGAAAGGGGCTTTTGTTATGCTAACTCGTTATTGCCGATATCCGATAGCCTTTTGCATGTTGTCGCATCGGGGAAAACCAATGGGTCTTTAAGTTATGTCTCCTTTGTCATTGCGACATGTGATCTTGCGATCGCTTTATCGCAATGATAAAAGATTAATCATTTATATATTATAAGACCAAATAATTGGTTTATCAAAAAGGTTTTGTAATGTTTTCATTTTATTTTCGGATCTTTTTGAATAATACTAAGTTGATACCAATTAAAATAAAAAGGGACCCATTTCATATTATAGTTTTGAGAATAAAAATGATATGAAATGGGGGGTTGTTGTAGAGCACAACAATTGGCGATTCGCTGGAAGAAGCAGTTATCTCTGAAAAGTACGGAAATACTTAAACTTTTTCAAAATAGAAATCTCATCAAAGGGGAAAATTCTAATATAACTAGGTATATATGCATTCCAAATAAAATGAAACTATATTTGTTAATTTCCTCTCTTGTTTAAAATTAGATACATTCTAAGTTTTAAATTGGCCTCTATTGGTTGATAATGATAAAACATAAAACCTTTCCAAATCAGCTTTTAGAATTGACTCTTTTGTCATAGGTAGAGCCTCTGCTGCCAGCAAACGTTCATAGTTTCGACAGGGATACCTTTTAACCATATTATTGTCCATTGTCCCATTCATTTCAGAGTATGATTAATAGAATGAATTCAAAACATGCTTTTCACATTTTGCATTTCTTTTCTACTTTTCTGTTATTTTGCAAGATAAAAAGCCATTGTCCTGGTTTGGTGACTAGCTGAGTGACAATGCCATTCATTGGTAGTAATTTAACCGAACAAGCTGGCTCGTGATGAGACCCCTTGTCTTATAATTCTAAGCCATTACCCTGTTTTGGTATGCAATATTGGTAATGTTTGTTAAACTATTTCTCGATGATCATGGTAAGCAGGCTTGTAATAAGACCTCTTATCTTTTATATCAAATATTTTAGAATTACACTCTGAGTAATCATAAGCTTTGGTGAGTGGGATGGACAATTTTGTCCTTAAGAGTAAATGGATGACAAGGTAAGAGTTAAAGATGCTGAAGTTGGATTAGTTCCTATTTTGATATTGATAACCTTTTTTTTGTGACCAATTTGAAAACATAAAATGATTTACAATATTTCCAAACTTTGAGATGCATTCACAAAACTTGAAGTGTGGTTTCAGAATGCAATTATACCTAGTTTCCTAGAAATTATCCCTTTTGTTTAAGACCTCTATTATTTTAAAAGTAAATATCAACACTACTTCTTTTGAACAACTTTTAAGTACAGCAAAGGTCAATGGAATATACCTCACAACTTTATTTTCTAATGGTCCTACAAACTACAAAATTCTATTAAACTAAAAAGGAGAAGGGGTTACCTCCTCAATTGAAGAATTTTTTTAAGATAAGGCCATTAACAGGGAGAGAATCTCTCAAACCTGATAAATCTTGTAATATGAAGGTCGAATGGCCTATCTTCTCACAGATCTGAAATGGCCCAAGCCACATCTTCTGGAACTTGGTGTGTTTTCCTTTATCTTCATGGGATTTGTCCCATTTCAGAACTAAATCACCGATTTGAAATTGTTTTGAACCGGATGAGGCTAAATCAAAGGATGACTTGATAATTTGCTGATGTTTTGCATGAATAACCTTGGCTTTTTCTCTTTCCTCTTCTAATTTTAGAATTTGGTCATGTCTAAGTTGAATGGAAGAGGAAGGGCTTTCCTCAATAAATTGAACTAGGGCTAGAGAAGGAAGGACAAGATTTGTTGGTAGCACTGCTTCTTTTCCATACACGAGATTGAACGGGGAAGAACCTATGGAAGCCTTCTACGTTATCCTATCAGCCCATAGTGCAAATATTAAGGATTTGTGCCATTTTTTATGATTCTGTTCGATAGTTCGCTTAATAATTTTAATCAAATTTTTATTTGTAGACTCTGCTAAACCATTACCCTGGGGATAGTAATTAGTAGAATATTTCAATTTAAATCCTCTTTTAATAGCGAAATCAAACATAGAATTTCCTGAGAAGTAAGATGCATTATAAAAAACAAGAGCATTTGGGACACCAAACCTCGTAATGATGAATTGATCTATGAATTCAATAATCGCCTCAGAATTTGTTGTCTTTAAAGGAATTTCTTCAACCCACTTAGTAAAATAATCAGTAGCGGTAAGGATATACTTATGCTGTTTAGAAGAATGTGGAGTAATTTCTCCAATGATGTCCAATCCCCATTGCTCAAATGGTTGTTCAATGTTGACTGGTTGCAAAGGGAAAGCTGGTTTTCTTTGTCTTCCACTAGAAGTTTGAGAATTTCGACATTTCCTTACATATTCATGAGCATCTATAAACAGAGTGGGCCAATAATATCCAACATGAATGATTTTGTGGGCTGTTGTATCAGCTCCAAAATTTCCTCCTGCTGGTCCATCATGTAATTCCTGCAAAACCTTTTGTGCTTCAGGTTTTTCTAGGAATCTTAATAAGATTGAATCATAATTTTGCCTAAAAAGCACATCATCAATAATTGTGAAATTTTTTTCTTTTAATCTAATGGCCCTTTTGTTTTTGTAAGACAAGTTAGGAGGTGCATATCCATTTTTCAAATAAAAGATTAAGTCAACATATTGTGATTCAGAATCAGTAATACTTATCTGGTTGATCTCTTCGGTTTGATCTGTATCACCTGATTCTTGAATGTTGGATGCTCCTGCCAATAACCTGCAAAAACCTTGGCCTATAACAATCTTTGCTGGTTTAATTTCTATGTCATATTCCTGAAGTGCTGTAACCCAATTTGCCCTTTTTTCACCTAATTCCCTTTGGATTAATAGTTGTCTAACCGCAGGGAAAGGAACTATAACTTTTGTATGGGCTTTTAAAAGGAAGGGTCTGTAATGTTTGACAGCTTTATATACAACAAAGGATTTTTTTCTACTTCGGAGTAATTCAATTCAACACCTTGAAGGTTTGAACTATAGAATGAAATGGGTGCTTCAAAATTGCGATTGTTAATCTGTGTGAGTACTACTGCATAATACAAATCGGATGTGATAGTATACAATGTGAAATGATTAGAAAAATTAGGAGTATTTAAAGCGGGGGCATTGATTATTGATTGTTTGATTAAATCAAACACTTCCTTTTCTGCTGATCCCCATCTAAAGACTGATTTTTTCTTAATCATAGTTTGAAGTGGCAAAATGATTTGAGAAAAGTCCGGAACAAATCTTTTGACAAAATTGATTTGGCCTAAAAATGATTGCATGGATTTTTTATTATGAGGGAAAGGGATTTCAGAGATTTCTTT
The DNA here is from genome assembly GCA_031772625.1 of Pinus tabuliformis. Classification (NCBI taxonomy): domain Eukaryota; kingdom Viridiplantae; phylum Streptophyta; class Pinopsida; order Pinales; family Pinaceae; genus Pinus; species Pinus tabuliformis. Next base: position 564,284,754 of record CM062810.1, read on the forward strand.
GATCCTGTCCGGATCAATATAAATGCCATCTTTAGAAACAATAAATCCTAAGAGCTTTCCTTGGTCAAGAGAGAAGAAGGATTTTTTAGGGTTAAGTGAAATACCGTACCTTTTGCAACATTGAAAGATTTGATTTAAATCATGCAAATGATTGGATTTCTCTTTAGAAAATACAGTAATATCGTCTAAGTAGACAACTACTGTTTGTTAATCAACCCTTTAAAAGCTATATCCATCACTCTTTGGAACATGGCTCCTGCATTAATAAGTCTGAAAGGCATTTTCTGATACGCATACGTTCCCCATTTTGTTCTGAATGTGGTTTTGAGTCGGTCATCAAGATGGACCAAAACTTGGTTATATCCTGAAAAAATTTCTAAAAAGGACATCAACTCAGAGCCTGCCACTGATTGGAGTATTTGCTCCATCGTAGGTAATGGGAAATTATCTTTTAGGCTCGCCTTATTCAAATTTCTGAAATCTATACAAATCCTGATGTCGCCATTTTTCTTTCTGTCAAGCACCATATTGGAGACCCAGTTTGAGTGCCGCACGGGAAAAATAATGTTAGCTTTCAAGAGTTTATTGAGTTCAGATTTTATTTGACTCTCTAAGTTCGGATGTATTTTTCTCAACTTCTGCTGAATTGGTTTCTGTTCGGGAAGCATTGGAATGGTATGCGGGATGATGGATGTATCATATGTCTTTAAATCATCATATCCCCAAGCAAAAACATGTTTAGTTTTCCGTAACAGTCTAATAAATGCTTCCTTTTCTTCCATGGAAAGTCCCAATCCTAAAGTAATGTTTTGAGGATTTTGCTTAGTGCCAAGGTTTATCAATTCAAACTTTAAGGTGGAATTTTGTAGCTTTGTATTGGTTACAGGTTTAAACCTGTCTTTAATATCATAAAGATCCTCAAGTTTCACCACAGGCTTTGGGATTGAATTTTCCTCATGTTTACCTCTCATTTGAAGGTCATGCTCATTTTCCTCAATGATTTGATCATCATAGGACTTTTTGGAAGTTAAAAATTGTAAAATGTCTTCATCGTGGTTGAATACTCTCCAATTAGTGACATTGTCAGGAATCGATGGCCTAAAAAGTAATTCTACTGAAAATCTATCTGGGCTATAATCTTCGGAAGGTAGGAGCTTGGAAGCAACATTGGCTAGCAGGTCGACTGCTGAATTTTGAGACCTGGGAATGGAAGAAATATTGAATTCCGAAAAGTGGGAGGTGAGTTCCTATACCAGCGACTGATAATGTTTGAGATGGCTAGAAAGACAATGAATTGTATTCCTTACACTTCATTTTTAAACTAGCTTCATTTTCATGAACTAGTTGCTTTAGATTTGTTTACTTGTTTTGTTTCAGATTTGCTTATTTGAATTAATGTGTGATGATTATTGAATAGATATTGGTTTAATTCTAATCTACATATAAAGGGACACATAGGAATTTAAGTTAAATTCCCCTTCTATTTGATCTTGAACTAAAATTGAATTTTATTCTCCTTCTCTTATTTGAAGTTATTTATGCATTTTTGGTTTGAAGCAGTGGTGATTATGATAGAGTAGAATTGTGAAGAAGGACAATTTAGTCCTCCTTAGTTAGGAGCCTCTTCTTTTACATCTTCTACATTATAAACCATTGTTAATTAGTGCTTTTAGATTTCTCTTCATGAAAGTAGTATTGCAGGGAAGAACAACCTGGTTCTCCTAAGTTAGGAGCCTCATCCCTCACATATTACATAAGTGAATTATAAATTGTTAAAATAGGTTTATATTTGTAATATGTACTTCCTTAACTCTTCAAATTTTATCTTCTAAGCTTGGCTACATCTGATATCCATATACTGTGGACTTGCCTCCAAGTTTTACAAACCCGGATTGATAATTAAATACTTGTGTTAATTTGTCTTAATAACTTAGCTCAACAAAAAGAAGATTAGAGCATTGTGAAGTGAAAATGGTGGAGAGTATGTCTCTCAAGAGTTTAAGGACTTCTATGCTATAGAAGGAATTAAATGGGAGTTGACGACACCTCATAACCCACAATAGAATGGGGTGGTTGAGAGGAAGAACAGAATTATTGTGGGAGCATCTTGGGCGATATTTCATGACCAAGGCATACCACTTCATTTGTGGGCTGAGGCATGCAACACAACGGTTTACTCACAAAATAGAATCCCGCATCGCATACTTGGGATGAAGACACCAGTGAAAGATTTCTCTAAGAAGAGACCAGATGTGGGTCACTTCAGGATATTTGGCTCATCGGTTTATTTCCATGTGACCAAGGATGCCCGGAAGAAGCTAGAGCCAACAACAGAGTTGGGGATACTTGTGGGGTACACCGATAGTCCCCACAACTATCGGGTGTATTTTCCTACCAGTCAGAGGACAGTGGTTTGCAGAGATCTTAAGTTCGATGAGTTGAATGATTTGAAAATGAGATCTTAAATCAATATTAATGTATTACAAACTCATGTGCAGGAATGCCTATATAATTTAGTGCAACGGATCGAAAATATTGCGAATAATATAGACAATGAGCAGTTAGAAAACATAACAGACACACACATCAACACAAAAAATAATCAAGGAGTTCACTAGACTTCCTGGCTATGTCTCCTAGTCTAGCTTTCAATGTCGACCTCTATATTAAGTCTTTAAGAACATATTATTAGAAGGGTGAGATCAAAATAGAGTCTCAACCAACAGTGACATCAAAGAGGGATCTTCTCGAAAACCTCGAGTCTAAAAGAGTGCATAGACTCTCCCTTTGTCCTGTTCCTCTATTCAATCTGTCTCAATCTAACTGACTCACTGCCTATTTGTCACAGTCTCCAACTGACCTCCTCCTATCCTTTGTTTTTCCATTGGATGGATTTTAAGCCTCTCGACTCTGTTTGTTCATCTACATTCTTGGGTTTTCTGGCTCTCGGCGGCTATCCATTCAACTCCTTCCTGAGCATTTAAAAAATCATTGCAAAACAATCTAAGGTATGGTGGCCACCTGTTTTCAAATAGAAAGGACCAACATGGGTGAAATCCCAAAGAATCTCTTCTCTGTTTACATAGAGAAATACACAAGAAATACTCTAAAAACTGTGAAAATTTTCGCCAAGCCAGACTTCAAATGATATTGAATCTAACCTATAATCCTATCGGGTTCGTGTTATATCATTTTCGCAAGTAGAAGTGCCCACATTCCATGGTCTCCTTTGTGATACACCAAAACACATAAAAACCTGACAAAACGCCGCATATCGAATTTCAAATTTTATATTGCCGCATCTATAAACCCTTTCGGGTTTGCCTTGATCTCGCAATTGCAAGTCGCATGTCAAAAGCCCTTTGTTTTTGGTCCTGATCCCATTCCTCCGTCGATTTCCGATCACCGATATCGATGTATCACATATCGGAGGGTCACGGGTCTCTATGTGTTCCACCAGTCCACACGCCGATCACCGATAAGCGTCATCGACCCATCTCAATCATAATCGCATTACCCACGACCTATCAACATCACCCCTTTGTATTGTTGCGATGTGATATTGTGATGTGATAAGTCGCAGTCACATATTGCTGAGTCTATGGTCCTGCGGTAAGTACTCCCTTTGGAAATCTGCGATGCAATATTGTAATCTCTGCCATTGATCTGTGTGCTTGATCAACGGTCCACATTAAGTCACTGGATCGTGATTGAAATTTCCATAAGGCTACCTCCGATACACTTCGCTAGCCTGCTCCGATTGCGATATCCCGATTCAATCTGGGCCGTTGATTTGTCCGATCCAATGGCTTTGGTGTAATGAGACTGCATTCTCCACTGAACTTGATTTTTCCACCATTCCTTAGTGTTTTTGCTGCGATAATTTTTTCCGATAGTCTTAAAGACTTAGACTTAGAGGTTTTAAGATCCATTTTGGATCACGCCTTCCCACCGAAAATCTTTTGGACCACCAAAAGTTGGTTTTTAGGCATCATTCAAGTGAGGATACAACTCCCTCACTCGTCCAATTTCTATCCATTGTTCCTTGCTTGTATTTGATCCTTTGAGCCCTACTCTCAGGGACTCAACATCCCCTCGATGCATAGTTCTCACCTTCCTCTCCAGAACTGCGTCTTCCTGTAACTCATTGAGATACTCAGGCAACAGATCCTTAATAGAAGGCAACTGACTTTGCTCTTTAGGATCTTCAATTAATGAAGGTTCATAATATCTCAAGTTTTCTGCATTAACGACTGAATAGATCTGCACATAAGCTGGCAAATCAAGGCAAAAGGCATTTTCACTAATTTTATCAAGTATCTTCAAAGGTCCATACCTTATTGGTTTTAGCTTCTTCCCTTCACCTTGCATTCTGTATTTGTTGATGTACAACCCGACTTGATCACTAACTCGAAAACTATGTTCAACTCGATTCCTATCATGTCTTTCCTTGTACTTGGATTGACTTCTTTCCAGCTGTTCTTGTACTACCTGGTGAATTTCCTAGATTTGTTCAATGAACTTGGTTGCTTTGTTCACATCACTATGTCCATCCACTGTTATGTCTTTACCAAAGACAAAATCCAAGGGATACTTTGGTGTAAAACCAAAAAAGGTCTCAAAAGGAGATCTCTGAGTAGAAGAGTGCTTGGCACGGTCTCATCCCAAAGCTTGGGATGCTTGCTGCAATAGCCTTTGAGCAACTGTATCACTGTCATGTTGACCACTTCTGTCTGACCATCTATCTGTGGATGAAATGTTGTGCTCTTCTTCAACCTAGTGTCCATAAACTCCCATAAACTTGACCAAAACTTCCCAACAAATCGAGAATCTCGATCAGATACAATAGAAGTGGATAACCCAAAATGAACCCATACATTCTGAAAGAACAACTTTGTTGTTTATTTATCTGTAACCTACTTGTTACATGGTATCAAAATACACATTTTACTAAACACATCCACAACAACATACAAATAATCATGAGCTTTCGTAGATTTTGGCAATCCCCCAAAAACGTCCATGGAAACACTTTCCCAAGGATGAGAAGGAATTTGGAGTGGAGTGTACAAGCCTAATTTCCTATTATTGGGCTTGCTTGTAGCACACATAGTACACCGTTTGATATATCTAGAAACAGTCTAATTCGTTCTTTGCCAATAACAGAACCTTTGCAATTGTGCAACTGTTTTAGTTACACAAAAATGAGCTGATATGAGAGAAGTATGTGCTTCTCATATTATGTTAGCTCTTTCAGTTTGTGGAATGCATACTTTCCAAAATGATTTAAGAGTTGGTCCTTTACATAATAATCCAATTCTTCTACTTGCTTGCCATGACTTGAAGTTGCATATACATCTTTAAAATCTACGTCTTGAGCATATTGTTCAATGTAACTTTCATGCATTACTGAGTTATGCTTAAGTATAGTAGATTCATTTACGATTGGTCTTGATAACATGTCTGCAACCTTATTGTGTATGCCCTTCTTATATCTGATGACAAGTTGAAATTGCTGTAGAAAAACCATCCACCTATAATGTCTTGATTACTGCAATTTAGTTTGTGAGTGAAAATATTGAAGTGGTTGATGATATGTATGTATGATCGTTTCTTTACCCATTAGGTAATGTTTCCACTTTTTCACACTTTGTATTAATTCATACAATTCTTTATCATATGTGGGATAATTAACTACTGTAGAAGTAAATGTCTCATATTGATAGCATATGGGTTTTCTGTGTTGCATCAACACTGCTCCCATGGCATAGTCATTGGCATATGTCCCAATCTCAAATGGATGTTGAAGATCTGGCAGTTCTAGTACTGGTGATGTACTAATTTTCTCTTTTAAGGTGTCGAAGGCCTTTTGCTATTTGCCTCCCCACTTAAACACCTGTTTCAATCCTGTTAAAGCATGTAATGGAGATGCAATCAAAGAAAAGTTAGCAATAAACTTTCTCCAGTATTGTGTTGCCCCTAGGAATCTCCTAACCTCTTAGCAGATTTGGGTTTAGGCTAGTTCACAATGACTTCAACCTTAGAGGGATCTATCTTCAATTCACCACCCCCTACAATATAACCCAAATAATTTAAGGATGTTCTGCCAAATTCACATTTTGACAGTTTTACGTAGAGATTTTCTCTTTTTAAAACATCTAAAGTCTGCGTTACATGCTTTACATAATCTTCCCATGTCTTACTAAAAACAAGAATGTCATCTAAATAAACAATTACAAAATCATGAATAAATGGTCTGAGTACATCATTCATAACTCTCATAAATGTAGCAGGAGCATTAGTTAATCCAAAAGGCATAACCAACTATTTATAAAGTCCTTGCTTTCTCTTGAAGGAAGTCTTCCATGAATCTTATTCTGCAACTCTGACCTGATGATAACCACTCTACAATTCTAACTTAGAAAAGTAAAATTCTTCTTTCAACTGATCTAATAAACGATCAATACGAGTAAGAGGATAACGATTCTTGGTCGTTATTTTATTTAGTGCTCTATAATCAATGCACATTCTCCATGAACCATCTTTCTTTCTCACCAGCATGAATGGAGATCCACATGGTGATGTGCTTGGTCATATAAACCCTTTATCGAGCAACTCCTATACCCGCTTCTTTATCTCTGCATTCTCTTAAACTGACAACCTGTACATTCCAATGTTAGGTAATGGAGCATCTTGCTGCAAATAAATATCATGTACTATTTCTCGATTGGGTGGCAGACCTTTTGGTTCTTCAAATAGAACATCATACTCTGAAACAACTTTAACTAAATCAGCTTTCTGTTTAGAATAACAACCTTCAAATACATTGGATTTTTCAGGATCCTTTGCCTTTATAACCATTAGTAAAAATTGCTTACTTGAATTCACAATTCTTTTCATTTGTCTCGAGTTTATGAGAGAATAGTTATCTTTGAGTTTATGAGCTCTTACAATATATTCTATTCCATCTTTAGTGAGTTGATACTTATTCTAAGCTCTATAGAAAATAGCTTTCCTATCATACAAGTATGGACGTCCCAAAACAATACCACATATATCAAATGGAACTATATCTAACTCAGCCTCATCTACAAATGTTGATCCAATAGAAAACCTAAGTTTACAATGTCTCATTACTTGTAGCTTTGTTATATCACACGACCAACCTAATGGATATGGATTCTCATGAGGTTTTGTTTGTAATCCCAACTTCTTTACAATTGTTTTAGAAACCAAATTTACTTGTGATACACTATCAAATAAAGTATCAATCTTATTATGCTTGGAAATCCCTCTAATATGAAAAAGCTCATTTCTTTCCCTCTCATTACTTTCATTATCAATAGATTGTGAAAAATTACTTGTGGATGCTTCAGAATCTTTACCTTTAATAGATATGGCTGTAACTATTGTTTCATTGCCTGAATCTGATCCCAAGTCCTGTTGAATAGCTGCAACATTCTTTTTCTTCTTTCCACCGAACTTCTTAGGTTTTCGTTATGGATGCAAAAACCAACAGTGTGCCTCATCGTGTCCTTCTTTCTTGCAATGAATGCATGAAGGTTTATCATTCTTTACAGTGTTTTCTTTCCTCTCCTTCCATTTCAGTTTCTTCTTTTCCTTACTCTTGCTTACAAAATATTTAGATGATCCCCTAACCTCTGGGTTTACATTCTTACCTCTAGCTTCTAGATGTGTGGCTTGAACTAATACATAATCTAAGATAGTGGGATTAAAGATGAGAATAGTATGCTTTAAATAGCTATGAAGACCACCTATATACTTCAATAAAGTCTCAGGTGAATCTAATGATATACCTAGAGTTAAAGCTATCTTTCTGAATTCATGAGTATAAATCTATACAATATGGCCCTTCAACTTTCAAAGAGTTTTCCAACTCATCATTGCCTGCTACACATAAGCTAAAGGATAAAATTGCTTCTTGATAGCAAAAAAAAATTCATTCCAAGTAGAAATGATTTTACCATGCTTTCGCAGATAAACTTGTGTCTGGCCTTCCCACCATACTAATGCAGTTCCTCCCAGTCGAAGGCTAGCCAACTAAATCTTCTTCCCTTCTAAATCAACGTTTTGTACCCTGCAATATACATCAATTTGTCTTATCCAATGATCTAGCTTCTTTGCATTGAGTTCTCCATCATAAATTGGCAAATCAAACTTCACATGTAATTTAATCAAAGAAGTTTTCTTCTTTTTCTTATCAGGGCTAGTTTTATGTGAAGAAGATGATGATGATGATGAAGATGATGATGGAGGAGATGGTGGAGGAGGCATTTCCCATTTCCCTTTTCCTTTTGTAGGGGCAACTAGAAAAGGTTCCTCTTCTCCTTTGTCTGGTTTGGTTGTTGAAGTGCTTTCACCTCGACCCTTCTTAAGTTCCTGATACATATCTTCCACCATGGCTTGCATGGCCATAAAAATGTCCATGAGCTGATATTCTGATCCCAATGGAGCTTCTTCTTCCATTCTCCTCTAAGAATAGACTCTTCCAATCTCTAGATTAGCCTCAAGAAGTTTTGCTTCTCCTAGTCTGAGCTTTAATCTAGTTAGCATTCAAAATCCAGCACAAGCTTGTCTAACCTTAACAAAACCAAAACCAAATTCTCTGATACCACTTGACCTGAAAATGAAATCTTAAATCAATATTCAGGTATTACAGACTCATGTTCGAGAATTCCTATATCATTTAGTGTAACAGATCGAAAATAGTGCGAATAATATAGACAATGAGCAATTAGAAAACATAACAGAAACACACATCAACACAACAAATAATCAAGGAGTTCACTAGACTTCCTGGCTACGTCTCTTGGTCCAGCTTTCAGTGTCAACCTCTATATTATGTCTTTAAGAACAAATTATTACAAGGGTGAGCTCAAAATAGAGTCTCAACCAACAGTGACATCAAAGAGGGATCTGCTCGAAAACCTCGAGTCTAAAAGAGTGCATAGACTCTCCCTTTGTCCCGTTCCTCTATTCAATCTGCCTCAATCTGACTGACTGACTATCTCCAACTGACCTCCTCATATCCTCTGTACTGCCATTGGATGGCTTTTAAGCCTCTCGGCTCTATCTGTTCATCTACATTCTTGGGCTTTCTGGCTCCCGACTGTTGTCCGTTCAAATCCTTCCTGAGCATTTAAACGATCATTGAAAAATGCTCTAAGGCATGGTGGCCACCTGTTTTCAAATGAAAAGGATCAGCGTGGATGAAATCTCAAAGAATCGCTTCTCTGTTTACATAAATAAATACATAGCAAATGCTCTAAAAATAGTGAAACTTTCTGCTAAGCCGGACTTCAAATGATATTGAATCCGACCTATAACCTTATCGATTCTGTGTTATATCACTGTCACAAGTTGCAGTGCCCATATGCCATGGTCTCCTTTGTAATATGCCAAAACACAACAAAACCCGACAAAACGCCACATATTGGATTTCAAATTTTATGGTGCCGCATATACAAACCCTGTCAGGTCTACCTTGATCACAATCGCAAGTCGCATGTCAACGACCTTTTGTATTTGGTTCCGATCCCATTCCTATGATGATCACAAATTACCGATATCAGCGTATCGCATATCGCGGGGTTGAGGATCTTTGTGTTGTTCCACCAGTCCACTCGCCGATCTCCGATTGGTGCCGTCAGCCCATCGCAATCGCAATCGCATTACCTGTGGCCTATCGGCATCACCCCTTTGTATTGTTGTGATGTGATATTGCAATGCAATAAGTCCTAATCACATATCACTGAGTCTTTGGACCTGTGCTAAGTCCTCCCTTTGGAAATTTGTGATGCAATATTGTAATCTCCGTCATTGATCTGCGAGCTTGATCAATGGTCCACGTTAAGTCGCTGGATCGTGATCGCAATTTCCATAAGGCTGCCTCTGATACACTCCGCTGGCCTACTCCGATTGCTATATCCCAATTCAATCTGGTTCATTGATATGTCCGATCCAACGATTCTGGTGTAACGAGACTGCATTCTCCACTCAACTTGGTCTTTCCGCATTCCTTAGTGTTTTCACTGCGATAATTTTTTCCGATAGTTTTAAAGACTTAGACTTAGAGGTTTTAGGATCCATTTTGGATCACTGAAGGCCATGTGAGCTTCCCTTGAGAGGGAGCTCAAGTTGCAGGTAGAGGAGGAGCTTTTGGTTCCTAAGGAGGAGGAGCTTCAGACTGATGCAGCGCAGTTGTATATAGAGGTTCCAGGTGTGGAGACATCAACTCATGCAGAGTCTTCCAGAGAGGGGTAGAAGTGCACAAGGGAGGCTGAAAGATTGTTGATGGATGCGAGAGAGAATGTGGGAGAGCCATCTTCTTAGCACATATAGATGAGGTCACCTGAGCAGTACACTGTTTACATGGCCCTTGTTGGGGAATGTGTAGAGACTGAACCATCTTCCTTTTGAGGAAGCAGTGCAAGAGCCAGTTTGGGTTGATGCTATGGTGGAGGAGTATGACCGGAACAGTGTTTGGGATGTTGTTCCAAGACCAAAGAACAAGTCAGTTGTGAGTTCTCGTTGGCTTTAAAAGGTAAATCATGTTGCTGATGGTAGTGTAGAGAAACATAAGGCAAGGTTTGTTGCCCGTAGTTTCTCACAGGTTGAGGGGATTGACTATGATGGGACTTTTTTTCTTGTAGAAAGGTACTCATCTATCAGATCGATGTTGGCACTATCAGCATAGATGGGTTGGAAGATCCATTAGATGGATGTGAAGACTGCATTCCTCAATGGCAAGATCAAGGAAGAGGTGTACATAGAACAGTAGGAAGGATTTGAGACCTTCGATCATGAGTCGCATGTGTATCGACTCAAGAGAGCTTTGTACAGGTTGAAGCAAGAATCTCGTGCTTGGTACACCAGGATCGACAACTACTTCACCGGGTTGGGTTTCACAAAGAGTGAAGGGGATGCAAACTTGTACCACATCATGGTGGAAGGTAAGTAGTTGATCATTGTTCTTTATGTTGATGATCTGATATTGACAGGTGATGATCAGTGGATCGTGTCTTTCAAGGAGGACCTTGCAAGGGAGTTTGATATGAAAGACATGGGTCTCATGCATTACTTTCTAGGCATGGAAGTGTGGGAGAAAGATGGAAAAGTGTTTGCATCTCAAAGCAAGTATTCTAATGAGATACTCAGGAGATTCCACATGGAGAAGTGCAAGACCATGCAGACTCCTCTATCAGGTAATTGGAGGAAGGAGGATGCTACTTTAGGAGAAGAAGTAGAGGCTACTATGTATCGGCAGCTTGTGGGTTAACTGATGTACTTAGTGAACACATGACTAGATTTGTGCTATGCGAGGAACCAACTGAGTCAAGCTATGGTTCAACCTACCAAGCTATTTTGGAAGGTAGCAAAGCATGTTTCGAGATACCTCAGAGGCACATCTCAGTATGGATTATGGTACAGACAGTCAGAGGGAGTGAAGCTATAGGGCTTCACAGATATAGATTGGGCAGGGAGTCCATCAGATCGGAAGAGCACATTAGGAGGAATTTTCAATCTTGGTTTAGCTGCAATTTCTTGATACAATAGGAAACAGAGGTCAGTTTCACTTAGCTCAGTAGAGGTTGAATACATGGCTGCAAGTCAGGTAGCATGTGAGGCCATTTGGATGCAGAACATTCTAGTTGGTTTGTTTTATCAGAGGATGGATCCAAATGTGATCTATTGTGATAATCAGAGTTGTATCAAACTCTCTAAGAATCCAGTATTTCATGACAGGTCCAATCACATAGACATTCAGTATCATCATCTCAGAGACTGTGTGGTGAGGAGGATAATGTTGTTGTAGGATATTTCGACCAAGGAGCAAGTTTCTGACATTTTGACTAAGGCATTGCCAAAGTGTAAATTCGATTTCCACAGAGACAAGATCGGGATGGCAGATAATCCCTTTCTTTTTGATAGGGAGTGTTGAAAATAGCAACAAGAAATGCTAAAAATGGCATTGCTATAGATAGCATTTCAAGATATATTCCAATTTTAATTTGTCCTTGAATTAAAACTGAGAATTAAAAATTGAATTTAGTCTCACAAGATATTTTAAAATAATTAATTAATTCATCTTGAGTTAATTAGTTGGAGAAATTCAAACATGAAGTCTTTGTGAAGACCAACAACAGTTATCCCTTTGATTGAGGAATTTATCTCTTAATTAAGGAGATAAGGATGAGTTGTATTTGAGTTGTAATTAGTTAGCTCAGTTAATTGAGTTAAGTCTAGTTAAATTATTTCCAAATAGTTTGTGGAACTAATTGTGAGTTCAGTTAGTTAAGGCATGCAAGCATGCAACTAGTGTTCTCCAGATAACTGAATATTATCTCATAAATAACTCATGCATGTCAGTTCAGATAAAGACCGAGTTGAGATTAAAGGTAGGGACATTGTACTATCAGTTGCTAGAGTATTCCCATGAGAATATCTCTTGCAAGTAGAAGGAATTCATTCCTTGAGGATTGCGCAGCTACTACAGAGGTCAGAGCACTGTGTGAGGGAGAATTACACAGGTGGTAGCTAGAGGACCCAGGAGAACCTGTGCAAGGAAATAGGAGGCTTGGAGGACTGAAGGAAGGCATATGTGTTGTCTATTCTGTCTATGAGTAGCAATGAAGGATTTTCTTGAGAGATGGATAGCCTGAGAGCTAAAGCTTTGTGTAATCCTGAGATATTTCCACTTGTATGATAATAAAGATAGTGGGGTTTTTAGTTGAGGCTTTCCCTAGAGTATTATTTTATGCTTCATGTGTGATTGAATCTTCTTCTCTATTATATGTGTTCTGTTTGATCTTGCTCAAAATCGATTAAGTTTCTGCAAGTTTAGTTGTAGAAGTAGATTACGTATTTTTCTTTAGTACATTACATAATCAGTTTAATCTACAATGAGAATTTCTATAGTATGTACATGGGGTAAGTGGGGAAGCTGAAGTAACCCACATAATGATTCAATACTCACCGAAAGGCCAAGGCCCTATGCTAACAATGAACCAAAACGGAGAAGCTAGAGTTCTACCAGTGTGTCACCAAGTGTTGTAGTGGCTACAACCACCCTCCAAAATTTTGGCCTCCACCCAATTTCAGAGCCTCCCTTGAGAGTTTCTTTTGATGACTGCACACACTTGGGTTCACTCCATGAGCACATGTGAGTCCTTGCATCCAACTTGCTTGTTTATTTCATTCAAGTTTCTACATGCTGGTGTCTAAGTGATGCTTGCGACCATGTTCTGGTTATGTTCAAAGTCTTCGCTTCGTATGTGATTTTTGTGTTCACTATGAAGGCATCTATTGCAATCACACATGGAGTCACATTCACTATCACGCAAGAGTTTTTTCGATCAATGAATGGTCAATCATGAGGTGTCGTGCTTGTCACTTGCACCATTGGTCAATGTGCCTAGATGGTTTGAGTCATTTAATCGTCGAGTCATGTCAGTGAGTGTTTGCATGATCACCTATGCATCTTTTGATTGTTCACACAGTTAGTCATGTTTGTTGAAGTTTTGATGACTAGAATCCCCTATGACAATCGAACCATCTCCCCTTCATCGATTCGATCGACTGTCAACCAGAAAAGCTTAGAAGTACTAATAAAGTCTTTCCAAGTTGCGCTGCCCACAAGAAATTCAATCTTCTTTCATGGTGGCCACCTGGACAGTCAGATCCGGTAGTCACCCCAGGACTAACTCCCCTAAAAAATTGCACAAATTCCACTAACCTTACTCGTTCAGTTGACTAAGAAAATTGTGTAGACAGGCTAGACAGACACCAAGTTCCTGTCCCTGTCTCCCTCCGAAAATTGTGCAGTTTTCCGAGTAGTCATCCCAGTAGTTGACTAGTTTCTCATCCAAGAAATTTTGCAATTTTCATGACCAGGCCTTCTGCTACCCAGTAGTCCACCTAGCTTAGAAATTGTACAAAAATGATTAGAAGGCCAACCTCCTAACCTCAGTGCAGTTTCCTCATTCACCAGCTCTTAGTAGCAGGCAAGCATTTCCCTCCAGGAATTGTGTAGTTTCTGCTCCCAGTGACCCAATAGCCAACTGCCAGTTCCCTCTGGGAATTGTGTAGTTTTGGCTACCAGTGACTCCATCAGCCAACTGCCAGTTCCCTATGGGAATTACACAGTTTTGGCTACCAGGATCCCGAGCAGTTCCTCTCAAAAACTGCGCAAGCTCTGCTTGTTAACCCACCTTGCATCTTGACCTGTTCCTCCAGAAAATTGTGCAAATTTTTCCTTCCTGTCCCTGCTTCCCACTCATTATGGAAGTTGCACAGATATTACCTACCTTTCCTTCCTACAACCCAGACTATCCCTCCCAAAATTTGCGTAATTTTGCCTTCCAGCCGAGCCAGACCTCGTAGACAGTTACTCTTGACTTGGATTGCCCATCTTCATCACTCAGTGACTCTTGCGTAGTTTTCATCAGTATTTCCCAGAGCCAGCATCTTGCTTCACAACCTTGCTGCCTCTCCAGTCATCTGCATGCAAAATGATCATGTGTCATGGTAGACTAGGAGGTTTTGGATTTCATGTCGTCTCGTCATGAGTGACTGCAGGTACAGGTACACCAATAAACATGGCAAGACGAGTAATGGGATGAACGAAGGGATCACATGCATAAGGACAGGTTCACCAACAGAAGAACGAATGATGCATGTGAAGATATGCACTCGCAAATGCATGATCATGCAAAGATATGTTCACAGATGGACGAATGAGAAAACATGCAAGATATGCTCACGAATGCACGAACGGACGAACATGCACTTTTCATGAATAGATGAGCTTGTCAAGCCTTCCAACATGTAAGGAAGGAGAAATGTGCCAAAGCATCATCAAGTCAACCAAATACCATTAAATATTCTGCACACTTTACAATGCGGAGGTGAAGTTGTGATACACCATGAAGACATCCATCACCCAGCAACATTGTAGCTTGACATGCACTCCAGCAGCAACAGGAATGTACCAACACTGTCATGTCGAGTCATGTCACCCACATCTCTATTATGGGTTATGTCGTCGATTAATGTAATGTAATGTGGAGGTCTAATAAAAGCACTTGTTGTACAAAGAGTCATGTAAAGTCAAAAATTCATGGAATTCAAATAGTCATGAGGGTAGTTGAACATCCACAAGGGTCAGTTTCACCCTTGGCTATAAATACCCCCTCATTTGTATATGCAAAGGAATTTTCACCTCAGCTCCTCCCACATAGCCAAGAGATTCTATAATATTTTCTTTGAGGTGTAAGTAGTGGCTCCAATGCCCCACACTCGGGGTTAGTGATGTATGGTGTAACGATGTGTCTTGGAACTTTCACTTAATTCAGAAGCCTGCCAATAGGCCAGCACGTTTTCACACATGTATTGTAATTGTTGTAAGACTAATATTTAACACTTCTGATGCATGTTGCTTTAACTTGTGTTCTACATATGAACTATTTCACTTGTTGTAATACATAATCTATTAATGGAAATCTGTTATATATGTTGTTAACGTTGTCTCGTTGTGTAGACTACTCTCTCGGACACCAGATAGAACTTTCACATGAAACTTGCTATAACAACTATTGCACTCGTTCGAACTCATCGGTTGAGTGTTGTAAGTGTTATCTTACCTTGTGGATTGTGATGGTCGCATTCATGTGGACTGCTCCTCCAACTATGCACTTCCTATTGTGTTGTGTGTTCCTAGCTGAGTTGGGACTTCATCCCAACCAACTTGGGACTCACTCCCACCCTCTCCCTCTATAGTGAAAGAACCATTGAGACAAGTGACACTTACACTCAGCAGGCATGCGAACCTCAATTCTCAAAGAAAAAGAATACCACTCTCATGTGTTGAAAAGCAATATTTGAGGCAAATCCTTAAGACAATGGCAACTGGGCCATCATACCGGATGGGACTCCCACACCAAAAGGTGTGAGGTATAACTGGGACTTCATATCGGGGTGATCCCTTGAATGTTGGTGGGTCTAACACCGTCAATAGAATCATGTCCCCATAAATATTAATCATTGGAATTTTTTGGTGTATTTCTTGAAGAAGTCTTTCGCTTGAACATAAATGTGTTGACTACCTCAAAATTGAATCTTTTGTTATTGTTTCTGAAATGGAAGCATTGCACATAAAACTCAAGCTTCTCGGGTTAATATTGTTCATGTTTCCATTTGTTGGCCTTTCCTTTTATTTTAATAAACATCTCTAATTTGGACTTTCCTTTGTCTCGTTTCTTTCGAATGCTTTTAGTATATATAATTGGATAAAAACCATTAACATACAACTTAGTCGAAAATGGCCATCTTTACACTAGATATTTGTTGGAATTGTGATTACACTGAGAGGGGTGGGGGTTGAAGGAGAGGGAAAATTAGTGTAATAGATAATTTAAACAATTCATCATAATTGAAAACATAACAATGCATCTCCAAAATCAATCATCACATCAACATATAAGAACAAGAGATATACATGGAAACTCTTGTGGGGAATAACCAAAAATCTTCTTACCTTCTTCAATATTTGATTAGAATAGTTTGATAGTAACAATGAGAAGGTGACACCAATCTCCTTATCAATTTGTGGGCATGAACCCTGAAAGGTATGAAAACACCAACTTGTTGTAGGCCACAACCTAATGTAATCTCCAACCTGATGGAGACACACACCTCCGAAATCTAGAAGGACCAACTTGTTGTAGGTTTGGACTTGATTGAGACAAAAATCTCTAAAACATCGTAACACCCACTTGCTTTATGCTACAAATTGATTTGGGTACCAACCTTAGGAATCGATTTTCAGGAAAGAACTGGCTAGAGGCACCAACCCCAAAAATCTCAATGGACCTCCCTTTTATAACATTTTAAAATTGGATCCACAAGATTCAGTTCAATATTTAAATTAAAATTTCTTCTATGCTCAACAACATCTAATTCATACTTAACGCTTTATCAAAAAAACTTAATTACTCATACTTTAGCACGAAACATACTTCATTGACATATGCTTAGTATTATAAACATGAAAATTAGGCTTCATAAGTAGGTTCATATCAAAATTACATCTGGAAACTAAATTAAGTAATGCAAGAGATCGAATATAAGACCTAACTCCCCAAATATATCTTGTGCAACTATAGGTTAGGCCTCCATAGAGATAGATCATCGACCCAGAGTGATAGCTCAAGCCTCCAAAAAAGATAGCTCATATTTTTATAGCGATATTTCGGGTTTGCAATATGGATAGCTTTCCCTCCAAAATGATGACTCAAAGGCCAGCTATGTAGAGAAACTTAGAACTTTGACTCTTGGCTTTCTCACTCTGTTACATTGGCTCCAAGCTCTTCATCACACAATCAACCTCACTTCAAATTTCATCATGATTCTCAGTGAGATTACACACATACTCTTCAATCAAACTTGCACTCATATATACAGATTTACATGGTTAAAATTAGATTAGGGTGTTATTATGAAAAAAAGGTACACTCATTTGTTTAGAGTGGAAAGAATTCAGAGTCACTAAGTAGCATGTATAGAGGACACATTTTGAGCTTGAAACATTATGAAAAGAAAAATTCAAATGGCTTTCCTAAATTTGACTTAGAAACTAAGTGGGTGCTTCAAATACATTTAATCACACCCTCACAACTTTTTCTTCAATAGTTTCTAGGGTCACTAGAATCCTAGCCAACACCTTGGGAAGTGAACTTGCTTGAAAAGCATTCAAACTCTTGACATAATGAGCTGACCATCCGAGCCTTGAGCCTCAAGAAGCCTTAATGTTAGGAGGATGGTAGCTTTCATATTATCTATGATACAAACAACCTCATTTATCAGCCAAAGGACAAGGGAGTGTTCAAAAAATTCTATAAATGTAGGAGCTTGGAGAGTCAAAACAAGAATAATTTGTGCACTACTATGCTACCAAAATTCCTCCAAATCAATCAAGCATACCAAGGCTACAATAATTCCACCATTTGAGAGATTTTTTCTCACTTATTTGAGAGAGAAAGAGCTTGCAAAAAAGATTGAGAAGGGGAAATCCTTGTTGAAAACTTTTGAGCACCATTTCTTAATCAAATCTATTCAAATCCCTTTGAAATTCATTTCTAACTCTTCCACTACCAATGCGTAAGAGGATCATTTTCCTACTCCTTTGTTGATTTGTTTTGCTTCATTAGCTTATTTTTAGTTGTTTTAGTTTAGTTTAGTTTTATTTCTTGTTTATGTATAGTTTTCATGTAACTCAATGCTTTTTTAGTCCATGTTTAACCACTAACACCATTCATTGTTTTTATATTTCCTTATAGGAAGCAACTAACTACAAGGAAGGTGGATTTGGACTCACATGCTACCAAACACACACTTTCCTTTTTTTGACCTAACTAATTGTTTTGCAGGAATTTTCTCACTATTTCTCCATCTAGTTTTAGTCACATTATTTTTTCTAAACCTTTAAAGGTCTCCATTGGACCTAATTGCAACTTGGAAGCCTTCCTTTGTAATTTTTGGGGTTGGTCTCGTGAACTTTTGTAGAGACAATCGCATGGGTTTCATGACTATGCAGAACATAACCCACAACACACACAGAGAACCATAATTCTCATTGTAATTTCTTTTTCCTGAGTGTTTTGGCAGTCTTTAGTGACCTACATAAACTCCTACATTTTTAATTGTTCAGATAGGTTTTCAATTTTCTTTACTAACCATTATGAGTAATTTGCTTATCTTTTTCTATAAAATTTTGTATGTTGGAACTAGAAGTAATGTTATTGAGAATGAGAGTAGGCCCTTGTGTCCTTGCATCTTTGTAGTGAACTTGTGGGGGGATCTAAAAATGTTCTAAAATACTACCTAACATATCCATTTAAATTAGAAAATTACACATAGCTTAACTAAGAAATAAGTAAGCAACCGTAATCCACACATCTTTACTTGTTTTGAAAATCAATTTATTTTTTTGGGACTAGGAGTTGGTGTTAGTAAGAAAGATATTAGGACCTCCCTCTCTTGCACCCTTGCAGTGAACCTATGGGGGGATTTGAAATGTTTCTAAAAACACTAATTTTCCATCTCCCTATATGCTCACATAACATAATTAGGAAAAATAAGTGGGCCATTATCCACACATCTTTTTTTTTTGTGCAAGGAAGAACATAACATATTTTAATTAGGGGAAATTGAAAAGGATCATCGCATATCCCCATTGTTGAAATTCAAACACTTTGTATGTTAACCATTCATCTTCAATCCACAATCACATCACACATTAAACTCAGTTAAGTTGTATGAAAAGGGTATGCTCTTTTGCAAATTTTGTACCTAGTCTACCTTTTGTTTTCATTTTGGAACACCACTTAGTTTAATTTGAGTTTTCATTTTGGCACACCTTAAGAACCACACAGACTCTTTTGAAAGCAACCTTAACTTGAACTAATTAAATTCCTTGTAGGGGTCACAAAAAAATTGTAGTTTAGGTTAGGACCATAGGGGTAGGAATGCCATAATTTGTCATGGTTATTTACATCTGAAACATAGAAGTTGTCTTTTAGGGTGCTTTCAAATATTACACCATCTAGCGACAAAACCAGTAATACGATGAAACTTGTGAAGGGGAAACATTTAAATGACAAATTATAGTGAGTCTCAATGTTGTCTCTCGACAATTGGTACGGTATCTAGTTCTAAATTTAATAGTCATAAGCTGATATTCTCTCGTTCTCATTGGACATAGGTATTTTAGAGGCAAAAATTTATGGCATCTTTCTCTATAGGTAGTAGGTGCGAAAGAAACATCGCTAGTACTTTTTGGACGTGGCCTCATTATCCTATCGTTATAACCTTGTTCCATACCTTGGCTAGTTTTCGGTTGGTGAAAGCATCACCAACACTTTTAGGATGTGGTCCTAGCACCCTTCTAAAAAATCTTCACAAGGCCTAGTTTCTCATTGAATGAAAGGATGCTAGGTATGTTAGGATTTTTATCATATGAAAAAACCTCACAATCCTTTTTTTATTATTATTGTTTTACACATTAGAGTTAAAGGAAAGTTAAACATTTATTTTTCTCTTTGTCTTATTTATGTGATTCATTTGGTTTTTTAAAAAATCCCTCTCATGGTATCTTCCCACACACTTTTATGGGCACCAGAACCTAAGGGTTACCTGTTGCTCTAGGTGCCTACAAGACCTCCCACCTCTACCAAGAGGAGTACCTAGTTTCTCACCACACCATATAGGGGAGAACATCTAGCTACCTTGTTTGACACATCCATTCTTGGTGCAACTTTGTTAAGATCTAGTTTCTCTCAAAGTACCCCTATCACTACCCCTCATGGGAACACCAACACTATGTTGTTGAGTACCCCTAATAACGCTACCATGTAGGGGAATCCTTTCAACACTAAATTTCAAGGTCATCCCACCATGTAAAACACTAACAATATATCATTTTTAGCTTCATTAAATCTCCTAAACCTTATGAAGCTTACAAATGACCCCATTGCACACAACAAACAATGGCCCCTATGCCAACCAAGTTACCATCAGATATCCATATATCAAAGGAAAACAAGGGGAGGATCACGCCAAACACATCATGGCCTTTAATCTATGGTGTTCCTCCAATAGATTCATTAAGGACTCAGTTCGATGGAGATTGTTTCAATACACCCTTACTGACCATATCGTAAACTAGTATGTTAGAAAGGTCATACGTTTCCATCAAATCTTTGTTTCTTTAGAAAAAAAATTCCTCAAAGTCTTTCAACTCCTAATTTACCATGACATAGGTCTAAAATTGTTAGGCCAATTTTGACAGACTACCTCCACCCATATTTTAGATCATGTTCATGAACGACAGTGTAACAACCCTGGTAAAAATTCCATGTAATAAAAGTTAATAAAAGGAAAACTAATAACCATGGTTGATGGGACACTTATTCCAAGTTGAATGTTTGGAAAAATCCTAGTGATGGGGATCACTTGTGATTGTCTAATGGCTAAAGAAATTGGCAAACGCGATGGCTAAGTATTTGGGAAGGAAAAATGAAATTTTGGCATAATTATTTATGAAAATAATGGAAATTAGGAGAAAAATGAGGTCTGAGGGCACAAGTTGCATGTGAGGAGGAAAATGAAGGAAAATAATGGAAAATGAAGAAAATATAGACCTCATTTATAAAAAGGCTTCTTAGGATCGAACAGTAACCTTTTGTTAGTTCAGTTTTGGAGCTCTCTCATTATTCTCTCTCATTCTCATACTCTTGGAGACTATTGACGGCATTGGAGCGTCCAACATGTTGAGGGGATCTCCCCAATAAGAATTCCCAAATTGACCTCAGACCATTTGGAGTAGGAGTCCCAACAGTGGGTGGTAATAGTGCATTAACTGCAATAGTGCGAAGATAGACATATGATGAATCTGGTCCGAAGCAAGTGTGTGACCTTGCATCAATTCAAGTGAGATGCATGGGGGTTCTAACACATGGAAGGGAAAAAGAAGTGTGCCCCTTAGAAACTTGTAATAGTACACAGCTTGAAAGGAACACACAATCATAATGACATCACGAACTAGAAGTGGAATAGTCCACAAACCAAAGTGACGCGTTAATCCATCAACATACATTCAACAAGATTCATACAATTGCATACAAAATAGTTCATAAGAAAATGCATAAGTTAAATGATCCAGGTGGATATTGGTGGCCACCCGCCAAGTCCACTTGGACCCCCACCATTGTTTCTTTCAACTTTTCAGTTTCCTTAATTGTAGCACAGTTTACCATTTTTACCAATATTTTGGGTCCTGAAAATCTTGATGCTTCTGGGTCACGTACTAATGCCAAGCTTGGTACTGCATGATAGTGTCCCCAAACTACTTGATGGTGCCTTACTGAAAGCAGACTCTTTTCTTCATGGTATCTAGGTATATAGTATTGGAACCTATATCGAACTCATTGTGGAGCATCTGTAGCATGATGTTGACCATGACAGGATAACCAATGTACTTTTTCATGTTATGGATGCTTAGCTCCAAGTCATCCCTAGTGACCTGTCACCTTATCTGCTCCATGTACCTGTCAATCTCTAGTCGGACTTGGTTCTTGTGCTTAGGTTCAGTGAGGGAATCCATTGACAAGGTTGTGTGCATTCTCACCATGACATCAAAACTAGTTTACAACCATTCATATGAAGCATGTACGTTGCTGACAAACGGGGCGATCTACTCATAGTTTTGGATCAAAATCTGGACGTTTGCCTTGTCTGGCTCTGCATGTGGCTTCCTCATCTCCGACAGGTGAAGTGGAACCCATTTGTACTACATTGTAACTATTTCATGTGTGCAATAACAACATGTATGTCCTTGAGAGTATGAAAAAACTCTTTCCTTTGTTGTTCTAAGCCATGCACATGGATAACTGCTTTATGAAAGGTGAAAAATCCACCATAGAGCTTTTTCATTGTACCCTCAAGTGTTGATACTTTAGCAACTATCGATTTCCTCATCTCTTTCATTCTGGAAACTGTGTTCTACTCTCGAGATTATTCTGCCTCTGGCCTCGCATCTTGTAAGTTATTTTCCATTCGTTCATTCTCAGCCAACAAGTACTTGACATTGGAGCCTGTTGCTCCAGAATAGGCCAAGGTGGCTTTGGCAAGGGTGGTTGAATTATTCTTGGTGTCTAGCACTATCACCCTTTCCTTTATGAATGTAGGTGACACGTGATCATATAGAAGGTGCTTCCTTTACACTTGTACAATCTTCTTATGGAACTCGTCAAATGACAGATTGTACACATCCATTACTAGATCATCATCAAGGAGGAAAACATCTCCTTATTCACTCAGGATTGGTTCTGACATTAGAGGTGGAAAAGATTGAGAGGTGACCTTGGGTGCTCTCGACATGAGGTCAATGTCTTCATTCTATGGATCCTGCTCTAACTCCATGTCCATCTGCTAAATCAACTACTCAATCTACTAAGCCATTTCCTGATCCTGCATATGTTCACTGTCCACCTTAGCTTCTAGTTTTTGTGACTCCTCAACTTGTATGGGCATTGTCTACTCTATCATTGCGCCTTGCCTTTCTTCTTCCCCTTGTTTATGCTTTATTTCTCTTTCTCTTCTTCTTAGCTCTCATTCCTCCTTCAACTTCTTCTTCGTCTCCTGCAAATTTAGTTCCACTACCTACAAAATCTTCCATTTCTTTTCCTTTGCTCTCCTATCGATGTCCTCTACTTCGAATGCCAAAGCTCTCTACATGAATATTGAATACAATTTTATTCTGGAGCTTTGTTCTTGATGTGTTATGTCAGAAAATTCCTCTTTCTGTGATCTTGTATTGAACTACTACCTTCTTCTACTACTTTTGTACCTGATGCAATCTTAGTGTCGACTCCTTTTCTATGGATAGTTGAGTGTCTGCATATATTAGCATGTTAACTGGCACTTTCTCAACTACTCCCCTAGTACTACTTCTAGTGGTATTTGTTGAAGAATCTCTCTTTGGTACCATGGTACAATTACTGCTAGAGGGAAGTGCTTCATGAGTTTGGTACCTGTGGGATAGAAAGGACACTCATGGCAAGCAAACATTGAAGTTTACAAATATAACTTCAAAAATTGATCAAGCAACAATCAGGGCATCTGATGAGAGGGATTACATAATTTTTACCAACAAGGGTGATTGACTGACTGTGGGAATTGCACACTGCATAGTCCCAGTAGTTAGTGTGGAATCTTGATGACTGGAACTACACAATGCGTAGTTCAGTATAGGTTAGGGCCTGGGAGAGACTGCACATTGCATAGTCTTAGTGACCAAGCTAGGAGACTGGCTTTTACAACTGTGCAGTGCATAGTTGGAGCTAGACTAGGACAACCTCTGCGTAATCCTGGAAGCCAAGGAAGAGGCCTTGAGCTACCAGATTGTGCTGTGCACGCAAGTGAATGTGAGATCTGGGTAAGGGGAGACTAGATCTGGCTAAGGGGGGTGTACAATCAATAATATCATAAGGATGGTGTGATGTTGAGTGCAGATATGATTGAGTAATGATGCATGTAAGTAAAACAAGTGCAATAATCAATAAAATAGAAGGAGAATGAAGCATGTTGAGAGAGTTGCTGCAACGATGACCATTAGTGAAAAACAAGGTAATGCATGTGACACTTGGGAAAGGCATTGAAAAATTTGAAACAACACTTAAACAAGCTAAAATAAGTTAAAATGCCTGAATTCACTCAACAAAATAAGTGAAACAACACTCTCACAAGCGAAACAAGAAAAAGTGACAAAAAAGGCAACAAAATACGATACAAGAAAAACTCACCTGGAAAAGTGAAAACAATGCTTCGAAGGCTCCTTGATATCCTGAGGCATGCTAGATCTTGATGATCGAGTGTAAAAATGAGCTCTAAAAGCATCTATGCATAGAATTGACCAAATTAGAGTTTATGGGGCGCATGCCTAAGATCAAGGACAAAAGCAACACTTGGTGGGATCTTCTAAAGATAGTAATGTGCCATCTTCATACTGCTAAAAATAGATCCCTATTTCCTAGGGATGCTTTTCTCTTTTCTAGGAAAAGCTTTCATGCATTTCCCAAAAGCTGCCATGCATTTCTCAGAGATATTGCGCAGTTCTAGGAAGGACTATGTAACTCTTTGACTTATGAATTGAGCAAGTTATGAGAAGAAATACTTCTGCATAATTTATGGGGTGAGTGGCTCAGGCTTCCTCTCATGCCTTTCCCAGTTTCCTAGCTGAAGGTAGGTCACCAGCTGGATCTACACAATTTTGTTGTCGAAGGCTCACTTGTTGGATTGTATTGTGCAATTCCCGAGAGCAAGGCTTGTTGCCCTCAAGGATTGCAAAATTCACTAAGGTAAGCCTAGGACTGGGTTGCAACCAAGTCAAGAGATCGGCTTGTGGTTAGGCAAGAAAGAATGTAAGAAAACATAATCCATAAAGAAAAATATAAATCTCAATGAAAGCACAAGTACCTGGGACAGCGCAAGATAAGCTATTGTGATTTAGGAGGGAGGATCCAAAAGGAATCATGGGAAAAGTTTTGGAGCGTGGTTGTAGCCATTACAACATTTGCGACAAATTGATAGAACTCTAGCTCTCTCTATGGACCTTGTCTCATGTAAAGTGAGTCTAACTCTTTTGGAATTATTGTTCGATTCTTTGATTGTCATGGTTTCTTCACTAGCTTGAGTTAAAAGTGTAGTCCCTACCATTCTCTTTTATCAGCATCACACATAGCAAGCCAATTCAACTAAGTTGTTTCGATTGGGGATGAGGGGCATTTTTATGCACAAGTAATATAGATTGTCATAGTTTTAGTCTCATCTATAGTGTTGCGCTACCATCAAGACTAAATAGTAACCTGGAGGAGTCACTTGAGGAACACAAGAATTTCTCTACTACCAACGAGCCTAGACAATACCCCGGTGGAGTTTTTTCTTCACCTCCATGCGCAGGAAGCCTTTCTCTTCTTTTTCCTTTATTTTTCCTTTTCCTTTTTTTCATTTTTCCAAGAAAAGTGCATAGGAACTTATTTATTTCATGAGGCAGAAGAATGACCAAGACTTATTGAGGGAAGAAGAGGTTGTCCCTTCATAGAGGGATGTTTAAATACACCTCTAACATACTTGTTAAGGTTTCCCCCCTTCACCTTAAGTTACTTGACTAAGCTAAGAAGGGTTAACTGAATATAGAAAACTGATTAGACTAGGTGGTACTAGTTAAAGTGCAAGCATCGTGGTTTCACCGAGACTCACTATGAAAGGTGTTATAGACAATTTTGTGCCTTACAGCAACAAGCATGAATTGTCAATAATCCAAGGGATCCAAAGTTCCCTAAACATGATGTTCCTACCCCTAGAGGAACAAGGTCAGCAAACCAACAGCTCTCAGATCAGTTCTCCACCTGAAAACACTCAAAAACAAGCAATCCTGAAATCAAAGCAGGTGCTCCACTAGGTTTCTGCGCTGAAACTCAGTTGCTCCATGGTGTACCTACGTTGCAAAGCAAGTGGAACAAAGGCCACCTGCGCTGAGCAGGATGGGACAAGTGGCACAATGAGTCATTACTTTGGAATCTTCCAAAAATGACACTTGGATCAGGGATTTCGCCTTGTGATGAGTCAGAGGCTCTGTTTCTCCAAGTGGAAGCAAGGTTCTCCAAGTGGACTCAAGAACTGAAGATCAACTAAAGATTAACTGAAGAGAGAGAGGACACAAGGCAGCTACACATCAGTTGCAAGCTGACTCATCCTTTCTCAATTCATCTATATATTGAGCTCTCTCCTATGAGCTCAAGAGGCTTGAATTTTGTGCAAAGTAATGATATGCTGTTGGTTTCGCTATTGAGCTATTGGGTGATTGTTTGAGAGAGGTGAAGAGGAGCAATTCTTTCTGCTGGGAGGTGTTGCTGGGTTGGAGCCTTCAATGGTTGTAATACTATCAGAACCTTTTCTTCATTAATAAAAGCTATTGAGGTTCTTCTATGTGCTCTTGTTTCAATAATATATTGTGATGATTGCATGTATGGTTTACACTAATCCATGAACCAGTTATGATTGCATGCCTCTTGTAGTTTCCTTCTTTGTTATTTTGCAGGATCTCATTGTAGCTGGGCAAGCAAAAGAACAAGGAGATAGGAGTAAGCAGCCAAAGAGAAGAGTTTGGATTTGACATTAAGCGCAAGGCAACGGTTAGTGCATTTCTCCATTCTCTTTTGCTTTCATAAAGAAGTAAACCTTAAGTAGTTTATTTTACAGTTGTTGCTAAGGAACTATCACCCTTAGAGTGGGATAGGGTCATCCGAGTCGGATACTTTTCCCTACAACAAACTGGCGACTTCGCTGGGGATCGTATCCATTTGATTGTGTTTGTAGTATTTTGGTATTCATTTCCTGAACAAAAGAGTACCAAATCGAAAAGCTTTTGACTATATCAAAAGCGAAGTAGAGGGCAGCTACTCTGGCTCATTTCTGAGCAAGTTCATGATTTGAAGAGCTGATCTACAAGGATCCTTGTAAGCTCTTAGTGATAGCTTTGCACCTTCCTAATCATCCCTTTGAGTGTGCTTGACTGATTGTTTCTGATTTGAGCAAAAACCGTGCATTTTTGAGAAAATTATGACCCGGAAACTGTGAAAACGCAATTCTCGTTTTCCAAAGCAGGTAGTACACAGGCTACTTGCTTTGCAACGCAGGTCCCGAAGGGGCTACCTGCGCTGAGAGCCAGTTTGGCTGTGCAGCACCTGCGTTGGCCCAAATTTTCCTAGTGCATTTGGGGTTTGCTCCCTTTCTCTTGCCTGTTTTCACCATTGATTTGGCTGCCAGTTACCAATCTTGCACCTGTTCTGAAACCAATATTACTTGCCATCATTCTGCCTCTGTTATATAACGAAATTGTACTTGTTCTTTGTATTTCTTACTCATTTACAATTTCCCATAACTAAGAGTAAACTAGTCTTGCTTTTGGCCTCTTAGATCTGAACCTGTGTTAGGCATTTTGCTGGTCTAAAGAGTTAGCTTGTTTGTTGTCCATAGCTGACTAGTCATTTTACTTTCGTTAGTATGGTTTGATTTCATGTATTTCCAGTGATTAAGCAAGTGAATCTTAAGGTGTCTTTTGATTTTGGACAAACTTGTTTGTTTTCGCTCTAAATCGAAATCAAAGTTATATAACCACTTTCTTTTTGTAACCCATCCACATTAAGAAAGGGAAAAGAAAATACATGCATTGTGCATTTTGCATTTGAAAAAGTTTGCATGATGATTTAGGAGAAAGTGCATTAGTTTGTGCTGTATGAACTGTGTGAAAAGAATTTGCCTTTCTTCTCTCTCAGTAGTTAAGATTTTCATCAGTCAAAAAGATTTGAAAAAGCTTGCTTCTCATCTTAGGCTGCATTTAGGAATTTGTCATATACATTTCGTGGTGAACCTTGAAAGGCAAACTTTAGAAAGATCAACTTAAAATATACTGAATGAACCTAACAACGCATTGTAACATAACGCAAACATCTAGAGGTCTAGGTAGAGACGTGTTCCGGCGTCGTTAAACATAGTGACTGTCGATCTCTACGAAGGTGGGTGATTCCTCCTGAGAGTCGGTGGCACTAATACGGACTTGTGCTCCCACGTACCATCGCGTATATATTGGGAGACCCCTATAGGCAATTATCCTTTATCCATAGGAAGCCGTGTCGGCCCCCCTACTGATCGCGATGCAGTGAACACAGCATTCACGAAGATCGACCACCCGTCCCGTAAAACGTATTTTGTGGTTTCACGAAAGGTTTGGCACACCCTCTGCCTAGATCTCCAGAGCAGTTTCTTTTGGCCCTTTTCAAACTCTATAACTGAAAAGGTCCAACCGAGCATTTGTCACTTCGGGCTCGTTAATACATTGAAGGAGACTAGAGTCATCTTTAGCTTTTTCTCGACTCTTAAAACATGAAAAAGAAAAGTTATGTTTAAAAGCGTCTAATAAAATTCATTCAAATCGGAAACACAAATTTTCCCCTTTATATTTTAATTGATCGAGTAATCCGCAATCGTGGAAGAAAGTCAATTGAATATCCGTCGTTCTCGGAGGCTTGCGAGTCAAACGTCTTTGTCTCCGGAATCGAAAACAATCCGGACAAAGCGAGCTCGTCGAACCAGTTCAAAATCTCCTTTAAAAGTTAGAACAAGTGTTCCAACAACATCTGAGATTCTGGTCACTCCAAACATTTCCGGAAACCCTGCCTCCATAGAAGAAGTTCAACCGCCACAGAGGGACAGTAATACTGATCCTAGTCTGGGGGCAAATACTTGTATGACTGAACCAGTTCCATCTGTAACCGGTCCAGAGAGTTTTGTTCCTCAAACATCTGTCGCTGTCGATACAACCCCTTCTTCGGCACCGGAAATCTTTTACGGACCTGACGGTCTTCCTCTTCCTCCTGGTCTGATTGCGATAGAGGAAATTATAGAGGAACCGCAAGTATCCACTCCAATTCAATTTGGAGTAGGGGTCACTCTATTTCCTTCTACAACAGAAGTTTTTCCATCACCAGTGGAAGTTCCTGTAGAATCACTAGGCGATCAATTGGATCGACTAAAAATGACTGAACAACTGTCGACATCTAGGACTGTGTCAAATGACACGGCGACAGCAGAAGTACATGCTGCGAATCCAACAATGTTCACCGGCATACCATCTGTCCCAACTAGCTCTCAGTCGCTAGAAGGAGTCCACCAAGAGACTATCTCGACAGTATGGTCTGTTCCTGTTTGTTCCGGAGTAATGTCTGGTAACTCTCATGGTAAGACTCATCAAATTGACCCTTTTGGGAATCTAATTAGGCCATCCAGTTCTCCAGGACAATCAATTACCTTGAGTTCTGGATTGCTACCGTATGGGGGGCAGTATTCCCTTTCATTACCCCCTCCGGGAGGGTACCCATACGGGAGTTCTCAACCTTATTCAAGTTATGGCGGAATTGCAACGAGTAGTTGGGTACCTATGCTATCCCAGCCATCGAGAGTTGTATATTCTATGCAACAGTGTGTACCTGTGACAAACATCCCAACTACACCGGCTATTGTGACCGTGTCGCAAGTTCAAACAATGCCTGTTGTATGTCAACCTCAGATTTCTCAGGTTCTCATGCAACAGCCCCTTGACCCTGCGACCCAACCACAATCGCCTACTGGTGGGGCAACACAAGTACAGTCAGGTACAACTACCCCACATCTTGGTCCAATGGTTAGTGTAGCGCAACAACCCATGGTGTCGCAACCGTGGATAGTGCAATACTAACAGTCGCAATTCCAACAAGTGTACCAAGGTTCTGAACAGCAAATATTTGTGAATACGCGACAACCATATATTCAAAATGGTCAAAATCAACCACTTTATAGTGGTCAAGTCCATCAACCGTATCAATCATACCAACATCAACTCCATTATGCTGGTATGCAAAGACCGACTGTTCAGACGATTCCATCGTATCCTGGTTACGTTTCACCTAACTTGAATCAACAGTTACCATTCGTGGCGACTTTAGAGTTGCCTGATTTACATGGTTAACCAATGATCCAATTGCTTACGCCCCATGGTGGCCAGTGATTCCGCACAAACTTCCATCTGACATCCCTAAATTCAATGGAAATCTAGGTGAAGACCCGTCGAATCATGTGATGACATTTCATCTATGGTGTTCGTCGAACACTTTAAATGACGATTCGATAAGGCTTCGCCTATTTCAGAGGACATTGACAGGTCCAGCGGCAAAATGGTATATAGAATTGCCTAGAGCTTCATTCGACAATTTTAGTTCCCTCGCCACGACATTCTTAACCCACTTTCAATTACCAATAAGGTATGAAACGGGAACAGAGATATTGACTAACTTCAAACAGACAACCGCAACTCATATATCAGATCATATACATGAGTGGCGACGTCGACGAAGAATGGTTAAAACATACGTTCTTGATCAGCTTTTAGCTAAGTGGTTTATAAAGTCGTTACTTCCGGCCATAACGGAAGATGTGGCGAAGGGAGGAGTCGTAACAGAAGAGCAGGTTATCGCTCGTGCACAATATTTGGACTTAGTATATACTCAGTCCGGCACGCTCTATGACAAAATACCAGATGCCCCTAGACCAGAGTTTTCAATCCCTCCTCCTCCTAAATCAAATAGTGACTCTCATGCTGGCGATGGCGTGATTGGCACGGCAAACACGAATCCGAAAAGGATCCATCAAAAGAAGGCCCGTAAGGATTCGAATCAAAATGCGCATGAAGAAGTTCTTGCTTCGGAAGTAAATTCCGTATCGACAGATAAGGGCAAAGAAACCAATCAACCAGGAAGAAAGAAAAATCAAAACAAAGGGAAGAAGAAGAAACAAGGAGAGTCATCTCCTCGAAAAACTTCTTCAAGCCCTCCTCGAGATAGGAAACCACCTTATTGGTGTCAGATATGTGATGAGGATCACTGGATGAGAGAATGTCCATACAAAGCTGATCTAAAAAGATTCTTAAAGAGTTCGCAAACTCCAGCTGTGTTAACTGATCCGTTTCCCGATTGAGGAAAAAATCTGGTTGGTAGTGGAAATGCTTCACCGTCGCAAGTGCTTATGTTATCGATATCGAAGCAACAGAATGATGCTTTGATTTCGACAAGGAACAAATATTAGGGGAATCCACAGGTGTCGAATGATAAAGGTAAAGATCAACCTAGCAGTTCGACAACAACTTCAGCAGAAGTTGTACC
This sequence comes from Pinus tabuliformis, assembly GCA_031772625.1. Lineage (NCBI taxonomy): Eukaryota > Viridiplantae > Streptophyta > Pinopsida > Pinales > Pinaceae > Pinus > Pinus tabuliformis. The sequence goes on from CM062810.1 coordinate 564,316,085, forward strand.
CCCCATCACACATGAATTAACAATAAAACCGCCAAAGGGAGTAGTACACAAGTCGACATTTAATCGTCGTGCCAGAGCGGCACAACATTATAATATAGTGGAAGATTTGGCGCAATCACCGTCTGCTATGTCGACTCTTGAAGTACTACAAAATTGCCCATCCCAAAGGCAGGCATTGTTATCAGCAATTGGTGGGGTGGATACTAAAGATTCCAATCTTGTATCCTTTGATCACAAAGGATATGATCCTCAGTTACCAGCTCAACTAGCTTTCCTCGTCCAAGTGAAAGCCCTCAACAAAACTGTTCATCGAACAATTATTGATGAGGGGGCATCGACATGTATTATGTCAATGAGTTGCTGGAAAACTTTAGGATCTCAAACCTTGTCGCGATCATCGACAACATTAAAAGCATTCGACGGAAGGACATATACCCCTTACGGTATCCTTAGTAACTTGAAAGTTGAACTAGGGGGCAAAATAGTAGAAATAGATGTTGAAGTCATCGATGGAAATCTTGACTATAACATCCTACTGGGAAGACCATGGATTTATGCCATGGAAGCTGTTGTGTCGACCTATTTTAGGAAAATCGCATTCCCCTTTCAAGGAGGGATTACGATCATTGACCAACAAAATTTCCTCCCTAATGGTTCACAAGTTACAGGAAGCGTTCCTCTGATCCATGGAAGCGACCATTCGTTTCAAAATATCGGAGTAGGCCTACTAAAAGATCCTACATTAATGGGAACTTTCACCCTTCCGCCAACGTTCATTGTGGGAGAAGTGGCGACAGTAGGAACCTGCAATATGATATCTTCCGCACAAAAGATGTCAGAAAACGATATCAGCATGGATCATGCAAAGGTTTGGTCCCCAAGCCCAATGGAAATATTGTAGCAATCAATTTTCTTGGCCTGGGGGGCAACCCCAAATCAACGCTCATCAAGCGTTTGGATAGATAGGTCTAGAGAATATGGCACCCCTTTAAGTCCTTGGTCACGAGTGCATGGAACCGACAAAGGAATAGTCCAATCACGGGTAATTGACGGGGCACCATGGAATGATTCCAACCATCGTTCCCTTCTCCCGGGTTGTGGGGAAGATACTCAAAATAACCTTTATCATCCTTCAGTTTTCGATTTTCTATCGAGTACTGTAAATACAGTGGGCAATGAGGATAGTTCTTTTACTATGTCGACCTCATTAAAAAATGAAACGATCCCCTTTCCAGATCTCAATGGTAAACCTTCATTCCAACCAACAAAGTTGAATGCAATGAAGCTTGGGGGGCATATGCCTCGTCTGCATTATTATGCTAGGGGCATCCATATCGAGCAGTTTTAGCAATGTTCATGCTCGTTAAAAAATAAACGCAAGAATCGAGCAGTTTTTGTATAGAGTTCATGCTCGTTAAAAAATAAACATGAATTGTGAGCAATCTTTCCCTACAGTTCAAGCTCATCCAGAAAAAATGAACCGGTAAATAACCTGGAGAAATGTAACCTTTGAAAGCCGTTTTAAAAACCTTTGGTCGTGTTCTTGCAGTCTCACCTCCATCCGTTCATTTGGCCAATCGTTCATCTCCATATGTGTGTTTACCCATTTTGAGGAACAGCTGCGAAGAGTGATTTCACTTAGCCATCCTTGTGACACTGCCATGATTGGAGAATTCCAACCTGTACCTGGAATCTACTGCTATCCCTGTTCATCACTCGTTCCTCAAAAGACGAGTCTTCTTTGAGCTCTTTTCACTGACTCGTAAAATATGAAAAGTTTGCCGAGTTTTGGCCTTCCAGCTCGTTAAAAGGACCGGAAGAGCTATCCCTCCTCTAGATTTTAATCTTTTTGGACCTGAGGGATTATTGCACAAAAAGATCGAGCGCTTGTTTTGTTCGGCTCGTTAAAGAAATCGAAAGTTCATCCCTTCTGTATTGTTTTATACTTTTTCGGACTTAAGGGATTAGAAGACGAAAAAGGAATTTTGGAGTTAACTTTTCGTACCTTTTCAGACTCTCTAAAAATGAAAAGGACCGAGTTTTCCTTGTCGTTAGACTCGTTAAAATGATTAAATAGCGACAAACTTGTCTGTAGATGAGAACGAGTTTCCCTATCGCTAGGCTCGTTAAAACATAGCGATGGGCTTGCCCGAAGGGCAGGTTATAGAACAAGCATATGTTATCCTCCTCAAGCTTGAAAAAAATAAGGAGGTACTGGTCAGCAATGACTGGGGAAAAATTGGGAGAACCTCACAGCATTAATGGTAGCAAGTCGCTCTTGAACATGACACTTTGTCCTCCGTATCACATCGGGTTGGGTTGTTTCATTCACCGGTCTCATAACCATGGTCCTCGCCACACCATCCACAATTGGGGTAATGCTACCAATCCATCACATCAGTGTCGTTATATGTTCAAGAGATGTGGTTCTGCAAAGAGTCAACCGTGTCCCATCCACTGCCATACATTATCTTTCATCCACTTCATGACCGCCACCCTGAATCATACATCACAGTTTGTTTTCACCTCATCACAATCAATAGCTCCGTTCCGTGTCACTGATGTGGGATTCATTAAGGCCCTCCTTTGACGGATCGCTCCTTGTCGACATCAGCTCATTATCCAAGGAGTTGATCTAGGAACACCCCCTTCAGTACTTTGAAGCTTGCATGCCTCAATGGCAAGTTTCTCACTTCCGGCGATAGGTATACATCAATGACCTTCGACCAGAAGATTTTGCATGGTGGTCAACGCCAAGTCCTTTATTCCCACCATGTGGATTGTACTGCCGTACCTTGAGGGTCATCATCCTTATCGGCGATTCCTCTCACGCTTGTTAATGGTTTACATCATTGACCGGTAATCAAGCGATGTCTTTCCATGTTCGACTTCAAGAAATTCTCACATGGATCGACTTGTACATCGAGTGAAGATCAGAAGAGATTGAAGACCCCGGATCTAGTTTCATCCATCCGGGCTGCGATATATATTCAGGACATAAAGACATTTGATATGTACATCATTACAGCAGATGATCATCCTTCTCAAAGGATGATAATTTCAGCAGAGAATTATCAATCTACAATCAGATGATCGTCTGTTCTATGTACCAAAATGTATTTATAAAGCTGAGCATGGGAATGCCCGCCTCAGCTAGATCATGAAAATGTATGAAAAATAATGTATTGTATTGTATCTTATTACAGGACACTTCTCAGCAGATTGAATGAACTTCGGATCCTCTCAATAAAGCATTTCACCCGATAAACGACCTCATACTTTAGGGGGCATCTGTTATAGACAATTTTGTGCCTTACAGCAACAAGCATGAATTGTCAATAATCCAAGGGATCCAAAGTTCTCTAAACATGATGTTCCTACCCCTAGAGGAACAAGGTCAGCAAACCAACAACTCTCAGATCAGTTCTCCACTTGAAAACACTCAAAAACAAGCAATCCTGAAATCAAAGCAGGTGCTCCACTAGGTTTCTGCGCTGAAACTCAGTTGCTCCATGGTGTACTTGTGTTGCAAAGCAAGTGGAACAAAGGCCACCTGCGCTGAGCGGGATGGGACAAGTGGCACAATGAGTCATTGCTTTGGAATCTTCCAAAAATGACACTTGGATCAGGGATTTCGCCTTGTGATGAGTCAGAGGCTCTGTTTCTCCAAGTGGAAGCAAGGTTCTCCAAGTGGACTCAAGAACTGAAGATCAACTAAAGATTAACTGAAGAGAGAGAGGACACAAGGCAGCTACACATCAGTTGCAAGCTGACTCATCCTTTCTCAATTCATCTATATATTGAGCTCTCTCCTATGAGCTCAAGAGGCTGGAATTTTGTGCAAAGTAATGATATGCTGTTGGTTTCGCTATTGAGCTATTGGGTGATTGTTTAAGAGAGGTGAAGAGGAGCAATTCTTTCTGCTGGGAGGTGTTGCTGGGTTGGAGCCTTCAATGGTTGTAATACTCTCAGAACCTTTTCTTCTTCATTAATAAAAGCTATTGAGGTTCTTCTATGTGCTCTTGTTTCAATAATATATTGTGATGATTGCATGTCTGGTTTACACTAATCCATGAACCAGTTATGATTGCATGCCTCTTGTAGTTTCCTTCTTTGTTATTTTGCAGGATCTCATTGTAGCTGGGCAAGCAAAAGAACAAGGAGATAGGAGTAAGCGGCCAAAGGGAAGAGTTTGGATTCGACATTAAGCGCAAGGCAACGGTTAGTGCATTTCTCCATTCTCTTTTGCTTTCATAAAGAAGTAAACCTTAAGTAGTTTATTTTACAGTTGTTGCTAAGGAACTATCACCCTTAGAGTGGGATAGGGTCATCCGAGTCGGATACTTTTCCCTACAACAAAAGGAATGTATTTTACATGAAGGTATCATCTACTGAAGAACACAAGATATTCATAAAGGGAGGGGATAGATAGATAACCAAATGTTGATATTTGTACAAGTAATCTTTTATTTCGAACTTCTTATCTCAAAAGCCAAACACACTTTCATGGGAAACTAATATTGCAGGTGCATAAACAAACAAACAAACAAGGAAAGAAATCAATGAAAGTAAAATCAAGTAAGAAAACAAACAAGAAAGAAAATACTACTCCTACTCCTAAGCTATGTAGTGTATGGGCCTCCTCACGTGAAGTGATATTTCCAATTTTTCCATCAGTGCATTGGTTGGCCCATGTAAGTGATGGCATGACTAAGAAGAAATATATTTAGGAAAACCAACACACAAGAGAGATAAAGCGATGAAAACCAACACACTTGAAGTTTGAATGCATCCACAGAAAATAAAAGCTTAAAATAACATGAAAGGTACTTTTCAGATGTATCATATTGTTGTATCACACTGTGCGCAGACAACAAACATGTACACTCTTTCAAATGTGACAAATGAGAAAACATGAAGAGAGCAGAAAATTTCCATTTCACAATAGTTCTTGCTACGTATGACTCCTCCAATGAATGAGTGATAGGATCGTGTGATTTGGTGGAGGATGTGAAATTTGTAAACTATATTGATCTTCAATGTGAACAAGAGAGTGACGAGGAGCTTTGGGAGATTCATCAGATTTCTGATTGGGAGTGGAACTAACCTCAAGACTACAAGAACCTGACATAATCATCAGCTCGGACTAAAATGTTTGGGCAACTTGAGGGGTTTCCACTTCATCAAAAGATGGATCATCAAATACCGGTGGCTTGCAAGGATCAATAGAAGGTGAATCAGAATCATGATCAGATGAATGACTGAAGAGATCACGAGAATCACAATAAGAAAATTCAATATCTACATTGACATCCTCATGATCTAATGAATCATACAAAGCGGGTGATCAAAAACAAAAAAATTACCCTTTGAGTTTTGACAAATTGAAGATGAGAGGTCAATTGGATTTAGAAAGAAAGATTTGTCCTCTGTACAATGAAATGATGGAATGACATTTTGTTTGTTCTATGAATGGTCAGAATTAGGGACATTCGAGATGAATTTTCACAAGAAAAATTAGAAATGGCAGAATCATAGAAGATGTTTGGATGAAGCGGATGAGTTGCCGACAAAAGGAGGTCATCCGTCACTACATATTATTCATCAAATGCTAACACATACTCATCAAAAATGATAGCGGAGGTTGGTTTCTCAACACCAAATCTGTCCACAAATTGATCCTCATGAACAACAAATGTGGAATCCCGAATGGATGAACACAACACATGAAAATATGGAGGATCAAAGGAACCAAAGGATGGAGGTTGAGGAGATGAGACCATGTGACAACCAAGAATCTTGTAGCCCAAATATGCCTAGATATCGAGAGCAGGCGGGGTGGGAGGATGTGACAGTTCAACGGTTTGGTTCACAACTCCTCCCACCTCATGCTGTGGAGCTAGACCTATCTAATGAAAGGACGATGGAGGGTCACTTGCGAGAGAAACCTTGTTCTTCTTAGATTTGGAATCTCTAACACTGAGGTGTGCTGGGAGGGGTTTGAATGCTTCTAATTCATGGGGATTGTTAGATATGTGAAGAAGATACAAAATATTCCTTTGAAAAAATCCCAATCAACTTCATCGTCTGGGAAATGAAAAGTGAGACGAAAGAAGAATTACCAAAATTATGCAACAGATTCATTAGGTGCTTTGCTTAATTCCAAAATTTTGCGATTGAGTTCTTTTCTATCAAAGCAAAGAAAGCACGACATAAATGTCTAATGATGTGATTAAAAGAGTGAATTGAGGTTGCAGTCAATGTGATAAACCATTGCTTAATGCGCCCTTCGAACATGCAAGGGAACAACACATAGGAAATGTTATCCGAAGGGACTTCATTACTATCTCAAAAGCCTAAAAAGGAAACTCCATGTCTTAACAAGGATATTCTGCCTTCACCATCATATTTAATTTATGACAAGTCATCGATGACATCCTCTAACACTTCAAAATCGTGAGAATGAGAAAAACATGTCAGGGATGAGATTGTGATGTAATTCATGAATGATGTGTAGGGATTCAAAACATACTCTAAGGGTTCAACTTGTCATCTTGACCTCCTTCTAGTGCTAGAAATGTTGATGGTGTTGGACCCACCAACATGTTGAGGGGATCTCCTTGGTAAGAAGTCTGAACTAGACCTCATACGATTTGGAATAGGAGTCCCAACAGTGGGTGATAATGTAGTGCCTTGACCACGATAGCGTGCAGAGATAAGTATAATGAGTTTGGTTGGAACCAAGTGTGTGCCCTTGGAGTGAGTCAAGTGAGATGCATGGGGGTTCTAACACATAGAAGGGGATAAGAAGTGTTTCCCTTAGAAACTTATAATCGTACACGGCTTAAAAGGAAAACTTGTAATCGTACACAACTTAAAAGGAACAAACGATCATAATGACATCACAAGCTAGAAGTGGAATAGTCCACAAACCAAGGTGATGGGTTAGTCCATCAACACACATTCAACAAGATTCATAGAATTTCATAAAAAATAGTTCATAAGAAAACGTGTAAGTTAAATAACATACATTGCTAAAGCAACCAAAATAGTCCAACTACAATGACAACATATGCATGAAAACATGATGGCTTAGTTATATTATTAGAAGTGAAATTTCCATCCATACACTCACTATTGAGAGCCACTAGCCCCAATAGTGGAACATTATAGTAAACACCACCTGCTCCTCCAAAGAGGTATACTCGCTCTATGTTGTGTAGAAGCCAAGGCTCATCACAATACTCCCAAGCCTTCTTTAATCCTAAGCATAGCCAAAATATTGGCTCCAAAAATCCCTTCTATGAGTTATGAGGTTCTATTTATAACAAAGGGTGGGGTGACCCTTTACATTCCCCTTTGTGACTCTTTGACTGCCCTCATGACTCTTCAACTTCCTTACAAATAACTCATTACATTACATATTGACTATTCACATTCCACTAATGAAACTTGGAATTTCACTTACAACATATTTACAAATAATATACATTTTCCTAATGTACCCATGTGAGACAAAATAGGCTAGAGACAGACTAACAAGACAAAACACTATGACTCCAAATTTTGCGGAAATACCAACTTGGCAGCATCCACTTGATGATTCTTGATCATGTATTGATGCCAAGCCTAGTACTACATGATAGTATCCCCGAACTGCTTGATGGTGTCTTTCTAAAAGCAGACTCTTTCTTGTATGGTATCTAGGTATATGGTCTTGGAACATGTATCCAACTCGTAGTAAAGCATGTGGAGCATGGTTTTGACCATGACAGTACCACCAATGTACTTCTACATGTTGTGTGTACTTAGATTCAATTTATCCCTGGTGGCCTATCACCTTAGTTGCTCCATCTACCTATCGATCTATCGTCAAAATTGGTTCTTGTGCTTAGCTTCGGTGAGGGAATTGATTGACAAGATCTTATGCATTCCCACCATGACATCCAAACTATTATAGAACCGTGCATATGAATCATGTACTCTTCCAATGAATAGGGCAAGTTTCTCATGGTTCTGGATCAACATCCAGACCTTTTCTTGTCTAGCTTTGCCTATGGCTTCATGATCTGAGGTAAGTGAAACGAGGCCCCTTTGGACCACATTGTCCACTCTTGCATGTGTGAAATAACAACATGCATTTCCTTGAGAGTATGAAAAAACTCTTTGATCCGCTACTATAAGCAATGCACATAGACAACCACTTTATGTACGGTGAGAAATCCATCATGGAGATTTTGCCTTGTACCCTTAGGTAGTGATATTTCAGCAAGTACCACTTTCCTCAACTCTTGCATTGTGTAAATTGTGTTATTTTCTTGAGATTATTCTTCCTCTTGCTTGGTTTCCTATAAGTTCTTTTCTAGTTGTTCATTCTTGGCCAACAAGTAATTGACACTAGATCTTGTTGCTTCGACATAGGCCAAGGTTGCTTTAGCAAGGGTGGCTGGATGCTTCCTGCTGTTTAGAACTATCACCCTTTCCTTCATGAATGTAGGTGATATGTGATCATCTCGAATGTGCTTCCTTTTTGCTTGTACAATATTATTCTGCAGCTCATCAAATGAAAGATTGTACACATCCATGAACGGATCATCATCAAGGAGGAAAACATCTCCTTGTTCGCTTGGGACTAGTTCTGACACTCGAGGTGGAAGAGATAGAGAGGTGACCTAGAGTTATCTCGGAATGAGGTCAATGTCTTTATTCCATGGCTCCTACTCTAACTCCACATCCATTAGCTCAATCAACTACTCCATCTACTGATCCGTTTTCCGATCCTGTATCTATTCATGGTCTACGTCAACTGCTGGCTGTTGTGACCCCTCAACCGGTATGGGCATTGTTTCCTTTGCCATTTCACCTTGCCTTTCTTCTTCCTCCTGTTTCTGATTTTATATTTTTCTTAGCTCTTGTTCCTATTTCAAACTATTCTCTGTATCTTGCTACTTCATTTATGCTACCTGCAAGCTCTGCCTTTTCTCTTCTCTGTTGTTGGTGCCCTCTGCTTCCTTTTTCTTTTGTTCCCAAAGTTGCCTACATGAATATTGAATACACTTTTATTATAAAGCTTTTTTCTCCCTTTGTTATGTTAGCAACATCCTCTTTCCACAATCTTGTACTAGATTTCTACTTTCCACTACTGCTGTTGTACTTACTTCCATGTTAGTGTCGACTCTTTTTCTATGAATAGTTGATTTTCTGCATATATGTGCAATTTAATTGGCACTTTCTCAGCTTCTTCCCTAGTACTGCTTCTAATGATATTTCTTCAAGGAAATCTCTTTGGTACCATGGTACAATTACTGCTGGAGAGAAGTGCTTCATGAGTATGGTACCTGTGGGATAGGAAGGACACTCATGGAAAGAAAACATTAGCTTTTACAAATCTAACTTCACAACATGATCAAGAAGAAATAAAGGAATCTAATGAGATGGATTGCATAGTTTTTACCAATAGTGGTGATTGACTTACTGTGGGAACAACACACTATGCAATCCCAACAGTCAATGTGGAATCTTGATGACTAGAACTGCACAATTCACATTTCATTCTGGGTCAGGGCCTGGGAGAGACTACGTAGTGACCAAGATGGGAGACTAGCTCCTAGAACTACATAGTGCTTATTTGGAGCCAGGCCACAATTGCCTCTGCACAATTCCAGAATCAAAGAGAGAGGCCTTGAGCTGCCAGATTGTGCAATGCATGCAATTGAATGTGAGATCTAGGCAAGGGGAGCCCAGATCTACCCAAGGGGAGTGTGAAATCAAGCAAATTAGAAGGATGGTGTGATGCTGAGTGTAGATCTAATTGAATGGTGATGCATGCAAGTAAAACAAGCACAAGAATCTATCAAATAGAAGGAGAACGAAGCACGTGGAGAGAGTTGGTGCAACGAGGACTGTTAGTGCAAAATAAGGGTAATGTATGTGACACTTATGAAGGAAATGAAACACTTGAAACAAAACTTATACAAGCTAAAAAAAGTTAAAACACCAGTAATCCCTAAAAAAAAAGTGTAACAACACTCTCACAAGCTAAACAAGAAAAAGCGACAACAAAAGGTAGCAAAAGATGATACAAGAAAAAATGACTCGGAAAATTGAAAGAAATGCTTTGAAGGTTCCTTGATCTTCTGAGTCATTTTAGAGCTTGATGATCGAGTGTGAAAATGAGCTATAGAAGCATCTATGCACAGAATTGACCAAATTTTAGTTTATTATGTGCATGCCTGAGATCAACAACAAAAGTGACACTTGGCAGAAACTTCTAAAGATAACATTGTGCCAACTTTAAACTGCTAAAAATAGATCCCCATTTCCTAGGGATTCCTTTTGATTTTATAGGAAAATTTTCCATGAATTTCCCAGAGAGATTGCATAGTGTTGGGAAGGACCGTGTAACTCTTTGGCTTATGCATTCAAAAGATTCAAAGAAGAAAGACTTCCGCGCGATTTTTGGGTTGAGTGGCTCATGCTGCCTCTCATTCTCTGAGCAGTTTCCCAGCTGAAGGCATGCTGCTAGTTGGGTTTGTGCAATTTTGGAGCTAAAGGCTCACTTATTGGCATGGACTCTCCAATTCTCGAGATCAAGGTTGGGTGTGCTCAAGGATTGTGCAGTTCACTAAGGCAATCCTGGAACCGAGTTGCAACCAAGTCAAGAGATTTACTTGTGGTTAGAAAACAAACAAAGTAAGTGAACACAAGCCATAAAACAAAATATAAAGCTCAATGAAAGCACAAGTCCCTGGGATAATGTAAGATAGGTTTTCTTGATTTAGGAGGGAGGCTCCGAAATGAAGCATGGGAAAAATTTTGGAGGGTGGTTGTAGCCGCTACAACAAAGACTTAGAATTTTATTGGAGCACTCTTGGAGGGTGTGGCGTACTTGGATTTTTGGAGCAAGAAGGAAAACGAAGAGCAAGAAAGTGTAAGAGGGCATCAATATCATTAGATACATCATATTTTCTTGTAGGTATCGAGTTGTATGTATGTTTTCTTCACTTGTTTCGGCATGCATGGAATATGGATGTGGACTGTAAGTCATGATTTATCATTGGCATGGAGGATTTCCTAGATTGACGGTGGATTTCCTAGCCTTGACATTTCCTGGATAGCCATGGGGATTGTGGGTTCATGTTCATTTTATTTTTTTTGGTTGGTTCTCATTTTTCCTTAACTTAGGTTGAGTTATCAGTTCCTGGAAGCCCTAGTTGGAAAAATTCTTTGGAAGCCCTGTAACACCTTGGGTTGAGTTACTATTCCTCAAAGCATTGGTTGGAAAAATGCTCTGGAAGCCCTTAGTGGGTTGAGTTACTAATCCTGGAAGTCCTGGTTGGAAAAACACTCTAGAAGCCTGGCGATAGTTGAGGGTGGTGTTGCTAGTCCCGGGAGCCTTGGTTGGAATAAACACTCGGGAAGCCCTAGAAGCCTTGGATGAAGACCAATCTCATAATGGTTTTGTGATGTCCGACCATGAGGTGAAATCAATGTTTGATGGGTTGAGGTGGATGGCCCCTTGATGCCCTAGATGGTTTTGGATTGATGTGTTCTATGAGATCCCACATTCATGCTTGGAATATGGGACAGGGGTCAATTGATGAAGAGAGATTTGGCTCAGCCATTATATGGTCGGCTGAAATGTGGCAGTCCCATCCCGAGTTTTGATTTTGCATCATTAATGAAAGGTTATTTCTCCTTGTATTTCTATGAGCATTCTGATGGATTATATGTGGTCTATATTGTTGGGTTGTATTATATTCTTTCCACGACTATCCCACGTAGTTAATTGGGGGGTTGGAAGGGGGGAAGAGTATTATTGGCAAATATAGTGTCCACTTGGAGCTGCTAGTCCCACTAAGAAACAAACAAACTAAAACTACTTTTGTTTTCCTTTATGAGAAGTAGATAAGATGGGAACAAAGGACACCAACCTCAGTCTTTCGCTTAGCTCCTTACTTGGTTCCTCTCCCTTTTGACAGATCCTTGCTGCTCCTCCTTTGTCTACACAACTTCAAAGAATACCTGGGGAATCAAAGAAGCATAATACTGTCGAAGAACAAAGATCTACAATCATAAACAATATAGGACCAGATATATATTGACCACACAAATGCATATATCATCAAACATACAATAATGTGGAGGAAAACTTGAATAGCTTTATTAATATCAAGAATAGAAAAGAGGATTACAACTAATTGTTCTGAACCAGCGTCATCCTCTCAGCATGAAAGCCCTTCTTCACCTCATGAAAAGCTTAGATCACCCAACACTATGATTTGCACCAAGAAACCAACAACACTTCCTTACAAAATACAAAATTCTAGCCTCTGGATCTCTGGGATGAGGGATACATATATAGATGATTGCAGGGGGGTGAGTCAGCTTCTGGGATTATTATTAGTGTCCTCTCCCTGAGAGTCCTTGGTTCCACTTGGAGACTGAAGATCTCTTACTCATCCCTGGGCGAATTCAGAAAGGCAAGTGTCATAGGAGAAGTTTCTGGAAGATTCTATGATCATCCACCTCGCAAACTGTCTCTGTGATTTGTCCACTCTCACCCATCGCACCCTACAGAAGGGCCTTTCAGTATGCATCACACCCTCTACATTGGGCAGGTGGGGTACATCGCACCCTTAGCACTGAGAAAACTGTATGGTCCAGTTTTGACCAGTTCTGAGTAGTTTCTTGTGGAGAACTTTTGGGAGATGATGTAATCAGCTGACCTTGTTCTTTTAGGGGATGGAACAACACTTTTAGGGACTTAGGAGCTCTTGGTTTATGGACATGTATGATTGGGGTTGCAGTTCCGAAAAATGTCTATAACAGTTGCCCCCTAAAGCATGAGGTCATTAATCTTTTGATGTTGGATGAAATGCTTTATCATGAGGATCCGAAGTTTTTTTGAGCTGGAAGGCGACCTGGATAAGATACAATACAATAAATTATCTTCATAATATTTTTCATGATCTGGCTGAGGTGGGCATTACCATGCTCAGCTTTATAAATTCATTTTCATGTACATAAGACAGACAACCGTCTGTACGAGAGACTGATGATTCTGATAGAGCCATCATCCTTTAATTCGGATGATCATCTGTGCAGCAACGATGTACATTTGATGTCTTTATTTTCTTGAATATATCGCAGCCCAGATGGATGAAACTAGATCTGGGGTCTTCAACTCATTCAATCTTCACTCAGAGTACAAGTCAATCCATGTGAAGGATGTTCTGGAGTCGAACATGGATAGACATCGCCTGATTACCAGCCAATGATGTAATATGTTAACAAGCGCGAGAGAAATCACCGATAATGATGATGACCCTCAAGGTACTACAGTATAGTTCACGTGGTGTGAAAAAGGACTTGGCATTGAACACCACACAAAATCTTTCAGTCGAAGGCCATTGATGTAAACCTATCACCGGAAGTGAGAAACTTTCCATTGAGGCATGCGAGCTTCAAAGTACTGAAAGGGTTGTTCCTAAGTCAACTTCTCGGATAATGAGCTGATGTCAACAATAAGTGACCCATCGTAGGAGGGCCTTAATGAATCCCACATCTACGACATGGAATGGAGTAAATGATTTTTGGAGGTGAAAACAATCTGATGATACAGGGTTCAGGGTGGCAGTCATGAAAGAATGGAGAGTGAATGTATTGCAACGGATGAGACACAGGTAAATTCTCTGAGTGACTTCTCTTGAACATACCAGTGACACTGACATGGATTGGTAGCATTAACCCCAAATATGGATGGTGTGATGGACCAATGGTAATGTGACTGGTGAACGAAATAACCCAACCCGACTCGGACATGGAGTGAAAGTGTCATGTTCAAGAGCGACTTGCTACCAATAAAGTTTTTTCAAGTTTTCTTCCCAATTTTTCCCTAGTCATTGCTGACCAGTACCTCTTTATTTTTGTCAAGCTTGAGGAGGATAACATATGCTTGTTCTATAATTTACCCTTCGGGCAAAATCGTCGCTATGTTTTAACGAGCCTAGCGACAGTGAAACTTGTTCTTGTCTGTATGGAAAAGTTTGTCGCTATTTAGTTTTAACGAGTTTAACGACAAAGATAACTCGGTCCTTTTCAATTTTAGAGAGTATGAAAGGGACGTAAAGGAAACTCCAATAATCCTTTTTCATTATATAATCCCTTAAGTCTGAAAAAGTATAAAATAATACGAAAGCGATGAATTTTCGGTAATTTTAATGAGTAGAACAAAACAAGCGCTCGATCTTTTTGTCTAATAATCCCCCAGGTCCAAAAAGACTAAAATCTAGAGGAGGGATAGCACTTCCAGTAACCTTAATGAGCTGGAGAGGCCAATTGCTTGGCAATCTTTTCATATTTTACGAGTCAGATGAAAAGAGCTTAAAGGAGACTTGTTTTTTAGGAACGAGTGATAATTTCAGGTAGCAGCTGATTCCAGGTAAGGTTTGGAATTTTCCAATCATGGCAGTGTCACGAGGATGGCTAATAGGATCACTCTTCGTAGTTGTTCCTCAAAAGGGGTAAACAGTCAAATGGAGGTGAATGATCGGCTAAAACAGAGTGGAGGTGATGATGAGAACATGACCATGGCTCAAAAGCTGATAATAATGCATTCACAATGGTTATTTACCGAAAATTGTTTCATTTTTTAATGAGCTTAAACTCTGGGGGAAACATTTTCTCATTGCTTATGTTTAATTTTTAACGAGCTTGAACTCCACATAAAAACTACTCGTGCCAGTCATATAATAAGGATATCTCATCGGTAGATTCCATTTTTTATGGAGCTTTCACCTTTCGAAGATTTTCTCTGTGTCCTTTCTTTATGCAAGCTAGGAACGACCAATCCTACGATTTTAAAGGGTTTGAGGATCTTACAAACTAAGAAAATAAATGGTTGCTCTTCACTTACATGCAAAAAGGTTTGCATGCCCCCAGGTATAGTGAAAAATTTCCAGGCTACCATATAGAAGTTCTCACATTTGCAAGATAGTTTCCATCCACATAGCATATAGAAACACTTCCTGGCTTAGTCCATTTGGACAAAGGTGATTCTAGCTCCAACCACCTAACCTTGACAAGGGAATCTTATTCCAGTCTAATCCCATTTTCCTATATGGATGGGTGTTGGACCACTCATTTTCCTTCACGGAACCTACTTTATACCTAGAGTTTTCCTGCTGAAGCAGACTAGGGTGCATGCCCTCTGGGTTTCAGCCATGACTCCCGAATTACTCGCGTTCTTCGGGTGGTCGGACTGGAGATTGATGAGACATTCCTTGCGTGAAAATACCATTTAGGTATGGTATTTGATTATTTTCTATGTGTGAGTTGGGGAACGAAAGCTGGTCTACGAGCCTGACCACTTGGCCTTCATGAGGAAAACACATTACTCTGAAGAGTGAGGAGACAATGGGTCCCATGCAATAAATATAGTCACGCCCAAGGAGTAGATTATAATCCAGAGGTCCTTGGACTACCATTACATTCATGTGAATGGTTTTCCTTCTCAATGTTATGGGCACATTGGGAAGGATCCTTAACGGTCGACTGGTTCCTTTATCAAAGCCTATTAGATTTCTCATCTCAGGCAGAAGAGATGGCGAACCAAGCGCTTTCCAAGCAATCGAGGAAAGGATACTCACAAAAGCCCCTTCATCTATGATGGTACCAACCATGACCATTATGTATACTTGTGCAATGACATGGAATGGTATACTAGCCGGTAGACGGGGTCTGCCAAGTAGATTTGAATCAAAGGAAACCACCAGGTTTCTTGGAGGTGGGACCGAATAGACGGCTGGATATGACTCTGAAGAACTTCCTTCCTACGGTAAAGGAATGGGTAGATTTCCCCAATGTTCGTCTGAGTCTATGTTTACAAAAAGAATCTGAACGATGTCGTTCTTATTCTCCTCGGTGACTATATCATTTGAGGATGGACCTTCTGAAGGCAAGACCGAGTCAACTGCCACCTCGACCTTTTGAATTTCGTCTGGTATGGATTCAGAGGGTTCATCTTCAATGATAGATGCTTCGGCCGACCACAATGGCGTGTCAGTAGGATTTTCAACCAGTGATGGACTCGGCAAGAGTTTCTTATATGCAGAAGGGAGTCGTAGAGGTGAAGCAGGATGGTTATTCATAACTCTTTTAGCTTCGTCTAGGAAGGGACAATGGTGGATGGCATGATCACCTTCACATAGTTTACAAGGAAATTTGCAATTCCTTTTCTGTCCATATACTTCGTTTTCGCTAGTTGACGATGTACTTTCAACATGATCATCAGAGGTTGATGACACCAGATTGTGCAAACGGGGAGACCAGTCCCTTAAGATCCGAGGGATGCAAGGACAATCTCGATGATAGTGGTCTCCTTTGCAAATGACACATGGAGATTTAGGCCTAGACAATGCAGTGTGTGGATTTTTGCTAGACGATGCCTGGTTGCCCCTTTTTGCCTTTGGCTCCTTCTTCTTCTTAGTTAATTGTTTTTTAGCTTTACCAGCTTCATCAAGTGAAGAGGAAGGAGGAGAGGGAGAAATGGATGAAGTAGAAGGTTGGGGGTAACTCTGGTATCACTTAGTTGCTGACTTGATTGCTTAGGAATTACGGTATTCTGAACGATAGAGGTAGAGAAGAGCCATATGGGCAAGCCAATCGTCAATCCTGGAAGTGACAATGTGGCCATATGGGGTGCACCAACATCTCCCAAAAATGAGAAAGGACTAGGATTTCCTCCAAGGAGAAATCCTTGGTTGGTGGACTCCATTTTTCTCAACCTAAAGACCAACGAGGGAATAATGATGTTATTCTGATTAAAATAAATTTTAGACTCTTTGACACAACTTGCTTTTTCAATTTTTAAGAGTCGAGAAAAAACAAAAGATGACTCTAGTCGCCTTCGATTTTTAATGAGCCTGAAGTGACAAGTGCTCAGATGGACCTTTTCCTTTAAGGAGTCTGAGAAGGAATGAAACAGACTACTCTGGAAATATAGACAGAGGGATTACCAAACCAATTGCAAAACTGCATAATAGTTTTTACGGTATGACAGTCAATCTTCCCGAATGCTGTTTTCAGTGCATTGCGATCGATAGGGTGGAAGACAGGACTTCCTATGGATAAAGGATAAAGCCTATTGTGGTCTACCAATATATACTCGACGGTACGTGGGAGCACAAGTCCGCACTAGCACTTGTCATCTCAAAGAGGAGGATTCACCCAACCAACAGTGAAAGTGACAGTTACCAGGCTTTACGACGCCGGAATATGTCTCTAGCCTAGACTTCTAAATGTTGTGCATTAGGTTCCAAAGCGTTTTTAGGTTCATTAAATTTATTTTACTGTTGATCTTTCTTAAGAAATTTTCCTTTTAGGTTCACTGCATGATGTAGATATACAATTCCTAAAATGCAATCTAAGATGATAAACAATCGTTTAATCTTCTTTTTGCAATGAAAATCCTAGCTACTAAAGAAAGAGGGATGATATTATTTCAACATAGAGTAGAGAGCACACACTAGATGCACTGTCCTAAATCAAACCAACAAGCAGTCTAAATGCAAATGCACATGCATGTATTTGTTTTCAACTTTCTTAATGTGTGAATAACAAGAAGGCTGCTAAGTACAAATCTGACTTATCTTTTCAAAGCGATAGTACTAACAAATTTCTCTTCAAAATGAAAGGAAGATAATAACGAAACTTTACTCTTTTGAATTGAAAACTGCTTTCAACACTTGAAAAACTGCTAATTCAAATCAAATACAAGAGTAATAGTATAATTGACTATCAAGAACAATAAAATTCTTTTCTTTGACTTAAAACGACACTTGCGACACTTCCAAATCAAGAAACGACAGTTCGATTACGCTACTTCTTTGTAAAAGAGAACTGAAAATGGCACACAATACATAAAAACATTCACAGTTATTTTCACAATGGAGACGAAATGATGGAAAGGAAGGGAGTTTCCATAGTGGTATACTTATCACAGACAACAAAACTCCTGAATAAAGCTGAAAAGAGTGAACACAGAAACCAAAATCTAAGAGCAGAAGAGGTATTGTCTGATCAGCGCACTTGTAACACAAGGAAAGTGTGATGCAGCACACCTACTGCACATGGGAAGTGCGATGCATCCAGATTCCAAAGAAAATACAATGCAATGGTCTAGGGATGATACTTCACTCAGTCTTGGGTCATAGTTTGCAGCTTAGTTCAGGGATTTAGGCCGAGCAAGTGATGTTCAGTAAATATAAATCACAGGGGTTGATCTAATGAGTTACTAGAGCCACCGCTAGGGCAATTAGAAAGTTTGCAAATTGATCGTTCAGTTTATAAACAAAACCTGGAGATAGACTGAAGAAGCATTGATCTACTTTGCACTTGCATAGAAAATGCAGTTCGAAGGCTAGCTGGCTTAACTTTAGGCTCCGTTTGTAAGCTTATAAAACAAACAAATATAGACAAGCAAACAACCTATTCACTCCCCAGTGGAGTCGCCATTTTGTTATCGGGAAATCTAGTGTCCACTCAGAGCTGCTAGTCCCACTAAGACTGGTATCTATCTTAGAAACAAACAAACTAAAACTACTTTCGTTTTCCTTTATGAGAAGTAGATAAGAGGGGAACAAAGGACACCAACCTTAGTCTTGCACTTAGCTCCTTACTTAGTTCCTCTCCATTTTGACAGATCCTTTCCACTCCTCCTTCATCTACATAGCTTCAAAGAATACCTGTGGAATCAAAGCAACATAATTCTATCGAAGAACAGAGATCTACAATCATAAACAATATAGGACCAGATATATATTGACCACACAAATGCATATATGATCAAACATACAATAATGTGGAGGAAAACTTGAATATCTTTATTAATATAAAGAATAGAAAAGAGGATTACAACCAATTGTTCTGACCCAACATCATCCTCTCAGCATGAAAGCCCTTCTTCACCTCATGAAAAGCTTAGATCACCCAACACTATGATTTGCACCAAGAAACCAACAACACTTCCTTACAAAATACAAAATTCTAGCCTTTGGATCTCTGGAATGAGGGATCCATATATAGATTATTGCAGGGGGGTGAGTCAGCTTCTGGGATAATTATTAGTGTCCTCTCTCTGGTAGTCCTTGGTTCCACTTGGAGACTGAAGATCTCTTACTCATCCCTGTGCGAATTTAGAGAGGCAAGTGTCATAGGAGAAGTTTCTCGAAGATTCTATGATCATCCACCTCGCAAACTGTCTCTGCCATTTGTCCACTCTCACCCATCGCACCCTACAGAAGGGCCTTTCAGTATGCATCACACCCTTTACATTGGACAGGTGGGATGCATGGCACCCTTAGCACTGAGAAACCTATATGGTCCAATTTTGACCAGTTCTGAGTAGTTTCTTGTGGAGAACTTCTGGGAGATGATGTAATCAACTGACCTTGTTCTTTTAGGGGATGGAACAACACTTTTAGGGACTTAGGAGCCCTTTGTTTATGGACATGTATGATTGGGGTTATAGTGCCCAAAACGTTTTATAACACGGAGCCCCCCCTTTGTTGTGCCGATTGCGTAGTGGGGTGAGTCACAGGGGGTTTGAGGGGTGCAAGTAACACCACTCTATGGGGTCTGGGGTATCGCCCCTGAAAATTTTGGTTTTGGACCCAATATTAGGTTGGGCGGACCTACCTATGGTTTTGTGCATGTTTTTTGCACATGGTTTTGGACGTGATGGTTTTCGGTCCATGTTATTGTATGCTTCGGCATGTATAAATATGTATTGTAACATTGAAAGGAACATAATGATAAACGAAGCTAGTATTCCCAGTTTTGGGATCCAGGGGAAAATATCTGTGTATATGTGTTTTATGTGTTATGTTATTGCATTGTCTATTTTCTGTGGTTTGGAAATCATATGCAAGTAATTTTTGTATGGGGTTAAAGCCTACATTTGGTATCAGAGCTGTTTTGGCTTCAAGGGGATGTCTGTTCTGCTGAGGGGTTTCGCTTAGGCCTATGGTAGACCCTGTTCAGTGGGAGATCTAAGAGATCGATTCTAGTGGTGAAAGAAGATGGAAAGCAATGGAAAGATAGAGATCAAGAAATTTAATGGTCATAGTTTTGAGTTGTGGAACTCAAGTTGGAGGATCTGTTGGTGGATTAAGATTAGTGGATCACAGTATATCTGGGTACTAAACCAACAGAGGTGTCCAATTGTTATTGGGAAATCTAGTTTCCATTCAAAGCTGCTAGTCCCACTAAGACAGGTAGCTATATTAGAAACAAACAGATAAAAGTCACTTGTTTTTCCTTTACGAGAGAGAGATGGGAAAGAAGCAGAGAGTACCAACCTCAGTCTTCCGCTTGGCTCCTTTCTTTTTTCCTTTCCCCTTTGACAGGATCCCGCCACTGCTTCCTTACTTGTCCCACTTTAGAGAGCACCTATAGGTTCACAGCAGCATAATACCGTCAAAGCATAGAGATATTTCACTGTAAACAATATAGGATCATATATATATTGACCATACAAATGCATATATCAACATAATATTCAGAGATACACAAGAATATGGAGCAATATTCGTAAAAGTAGTAGAAGAGAGAATTACAACCACTTGGTCTGACCTGATGCCATCTTCCCAGCTTGAAAGCCCTCTTCACCTCATACAAATTAAGATCACCCAACAATGTCTTCAAAGAGAAATCAACAACACTTCTTTGCAAATTACCAAATTCCAACCTCTGGATCTCTGGGATGAGGGATCCATTTATAGATATTTGCAGGGGGGTGAGTCAGCTTCTAGGATTTTGATTAGTGTCATCTCTCTGATAGTTCTTGGTTCCACTTGGAGATTTCATGATCCCTTACTCATCCTTGGTCGAACTCAGGAAAGCAAGTGTCAAATGAGAAGCTTCTAGAAGATTCTTAGGGTCTCCACCTAGCAAACTGCTTGTGCCATTTGTCTGCTCTCGCTCATCGCACCCTACAGAAGGGCTCTTCAATATGCATCGCATTTTTTTCATGTGGTAGGTGAGATGCATCACACCCTTTGCACTAGGCAGTTTGTATGGTCCTGCTTTGACAAGTTCTAAGTGTTTTTTCATGGAAAACTTCTAGGAGATGATGTAATCAACTGACCTTGCTCCTTTAGGGTAAGAAACAACAGTTTTAGGGACTTAGAAGCCCATGTTTTATGGAAATATGTGATTGGGGTTGTAGTGGCCAAATATGTCTATAATAGTTGCCTCCTAAAGCATGAGGTCGTAAATCTTTTGATGTCGGGTGAAATGCTTTATAATGAGAATCAGAGGTTTTTTGCATTGGAAGGTGACCTGTAATAAGATACAATACAATACATTATCTTCATAATATTTTCATGATCTGGCTAAGGCGGGCATTCAAATGCTTAACTTGATAAATTCATTTTCATGTACATAGGATAGACAACAGTCTGTGTGCAGACTAATGATTCTGGTAGAGCCATCATCCCTTAGTTTGGATGATTATCTATGCAGCAATGATGTACATTTGATGTCTTTATTTTCCTGATTATATCACAACCCGGATGGATGAAACTAGATCCGAGGTCTTCAAAACTCGTTCGATATTTTCTTGAAAGTACAAGTCGATCCATGTGAAAAAGATGTTCTGATGTCGAACATGGAAGGACATTGCCTGATTACCAGCCAATGATGTAAGCTATTAATAGGTGCAAGAGGAATCACCGATAATGATGATGACCTTCAAGGTACTGCAGTACAATTCACGTGGTGCGAATACATGAGTCAGTGTCAAACACCACACAAAATCTTTCGGTCGAAGGTCATTAATGTAAACCTGTCGCCGGAAGTGAGAAACTTGCCATTGAGGCATGCAAGCTTCAAAGTACTAGAAGGGTTTTCCCTAGGTCGACTTCTTAGATAATGAGATGATGTCGACAAGAAGTGACTCGTTGTAGGAGGGCATTAATGGATCCCACATCTACGACAAGGAACGGAGCAAATGATTTTGTAGAGGTGAAAACGATTTGACGATACAAGGTTCAGGGTGGCGGTCATGAAAGAATGAAGTGTGAAGGTATTGTAGCAAATGAGACACAAGATGGGTAGGTGAATCCTCTGAGCGACTTCTCTTGAACATATCGGCAACACTGAAATGGATTGGTAGCGTTAACCCCAAAATTGGATGGTACGGTGGACCAATGGTGATATGACCAGTGAACGGGATAACCCAACCTGACTTAATCATGGTGATGGAGTGAAAGTGTCATGTTCAAGAGCGACCTGCTACCAATAAGTTTCTTCAAGTTTTCTTCCCAATTTTCCCCAGTCATTTCTGACCAGTACCTCTTTATTTTTGTAAAGCTTGAGGAGGATAACATATGCTTGTTCTAAAATTTGCACTTCGGGCAAACCCGTCGCTATGTTTTAACGAGCCTAGCGATAGTGAAACTCGCTCTTTTCTGAATGGACAAGTTTGTAGCTATCGTTTTAACGAGTTTAATGACAAGGATAACTCGGTCCTTTTCAATTTTGGAGAGTCTAAAAAGAGACAGAAAGAAAACTCCAATATTCCTTTTTCGTAATATAATCCCTTAAGTACGAAAAAGTATAAAACATTGCGAAAGGGATGACTTTTCGATAGTTTTAACGAGCCGAACAAGACAAAAGCTCGATATTTTTGTGTAATAATCCCTCATGTCCAAAAAGATTAAAATCTAGAGGAGGGATAGCACTTCCAATCTCTTGAACGAGGTTGAAAGGCCAATTGCTTGGTAATCTTTTCATATTTTACGAGTCAGATGAAAAGAGCTTAAAGGAGACTCGTTTTTTGAGGAACGAATGATGTTTTTAGATAGTAGCTAGTTCTAGGTAAGGTTTGGAACTTCCAATCATGGTAGTGTAAAGAAGGTGGCTAATAGGATCACTCGTCGCAACTGTTCGTCAAAAGGGGTAAACAATCAAATGGAGGTGAATGATCGGCTAAAATAGAGTGGAGGTGATGGTAAGAACACGACCAAGGCTCAAAAGCTGATGGTAATCATTCACAATGGTTATTTACCGGAGGTGGGTTCATTTTTTAATGAGCTTGAGCTATGGTGGAACATATGCTCATTGTGAGGTTTAATTTTTAACGAGCTTGAACTTTGCGTAAAACTACTCGTTGCTAGGTTTATTTTTTATTGAGCTTGAACTTCGCGTAAAACTGCTCATGGCCTGGTTCATTTTTTAATGAGCTTGAACCATGTGACAACATATGTTCAGATTCAGTTTCATGTTTACACAAGCTTGAAATGAGAAACTATGCTTGTTATAAGCTTGCATGCCCCCAAAATAATGATGCAAATTGAGGTGCGTGCCCCCCAAGCTTCATTGCATTCAACGTGGTGGTTGGAATGAAGGTTTACCTTCGAAATCTTTGAAAGACTCGACTTGGATTTTATGAGATCGTACTCAAAGACTCGATTTGGAAAGGGAGTTGTTTCATATTTTAATGAGGTTGACACAGTAAAAGAACTATCCTCATAATCCACTGTATTTACAGTATTTGATAGAAAATTAAAAACTGAAGGAGGATTAAGGTTGCTGGAATAATCTTCATGGTAATCTGGAAGATGGGAACGATGGTGGTAATCTTCCCATGGTGCCTCTCCTATCATCATTAACTGAATGATTCCTTCGTCTGTAGAATGTACATGTGACCGAGGATATGAAGAGGTGCCATATTCCTTAGACCTATCTATCCAATGATCCAGGTGGATATTGGTGGCCACCTGCCAAGTCCACCTGGACTCCCACCATTGTTTCTCTCAGCGTTTTCAGTTTCCTTAATTGTAGCACAACTTACTATTTTTAGCAGTTTTTCGGGTCCTGAACTTCTGGAGCCATTTTGAGGCCCTAAATGACGTTTTTTGGGAAATCTGGGGGCAACATGGGTCCATGGACCGATGTTGCCCTTCCCAAAGTGGTAGTGCTTGGATAGATCTTTCTAGCGAGCTATTGTACGCGTCAAACAGAGATCGTATGCCAAAGTTACGACCCCGGGAAGTTGATGTACCAATTTACCCAAACGGGGCCCACAGTTTGGCGTTTCATCTCCTAGGGTTAGGTTTTGGAATGTTAAGGGTTTTCCATTGTTTCTCAACAATAAATAGGCCTTCGAGCCTCATTGTAACACAGTTCAGAGGCATGTAGCCACCACATCTCTTCTTAGAGATAAGTTACCATCGCCCTAGCTGGTTTATTTCCATTTCTGGTTGTAAGCATATTTCAGTATTTTCCATTAATGAAATGAAGTATTATTTCCGCTGCATTTTTGTGTATATGGTTATCTCTGTAATTTGTTGTGTTCCTGTTTAAATCTGGATCAGTGGTATCAGAGCGGTCTGCTTTTTCTCTGTTTTTCTTTGCATGTCCCCAACAAGGTTGGGATATAAGGAGTTAGGGCTTGAACTGGTTGAACCTTTGCAAGACCAGCCTCGCAAATCTCGACGGCCTCCCACGGCGGATGAGAAGAAAGACGAGGGGGTAGGAGATCCCATCAAAATCATGCTCAAAGAAGCCCTCGAGCGACAACGGAACGCGATGATGGACATCTTTGCCCAGATCCTTCAGCGGCTACCCAGAAGCGATGCATCGGCTTCCAGCAACTACTCTGGAAATGCCACGCCCTTTAAGGTACAAGTTAATTTTGAAATTCCCATATTCGAGGGTTAGATAGACGTAGATGCCGTAGATAAATGGTTAAATCTGCTAGAGGGTTATTTTTTTGTTCATGAATTTTCGAGTCGGGAAAAGATTGTTTTCGCTCTTCTCAAAGCAGCCCCCCACGTCAAGGACTGGTGGGAAACCTACTTCGAGCAGAAGGATGAAAGTACTGGCTCACTATTTTCAGCCACACCCACCTGGAATTCATTCCTGGATGGCATCAAGGAGCAGTACTACCCTGTCCGAAGCTATGAGGATGAATACATAAAGTGGACCACGCTGCGGCAGGGAAGGGACCAAGACGTGCCGGAGTTCACCAATCTTTTCCATACCCTTCGCACAAAGTTGGGTATCAAGGATTCGGAGAAACATTTGATACTCAAATACCGTGGCTACCTGCACAAGTACATCCAGGAAGAAATACAATTCCTGAACATCTCCTTGCTCGGCGCAGCATACCGATATGCCATCAAGGTCGAGCAGAAGTTTAAACAAAAGAAGCGAGACTTTGGATCTGCGATTCTAAAGCAGGGGAAAGGTGCCCCTAAACCACAGAACAAAGGACAAAGCTAAGGCGGGATAGCCAAAGACAACCCACCGAAGCTGCAAGCAAATAACAGCGATGCGAAGCCAAAAAAGGACACTGGAAAATGGTGTGAGTTCCATAAGAGCTCCACTCACAACACAAGTGAGTGTCGGGCCAAGCAGTCACTGGTAGCTGAGCTAAAGGTTTCAGAATCAGATGCATGTTCCGACTCTGATTCAGAACCAGATAAGGGGAATGAAAAAGGGAAGCAGATCATTGATGCGGATCCCAACGCCACTATTGCTACCGCCAAGATCCAGAAAAATGAACCTGAAGATCCAGAGGAGGAGGAGCGTCTCTTCCACTCCTAGATGTGGGTAAAGGGGCCCCCAATATAGTTCATTGTTGATAGCGGGAGTCAAAAGAACCTCATTTTGGCAGAGGTCGTGAAGCGGTTGGGCTTACTGACCACAGCACATCCACAACCATACACCATTGGGTGGCTTCACCAAGGACGAGATCTTCGCATGAGCCAGCAGTGTTGCCTTCCATACAACATCAAGCCCTTCACGGATGAGGTATTATGTGACATTGCTCCCCTTGAAGTTTGTGATGTATTATTAGGACAACCATACTTGTGGAAGCGACATGCTGTGTATGAATTAAGGCCCCCTGCTATTATTATTACATTGGGAAATAAGTTGTACAGGATACCAGAGGTAGCACCACCTACCGCCATCTCTTTGATTACTGCAAAACAATGCAGTAAGATCATTTCCAAAACCAGGAAATTTGTTTTCCTGATGATACGCCCTCAAGGAAAGAAGAAGACGGTGGTCGCGACCTCCAGATGGGGTCCGTTTGCATGACAACTACAGATGGACAAGGTTGTGGAGGAGTACGAGGACATCTTCACCTCCCCTGCAGGGGTTCCTCTACACTGTCAGGTCAAGCACTCCATCGTTCTGACCCCAGGTGCGCCGCTACCCAATGGACCAATTTATCGGCGCTCCGTTCTGGAGAACAATAAAATCAAGAGGCAGATTCAGGAGCTCCTGCAGAAAGGTCACATCCGTCCGAGTTCATTGCCTTGTGGGAGCCTGATCGTGTTGGTACAGAAGCAGGATGGGACGTGGAGACTCTGTATTGACTATCATGCGCTGAACAAGATCACTGTTCGTAATAAGTACCCGATCTCGCGGATTGATGACCTCCTGGACCAACTAAAGGGGGTGAAATATTTCAGCAAGATTGATCTGAAGTCAGGATATCATCAGGTACCAATCGAACCCTATGATGTGTGGAAGACTGCCTCCAAATCCAAGGAGGGCCTTTTCGAATGGTTGGTTATGCCTTTCGAATTGACAAATGCTCCTGCAACCTTCATGAGGCTAATGGATGACATCTTGCGGCCATTCACCAACTCCTTTGTAGTAGTATACTTGGATGACATTCTGATCTTCAACCAGAGTTGGGAAGAGCACCTCCACCACATCCGACAGGTTCTCCAAACACTGCGGCAACACAAGCTATGTGCCAATTTGGAGAAATGCACTTTTGGCATGACCTAGGTTCAGTATCTGGGATACATCATTCATGAACAGGGGGTGCATGTCGATCCAGCCAAGATCCAAGTCATTCGGGATTGGCCATCTCCAACCACTCTAACAGAGCTCTGCAGCTTTCTAGGTCTTGCCAACTTCTACCGCAGGTTCGTGTTGGGGTTTTCTCATATTACTTGGCCCTTTAGTCAAGTCACTAAGGGAGGGGCGAAAGCGAAATTCTTTTGGTCTGAATCTCAACAGAAGGCATTCATGGAGTTGAAGGATCGCCTCTGCACGGCACCAGTGCTCACGTTACCAGATTTACAACAACCATTTGAGGTCGAGACAGATGCCTCAGACTATGCTATTGGGGCAGTCCTTACTCAACATGGACATCCAGTGGCATATCATAGTGAAACACTTTCAGACACAGTCTGGAAGTACCCCACTTATGATAAAGAGATGTATTCCATTGTACAGGCCTGCCGACAATGGAAGCATTACATTTTGGGGAAGGAAACAGTCATCCACACAGACCACCGACCCCTGTAGTTCATACAGACCCAAGGGAAATTGCAGAATGATCGCCATCAGAAGTGGTCTACATACCTGCAACAGTTCCACTTGAAAATAAAGTATAAGAAGGGCAGCACCAATAATGTTGCAGATTGCCTTAGTCGACCACTGATCATGGCGTTAACCACCGTGCTCAACTCTTGTGGGAACGAGACTTCTGATTGGCCACTTCTCTACAAAAGCGACCTAGAATTCAGCCACACATACCAGACACTCTTGGAGGGTCGGCATGTTCCAGATTTTCACCTCCAGGATGCCCTGTTATGCCACCTGGGTCACCTTTGTGTTCCTTCAAGCGAGCATGCCAAGATGATTTGGGAAGCACACTACAGTCGGGCTGCTGGGCATTTCGGGGTCGAGAAAATAGTGGCAATACTGCAAAATTATTTCTATTGGCTGAATCTTCGACAGGATGTTGGGAAGTACATCAGATCATGTACTGCCTGTGCCATTGCCAAACCGACCATTAAGAAGCACGGCCTCTATACCCCGTTGCCTACCCCTAGTCGACCTTGGGAATCCATCTCCATGGATTACATGTCAGGTCTTCCTTCCACTAAGCATGGAAATGACTGTGTTTTTATGGTCGTCGACAGGTTCTCGAAGATGGCCATTATGGCGGCCTGCAAGAAGAATATCACAGCAGAAGCCACTTCTAAACTCTTCTTTGAATGAGTGTGGGTGCACTTTGGGATCCCACAATCTATCATCTCAGATCGGGACAGTCCGTTTCTCAGCACATTTTGGTCCAGTCTCTGGTCAATGCTGAACACCAAACTCACGAAGTCCATAGCCTTCCATCCTCAAACTGATGGCCAGACAAAGGTTGTCAATAGGATGATTGTGCACATTCTGCGTATGTATAACTCAAAGCATCCAAGCACATGGGACGAGAGCCTCCCCTATGTTCAACACAGCTACAACCGAGCTCTTCACAGCTCCACTGGCCATAGCCCTTTTCAGGTTGGTTTGGGATTCCAGCCACTATGCCCCATTGATGTGGCAATGCCACTTGCCGCTACTCACATAAGTTCAGCTCATGTCCAGTCCGAAACAGATAAGGCCACCAGCTTCATTGAGCGCATCCAACATATTCTCCAGCAGGTCCATGACATTCTTGAGAAATCAAATGCCAAGTACAAGCAACGACATGATCAACATCGGGTGCCACACAAGTTTCAGGTGGGCGACAAAGTCTGGTTGCATTTGCAAAAGGAACGCCTTACTGGAGCCTATCGGAAATTGAGACCACTCCGATATGGTCCTTACACCATTACTAAGGCTATGGGAGACAATGCATTTTGAGCTCAACATTCCCCCATTCCTTGGCCTGCACCTAATGTTCAATGTGGACCGCCTTCGGCCATACTTTCCACCATTGCTAGACACATTCGACATTGCAGAACAACTCAAACCCAAAGAATTAAATCCAGATTGCATGGAACAAGCTGCAACTGATCGGATCATGGACACAAAGATCAAGAACACTCGCCAAAAGAATATCCAACTGTATCGAGTTTTCAAAGTAGGCCAACTCCTTCAGCAAGGCAAGTGGCTCACCAGGGAACAAGTTCAGCAAAAATTTCCTCATCTCATGGAGGAGCTCAACGCAATGGGGACCATTGCTTCCTAAGGACGGAGGACTGATCCAGGTGGATATTGGTGGCCACCTACCAAGTCCACCTGGACTCCCACCATTGTTTCTCTTAGCATTTTCAGGTTCCTTAATTGTAGCACAACTTACTATTTTTAGCAGTTTTTCGGGTCCTGAACTTCTGGAGACATTTTGAGGCCCTAAACGACGTTTTTTTGGAAATCTGGGGGCAACACGGGTCCATGGACCGATGTTTCCCTTCCCAAAGTGGTAGTGCTCGGATAGATCTTTCTAGCAAGCTATTTTACGTGTCAAACGGAGATCGTATGCCAAAGTTACGACCCTGGGAAGTTGATGTACCAATTTACCCAAACGGGGCCCATAGTTTGGCATTTCATCTCCTAAGGTTAGGTTTTGGAATGTTAAGGGTTTTCCATTGTTTCTCAACAATAAATAGGCCTTCGAGCCTCATTGTAACATAGTTCAGAGGCATGTAGCCACCACATCTCTTCTTAGAGATAAGCTACCATCGCCCTAGCTGGTTTATTTCCATTTCTGGTTGTAAGCATATTTCAGTATTTTCCATTAATGAAATGAAGTATTATTTCCGATGCATCTTTGTGTATATGGTTATCTCTGTAATTTTTTGCGTTCCTGTTTAAATCCGGATCATCCAAACACTCGATGAGCGTTGATTTGGGTTTGCCCCCCAGGCCAAGAAAATTGATTGCTACAATATTTCTAAAATGGCAATGATCCATGCTGACAAAATTTTTGGGAATCTTATGAATCTTTTAGATAAATAAGATATCATATTGCAGGTTTCCACCGTGGTCACTTCTGCTAGATTACTCGGAGGCAGTAGGGTGAAAGTACCCATTAAGGCAGGGTCTTTTAGGGGGCCTACTCCAACATTTTGAAGCGATTGAGAGCTTACATGGATCGTTGGAATGCTTCCCATAACTTGTGAACTATTGGGGAGGACGGTTTGTTGATCAGCGATTGTAATTCCTCCTTGAAAAGGAAAAGCAATCTTTCTAAAGTATGTTGACACAACTGTAGCCATAGCATAAATCCAGGGCCTTCCTAGTAGGATGTTGTAATCGAGGTTTCCATCGATAACTTCAACATCAATTTCTATTGTTTTTCCTCCCAGTTCAACTTGTAAGTTACTCAAAATCTCGTATGGAGTGTATGTTCATCCATCAAATGCTTTTAACGTCATTGACGATCGCGACAAGGGTGGTGAGCCTAAATTTTTCCAGCAACTCATTGACATAATACATGTAGATTCCCCCTCATCAATAATTGTTCTATGAACAGTTTTGTTGAGGGATTTCACTTGAATGAGGAAAGCAAGCTGAGCTGGTAACTACGGGTCATATCCTTTATGATTAAATGCCACAAGATTGGAATCTTCTGGGTCAATCCCACCTATTGTTGATAATAAAGCTTGCTTTTGGGAGGGGCAATTTTGCAGTACATCAAGTGTCGACATAGCAGACGACGATTGTGCCAGGTCCTCTACTATATTATAATTCTGTGCCACTCTAGCATGAGGATTAAATGTCAATTTGTGTACAACTCCCTTTGGTGGCTTTATCGTTAGCTCAGGAATGGTGGGTGGCGCAACTTTGGTCAAAGTTGTTGTCGAACTACTAGGTTGATCAATAGCCTTGTTGTTCGACAGTTGTGGACTCTCGTAATCTTTATTCCTTGCCAATATGAAAGCATCATTTTTCTATTTCGAAATGGATAGTATAAGGACTTGGGATGGGGAAGCATTGTCAGTAGCAATCAGATTGTTCCTGGGTTCGGAAACGGATCAGTCAATACTGCTGAGGTTTTTGAATTCTTAAATAATTTCTTAACTTCAGCTTTATATGGACAATTTCTCGTCCAATGATCCTCATCGCATATGAGGCATGGCTGAGTAGGTTTTTTTTGCCCAGAAAGGTTTGCAGAAGTTTTTTCATGAGACGAGTCATCTTGTTTCTTCTTTTTGCTTTTCCCTTTCTTCTTTCCTTCTGGTTGCTTCGGTTCTTTGCCTTTGTCAATTCACACGACATTAACCTCCGAGGCTAGAAGTTCGTCATTTGCATTTTGATCAGAAATATTACGGGATTTATTAGATGTAGCCTTTGTCGATTTCGTGCTCATCGTACCAATCACAGCATCACTAGCATGAGAGTCTTTGTTTGGTTTAGGAGGAGGAGGAACGGAAAATTTTGGTCTTGGAGCATCAGGGATGTTGTCATAGAGCATGCCAGACTGAGTGTAGATCAAGTCTAGATATTGTGCATGATCAATGACCTGCTCTTCAGTGACAACCCCTCCCTTCGCCACATCTTCTCTTATAGAAGGTAACAAAGACTTAATAAACCATTCAGCTAGTAGTTGATCAAGGACATATGTTTTTACCATTCTATGACGATGTCGCCATTCATGAATATGACCGGATATGTGAGTGGTCGTCGTTTGCTTGAAATTGGTAAGAAGTTTTGTTCCTATTTCATACCTTATTGGTAATTGAAAATGGATTAAAAAGGTTGTGGCAAGGGCGCTGAAGTTATCAAATGAAGCTCTAGGCAATTAAATGTACCATTTTGCTACCGGACTAGTTAATGTTCACTGAAAAAGGCAAAGCCGAATTGAATCATCATTGAGAGTGTTGGATGAACACCTTAGATGAAAGGTCATCACATGATTTGATGGGTCTTCACTCGGATTTCCATTAAATGTAGGAATATATAACGGAAGTTTATGAGGAATCGCCAGCCACCAAGGGGCATAAGTGATCAAATCATTCGTTAGATGATTTATATCTAGTAACTCTAGAGTCGCCACGAAGGGCAACTGTTGATTCAGGTTCGGCAAAGCATACCCAGGATAAGATGGGATTGCCTGAGCAGTGGGTATTTGCATACCAGCGTAATTTATTTGATGTTGATAACTTTGATAAGGTGGTGGGGCATAACCAATTTGAGATGATTGGCGATAACCACTTTGAATATACAGCTATCCATTACCTACTAAGTTTTGTTGCTCAGGTCCTAGGTAGGCTTGTTGGAATTGCGGTTGTTGATGTTGCATCAGCCATCGTTGTGAAACCATTTGCTATTTCCAAATACAGGACATTTGACCAAGATGAGGCTTAATTGTACCCATTTGAACCTGAGTTGCTCCAGTTAAGGAGCCACTAACTGGTGATTACGGTTGTGTTGTGGAGACAAGAGGCTGTTGTATTACGACCTGAGAAACTTGAGGTTGGAACACAACAGGCGATGCTTGTACTTGCGACACTGTCACAATAGCTGGTTTAGTGGGTATATTCGACATAGGTAGACTCGATTGCATTGAGTATAAAACTCTTGGTTGTTGAGGCAGTATTGGCACCCAACCGCTAGATGTGATTCCAATTTGACTTGAATTTGGTTTTGAACTCACATATGGTTGTTCTCCTGGAGGGAACAATGAAAGGGTGTATTTCCCCCCATATGGCGGCAATCCAGTACTCAAAGGAATGATTGGCCTTTGGAGACTAGACTGCCCAAATTGATATTGTTGTGAAGGGTCAATTTGTTGAGATTCAAAATAAGAGATTCCAGATACCATTCTGGATGAACAAACGGGAATAGACGATACTGTCGAAACAATCCTAGGTGGAATCCTTCTAGCGGTTGAGAGCTAGTTGGGACAGATGATATACCAGCGAACATTGTCGGAGTGGTGGCAGGAGGTTTTGTTACCGCTGTATCGGATGATACAGTCCTAGATGTTGATGGTTGTCCAGACATATTGAGTCTATCCAAAAGACTTCCTATCAATTCTACAGGAACTTGCGATGAAGGGGTATTAACTTCTAAAGCAGAAGGATATAGGTGGATCCCAGTCCCCAAATGCGATGGAGTACTGGATGGAAGATCCTTATTAATCTCTTCTATAGCAATCAATCCGGGTGGAAGAGGCAGACCGTCAGGTTTGTAAAATATTTATGGTGCCGAAGAAGGTATAGATTCTTGAACGACAGATGCTGGAGGGGTAACACCTTCCAAATCAACTCTAGATGGAGTTGTTTCAGGAATCAAAGTGTTTACTGTTACACTAGGATCAGTTCCAATGTCCTCTCGTAACTACGGAACTTCTTCTGTAGAGGCAGGGATACCAGAAATGGTTGGAGTAACTAGAGTCTCAGAGGATGTTGAAACACAAGTTTCAAACAATTTAGGAGACTTTGACCCAGTTAAACGAGTTCGCTTGGCTCAGAATGGTTTCGTTTCCAGAGTCAAAGATGGTTGACTCATTAGTCTCCGTGAACGATGGGGTTTTGGTTAACTTTCTTCCACGATTGCAGATTATTTGATCAACTCAAAATAAGAGGGGAAAATGTTCTTCCGTATTAAATGAATTTTATATTCTTTGACACAACTTTCTTTTTCAATTTTAAAGAGTCGAGAAAAAGTTAAAGATGACTCTTGTCGCCTTCAATTTTTAATGAGCCTGAAGTGACAAGTGCTCAGATGGACCTTTTCCTTTAAGGAGTCTGAAAAGGAATGAAAGAGACTACTCTGGAAATCTAGACAGAGGGATTACCAAACCAATCGCAAAACTGCAGAATACTTTCTACGGTACGGTAGTCAATCTTCCCGAATGTTGTTTTCAGTGCATTGCGATCGATAGGGCGGCAAACACAGCTTCCTAAGGATAAAGGATATGGCCTATTGTGGTCTCCCAATTTATACTCGACGGTATGTGGGAGCACAAGTCCGTACTGGCACTTGTCGTCTCAAAGAGGAGGAATCACCTAACCTACGATGAAAGCGATAGTTACCAGGCTTTACGATGCCGAAATACATCTCTAGCCTAGACTTCTAGATGTTGTGTGTTAGGTTCCAAAGCATTTTTATGTTCATTGAATTTATTTTACAGTTGATATTTCTTAAGAAGTTTTCCTTTAAGGTTCACCGCGTGATGTAGATATACAATTCCTAAAATTCAATCTAAGATGATAAACAATCGTTTAATCTTCTTTTTGCAATGAAAATCCTAGGTACTAAGGAAAGAGAAACGAAATTATTTCAACATAGAGCTGAGAGCACACACTAGATGCACTGTCCTAAATCAAAATCAACAAGCAGTATAAATGAAAATTCACATGCATGTATTTTTTTCAGCTTTCTTAATGTGTGAATGACAAAAAGAATGTTGGGTACAAATCTAAATTATATCTTCTTTCAAAGCGACAGTACTAACGATTTCCTTGTCCAAAAACGACAAGGAGACAAGATGACACTTTGCGATTTTGGATTGAAAACTGATTTCGACACTTGAAATACTACTAATTTAGATCAAATACAAGGGTAACAGTGTAATTGACTATCAAAAAGAGAAGGATTCTTTTCCTTGATTGAAAACGACACTTGCGACACTTTCAAATTAGAAGACGACAGTTTGATTAAGCTACTATTTTGTAAATGAGAATTGTGAATGGCAAAAAATACACAAAAACATTCACAAATATTTGTACAATGGAGGTTGGATGATGCAAAGAAAGGGGGTTTCAACAATGGTACACTGATCACAGACAACAGAACTCTTGAATAAAATTGAAGAGAGTGAAGAAAAACCAAAATCTAGAGGCAAAATTAGTCTTGTCTGATCATTGCACCTGTAACACAAGGAAACGTGGATGCATCTCACCTACTGCACACGGGAGGTGCGATGCATACTGGTTGCCAAGAGGAGAAGGTCCGATGGTCCAGGGATGAGACTTCAACTTGGTTTTTGGTCACAGTTTGCAGCTTAGTTCAGGGATTTAGGCCAAGAAAATGAGAGTCAGTAACTACAAAGTACGGGGGCTGATCTAATGAGGTTATTCAAGCTAGCTCAAGGGAACTTAGGATGCTTGCTAGTCAATTGTTTAGTTCATAAAAAAACTCGGAGGCTGATTAAAGCAGTGTTGATCTACTTTTCACTTGCATAGAAAATGTAGTTCGAAGGCTAATTGGCTTGACTTCAGGCTCCATCTGTGGTTTATGAATCAAACAAATAGAGACAAGAAATCAAACTAATCGCTCCCCAGTGGAGTATCCATTTTGTTATCAGGAAATCTAGTGTCCATCAGTGTTGCTAGTCCCACTAAGATGGGTAGCTATCTTAGAAACAAACAGATTAAAGTCACTTGTTTTTCCTTTACAAGAGAGAGATGGGAAAGAAGCAAAGAGTACCAACCTCAGTCTTTCGCTTGGCTCCTTGCTTGTTTCCTTTCCCCTTTGACAGGATCCCGCCACTGCTTCCTTACTTGTCCCACTTCAGAGAGCACATATAGGCTCACAGTAGCATAATACCATCAAAGCATAGATATCTTTCACTGTAAACAATATAGGATCTGATATATATTGACCATACAAATTCATATATCAACACAATATTCAGAGATACACAAGAATATGGAGGAAATCTCAAATAGATTTATTAGTAAAAGTAGTAGAAGAGAGAATTACAACCACTTGGTCTGACCCAGCGCCATCCTCCCAGCTTGAGAGCCCTCTTCACCTCATACAAAGCAAGATCACCCAGCAATGTATTCAAAGAGAAACTAATAGCACTTCTTTGCAAATTACCAAATTCCAACATTTGGATCTCTGGGATGAGGGATCCATTTATAGATATTTTCAGGGGGGTGAGTCAGCTTTTGGGATTTTGATTAGTGTCATCTCTCTGATAGTTCTTGGTTCCACTTGGAGATTTCATGATCTCTTACTCATCCTTGGTCGAACTCAGGAAAGCAAGTGTCAAATGAGTAGCTTCTAGAATATTCTCAGGGTCTCCACCTAGCAAATTGCTTGTGCCATTTGTCTGTTCTTACTCATCACACCCTACAGAAGGGCTCTTTAGTATGCATCACACTTTTTGCATGTGGTAGGTGAGATGCATCGCACCTTTTGCACTAGGCAGTCTGTATGGTCTTGCTTTGACCAGTTCTGAGTGGTTTTTCATGGAAAACTTCTGGGAGATGATGTAATCAGTTGACCTTGCTCCTTTAGGGTATGAAACAACACTTTTATGGACTTATAAGCCCTTGGTTTATGGACATATGTGATCGGGGTTGTAGTGCCCAAATATGTCTATAACACCGATGAAGAGTAGAAGAAATTGCATCGGAAGGCAAAGAGCACAATATCATTGTGTGTCTCAGATTCAATATTGTTGAATGTATCAGGGGAAGCTATGTTGAAGGCTTTGTGGGACAAGTTAGGGACTTTGTACCATTCTAAGTCTCTAGTGAATACACTGTTCCTACGGAAAACGTTGTATAAACTGAGGATGAAAGATGGAGACTCGATGACAAAGCATCTGAATGCATTTAATACTGTGTTAAGTCATTTATCATTTGTTGATATCAAAATTTCAGATGAAGATAAGTGCATTAGTTTGTTGTGTTCTCTACCAGATTCGTGGGATAGTTTGGCTATTGCAATAGGTAGCAATATAACTGCCTTGTAGTTTGATAAAATTGTGTCATCCTTGCTGATGGAGGAGATGAGAAGGAAAAATATGGAGAGCCAGAACGACGATGCGTTTTCTGTACGAGGACAATCCTAGAATAGAAGTAAAAATGAGTCATTGAGTGGGAGATCTAAATCTAGAGGGAGATCTAAATCTCTAGGAAAACCTATAAATGTGGTGTGCTGGAAATGAGGAAAGGAAGGGCACTACAAAAGGGTCAGTAAATCTAAAGCTCCTGACAAAGGAAATGGATCTGATGATTCTCCTTCTGCAGAGGTAAAAACCACCTTAGATGAAGGTGGGGATGTGTACTTGGATTCTCCAAGTACACATGTAGATCATGAGGCATGGTTGATTGACTCAGGTGCATCCTTTCACTTCACTCACCATAGAGAATGGTTTTGCGAGTATGAGAAATATGATGGTGGTGATGTCTTCTTAGGGGATGATAGGCAGGCTAGAATCGTTGGTCACTGAAAAAAAAGTTGAAGTTGGAAGGTGGAAGGGTTAGAACACTTCCGGGTGTTCTACATATTCCTGCATTGTCCAAAAATCTAATTTCTGTAAGATGGATGATGTAGGTGTAAAAACAGTGTTTGAAAAGGATACTTGCAAGATGGTTCGGGGAGCACTGGTATTGATGCGGGGAGTTCGGATTAAAACTCTGTACAAGTTGCAAGGTAGCACTATTATTGATGGGTGCAACAGTTCTGTGGTTCCTGAAAGTGGAGCAAAAAATTTAGTGGTCTCTAGAGAGAAGACCATGTTTTGGCATCAAAGGCTTGGAAATATTGGAGAGAAGGGCCTTCGAATACTTCATGGTAAAGGTATGGTAGAAGATATGAGTAATAGCTCTCTGGATTTTGATTTCTATAAAACTTGTGTATATGGGAAGCAGAATCGGGTGATTTTCCCCTCTAGTGGTAAGAGGGCGAAACAAATATTAGAGCTTGTGCACAGTGGTGTTTTGACCTATGAAGGTTCCATCACTGGGTAAGTCTGTGTACTACGTATCATTTATAGATGACTTCTCAAGGAATACATGGATATATTTCCTTAAGAAGAAATCTAAAGTCTTTGATAGGTTTAAAGAATTTAAGGCTCTGGTGGAAGACCAGATAGAGAAGAAGATAAAGTTGCTGAGGACAGATAACGGTGGAGAATTTTGTAGTAAGGAATTTGAAGAATTTTGTAAGAAGTGTGGTATAGCATGGCACAAGACTACTCAATATACACCTTAGAAAAATGGAGTTGCAGAAAGAATGAAAAATATTTTGATGCAAAGGGCAAGAAGCATGCTCAGTGGTGTCGGGTTAGGACATGAGTTCTTTGAAGAGGAGATGGAGACAACATGTTACCTGGTCAATAGATCACCTTCATCAACTTTGGATGATAAGACTACACAAGAGGTATCAACTGTTAAGAAACCCTCTCTTTCACATCTGAGGGTATTTGGATGTGCTGCATATGTACATGTTCCAAGGGAGAAATGAACCAAGTTGGATAGTAAATCGGGAAAGTGCATCTTTGTTGGGTATAAGGATGGTTTAAAGGGTTAGAAGCTTTATAACCCAATAACAAGGAAGGTTGTGTGCAACCGAGATGTGGTATTCAGAGAGGTGAAAGATGTTATTAAACATTAAGTCCAACCAAAGGAACCTGAGAAGATAGAGTTTGAGCTAAAGGAGGAAGAGTCAGACTCTACAGCAGAGGAGGAATTAGAAGATGAAGAACCACAAACTCTGGGTGTGAGAAGATCAGTTCGAGAAAGAAGGCAACGAGAAAGGTATAGTCCATCTGCTTTCTGTTCAAAATTTTCTTTATCTATTATTGATGATGATCCTAGAAATATGAAGGAAGCAGTAGATTTAGAGGATGGAGAACTCTGGAAAGAGGTCATGGTTGATGAAATGACATCTTTGCACAAAAATTAGGCTTGGGATCTGGTGGAGTTGCTGGCTGGAAGGAAACCTATTGGTAGTAAATAGGTGTTTAACAAGAAAACAAATTCAGAAGGCAAGGTGGAGAAATACAAAGCTCAGTTGGTAGCAAAAGGTTGTTATTCCCAGGTGCCAGAAATTGATTTTGGTGATATTTTTCCCCCTCTTGCTAAGGTAACTTCTATTAGATTACTTTTATCTGTTGGTAGAACAGATGGATGTGAATACAACATTTCTTCACAGGGATGTGGAAGAGGAGATCTACATGAAGCAACCTGAAGGCTTTGCGGTGAAGGGTAAGAAATAACTGGTATGCAAGTTAAAGAAGTCTTTGTATGGGTTAAAACAGTCACCAAGGATGTGGTATCAGAAATTTGATACATATATATAGGGACTTGGCTTCACCAGAAGCAAAGCAGATCATCTTGTGTATTTTAAATTAATTGGTGATTGTGTTTTTTGTCTAGTCTTGTATGTGGATGATATGTTGTTGGTTGGAAATGACAAAGAAATTATCCAGGATTTGAAGTCCCATTTATCCTCCAAATTTGACATGAAAGATCTTGGTGCTGCAAATTATATTTTGGACATGGAAATGAAAAGAGATTGGACAAAGAGGAAGCTCTAGTTAAACTAGAGGATGTATGTCGAGATAATATTGTAGAGGTTTAATATGTAGGATAGTAAATTGATGAAGGTTCCTATTCTTGTAGGTGTAAAGTTATGTGCTGAACAGTGTCCCAAGACACGAGAAGAGGAGGGGGACATGTCCCATGTTCCATATGCAAGTGCAGTCAGTAGCCTGATGTATGTGATGGCCTGTACTAGACCAGATATTGCACATGTAGTGGGAGTATTGAGCAGTTTTATGTCAAAACCAGGGAAGGAGCATTGGACAATAGTGAAGCAGGTTTTCAGGTATTTGTGTGGCACTAGAGATTATGGTTTGTGCTACCAAGAAAGACCAGGATTGGACAGAGTGTTGGATATTAGTGGCTTTGTTGATGTAGACTGGGTGGGAGATCTGGATTAGGGAATATATACAAGTGGGTATATGTTTAACCTATTTGGAGGTGCAGTCAGTTTGATGAGTAAGAAGCAATCTGTAGTGGCACAGTCAACTACAAAGGCATAATACATGGCAGCCACTCATGCAAGCAAGGAAGCAGTTTGGTTGCAGAGATTGTGTTCATGTATGGGGTTAGTACAGGGTGCTATAAGGATAGACTGTGACAACGAAAGTGCAATTTTCTTGGCAAAGAACCCTGCATATCATTTAAAGACAAAGCACATTGATGTTCAGTATCACTTTGTGAGGGATATGATAGAATACAAAAAGGTGTTGCTAGTAAAGGTGGACACTTTGAAGAATACCTCAGATGCATTAACAAAATTTGTGAGCTCTGAGAAGTTCTCTTGGTGTAGAGAAACAATGGGTGTTGCAGGGCTGGATAAATGACTAAGTTCTATTGTGGCACCTTGTGGAAAGAAAACAACAAGTGGGAGAATGTTGGGTTGTGTTATATTCTTTCCACGACTAGCCCACATAGTTAATCGGGGGATTAGAAGGGTGGAAGATCACCCCCTTCATTGCGCCGATTGTGTAGTGGGAGGAGTCACAGGGGGTTTGAGTGGTGCAGGTATCACCACTCTATGGGGTTCGGGGTAGCGCCCGTGAAAATTTTGGTTTTGGACCCTATATTAGGTTGGGCAGACCTACCTATGTTTTTGTGCATGTTTTTCGTACATGGTTTTGGATGCGATGGTTTTTGGTCCATGGTTTTGGATGCGATGTTTTTTGGTCCATGGTTTTGGACGCGATGGTTTTCGGTCCATGGTATTGGATGCTTCGGCATGTATAAATATGTATTGTAACATTGAAAGGAACATAATGAAAAATCAAGCTGGTAGTCCTAATTTTGGGATCCAGGGGAAAATCTCTGTGTATATGTCTTTTATGTGTTATGCTCTCACATTGTTTATTTTTTGTGGTTTATAAATCGTATGCAGGTAATTTCTGTATGGGGTTAAAACCTACATATATGGATGTAATTTCATTGGTATTTATGTTGTTGTTATGCTGGTTATTTATGTGTTCTATGATAGAAGCTATGTATGCCTCTCATAATGTTTTTACTTGTAAATGAATGATCAATGTATATATGACCTAATCGATGGAATGGTAGTTGATGTGTTGACGCAACAATGTTTGTTAGCGACTCTTAGCTAAGTGTGAAACCTCTATGCTCAGATCTCTTATGTACACTTGTAGTTTACATATTCATGATATGTTTGACAAAATTCTTGTCACGGCTAGTAGGAGTCTAGTCAAGGTTTCAATCAAGTAATTTCTTTAGTACTATTATTTCCATGTTATTTTACTATTCTAAAGATGTGATTCAGTTCTAGGTGGTGACTTGGGCTATGGGCCTGAAAGAGTGGATCAAATCCCAGGGACGCTTGCACAACATTGACAAAAGGAGTCCCTTAATGTTGGTAGGCAGTCCTGTGAGAGTGTCCAAAGGTCCTTGGACACTGGCATGCCTATAGCATGAGAGCAACTAGGGGTTAAGTTAATGAAACTATAAGTGGGACCCAGAGGATGGTTGGCAGAAAGGTTGGATTGGTTCATGAGGATCATAATGCTGATGTTGAATGTCTATATGGTGTGTTTCCATCGGTTCCACTTCCTTAACGTGACTTAGGAGGTCGAATCATATCATAGTGGCCTGTCGTGGAAAGTTTACCGTAGCTAGCCAGTTGCTTGGGTAGGTGTGCGAGTAGGGTGTTACAGAGTGGTATCAGAGCATGGTTCACCCCCTGGATTGGATGGGCTATGTGTTGGTCATGCATGCATGTTAGTTGCATGTGTGTCTCTCACACTTTCGTTCCATGTGTTTGTTTCAATTGCATAATGTTGATCATTGTTGTAGTGATTTCATCATGTGGAAGTTGATGTTGTTATTGTGTGATGCATCATTGTGAGTGTATGACCAGTTATGTGTCATTATATTTTTCTTAAATGTATCATGTGGTATGTGCTATCACTCCTAGAGGCAATCTCTGGGTTGATAGGAGACCAATCCATAGGACATCTTAAAGAGTTTTGTCATATTTACCTTGAAGACTTACAACACTATGGTTTGTCACAAGTAATGCAAATGGGATTGATTTAGAACCATTCATAAAGATACAATAAATGAAGCATCTTATACACAAGAAATAATACTCACCTAGTGGTGGCCAAATTAGATCGAGAGCTTGCAACAAATTAATTATTGAGATAGATGTAATGGTAGAATATTGTGGAGGATAAATCCATCATATAAATCTTAAACTATAATAATTATATACAAATGGATTTAGAGAGAAAAGAGAGAAAGGGAGCGCTTATGGAATGTTAATATGCATGGAGCGCTTTTCTAAAGACTTAATTTCTCCATCAATGTAGGTATTACCTACTAATAACTTGATTGAAACGAATATGCATCAAAAGGAAAATATTTCTAGTTGCTATGAGACATGAAATATGTGAAGAATATTTAACA
This sequence comes from Pinus tabuliformis, assembly GCA_031772625.1. NCBI lineage: Eukaryota > Viridiplantae > Streptophyta > Pinopsida > Pinales > Pinaceae > Pinus > Pinus tabuliformis. The sequence goes on from CM062810.1 coordinate 564,358,039, forward strand.
CATATGAAAATATAGAGGGATAAGAACATACTACAATCTAATAAGTTGGAATCACCATAGATATTTTGGTAATCTTCTAAGAAAAACAATGTACAACAAGAATCGTACGTGCCTTTAGGAAACCAGGAAAAGGGCCCGTAAGAGAAGTATTTCCCAAAAATTTTGAGCCTTATTTAAGTGTTTTGTCCCTACTTTTATAAGGAGAGGGAGAGTCTAAAAATCAGTTACAAAATATCCCAGCCTGAACTCCAGCTATTTGATTGACTAGTTGTCTCAGCGTGCAAGGTCTTTGTCATCCAAATCATTGCAACGAAATGATTATTTTCTTTGAAATACAATTACAAAAGAATAATAAAACAACAGATTTAAAAAAACATGTCAAAATTGAATGATGACTTATATCAAAATATCTCCATGTCACTTTTGGTGATGGCATCTAGCCAAGCCACCTCTTTGCCTCAAAGTGCCACTCTCGCTGCTTAACTAGTTCCCGTCACTTTCCGCTTTAACAACTCGAATTCCCCATTTTTCAGAGCCAGGAGAGATCACCAATGATAGCCTTAATCATGATCTGAACACAGCTTCCGAGTCATCCATCTCCTTTACTTCTTGTATCAAGCTATCGGAACCCAATATGCCTCGAAAAACAACCCTACTATTAAATTAGAGCTTATGCTTGTTGAAAACTTCGCAGTGGTGTGGCATTTAAAACTATTGATTGCCAATATCCGACATGATGGGCTCCTTTTTATTTAGCCCCTTTCTGAATTTCTATGCCATAGAATTAAGCGCGATGACCAGGTGCTTAGCCTTAAGGCCCTAGGGATTTTAGTTCCTACCCAGGGGCTATTTTTCTTGTGTAAAGTGTTTTTCTACCTCTGGTCCTTCAAGTTCCTCTTGACCTCGTGCTTAGCCAGATATCAAAGCACCTTTTGTATGTGGTTTAATCTTAACATACACTATGAAATAGCAAGCTCTGATATTCTTTGGTCGCTCTCTTTATCCCCCTTCTGCATTTCATTTTCATAGGACTGTGGGCCATGACTTGGTATTGAGCCTTAAGGCACTAGGGACTTTTGTTCCTTCCCAGGGGGCTACTTTCCCTTTGTAAAGTGCTTTGCACCTAGATTTATTTAACTTCCTCTAGACCTCGTGCTTAGCCAAATATATCAGAGCTCTACTCATTAGAGGTTTTTAGTCAGGGATTTAACTTGGGTGTCATGATATTTCAATTCTTTGATCACTGATATGTGATTGGTACTCGGCCCCTAGCTCTTCCTTTGGTTCATCAATTCGTTTTGAGCTTGGTGCCAACCCTTACATTGGATCCCCCTTATTGGCCCTTTTTCAAGTGTCCACTATTGTAAAGTTCCGACATCCATCAACCTCCGATATAAAATCTTTGAGGTGACGTCATCACTGCCACGTGGCACTTCTTGAGTTGTGACATGTGTCACCCATATATACCACCATGGGCCTCCTCAAAACACCAAAATGGACTGACACGTATCCTCATCAGAGGAACTCTTGTGCTGCCACGTGTTGTCATGGGGGAGAGAGAAAAAGGGCACGTTCACCCTTGGTTTTTCTATGAAATCCTTTGTAAATCATTCCCTGTACTCCATGATGGTTTAACACACAATTGATACTTTAACACTTCACAACTGTTTAAAATTTGTCACATTCAGAATCACCGATCACAGATCGCCGATGTACCTGGCCCAAAGTGTGATCATCAATCCATGATCGGCGATATGCCTGACTTCTCTAGTGTGCACATCACCGATATGAAATCACTGATGTGCTAGGACCTCTAATTATTGCGATCGCCGATCTTCCACCTTCGATATATCAATCTTTTGTTACACGAGGTTCCGATATGACATGTTGCCAGATCCTCTAATCGCCTATCTTTGATATCAATCCTCTAGTGTTCGTTCTTTCCTTAGTCTTGATACCCTTAGACTTCAACAAGCCATATTTTCTAATCTAGAAGTCCATTTTTAGACTTCCACATACCGTTGGAAAGCTTGTTCAGAGAAATTCCCAATGGAGAGGGTCTGATTTGATATTTGAGCGTTTTATATGGCTTGGAATATGGCTGCAAACATACCTACTCTTTTGCACTCTCTTTTACAACTAAAAACACATTTTGCAGAAGGTGACAACATTGGTTCTAACTGGGGATAATGCCTTGGTAGAAAGGTGCTAAGAACTTGTAGACTAGTAGCCTTGTATCGACTGGGAATGGAGTCCTTTTATTCAAGTATATAAAAGACAAAAATAGGAACATAAAGAACTAAAATTCTTATTGATATTTTATTGTGGCTCACCGATATATACAATGGGTGAGAAATGGACCTCTTAGTACTAGAAGTAAAGCTTGAGGAATTTCCCATTTATAGGCAAGTCAAGCATTTGTCCCTCCAAGTTTTCCAGCAAGAAAGAATTATTTCCATTTGTCTCATCTATCTTGAAGGGTCCAAACCATAAGGGATCAAATTTTCCATGTTTCCCTTTGTCTTCTCTTCTCACATCCCATCTGAAAACTAGATCTCCTGGATGGAGAGGGTTGTCTTTAGTCTTATTATCGAAGAAGGATTTCATTTTTTACTGGTAGTTATTTAATCTATGATTTACCTACTCTATCTTCTCCTAGAGCTCCACTAATTGATTTATCCTTCGAGTGAGGGATTTTGGTTCTTCTTCCACATCTTGTAATATATTGGCAACTGACACAACAAGTTTTATAAGGAATATAGCTGCATTCCCATAGACCAAATTGAAAGGAGATTTCCCCGTAGATATTTTTGGAGTGACCCTATTAGCCCATAAGGAAAATTTTAGTTGGGAGTCACAATTTGTTTGACTTTCTACAATTATTTTCTTCAGGATTCTCTCTATCGTTTTGTTGGAAGACTCAACTAGTCCACATCACTGAGGATAGTAGTGATGCAGAAGCATACAATACCCTTAGTCAATGGGAGGAATCCAAAGCAGAGCGAAGAGGAAGACGTGGACCAGGGGAGAAAAACAGGGAAAAATATGTTTTAAAACAGAGTTAAAGGATGGAAAAAGATGGATAAAAGTCTTGAGGAGACTTATCACTATATATTCTACCACATATGCATGCATTATAGAGCTTTAGGGCTTTTGTTCGAGCAAATCAAGGAGGGGATGTGATCGGTCCTTAATAGTGATCTGATCCAAAAATACTTTGCACACAAATATATGTAAGATGAACCTGCATTTTCAAGAAGAGGAGAGGAGAGACAAAGTTATATAGTTAGAAATTGTGAATTAAGAGTGTTGCAATGTAGTCAAGAGGAGACTCTGTTCTAAGGCTGAAATGCCTTAGATGTAATTATGTTGTGTTTATTATAATGAATATGTGTGTTGTGTTTATAGCGAGTCTATGTAATATGTGTCTTTTCAACTATGTCTCGTATATATGCGTAAATGGTTTTTAATCCTGATTGCATGCATGTTTATCGACCATCGACCATTGTAGGGTCGGTGGCGATCTAAAGATATATATATATATATAACTGTTATGTCATTCATGAAGACAAATATGGTAGAGAACTCTGTTCAAAGTAGAGTTTCCATAAAAATGGTGAGAATGCACAGCGACCATTGGATCGATATGATCAATGGTCCAAACCAAATATCGCATCGGCAGAATCCTCTTGGAACGATATTGGAACCGACAGTTGGAACATGTGATTGTCATGGTCGATTAATCATCAACCATAAGATCAAGAGCAGGATCAATGGTTGTGATCAAATCGCAAGTCGCAAATTGGGAAGGCCAAGGGACAGTGGACTGCGACCGCTGATATGTGATGGGTCGATACGCTAATGGCGATATCACCAATAAAATAATCAGCGATCAGGTTGTCGAAAGGATCAGAGATCGGGAAAGCGGAGATTGGAGTAGTTGAAGTAGCACAAGAACTCGGACCCACCAATAGTTATAGATACAAGTGCATATAATTTGAAGTCTGGTATGTGTTTTGGAGTGGGGTTTTCATGGTTTTCCCTGTGTATTTGAAATCGGTGTTGCTTGAATGGTTAAGGCTGAATGCCGATATTTTAAGCTTCCGATAGTGTGGGGAAAAGGCTCCGATAATGTTGAATGGTCCATAGTTAAAGGCTGAAGGCCTTATGAACGCTTCTGATAGGCTTAGTGGGCCCATAACCCACAGGCCTCAGAATTGATTCCAAAGAGAGAAAGAAGAAGGAGAAGGAGGTATATTTGTTTAAATCTGGAGAGTTTGTGGTCTTACTATCGCATAGAGAACGACATCGGAAGGTGAGACAACTTGCAGCAAACCTAGAGCAAGGAGTGCTCATATGGTTCTAGAGGAGAGAACCTGAAGGATGCCAAAAGACTAAGCTCAGGAGAAAGCTTGGTGAGGTATCATGTAGTAGAGGAAGACTGTTACTGTAGAGGTTTGGTTGCAGCTCACAAAGATCATGAAGGCAGTTCCACTGAAGAAGTGAAGCAGTGGGTATAATTTCTAAGGACAAGGAGAAGCATATGACCAGGAGGTCATAAATGTGTGTGCCTCGGGAGTCTGACGTAGGAGAATCTAGTACCCTAAGTCAAAGGGAGGAATCCAAAGTGGAGTGAAGAGGAAGACGTGGACCAAGGGAGAAAAACAGGGAAAAATCTATTTTAAAACAGATTTAAAGGACGGAAAAAGATGGATAAAGGTCTCGAGGAGACTATCAATATATATTCTGCCACATATGCATGCATTATAGAGATTTAGGGATTTTGTTGGAGCAAGTCAAGGAGGGGATGTGATCGGATCCTTCATAGTGATCTGATCCAACAATATTTTCCATATAAATATATGTATCATGAACCTGCTTGTTCAAGAAGAGGAGAGGAGAGACAGAGTTATATAGTTAGAAATTGTGAATTCAGAGTGTTGCAATGTAGTCGAGAGGAGACTCTGTTCTAAGGCTGAAATGCCTTAGATGTAATTATGTTGCGTTTATTATAATAAATATGTGTGTTGTGTTTACAACGTGTCTGTGTAATATGTGTCTTTTCAACTCTGTCTCGTATATATGCGTAAATGGTTTTTAATCCCGATTGCATGCATGTTGATCGACCATCGACCACTGTAGGGTCGATGACGATCCAAAGATATATATATATATATATATATCTCTCTCTCTCTCTCTCTCTCTCTATATATATATATATATATATATATATATATAACTGTTATGTCGTGTGTGAAGATAGATATGGTAGAGAACTGTGTTCAAAGCAGAGTTTCCATCAAAATGGCGAGAATGCACAGCAACTGTTGGATCGATATGATCAATGGTCCAAACCAAATATTGCATCCGCAGAGTCCTCTTGGAATGATATTGGAACCGGCAGTTGGAACATGTGATTACGATGGTCGATTAATCGTCAAACATCAGATCAAGAGCAGGATCAACGGTTGTGATCAAATCGCAAGTCGCAAATTGGGAAGGCCAAGGGATGGTGGACTGCGACCACCGATATGCGATGGGCCGATATGCTAATGGTGATATCGCAGATAAACCAATCGACGATCGGGCTGTCGAAAGGATCAAAGATCAGGAAAGTGGAGATTGGAGAAATTAAAGGAGTGCAAGAACCCAGACCTGCCAATAGTTATAGATGCGGGTGCATATAATTTGAAGTCCGGTATGTGTTCCAGAGTGGGGTTTTCATAGTATTCCCCGTGTATTTGAAATCAGTTTTTTCCAAAGGGTTAAGGCTGAACACTGATATGTTAAGATTCCGATAGTGTGGGAAAAGGCTCTGATAATGTTAAATGGTCCATATTTAAAGGCTGAAGGCCTTATGAATGCTTCTGATAGGCTTAGTGGGCCCATAACACACAGGCCTCGTAATGGATTGTTTAAAGGAAAGGGATTTTTATTAAACCCCAAAATCTCATGTCCATCAAGTAGGTACTAGAGTGCCCAACTGTAATGTTGAATCTATGACAAAAGTTGATAAATTTTGTAGACTTAAAATCCTGAGCATTATCAGTCATAATTTTCATAGGACACCCAAACCTAGCCAGACTAATTTCTTCCAAAATTTTTATGACCACAATGTTAGTTGCATTTCGAGCTGGGATTTCTTCTACCCATTTGGTGAAATAGTTTGTGGTTGTGAGTATCCACTTGTGTTGGATGTTGGAAGGGGGTTTATATCTTCGATAAATTCCAACCCCCATTGCTTGAAAGACTCTTCTATACAAATAGGGATTCAAGGGAGTGGGGCTAATTTTTGCTTCTTAGCAAACACTTGACACTGTTGGTGTGACTAGACATGAGAGTGAACTTCTATGAATAGTTTAGGTTAGTAGAATTATGCTTTCAATATCTTATGCAAAGTGGTCTTCCAATTATAGTGTCCCCCACAAAATCCACTATGGAAATCATCAATTACCCTTTTAGTTTCTATTTCTACCAAACATAGAAGTAGAATTCCAATGGGATGTTTCCAGTATAGTTTCCCACTGGATGTAAAAAAATTTTGGGCTTGTAATCTTAATGCTCTATAATTGGATCTATCCATCGTGATCTTTCATATTTGACATGAATCTTTTGGACCAAAGTCTAGATCATCGGTGGTTGTGTCCCCTCTTTATCTTCTTCTGTTAATAGGTTGATCTCCAAGTCTTGGAAATTAGACTCTGATAAGATTTTTTCTAATCCTTGTCCTTTAATGAGTTTAGTGGGATTTACATGCATGTCATACTCTTATATTTTGGCAATCGACTTACCTCTTTTTCCATCACTGTCCCCTTGCACCAAGATGTCTTTAACATCCATTGTTCGAACATAAGCCACAATGTTAGAGTGTAAAACACAAGCTATGAAGGCTTTCAAAGCTTTGAACAGGGCATAAAATTATTTTTCCAATATATTATATTTCATTTCAGCATCCTACAACACCTGGCTGAGGAACGCTATAGGTTTCTCGTGACCTTCCTTATTCTTCTGTAATAACATAGCGACTAAAATATGAGGGGAAGCATAAGAAAATATGTAAAATGACATTGAATAATCTGTGATGACTAACACAAGAGCTTCTACAAAATATCTCTTGATCCTAGAGAAGGATTCCTGGGAATCTGGTCTCCATTTTACTTCATTCTCCTTCTTCAACATCTCCTTGATGTATTTCACTATTTCAACATAAATAGGTACAAATATCCTCAAGAAATTGATCCTCCCCAAGAACACTGGGATATCCTTTTTATTTCTTGGTAGGGAAATGTAGTTGATGGCCTCCACACACTTATGATCGATATTCACCCCCTCCTGTGCTACTATATGCCCCAACAACTTACCTTCGCTCAAAGTGAACTGGGATTTCTTAGGATTTAGAGACAACCCATACTTCCCACATTTCTCAAAAGTGAGTTTCAAATGTTCAATATGCTCCTCATCTATTTTAGAGAAAACAATGATATCTTCTAGGTAAAACACTACAAATTTGACCTATTCTCCCATGAATGCTATATTTGTTTCCCTCTGGAAGGTTTCTCCTGCATTTATAAGTTTGAATAACATTCTTTCATACATGAAGGTCCCCTAAGGTGTAGTAAATGTAGTTTTCTTCTGATCATATAGATGCACTGCTATCTTATTATACCCTAAAAAAATATCCATCATCGACATCCGAGCTGAGCCAATTACCTTTTGTAAAATACGATCCATTTTTGGCAATGGGTAATTGTCTTTTAGTGAAGCCCTGTTGACGTTCCTGAAATCCATGTGTTACACTAAAAAATGTCACCATGACTATTTTTAGTTAGTATGGCTCCATCAACTGTCATACTATCCTCCTTGGCAAGTCTCGTGCCTCTGCTTTCCATGTCAAACTCCAAGAAAGAGAGAAAAGTCATTTAAAGTCAATTATCTCTTGGTACGCAGTTTCTCTCAGCCTTACTTGCGTGTACGCAACCCAAGTTCACAATACTTGCGTACTTGTACGCTCTGTCTGTAAAGCAATGGGTGCGTACTCCTGTAAAGGTCAAAAGGTGCAAGTTTCACTCCAAAAAAGTTACTTGTGGTCATTTCTAGAGCATTCTAGAAACTTGTTTGACGTGTATGGAACGCCTCCAGATGGTTCATGTATCCCTATGGAAGAGGAACTTATCCCATCAAGAGGGGAGCTAACCCACCCAAAGAGGGGCTTATCCCATTGATGGTGGACCTGATTAACTTCCTCTACAGCACTATAAATACATGCATTGGGCCAGAGGGAGGGGAGGTTGAAAGCTGAACATTCCTAAGGGTAGATGCTGCTGAGATTAGGACTTTCTTGTAGAAGCTTGTGAGGAGAGATTGTCATCCTTCTTGTTTCATTTGGAAGTGGGTGAGCTGATCAAAGTAAAGGAAAACTCTTGCCAGACCCTGGGAGGAACTTGCACAACACCAAGGCTCAGGTTGTAATGGTTTCTTTTGTTTCCTATTAATACAAATAAGTCCATTCTTCTCAACAATTTTTTATTTATGAGTTGTTTCATATACTCCTTGGTCTGTATGTTAAATATGTTTTATTTTATGAGATATTCAGGTGCTATTTAATTGTTTGATTGTTAGTGAATGCAAGTTTCGAGGAGAAGGAGGAGCTCATCCGGATCGACGAGGTTGGACTACAGGTAGGATCTAAACACTTGATTTCTTATATGGTAAATGCATATTTAGAGAAGGATTGTTCTTAATTGTCTTGTTTGTCACTAGAAAGCCTTAAGCTTCTAGGGAGGTTGGTTTTGTACGCAAAATTGACTTTTTCCGCATGACAAAATGGCGACTCCGCTGGGGAACTCCATTGATGTGAATGATTTTTCCTTTGTCTGAAACTTTGATCTGAGAAAAGTCTTTTTCTTTCTGGTTTTTGGTTGTCTGACTGTGTGTTTGGGTGGGCTAGCTTAGGGTTAAATTAGAGTTTAGTTTTTCTTAGTTTTGCTAGAAGTACGCAGCCTCTGAGTTCAGCACAGTGCGTACCTGTACGCACTACGGCTTTGTGCACAGAGCGTACCCGCACCTGTGTAAACAGGTTGCCTGCGTACCCTGTCAAAATTGAGAAAATTTCAATTTTCTCCTTTTTGCCTCTTAGATTTTGCTTTTAATTTGTTTTTTCCACCCAAATCCACTGGTTACCTACCAGAGATCTTCATCTGAACTTGTTTCATCAGTGTCAAGTGTTTTAGTGGAATTCGTAGAGGTTCTAGCCTTAGGGTTTGATTTTTGCACTGGTCATGTAGTGATTTTGGCTTTAGAAGTCGTAAAACCTTGGATCTCCCTGGTATTTGCAGTCTTCTTAGGAGTCGGACCTTTCATAGAATCTACCCTTGTGAGACATCTACCTTTGTTTTGTCTCTTTGCCGAATCTTGGAAGAGTTTGTTGATTGAACTGTGAATTTCATTTTACAAAAAAGAACAAAAGATTTTATGTTTGTTTTTTACTAGTTTTTGATTCTGCATTGACTAGTCCTTAGTTAAATCATGGCTGAGTAAAACATCCTGGGATCATACTTTGTAGGTTTTTGCCTCATTAGATTTGCTTATTAGGCGAATCTCTTTTGATTTTCTTTTAAGTAGCTTTGATTTGTTAGATTTGTAAAGGTTTGCTTTTTGATTTTTAAATGCTTTATTAAGTAGGAAAAATCCAAAAAAAAAAAATCTCTTTTGAAAGAAAAGTTTGCTTAGTGGCATTTGAGTCTTTGAATGAAAAGGGTATTTTCGCAAAATAATTAGTGGTCATGTGTTGCATGTTTCGGAAAAGATAAAGAGATTGTTTCTTTGATTTTCATTGCCAAGAAAGTTGTTTTTATATAAATTTTGCATTCTCCAACTCTCTTAGCTAAGGAATTCATTGAAAAAGAAAATTAGTATAAATCATCCTAAGTGCATCTTTTTAGTGGTTTGAGTCGAGTCTACACACCATCAGTTTCATCTCTGCTACCTTTTGTCTTAAAGAAAAGCCATAAAAATTAACGCTTAAAATAAAATCAACTTAGTAACTTTTTATTTACTAGGGCTCTGAAACACCAATATAGACCGGGCTAGTGTCTTGGAGTAGGAGAGTAATTAACTCTCCAAGACAGCAAAACCAAACAAGTAGCTTATCTTGTGGTAGGATAAATCCAACTGTTTCATTTGTACTCTGGGAAAGCTCCTCTTAAAGGAGAAGCACGAGATCGTGTCCGAACCAGTGAGGGGATCAATCCTCCTTCATTGGGAAAGACACCAGATACGCACGTATTACAAACGGTAAACCTCGGATTATTTCGAGGAGCCTGGGGTCACTTGTCGGTAAACCTTGGATTATTGTCAAGGAACCGGCAAGGGGATTGAGCTTGTTACTCTGCCCTTGCGTGCTATCGGGTCGTAGACTATTCCCCCAGGTATATTTGTTGCTGTTGGTAACCTTAGTGACCATTATCTTTAGGATTCTACCCGAGGTGACGGTGGAGGGAAGATCCCACTGTACCTGGAGCAGACGTCGGCTAGACTCACTTGGATTTTCCGGGGGGTTCACTTCACTCAAGACGGTTAAAGTGGAGGAACTTGTGCCGGTCTATTCATTAAGTAGGTTGCCGGGGTAACTGTTCCACCCACCACTTCTGTACTGAATTCGGCGATGTTGGGCTTCATCACCAACTAGTGTTTTCCGTCCGGAAGGCTACTGTTTGTGCATGGTTTGACGCCCTAGATTCTTTAGGCGTGTGATTCAAATTTGTTTGGTTCTTTAGAGACTTTAGGTGGTTTGCTTTGAGATTTTACTTTGTTTGCATGTGCGGTAGTTAAAAGTTTTTAACTGTGGCGGAATTACCGAGACAGTCCCGTAGACTTCGGGGCCAGTCTCCTGAGATTGTTACTGTGGCCGATTTGTTGGGGAAGTTCGGTAGACTTCGGGGTGAACCTCCTCAAGACGTCCCGAGTCATTACGAAGGTTTGAAAGTCCTTGTAACTCCTCCTGGTGGCAGTAGAGTAGGTTCACCTGAAGAAGGAGAGTCTTCGTTGGTAGTCCATCCAGATTACCAAAGTCTAGAAACAGGTTATAATCCTGAAGTTGTTGCAGTTTCCAAGCTTGCTGGTAGTTTTTCATCTACTAGTGATATAGGCGAAGAACCTGAAATATCTGAACCTGTTACTCCAACTTATAGTGTTCCTGATTCACCTAGGGTAGAAAGAGTCATCACCGAAAATCTTCCTTCTGGTTTGATAGCTATTGAAGAACTTGCTCCAGAAGAAGAAGTAGGTGGCCCTATTCTTGAAGATCAACCTACTATTGATCTAAGAGAGCGTGAATCTATATTTTACGATCCACCTAGAAGTACTACTTGGTATCTTTTGTTAACTAATTACTTAGACAACTCAGGGATAAGTTTTTCTCCACCTCGTACTCCTTATCCACCCGGAGGTATTTATACTCCTGTAAATATGTCTAGTCAGTCGTCCGTGTTTACTAAACCTCCTGAATATTTCTTGTATGGTGGTCCTTCTATTCCTGCTGGGTATCAGTCACTTTCTGGTATTTTTGCAGGAGCATCTCCTCAACCCATTGGACATGGGTCATTAGCTGGAAACAATGGTAATAAACCGTTGTGTGTAGGAGACATTTATATGATGTCAGGTTCGATTCCCGGTTCTCAACCTCAAGGTGGTCAATTACTGCCTGGGGGCAGCCTCAATTAATGCCTGGGGGGCAACCTCAAGGTACACAACTTGCATCTGGGGGGCAACCTCAAGGACAGTATGTACCCATGGTACAGTACATTCCTCAAGGTCAACCCCAGCCTCAATATGTACCCCAGGGTCAACCTCAGTATCAATATATGCCTCAAGGTCAACCCCAGTATCAGTACTTACCTCAAGGGTATCTACCCCAAGGTCAGTACTCGAGTCAAGGTTATCAACCACCTCAAGGTCAATCTTATGTTCAAGGTATGGGAAATGTACTTTTCAATTATCAATCCTACCCTCAATCCGGTTATGGATCTCAATATCCTCAACCTGTCATGGGTCAATACCCCGGAATGAACGTAGTGTGGGATCCATCACAAGTTCAACAAGTGTTGCAGCCAAGTGTACAGTTGTCATCCCAAACTGGACAACCTGTGGTTTCTGGTCAACCCCAGCAACCAGTCCAGTCTAATGTTCAAACTTCTGTACCTTCGGTAGTTACTCAGTCGCCAATTGCACCTAGTACTCCATCTCAAACGACTGCAGCAACTACCGCAACATCTGTTCCTTCCACCACACCTACTTCTGGAGTATCGACAGCTCTGGTTTCTACTGTCTCTACCACTACTCCACAGACATCTTTACCATTGTCTGGATCCATGATTCAAACTACGGTTCAGATGCATGTGGGGTAGCCAGGTCAAAGTACGGTTGTTACTACTCAACCACAATTTGTTTATCAACCGTACCAGGGACAGTACCAATACGGGTCTGCTGTCCAACAACCGGTTTACCAGTATCAACCGTATCCTGGGTACACTTATCAACAACCACAGCAACCCCAGTACGGTCCGGTTAATCCTGGTTTTCCGAGAGGATACAATATCCCGAATGCGATTCCTGTTCCAAGTTATCCTGGATATCCTCCTCCTGGGACTAGTCTTATGACTCAGAGTTTTAGGGATCCTAATCGGCAATTGTCGTTTATTGCAACTTTGGATTTACCAGACTTGACACGCCTAACGAACGATCTAATAAATTATCTTCCGTTCTGGCTGCCAATGCCAAATAAGTTGCCCAGTGATATACCTAAGTTCGAAGGTAAGTCTGGAGAGGATCCATCAAATCACGTGATGACTTACCACCTCTGGTGTGCTTCAAATTCCTTCTCAGATGATTCGATCCGTTTACGTCTTTTTCAGCGTATGCTCATTGGTCTCGTGGCCAAGTGGTACATTGAGTTACCACGGGCCTCTTTTTATAATTTTAGTCAGTTAGCTACCTCGTTCTTAACACATTTTCAGTTGCCGGTCAGATATGATAATGGCACCGAGTTATTAACTTCATTAAAATAGTCGACGTCCACTTATATTTCCGACCATATTCATGAATGGAGACGCCGAAGGCGATTAGTGAAAGTTCTTATCCCGGACCAAATCTTAGCTAAATGGTTTGTTAAATAATTATTACCGAAGATTACTGAAGATGTAGCTAAGGCCGGAGTAGTCACTGAAGAGCAAGTCATTACTCAAGCGCAGTACCTTGACTTAGTTTATACTCAGTCAGGTACGTTACACGAAAAGATCCCAGATCTTCCAAAGTCGAATCAAATCGCTACTACTCCTTCGGGATCTCATGCTGCTGATGGCATGATTGGTACGGTGAATACTAAAAGCAAGAAGAAGTCTTCAAAGAATTCTTCGCCCATTATCACTTTACCAGACTCCCCGACAGGAGAGTCTTCAGCTGAAGTTTCCGCTGATATTCATCCTGTAGAGTCATCTACGGCTAAATAAAAAAACGGTGGGAAGAAGAAAGGCAAGAAGAAGAATAAAGCAGACAAAGCTCCAAAGGAGAAAACAGAAAAGTCGGAAACCAATGACGAAAAGCGCAATCCCCGTTATCCTTGTCTTATTTGTGAAGAAGATCATTTTACAAGAGATTGCCCTCATCGGGCCGAGGTTGCGAAACTAGTCAAAGGTTCCCAAATTCCTGTTGTCTTGAAGGATCCATTTCCGAAAGATAGCAAAATGATAGGTTCTTCCTCGAGTGCCGTCGAAGAACCCATATTGATGATGTCTCATGTAAGGATTGCGACTCGGTCACACGATTATGGAAGTAAAAGTCCTGTTGATGGATCGAAAGAAGCAGAATCTTCTCAGTCAAATCCATCAACCTCAGCTCCTGGTTCCGATCCACTACATATCGAGAAACCTAACCCTGACTTAGTGATTAAACCGCCCCCCAAGGGTGTACTTCAAAGGTCTGCTTTCAATCCACATGCGAGAGCGGCCCAGAATTACAATATTGTTGAGGATTTAGCTGTTTCACCTTCAACAATGTCGGCTTTAGAAGTGCTGCAATCATGCCCAGCACAACGAAAATTACTTTTGTCGGCTATAGGAGCTGTTGATGTTCAGGACCCTAACCTGATAATCTTTGATCTAGAAAATAGTACACCGCGTTTACCTCATCAGATGGCTTTCCAGATTCCAGTGATAGTCAAAAACAGGCCTATTCATCGGACTATAATTGATGAGGGAGCTTCCACGTGTATTATGTCGATTCAGTATTGGAGATCGCTTGGTTCTCCTTCACTTAACCAATCCTCGACAATTCTTAAGGCCTTTGATGGCTGTGGGTTCCATCCGTTTGGCATTCTACAGGATTTTCCTATAGGGGTTGAAGGAAAAACCGTTAGTCTGGATGTGGAGGTGGTTGATGCCCCTCTAGACTACAACCTTCTCTTGGGTCGAAGTTGGTATTACGCTATGACAGTGGTCATCTCATCGGTCTTCAAAGTAATAAAATTTCCACATAATGGCAATATCGTGACCATAGACCAGCTGGCTTATTTTTCATCCGACCCAGCCTCTTCAGAGAGTATCCAGCATGTCGGTAAAATGACTATCCCTTATAAGGATGTTGGTGTAGGATTAGTTAAAGATGCCGGTTTACTGGGAACTTTTCCTTTTCCTCCAATCAATGCCGTGTTTTCGTTCGCATCCATTCATATGATTACATCAGATACCATTGTTTACGACGATCGTTGGGTCGTTCCTTCCGAATCTGAAATAGACTCATTTGGTGATGCTATGCCTTTGAGTCCGTATGAAATTGCTTATGAAGCCATGCAGTCTTTTACCGACTCGCGTTCAACCAAAATTGACCAAATGAATGTGGTCCGTGAGGAATCACTTTTCACTTCAACCTCGGAGTTAATAGTGTTTCCCAAAGTTGTGTCATTTGACGAACAACTTTGTGAAATCCTGTGTGTAGATGATTTACCGTGGGAAGATCTCCATCATAGATCTTCGTTTTTACCTGAGGATGATTGCTTTGAAAATGATTTCTCATCAGTTTTTACAGCTGAATATGTCAAAGAAGCTCAGAATCCAACGAAACATCCTGATTTAGATGAATTTGGGAAACATCTCTCACACTGTTCCCATTGACATTTCAGTCAAGCCCAGAATCATTGAAAACATTCATATAGGTGCCTCATGTTCAGATGATGAGATTCAAACCTACAAGGCCCTATTTCAAGAATTCCACGACGTGTTTGCCTGGTCCTATGAGGAAATGCCAGGAATTGATCCCGCAATTGTTGTCCATGAGATTAAGACTTACCCAGACGCTAAACCCGTTCGGCAACGTTTGCGTCAGATTCATCCTCGAAAAGCGGCTGCAATTAAAGCAGAAGTCAAGAAGCTGTTGAAAGCAGGTTTCATTTATCCGATCCCCTTAACGGATTGGGTATCGAATATTGTTCCAGTTAACAAAAAACAAGGAGCAATAAGAATATGTATTGACTATAGGGATATCAATCGTGCTTGTCCCAAAGACAACTATCCAACACCCTATATCGATCAAATAATTGATGATTGTGCTGGCAGTGAAATATTTTCCTTTATGGACGGTTTTTCCGGTTACAATCAAATCAATATTCTACCTGCCGATCAACCAAAAATGACTTTCATTTGTCCATGGGGGACATTTTCTTATTGCAAATTACCTTTTGGGCTTAAGAATGCCGGAGCCACTTTTCAAAGGGCGATGTCTTATGTGTTTCATGACATCAAACACATTGTGCAACCGTACCTCGATGATTTGTCTGCTCATTCATTACATCGAGCTGATCACCTTCTCCATTTACGAGCAATTTTCATGAGGTGTAGGCATTATCGTATACGTTTGAACCCACACAAATGTGTCTTCTGTATAGAAGTGGGACGATTGCTTGGATTTGTAGTTTCAAAAGCCGACATTCGCGTCGATCCCTCGAAGGTAGAAGCTATCATCAAATTGCTTCCCCCTTCGAGTCTTCGCCAACTCCAAAGTTTGCAGGGGAAAGCAAACTTTCTACGCCGATTCATTCCTAACTACGTCGAGGTTACAAAAGGCTTTACACGGCTATTGAAACAGAACGCTCAATTCTCTTGGGATGAGATAGCTCAGCAATCTTTTGATGCACTTAAACACGCGTTGACCCATGCACCGTTGTTGCATCCTCCCAACTACAACCAAGACTACTTTTTGTACCTCGCTGCCTCTCATTCCACGATTGGAATGGTATTAGTTCAGGAAGACGAATTCACAATGGAACGTGTGATATATTATCTTATTAGGACGTTAAATCCCACTGAGCTAAAATATTCGCATGTGGAGAAATTGGTAGCCGTTCAGGCTGTCCAACGTTTTCGTCATTACATTCTTCTCCGTAAAACTACGGTCATTTCGGATTGAAACCCTATGATCTACATTTTGACTAAACAATTGCTAGGGGGCAAGTACTCTAAATGGATCGTTATCCTGCAAGAGTTCGACTTAGAGTTTGAAAAGTCCAAGTCTAAGAAATCTTTAGTCTTTGTAGAGTTGATGTGTGATTTCCCGCGTGCTGACACAGAAACTGTGGCAGAGGAACCCATTGCGGACGAATCTGTGTTTCTCATCAGCACTTTAGATCTGTGGTATGGGGATATAATCATCTATCTCCAAAACCAATCCTTTCGGCCCGAAGCTTCAAAGTCGGAACGTCGAAAAATTCGATTCCAGTCCTAGCAATATAAAATTATTGGAGATACTCTTTATCGCCGTGGGGCAGACTTGGTTTTCCGACGTTGCTTAACTCACGAAGAGGCAGAAAGGGTTTTGAATGACTGTCACTCTAGGGCGTGTGGCGGTCATATGTCTGGGTATGCCACAGCTCAGAAGGTGTTGCGTGCTGGCTATTTCTGGCCATCCATGTTTAAAGATTATATCATTGTGGTCCGAAAATGCCACAACTGTCAAGTGTTTGATCGCAAGATGCGCGCACCACCAGCTCCTCTCCTCCCTATAATTGCCGTTGGTCCTTTTGCCAAATGGGGTATCGACTTTATTACATGTAACCCTCACTCGGCCGGGGGGCATGCGTATATCATCCTTGCGGTTGATTATTTTACTAAGTGGGCCGAGGTGATGCCTACATTCGAGGCAGACGGAAAAACAGCTGCAATTTTCGTATTCAATCACATTATTGCTAGGTTTGGTGTCCCACAAGCAATAATCACTGACCATGGGCGCCATTTTCGAAACATTATGATGACAGAACTTACAGGCCAGCTTGAATTGTGTCACGATAGCTCAACTCCTTATTATCCACAAGCCAATGGTCTGGTTGAGTCCATCAACAAATTTTTGGTCATCATGATCTGACGAATCATTGGGATTCATCAGTCGAATTAGCACAACATGTTATTTTCCGCGCTTTGGGCATATCGAACTTCAGTGAAAAACATCAACAGGGTTCACTCCTTTCCAACTAGTTTATGGTTTGGAAGCCGTGCTGCCCATTCAATGTGAAATCCCATCACTTCAAATGGCTGTCGAATTACTTCCAGCTACTTCCGAAGAGGAGAAGCGTTTATTGTACTTATCTCAATTAGATGAGACTCGACGCGATGCTGCACTAGCAATCGAGACTCATGCAAAACGAATGAAAGCTCAGTATGATCGCAATGTGACCCCTCGAAATTTTTCGGAAGGAGACCTAGTGCTATTGTATGATCAAGCTAACGATAAATTAGGTGCTGGAAAATTCGTTCCTATGTGGCATGGACCCTATATTATTAAGTGAAAGCTAGCAAAAGGGACCTATGAGCTGGTTGATTTTGACGGGGACTCTTTGGGTAAACCCAGAAATGGACTTTACCTAAAGCGGTACTATGCTTAAATGGTGGGTGTGAAGATTTTTGTTAGGTTAGTTAGGTTAATTTTTCTTTCTAGCTAGTGTGTTTGTTAGTATAGACATTGTGCTTAGCTTAGCAAGTGTGTTTTTCGTCATTATTCTGCTTATCCTGGTTTTACCCTTGATGATTTCAGATGTCGATGCCTCTCCAAACGTATATTGGATTTGCTGATGGTGCTTGTCGTAGTACACGGAATATCTCTTCCACAGCTTGGGTTATCTATTCGCCCTCTGACGAGTTAGTTTCTATGCATGGGGTGAGCCTCGGTCAAACAACAAACAACATTGCAGAATACAGTGCAGTGATTGAGTTATTATCTGAATCCATTTCATTTGGGATTCGGAGTTTGATAGTGAGGTTAGATTCTGAACTCGTTGTATTACAGCTTAATAGAGTTTATGCCATTAGAAATCCAGTGTTATTAAGGTTATTTTTGAGAGTGCGTCTCTTGGAACGTGAGTTTGATTACATTGAATATCAACATATTCCAAGGTCTTTTAATACATTAGCAGATGCAATTGCTTCTCGAATGTTAGACAGACATTTGCGATAATCATACATGTAAATTTAAAGACATTAACATTTAATCACACATGTTTAACAAGATAAGCCGGTAATAATGATATATATAGATAGGAGTGTGTCAAAAATACATCGTCTTCGATCATAGGTTGAAAAACACCTTATGATCGGCAAAAATGATAAGTACAAAAAACCAAAATGTCACATGTATCTACAAAAGTGACCATCCAATCACTGGTGGTGCTCCCTATACGACACCACTGCACGGGCTACCCTACATAAGAACCTCCTAAAAGGTCCTGGGACTACGACTACATAGCGCTGAAGTCTGATAGGAATATCATCTATATCAGTCTCTGGTATATCCGCCGTCAGACGCTCTAGATCTTGCTCCAACTCAGCTAAGGTCTCTGCAGCCGCATCCTGTGGGACCAGTGCCAGTGCAACTGGTTGTCTCCTCTCAAAAGGCTAGAGATTGGCTGGACGCCATGGACCTACATCTGCATTTTGAAAAATTTTACTGTCAGTTTTGAAGACGATATATAAAAAAAAAATAGATAATTTAAAAACTTGTGAAAAATGAAGTACCTCTGTCGTCCCATTGTTCTCCCTGTGGAAGAACCATGTCCGGATCACCACGAAAATCCACTCCGGCATATGGAAAATCCTGGATCGCAAAGACCTGGTCCTCCAACCAGTGAAAGTAACCCGCAGGAAATCAAACAACTCCCGCTCCCTCATCAGGATGTCGGGCCATCACTGCAACCCATCGCATCAACTTTTGCTCCCGAGGTGGCCCAACTGCAACAATGAGATGCTGGGGGATCAGCATCGGAACTCTCTCTAGGGCAAAGCTCACAACTAGAGGCCCATGCCCAAAGGTCTTTAATTGCCCGTTCTTTGCCCTAGTCAGTTGGCCCTTCATATTGGCCAACACAGCATCGCACCAGTTGAAAATGGTGCCTCGGAAGCAATCAATAGCCATCCGCATTTGGGACCCGGTGTCAATGTGCAAAGCGGCCGCGCCGCAGAGTCTGGTAACTGTAAAGGCAATTACCATAAGTTCAGGACGGGATATGTATTTGATTTCTATCCCCTTCTCCTGGTTTTGATTGTTGCACCACTCTAGCTGGAGACTAGCAAGGGATTGGCCACTCGGCCTAGTCCCGAACAGAGACAGTTGCTCGCCCCTATTAGGCAAACTAGTGAGAAAATATATGTCTGAGGGCTCAATCTCGAGCTGGTGCCCTGCGATGTAAAAACATTGTTCCTGGACGTTCCACCTTTCAACCAGCCACTCTAAGAATGGCACCTGGGCCCTCATGCCAGGTATGACCCAGTATTTGTAGAGACCGCATGCCTTCAAAGCATCAATGGAGGGTTGATGATCTATTGCGGCCAAATCGACATCTTCGTGTTCTCTTTCGCGCCAATCAAGCATGGTGGGCAATCTACACACCAGAAAACACCCATTAGAATTCATTAAATAAAAAATTAATGGTTTAGTTTTGAGATTTTGGGTTTTAAAATTGCTTTGCGCGGAGTACGCACCCCGCGTTCAGAAACAGAGCGTCGGTACGCAGCTGTTCTAAAGGTAGGCTGCGTACTCCTGCCACTTTCCCATTAACGAAAATGTTGGGGTACGCAGCTCGCCCATGGGGCACCTGCGTACCCCGAGAAGCGTATCTTGAAACCCCAAAGCCCCCAAAAAATCAAACTGGGGCTTAAAATGAAATTCTAAACGGATGAAAACAAAGAGGAGGATGTTGTGGAATACCTGAAAGAGACGGCGCTCGATTCCAACGGTCAGATTCTCCGCAAAGTCCACGGGAAGTTTCTTGCCAAAAGCCCTTTTCTCTCCCTCAACAGTACAATGGTAAAAATGACATGGTAAAAGGTCTTTTTATAGGTTTTTTGGATAAATGAATGCTAGTTTTGTTTATTTTTCACCATGGAAGGATATTTTTCAATGTATTTTTGCCTATCTTAAACAGGTATGAGTAATGTGTTGTTTTTGTGCAGGACAAAAGGACTTTCAAGGAAAACTATCTTTTTTCACGAACCAAAATATCAGAGTCATCTTTTAAGCCCTTTTCTGACTCCTAAAACATGAAAAGATTGCCGAGCGTTTCTTTTACACTCGTTAAAACGGAATTAAAAGACGGTCCCCTTATAGCCCTTTTCTAACTGTAAAAACAGGAAAAGGTTGCCAGGTTATTGTCGTTTCAAACTCGATACTGGAAATAAAACGACGTGTCCTTGATCGCTTTTTACTTTTCAGGTCAGAGGCACTAATCATGAAAGTACTCCTTGGTCGCAAGATCAAGTGGTTCTCTCAGGTATTATTTTATACTTTTTCGGGCCTGGGAGACACAAATTTACGAAAAAGTTCAACCCTAGAGTCTTCTTTAGTTTTTTCAGACTCTCTAAAATTGAAAAACGCCGAGTTTCTCCTATACTGGACTCATTAAAATTTCACAGTAGAGGACCTGTTCGATTACAAACAGGAACGGACCACTCCTTCTTAGGGTTTAGATCTAAACTAAGTTGGACTCATATGAAGGATGAGCTTATAATCAAGCATATGTTATCCTCCTCAAGCTTGTTAAAAATAAAGAGGTACTTGCCAGAAATGGTGGGGGAAAAGAGAGAAGAATGAACCTATTTGTTATCCTTTGTCACAGAAAAACCTTACTACCACCCTTGAACACGACACTTTTCATTCACCTGGGTTGGGAAATCCTTTGTCTTAAAGTTGATTAAACCACTTTGAAAGTCTTCAACCGTTTCTGGGTATTAACTTTGGGTCAATCGTCACCAAGCCATCTGTCATGTCGTTATGTGTTCAAGAGGTCTCTGCAAATAAACCATTCATATGCAAAATACTTGTCAGCCATTTTGACCATCCCTGAGTCAGTCCTTACAGCAACATTTCTTCAACTTGAACTATGATTTCGTGTTGTGGGCTTGCCTGCAACGGGTCGCTTTCTATCGACATCAGCACATTATCTAGAGAGATGACTTAGAAATCGTCAGTACCTTGAAGTCTACATGCATCAATGGCAGGTTTCTCGCCTTTGACGACAATTTACATCATTGACTTTCGATCGAAGGATTCCATGACGTCTTCGACATCAACTCATTCATTCACATCTCATGGATTGTACTGGGTACTTTGAGAACCATTGACATCACTGGTGGTCTCTCTCACACTTGTTAACAGTTTACATCATTGACTGGTAATCAAGTGGTTTGTACCATGTTCGACGTCAACTCATTTATTCGCATGGATAGAATCGTACCAATTCGAGAAGTAGAAATCAAGACCCTGGATCTAGTTTCCACCATCCAGGTTGCAAGGAGTTTTGTATTCATTATATAGTAGACTAATCATAAACAGATGGCTGCGTCCATACTGTGTCTACATGTGTCTATGATTGTGATGTACTGCGAAATCATTCCTGTATCAGAGCAGTAGTTAGATTGTTAGTTAAAGTTTTCAATCTGAGTATGGGAATGCCTACCTCAGCGATGATATCATCTTATATATGTATTTTGTGTTGAATATTTGCAGGTTCTGACTGGGCTCTCCACAAGATAATCCTTGAAATGATAAAGTACTTCACCCTTCGTAGATGATTTGAAACCCTAAATCTACTTCAGGCTTCGCACTTTAGGGGGCAATCTGTTACACTAAAAAATGTCACCATGACTATTTGCAGTTAGTATGGCTCCATCAACTGTCATACTATCCTCCTTGGAAAGTCTCATGCCTCTGCTTTCCATGTCAAACTACAAGAAAGAGAGAAAAGTCATTTAAAGTCAATTATCTCTGGGTACGCAGTTTCTCTCAGCCTTACCTGCGTGTACGCAACCCAAGTTCACAATACCTGCGTACTTGTACGCTCTGTCTGTAAAGCAATGGGTGCATACTCCTGTAAAGGTCAAAAGGCGCAAGTTTCACTCCAAAAAAGTTACTTGTGGTCATTTCTAGAGCATTCTAGAAACTTGTTTGACATGTATGGAGCGCCTCCAGATGGTTCATGTATCCCTATGGAAGAGGAACTTATCCCATCAAGAGGGGAGCTAACCCACCCAAAGAGGGGCTTATCCCATTGATGGTGGACCTGATTAACTTCCTCTATAGGACTATAAATACATGCATTGGGCCAGAGGGAGGGGAGGTTGAAAGCTGAACATTCCTAAGGGTAGATGTTGCTGAGATTAGGACTTCCTTGTAGAATCTTGTGAGGAGAGATTGTCATCCTTCTTGTTTCATTTGGAAGTGGGTGAGCTGATCAAAGTAAAGGAAAACTCTTGCCGGACCCTGGGAGGAACTTGCACAACACCAAGGCTCAGGTTGTAATGGTTTCTTTTGTTTCCTATTAATACAAATAAGTCCATTCTTCTCAACAATTTGTTATTTATGAGTTGTTTCATATACTCCTTGGTCTGTATGTTAAATATGTTTTATTTTATGAGATATTCGGGTGCTATTTAATCGTTTGATTGCTAGTGAATGCAAGTTTCGAAGAGAAGGAGGAGCTCATTCGGATCGACGAGGCTGGACTACTACAACAGCGTTGGACTACAGGTAGGATCTAAACAGTTGATTTCTTATATGGTAAATTCATATTTAGAGAAGGATTGTTCTTAATTGTCTTGTTTGTCACTAGAAAGCCTTAAGCTTCTAGGGAGGTTGGTTTTGTCCACAAAATGGACTCTTTCCGCATGACACCATGCACAATCTTATTGCTCCATTCTTCTTCGTGACCGAAACCATATTCACCACCCACTTTGAGTACCTCAATGGCATGATGATCTTCGCCTGAAGCAACTTCTTTACTTCGTTCTCAATGGATGGGAGTAAAAGCAGATTGATTTCTCTGAGTTTATACTTACAAGGCTTGATTCCATTCTTTAAGGGAATCTTGTGTTGAATAAAAATTGTATCGAAAGTATTTAAATCATCATATGACCAAGAAAAAACATATTTATAGGTTTTCAAGAGATTTAAGTACCTTTGTTTATATTGATGAGGGATCCCTTTTGACAACTTAATCATTTGGGGTTTGGTCTCCGAGCCGATGTTGCGATCCTCCACTTGTTCATCATCTCCTTGTTCAATAGGTTTTGAAGGCACACCATTGGATTTGAATAACCTCTCCAAAGGAGCTAAACCACGGGGAATGGTGTTTCCCTTTAACTGCAGAACTTTATGCCCTACAATAATTTCCTCCTAGGCTATTGGTTGTTCCTCTGTCACTTCTTCTTCTTCTTGGTCGATCATAGAATTCAAGAATTCCCCAATGAATTCCATGAAACACTTCATTTTTTCATCATATTCGAACACCTACAAGTATTTAACATTGTCAGGCACTGAGGGTCTGTACCTAACTTCAATTTCATACTTGAGAAGTGAATTTTGTGGCGGCTTGAAATTGTTGGCAGCTATATCCAAGGAATCAATCATTTGATTTCCTTCCTCGCATAAGAATTGGACATTAAAATCTAGAAATAATTTGTCAATTAAATCCCAAACCTCATTTATGTAGGCCCTTAGTCGAGGGTGCTTAGTCTGACATTGGTCGTTGATTTTCTTCATCACTAGTTCTGAGTCTCCAAACATAGCTAGGCATTCAATGTTTAAATTCCTTGTTGCTTGTAGGCCTAGTAGTACTTCCCCATGCTCTTCCACATTATTGGTTGCCTCGAATTATAATTTGAAGGAGAGGGGAATAAAGGTACCCTCTGGAGATATCAATAATACTCCTACTCCATTTCCTTCTTTAGAATTTGCACCATCAAAATACAACTTCAAGACATGACTACAATCTCTAAGTTGTTGGTCTAATTTGGCTGCAGGTTGTATTTATGTTTCTTATAAAATAATATCATATTCTTCTAGCATTAAGCAGGAGAGATACCTTTCTTAACCATACACAGGAGAATTATTTGGGAAGTCATAATAACGAACCTTGAATCCATGTATTGTCGCCTTTCTTCTCCACCAAATATAGGTATGGTAGCATAGGTAAGATCCAACTTGATCGAACCTCCAATCTTTGATACCAAATATCTAGACAAAATCATACCAAACATCATAGGGATATCATCTATTATAATGTCCTGTAAAATTTTCTCTACAAATCAGCTAGCTCACAGATATCATGTACAAATTTCACCTGAAGATCAAAATGATATATGCAATGTACTAAAGCATAATACTAGATCTACATCTACCATAAACTTTGTGAAAGCTTAATCAACCATGAGCAACATCAAGCATGAACACATATAACTGATGAGAAGGAAACAATCACACATAACACAAAATATATCAGTGGGGAAAGCACCAGCATAAAACCCCAACACTGTATTATCAATCTAGTGGAAATCCTTAACAACATACAAAAAGAATCAACTCAAAAGCTATCCTACTCTCTCTGTACTCTGATGATGTAGTTCATGGATTCTCTAGGCCTGTATATATAGGCTCCACAAGTCCTCCAAGCCCCTATTTCCTTGCGCAGTTTTGATTGGGGTCCAATTACATAACATGTGTGAATTGGCCAAATCATACCTGCTATCACCTTAGGTACAACTATGCAGTACTAAAAGGAATAATATTCCTTCCTCATGCAAGAAATTTTCACTAGGAATATCCTAGCAACTGATAGCACACTGTCCCTCATCTGATCTCAACTGGGTCTCTGTCTGAACTGCCATGCATCAATTATCCATGAGTGAATACTCAGTTATCTGAAAATACCAGTTGTCACATGCATGCAAGCATCAACAAATTGAATCTCATTAATTTAACAAACTGTTAAATTAATCTAACTGGACTTGACTAAGTTAAACTAAGTCAACTGATCCTCTCAATATAGAACTCATCCTTAATTCCTTAATCAGTGGAGCAAATCAAGGACACATTTCCCAATCAGTGGAGAAATTATTGCATCTTCTCACAAAGACTTCAAGTTTGATTTTCCTTAACTAATTAATTCAAACTGAATTAACTAATTAATATTCAAACTGCTGGTGAGACCAAATTTGAATTTTACTTCCTATTTTAGACTAGGGACTTCCTAAAAATAGGAATCCAACCAGAACTGCTAATTCCATTTTTCATTCCCTGTTTCCGAATCCAGCACTGGTACCCAAACTACTATTTTTAGCACTTATATTTTTAGAAATTTCTTGTTGCCAATTTTCAACACTCCCTCTCAACAAGAAAGGCTCCCTCTCGAACCTGATCCTGTACCTATAGAATGTTCTGCATGCAACGCATCTACCAAGTGTGGTTCTCCAACAACTCTCAGAACAAAAAACGCTCCCAACTGACCTCTCTGTTGGGCTAGAAGCATACTCTGATGCTGAAGCTCTACCTACTATTGATAAGTGCTCCCTATCTGACCTCTACACTACTGCAACATCTCCATGCATATCGCACTGTTGCATACCTCTCTGTGCTACCCTACACTGTGCAACACACTTGTGCCTCTCGCATTGCTGCAGCCTGCTAGCTCTGTGTCATCCTAGGATTCCTCACACTATAGCTATCTCTTCTACTCCATCTGCATCTGTCTCTAATCAATCAGTCAGTTGTGCTACTCCTCATCGGGGCTCCCATAGAAAAGTCGAATCAAAGAGGTTGGGTACCTCAAGGATCTTGTCCCTCCTCTATGGGATGATCACTCCACATTGCCCCATCTCCTACCTGAAGGTATGGCTGCATGTGATCCTTCAGCCCACCTGGCTCGAAGTTTCTCCCTATTGGAGGTCTCTGCATGAGTAGATGTCTCTACTCGATCTCCACTTGGCTTCCCTTGTTGTGGCTGCTCCACAACCTCCTGAAGTTGCTGCACCAAACATGGCTCCTCCACAATCGTCTGACACTTTTTCTGGCACATCATATTGAGAGGTAATATACCCTCCCTCTCAACCACCAAGTCTCCATTAGTTTACTTGCGGCTCAAGGCTTTGCATACATCTTGAACCTCAAGAGCATACAAATTCTTGACCTGTGAACTAATCTGCTTCACCTGTCTAGTGATGATGTGTCTAAGGAAAACCTTTCCCTTACTGAAGACTACATCATAGCCTCTATGTTCTAGCATTGCAATCGACACCAAGTTTCTCTTCAATCCTGGTACATACTTGACATTGGTCAAGGTAAGGCGAGCTCCATGCTCCCTCTAAAAAATAACCATGCCTACTCCTGGGACACTATACTTTTCATCATTACCCATCGCTATGAGTATCTAGAGATGTTTCTCCTCCAAAGTACTGAACAAAATCTTGTCGCTGGTCATGTGGAAAGAAGTTCCACTCTCAAGAATCCAACCACTTCCCACCATGGATGAAACCATGCATGCAAAGAGTGTGAAATCCAACTTGAACTATGAAGGAAGTGCCTCACCTTCAGATCCTTCCCTGGATCCCTTCTTGGATTTCCTCTGTGGACAATTTGCAGCAAAATGGTCCACCTCATGACAACGAAAGCATCACACTTTTGAATTGTCAACCTTCTTCCCACCATTGGAAGAACTGGATTCGGAAAGAGAAGCTTTCTATTTCCCCTTCTTTGCCTTACTTGCTAAGGAACAGTTCTCTTCATCCTCCATGGATTAAGAATTGTGTCCGGTGCTCCGTCTGATCTCCTCCTACAACAAATCCGACCATAGTCATTCCCAATACGGCAGTTTCTCCCTTCCATTAACCGAGTCTTGGTAGCTATGATAGCTCTTAGGAAGACCAAGGAGTGCTAGACTCACCATTTCATCATCATCTGTCACAACCCCTACACTTGCAAGCTCATCCCTGCATGTGATGAGCTTGGTTAGATACATAGAGATCGTCTCATCCCTTTCACACTTGATCTTTCGAATTTTATCCTTCAGTGCAAGCTTCCTTTAATCACTGCTATTCTGATATGAGTCTTTCAATGTTTTCCACATTGCAAATAGAGTCTCCTTCCCATGGAGGCTTGAGACAATGTGATCTCACATTCCATCAAAGAGAATTCTCCTAGCTCTAGCCACACACTTCTTTCATTCTGCTAGTTGAGCAGCATCAGTAGGCTTAGGTACTTCTTGATCAATGAAGTCCTTAAGGCCGTTTTCTTCCAATACTCCCTCCATGCGATCCTTCCAAGCTATATAGTTTGAGCTGCCATCAAGGGCATACTCAATCCTCAAACCATAGAACACCATCAGTGAAATAGATGTGATAAGAATTTGAGATCTATATCCCAAATAATAAACTTCGAATTCCTCTTGCTAGTATATGTTCTTCCTTGATCACTTGTGCTCTGATACCATGTAGAATTTTCTCTACAAATCAGCTAGCTCACTGATAGCATGTAGAAATTTCACTTGCAGATCAAATTGATATATGCAATGTACTAAAGCATAGTACTACATCTAAATCTACCATAAACTTTGCGGAAGCTTAATCAACCATGAACAACATCAAGGATGAACACATATAACTGATAAGAAGGAATCAATCACAGATAACACAGAATATATCACTAGGGAAAGCATCAACATAAAACCCCAACACTGTATTATCAATCAAGTGGAAATCCTCAACAAGATACAAAAAGAATAAACTCAAAAGCTATCCTGCTGTCTCTGTACTCTGATGATGTAGCTCATGGACCATCTAGGCCTGTATATATAGGCTCCACAAGTCGTCCAAGCCCCTATTTCCTTGCGTAGTTTTGATTGAGGTCCAATTACATAACATGTGTCAATTGGCCAAATCATACCTGTGTCACCTCAGGTCCAACTACGTAGTACTAGAAGGAATAATATTCCTTCCTCATCCAATGAATATTCACTAGGAATATCCTAGCAACAGATAGTACAATGTTCCTCATTTGATCTCAACAGGGTCTCTGCCTGAAATGCCATGCATCAGTTATCCATGAGTGAATACTCGGTTATCTGAAAATACCAGTTTTCACATGCATGCAAGAATTACCAAACTGAATCTCATTAATTTAGCAAATTGTTAAATTAATCTAACTGGGCTTGACTAAGTTAAACTAAGTCAACTAATCCTCTCAATGTAGAACTCATCCTTAATTCCTCAATCAGTGGAGAAAATCAAGGACACATTCCCCAATCAGTGGAGAAATTATTTCATGTTCTCACAAAGACTTCAAGTTTGATTTTCCTTAACTAATTAACTCAAACTAAATTAATTAATTAATATTCAAACTACTGGTAAGACCAAATTCGAATTTTACTTCCTATTTTAGACCAGGGACTGCCTAAAAATAGGAATCCAACTAGAACTGCTAAAAATAGAAATTCTATTTTTAGCACTTCGATTTTTCATTCCCTGTTGCCCAATCTAGCACTGGTACCCAAAATGCTATTTTTAGCACTTCTATTTTTAGCAATTTCTTGTTGCCAATTTTCAACATGTCCATCACCAAAAATTTTACTGGGATCTAGGCTAAATTCACCACGAAGTCCTTTATCATTCCCAATCACTTTACCATCTTAGAGTCAAAAGAGTAGACATCTTTGTATGGTCTAGTTATCTCTAGACCTAGTTGCTCCATTGCTGGCAGTGGAATCAAACTACGGGAAGCCCTTGAGTCCAACATGCAGTATGGAGCAAGAGGTCATGTGATACTAGAGTATCATAAAAAGGTGTTGTGTAGGGATCTTGTTCTTCAATAGGGGGTACAAAGACAACCATTGGCCTTTCTTCTTGGAGGTTTAAACTATCAAGAGGTTGGACTGAAGCGAAAGGAAACATGAACTGAGAAACTTGCGCCTTATAATTTGGTTGTTTCAAGAGATCGGATAATGGGATCTGGATCTTGAATTTCTCAATCTCTTTTTTGAAGATTAACGATGTTAGGGCCTTTTTCTACAGTGCTAACTTCTACCATCTCCTTTTATTTTTCATGCATGGGTCTAGAAGGGGGAGGTGATTTCCATTCTTTGAGGACTTCATGCTTATGGCAATTTTGATATGAGGACTCCTTATTTCTTTGAATAATCAGATCTAGAGGCCCCTTCCCCTTGTAAGCTAGCTTAGGAGGCTCTTGGGAAGAAGTACCTTCATTTTGGTCTTGTACTCTCCATCTCTTTCTAGATTACCAAATATTGTATTTCTTATGCAGCTGAGCTTGCATGAAATCAATGAACTACTTACAATAATCATCAATATCATCATCGTTCAACATTGTGTCAAGCTCCTCCTCCTCTTCTTAATATGTTATGAGTTATTGTTCTTCATTAGAGAAAGAGGAATATAGGTTCCACTAAACTTAATATGCATATGGTATATGTTCCTCTCGATCATCTTCTATATAAAAGGGAGGATGAATGTGATATCATTTCTCTTTCCTCTCCCTTTGTAGTATCTATAGGGGAGGCCTTCTGTATTAGCGATTAAAACCCCGATTAGTAGTCGAGAAGTTCTTTTGTTGAGGGATTTTATTTTCCAGCACCATTTTTGCCAGTTTATTTGATAACTTATTTATCAACTCATCCATCTCCTCTATCATTTATTCTTGGGAGTCTCTTCCATGACTTGAGGAAGATGCCTCCTCCTTCCCTTTTTCTTCTCTCCAAGGTTAGTTATGCTTCTTGACTTCCCTGTTTATGTAAAATTTTCTTCTACCTCGAGGGAATTAGTTTGAATATGGCCCAAGGTAGGGGCCTTCCTCTCTTTGAATGTGAAGCCGAACATTGATTCAAAGACCCTAATAAAAAATACTCGGGAAGAAGCCTGTGGAGTTTTAATCTTAGTAGGTAGATTGTTGTATGCCTTATTAAACATTTTATGAAATCTGAGATATCCTCACCATATTTATTCTTTATAGCATTGAAATCAGTAATAATGTATCTATGATCTCTCTTCTCTCCCCATTTCTACATAAATTAATCCTCCATTTCTTCCCAAGTGGTAATGGAAGCATCTAGAAAGGATTTGAAGCATTTCCTAACTTCCCGATCCAAATATTGGATGAAGAGCCTCAACACTACATCCTAGTGCTCAACATTCAAATTTTCTACAAAGGCACATAAAAAATCTATGTCTTTGCACTGATATGTTAGCTTCTTCATTAAACCTGGGTAGGAGCTTCAGATAGTCATGTGGCATACAATTTAAAGGTTGAGGAAGGTTTAAGGGAGAATATTTATTTAAAAAGAAACCTAGGACATCCATATGGATCAGAGGTGGTGGTGCTTTATTTATTTGGGGTCTTTGAAGTATGACCAATTATGAGACAGCAGACTCACCGTGGAATGAGAAATTTTTCACACTCTAGGTAGGGCTACTCTAGAGTATATCTTTTATCTCCTCAACTATAGGGACAAGAGGAAATGAGAGAGAAGGGATGTTGACTGGAACTTCTCATTCTTTGACCTCTAGGGAGGAGTTATTGAGTAGCTGACCACATTCTTAAGGATATACCAAAACTATAGGAGGAAAATCATAGCACTGAATTATGGCATCGTGTGAGATGGATGAGGTTGTTTCAAGAAACGAAGAGATAGTAGCACCAACATTTGGGGTTTTTTCCTTCCAAATCCTTTTGAATATTATTCCTTATGGGTCAACTACATATGGATTTATTTGCTAAGAGGTATCAGAGTGGGTATGGGGCCTCTTATAAGCCAGGATGATCAAATAAAAATTCAGACAGTGTAGTCGCCAAGGTGTTTATAAGGAAATTCAGATAGTGGAGTCACAAATGGGAGAGATATTTAACCCACACTTCCCTTGCTCACCTGATAGAGGGAATGTAGATATTTTTCATACCTAGGGGAAAAATTCTCTAATCTGTTCCCTGACAGTGGTGCCAAAAATATGTTGTCACTCCTAGAGACAACTTCTAGGTTGATGGGAGACTAGTGCCTAGGACATGTTAAAGAGTTCTATCATATATATCTTGAAGACGTATGTCACTATAGTTTGTCACAAGTAATGCAAATGGGATTGATTCAGAACGAATCATAAAGATAAAATATATGAAGAAACTTATACATAGGAAATAATCTTCAACTAGTGGTGGCCAAATTAGATTGAGAGTTTGCAACAAATTAATTGTTGAGATAGATGTAATGGTAGAAGACCGTGGAGGAGAAATCCATCATACAAAGAATAAAATATAAGAATTCTATACATATGGATTTAGAGAGAAGTGAGAGAAAGGTAGCATTTATGGAATGCTAAGATGCATGGAGATATTTTTTAAAGAATTAATTTCCCCATCAATATAGGCATTATCCAACAATAACTTGATTCAAATGAATCTGCATCTAAAGGAAAATATTTCTAGCTACTACATGACATGCAATCTTAGAAGAATATTTAACACATATTAAAATACAGAGGGAGAAGAACATACTACAATCCAATAAGTTGGAATCACCACAAATATTGTATTAATCTTTTGAGAAAAACAATGTACAACAAGATTCATACATGCCTCTAGGAAACCAGGAAAAGGTCCCGTAAGAGAAGTTTTTCCCAAAAATTATGAACCTTATTTAAGTGTTTCGTCCCTCCTTTTGTAAGGAGAGGGAGAGTCCAAAAATCAGTTACAAAATTATCCCATCCCGAGCTCCAAATATTTGATCGACTAGCTGTCTCGACATGCAAGGTATCTATCACACAAATCATTGCAACATAATGATTCTTTTCTTTAAAATATGATTACAATAGAATAAAAAAACAACAGATTTAGCAAAACATGTGAAAAATGAATTATGACTTATATCAAAATATCCTCATGCCACTTTTGATGACTGACTCTCGCCAAGTCACATCTCTGCCTCAAAGTGCATCTCTCACTTCTCGTCTAGTTCCCATCACTTTCCACCTCATCATCTCGAGTTCCCCATCTTCCAGAGCCGTGATCAATCACCCATGATGGCCTTAAACATTCTCTCAATGCAACTACCGACTCATCCATCTCCTTTAGTTCTTGTATCAAAATATCAGAACCCAATATGCCTTGTGAAACAACCTTGTTGCAAACTTCACAGTGGTGTGGCTTTTAAAACTGTTGATTTTTGATATCCAACATGATGAGCTACTTTTGATTTAGCCCCTTTCCAGATTTCTTCACCATAGAACTGAGGATGGTGACCATGTGCTTAGCCTTAAGGTGCTAGGGCTTTTAGTTCCTATCGAGGGGCCATTTTTCTTATGTAAAGTGGCCTTATACCTTTGATCCTTCAAGTTCATATTGACCCTTGTGCTTAGCCAAATATCGGAGCCCGTTTAGTTAGCAGTTGTTGGCTTAGTGGGGCCTAACCCAGGTTCAGAAGTGATTTAGCCAAGCAAATCCCTATACTACTAGCCCTTTTGGCAATAGTCCATGGAGCGCAGACTGAGGTCTCACCTAAAGTAGTATGGAAGGGTGCTAGGACTAGGTTTCCGCACCCTGGGGATGTCTAATATGAGGTGATTGGTATGCGGTCCAACCTTCGCACTTATTGTGCTACGTGCATCAGCGGGCACCCTGCGCCCCATGATATAGTCTTCACGCAGTTCTAGTCATAACGCGACCCGTGTTATTTACCCAAGTCTTCCTTAATTAGGCTTTGTTAGCTGATTACTTATATTATTTTCATATATAAGCATTCATAGAAGTATTTACCAATTGTGCACAGTAAATAAACAGAGTAAAAGTAATGCATAACATCAAAAGATGGATTCAAGAATAGATGTATATACCCAACTCCGCCCTGCACACTCAGCTGCAGGGGTTCGTGCACTCAGCTACAGACTCTACTACGCCTCTGTGCACTCAGTTGTAGAGCCTCTTCCTACTACTATGACCCAGTACACTTCAGATCTAACTCTAACCCTGAACCATGCCTTCGTTATTCTATCTCTCCTTGACCCTACTTTACAACTTAGAGCCTCGCTCTATTTATACAATCCCATGGTCTGTGGACCATGGGTAGGCCGACACAAGTTTACATCAAATTACAATATTTTAGGGTGGATAACCCTATGAGTCATCCTAGACTTCGCGCTCCGCACCCGCAATTCGCATAGTATTACAATATCATTGACCAAAACTTGGGCTTTGAGCCCCAAAAACATGCTGCGGGGGATCCCAATCCCAACAGGCCCCCAAAACAATCATTGTGACTCATCCCGAGTCACTCTGCTAGTGTGGTGATCATGGTACAGAGCCCCTCCAACTGTGCCTATGCTGCGAGAAGGTCCGTATTGCACTGTTTTGCTATCTGTTGGATCTGCTCTGCTCTTTCAGCCGAATGCTCACTGTTAGGGGAAAATCCCTATCTTAAGGCATGCATCATTTTCATCTGTGCGAGCTTTCCTTCGATGTCAGCAGTGATGAGGAAGGCCTCATCAATCCAAGGATAGATGCATGCTTTAAGTACTATCTCTTTCTATCGCGCGACATCCGCCTGTTCCTTCAATGCCTTCGCCAGCTGTAGCTTCGCTAGTCGTTGGGTCAGGAAAACTGTCTCCACCATTCCGCACATACTGTCATACTACAATTAAAGCTCCCACACCTTTGTTTCCAGACGCTGTATGGTGGGTTCCTCCTATAAGGAAGTGAGGACTGCAAAGGATTCTTCCAACATAGTAGTATAGGTCTGCACTTCCTATCCTATTTGCTCTGACCCTTTTTGGATAGCACCAGCACGTTGTTCCCTAACTTCTGGGGGCGTGGATGACTACATCTTTAATCGTATTTCGACAATCTGAAGGTTGAGGTACAACTATATCCTCGTTTTTTCCTCCTTTGCCTCATGGAATCTACTAGCCAATCTGTGAATTCGCACTCCCACTGGGAGGTTTGTCACAATTTCTAGCTCTGGAACATGGCAGCATGCTTCCTCTACCATTTGCTCCAATTGTTGATTCTACACCAGTGCTTGATCACGTTGTAGACTAAGCTTCTCGATGTTGATTCTCTATTCGCTGAGCATCTATACTGCGTCCTTCCCCAGCGTGGAGTTCTACTGTTGCTCCATCCTATAGCTGGTATAATGTATCCCCCGGAAGGGAAACCAAGTTTAGGCCAAGTCCCTTGATCCAGCCCACCACGGCTCTGTCCTTCATGCTTTCCACTGTTAGTGGTCCTTCCAGCAGCACGATGGTATTAGCCATTTTGGCCCATAGTAACTGCTCTGTTGCCGATGTACCTGCCGAACCATAGGTGGCTACCGTTCCCTCCTGTGGGGGTTGTACCTGCAGTTCCTGCAGTTGGTTCGTGAGGGCCCCCAACACATTCTATTGCTCCATCATCACTTCCTATAGCACTTCCTTGGTGACCTCGCGAACTGTGTTACCGATGTCATAGAGGTCACCCTTTGTCAGTGTAATAGGTTCACTGTCCAGTTTGGAAGCCTTGGTCTGCTTCCGTGGGCCTACTCGTTTCGTACTACACGGCTATTTCAATTGTGTAGATGTTGTGCTTGGGTCCGTGCCTTCCACTATGTCCACTGTTCCTTGTCCCGTGGTCAATCTCGGGCCTACTTCCTTCCGCTTCGTGGCAGCCCCTATTGCCTGTGATTTTGCTACTTTTTTGGCGGCCTTGGTTTTCTCTTCGGCGGCCTTCGTTGCCTCGCAAAAGGCTCTTACCTCCACGACAAACTTCTCGTTGTGCTTCTACTGAGCCAATAGGTTGGTGGCATCCTTTTGTTTTAGTATTGTTGTCTTACTGCACTTTGCTAGATTTGGGGCGTGCCAGTCAGGAGGGCATGAGTTGAGCACGACGAAAATGGAATCATCAATCGCGATGAAAGGAAGTTTGGTCCAATTCTACGCTAGATCCTTACGCGCCTTAATATACACATTGTGCATATCTGCCTTGAGGTCTACAAATATTCGCAAACTGTTGTACACGATGGGGGATAGGCACGACCTTTTGTTAATCCACATCTGGATGCTCGCCTCCATCACCACCCAGAAGATCTTGGTCTTGAGGATCCATGTGGCGTCCTTTGTAGCCCAGAGCGATGCATATTTTGCGGCCTCTGGCAAATCCTAATCAAGAGGAGGAAACTTACTATCCTCAAGCAGTTCCCCTGACACCAGTAAGATGGACAAGAGCAACCACGTGTATTGGAAGGTCTTGCCCTACTCCTGGACTTCCTTGCAGTTGGTGAGGAATTCTTCACAGAGGAAGGTGGCCCAGCTGAATTGGATCCCCTCTGTGCATTGTTTGGCCAGTGTGACGACTAATGCTAGTACCTCGTTGCCGCAACGTTTTCTCATCACCTTCCTAGCCAGCAGATGGGTGGCAACACACACCCGTTTTTCTGGAATGCTACTAATTACGTAGCCTCTATGCTTCTTTTCCAAGTTGTATTTCTTCTTCATTGCCTCTGCGAGCGCCAAATCTCCGCTTTTTGCAGCTATTTCTGTCGGGTGCCTTCCCTTACAGGGAAGCCGAGAAATCTTATGAATAAGCTCCGTTGTGATGGGAATAGGCTCATCTAGCAACGAGTACCCATCATGCACTAGGAAAAGTAGTTGCTTGATGATAAATATCATGATCTGTGCCCAGTAAAAGTGTGGAATCCATAGTAGTTGGAGTAGCCCAGCCTTCTCCACACTGAGCAACCATTTCCGCAGCTCTAGCACTATAGCTGACCCTTCCTTGCTTTGTTTCATGAGGTTGCTAGTCTCCAAATATGGGAACTTTTCACTGTCTGTGAGGTCCCAATATTCAAATTTCATCGTGGGCACGTGGCCCAGGACTGTGCCTTCAAACAGAATACCATCTGGGAGGAGTGCGGTTTAGAGTGTGCTCTTAGTGACATCCAAATCCTTGGGTACCTTTTCTTTCCCTTTCTGTGGAGGGACATACTCGGGCAGTCTTACTGTAGCATGCACCAGCTGGATGTCTTCTTCCATTTCTTCATCTGCCTCTATCTCCTCTACGAAAGACTAGAGGTCCTCCTCCTCATCATCTCTCTCAAGGTTAATAGTCTTTCCCTTGTCTTCCATAGAAATTTTACCAAACCGTGGATTTCACGGGGACATGTGGACTGGTCTCACTGCCTATGTATCTATCTTGGGCCTCATTGTCCAGGGTGATTTTGGAATTTCTAGTGCATCCCACACCAACTCCATAGGGTTCTCTGCAGCTTCCCTGTCAGTACTCTTTACAAATCCTACACCTCTCCTAGTAGTTGTCATCTTGTTGGAGCTGTCTGTAGTTGTTCGTGACTTTGGAAGCTTACACACTGCTTGGTGCTCAACACTCTGTGCCCTTTATAACAACTCAAATCTAAAATAAACAAGTGTTGTCTCATGGCCCACCTTGGTAGTTTTATAGCGTCTTTTGAATTCGAATTTGACTGTTCCCCCCATTTCTGGGTCATTAATGCATTCTTGGTGGTAGATCGTCCCAAATCTAGTTTTGACTTCATGTCTTAATTGCCCACCGTTTGCTCCTCTTTGTCTTAAATTGGACATCTTGTCATGGACCGTGACACCAACGATCACTTCCTAGCCTACCCGTGTGGTAGTGTATCCCCCTCTGTTACAGGGAAAAGTGTCTATATATAATTGCTCTATCCCACTAAGGTGTGACAACTGCCTTAGAAACAAACAGAGAAAAGATACTTTCGTTTTTCCTTTATGAATTATAGATAGAGAGGAACAGAAAGACCAACCTCTGTCTTGCGCTAATCTCCTGATTTGATCCCTCTCTTTTTTGATAGTCCTCAGCTACCTGCTCCCTTGCACGTCCAGCTTCACAAAGTACCTGTAAGATCACAGAGCATAGCACTATACAAAGACCTGGATCTATAATCATAAACAATCTAGGATCAGATGTAAATTGACCATACAAATGTGACAAGCATAAATGACACAAAATCATGGAGGAAAACTCAAATAGCTTTTATTGATAAACAAGAAAAGAGCCAAGAGGAGTTACAACTAGTTGTTGTGACCCAGCATCAACCTCCCAGCAAAGAAGCCCCTCTTCACCTCAAACAAAGCTTAGATCACCCAACAATCTGATGTTTGTCTCAAGAAACCAACAATAATTCCTTACAATATGCAAAATTCCAGCCCCTGGATCTCTGGGATGAGGGATCCATATATAGATATCTGTAAGGGGGATGAGTCAGCTTGTGATTTGATTAGTTTCTTCTCTCTGATAGTTCTTGCTTCCACTTGGAGACTGATGGCCTCTTACTCATCCTTGGTCGAATTTAGTGAGGCAAGTGTCACAGGAGAAGATTTTGGAAGCTTCCATTGCCTCTCCACCTCGCAGAATGACACTGCCATTTGTCATTTCCCACCCATCGAACCCCACATAAGGGACTTTTGAAATGAAACGCACCCTCACAGTGTATTTGGGTGAGATGCAACGCACTTAGCCAGTGGAGCAGCTGCAATGATCCTGTTTTGACCAATTCTGAGGAGTTTCTCATGGAGAACTTCTTGGAGAAGCTGTAATCTGTTGACCTTGTTCCTTTAGGGGTTAGAAAAACACTTTTAGGGACTTAGGAGCCCTTGGTTTTATGGACAATTCATGCTTGGGGTTGTAGGGCCAAAAAATGTCTATAACAGTTGCCCCCTAAAGCATGAGGCCGTTAATCTTTTGATGTCGGGTGAAATGCTTTATTATGAGGATTTGAATTTCTTTCAATGTTGGGAGGAGACCTGTAATAAGATACAATACAATACATCATCTTCATACTATTTTCATGATCTAGCTGAGGCGGGCATTCCCATGCTCAGCTTTATAAATTCATTTTCATGTACATAGGACAGACAATCGTCTGAGTGTAGATTGATGATTCTGATAGAGCCATCATCCTTTTGAGTGGATGATTATCGGTGCAGCAATGATGTACATTTAATGTCTTTATTTCCTTGAATATATATCGCAGCCCGGATGGATGAAACTAGATCCAGGGTCTTCAATCTCGTCCGATCTTCACTCAAAGTACAAGTCGATCCATGTGAGAAATGTTCTGAAGTCGAACATGGAAAGACATCGCTTGATTACCAGTCAATGATGTAAACTATTAACAAGCACGAGAGGAATCACTGATAATGCTAATGACCCTCAAGGTACTGCAGTACAATTCACGTGGTGTGAATAAAGGACTTGGCGTCGAACACCACGCAAAATCTTTCGGTCCAAGGCCATTGATGTAAACCTGTCGCCGGAAGTGAGAAACTTGCCATTGAGGCATGCAAGCTTCAAAGTACTGAATGGGGTGTTCCTAGATCAACTTCTTGGATAATGAGCTGATGTCGACAAGAAGTGATCCGTCACAGGAGGGCCTTAATGAATCCCACATCAATGACACGGAACGGAGCAAATGATTTTAATGGAGGTGAAAACGATCTGGTGATATAAGGTTCAGGGTGGCGGTCATGAAAGAATGGAGTATAATGTATGGTAGTGGGTGAGACACAGGTGAATTCTCTGAATGACTTCTCTTGAACATATCGGCGACACTGATGTGATGGATTGGTAGCATTAACCCCAAATGTGGATGGTATGGCGTGACCACGGTGATGTGACCGATGAATGAAACAACCCAACCCGACTCGGACACGGAGTGGAAGTGTCATGTTCAAGAGCGACTTGCTACCAACAAAGTTTCTTTAAGTTTTCTTCCCAATTTTCCCCAGTCATTGCTGACCAATACCTCTTTATTTTTGTCAAGCTTGAGGAGGATAACATATGCCTGTTCTATAATTTTCCCTTCGGGCAAACCCATCGCTATGTTTTAACGAGCCTAGCGATAGTGAAACTCGTTCTCGTCTGTAGACAAGTTTGTCGCTATTATACTTTTAACGAGTTTAACGACAAAGATAAGTCGGTCCTTCTCAATTTTAGAGAGTCTGAAAAGGAACGTGAAGGTAACTCCAAAATTCCTTTTTCGTCATCTAATCCTTTAAGTCCGTAAAAGTATAAAACAATATAGAAGGGATGAATTTTCGATACTTTTAACGAGCCGAACAAAACAAGCGCTCGATCTTTTTGTGTAATAATCCCTCAGGTCAAAAAAGATTAAAATCTGGAGGAGGGATAACACTTCCTGTCCCTTTAACGAGCTGGAGAGGCCAATGGCTCGACAATCTTTTCATATTTTACGAATCAGTTGAAAAGAGCTGAAAGGAGACTCGTCTTTTGAGGAACGAGTGATAAAATGGGTAGCAACTAATTCCAGGTAAGGTTTGGAATTTTCCAATCACAGCAGTGTCACAAGGATGGCTAGTGAAATCAGTCTTCACAGCTGTTCCTCAAAATGGCTAAACAATCAAATGGAGGTGAATGATCGACCAATGAAAAAGTGGAGGTGACGG
Organism: Pinus tabuliformis; assembly: GCA_031772625.1. Classification (NCBI taxonomy): domain Eukaryota; kingdom Viridiplantae; phylum Streptophyta; class Pinopsida; order Pinales; family Pinaceae; genus Pinus; species Pinus tabuliformis. The sequence continues at coordinate 564,397,818 of CM062810.1, forward strand.
TGCAAACACGACCAAGGCTTTAATGGCTGAAGTACAACATTCAAGATGGTTATTTACTGGGGAATAGTTCATTTTTTAACGAGCTTAAACGCGGGGGGAAACATTTGCTTATGTCTTATGTTTATTTTTTAACGAGCTTGAACTATGTGCTAAAACTTCTCTATTAATCCAATCATGTGATAAGAATGTCTCATATAAAAACGACAACTTTTAGAGTTTTTCCCAACATCCTTTCTTTATGCAAGTTAGGAAACGACCAATCCTACGAGTTTAAACGGTTATTGGACCTACAAATTTAAAAAAATAAATAGTCGCTCTTCGCTTGCACGCCAAAAGGTTTGCATGCCCTCAGGTATTAAACAGAGTTTCAAGGTTACCCCTACTTCTTTCCGTTAAAACATTTGTTTTAGCGAGAGAGGCCTACCTCTTATAGGTTACCCAAAGATTGTTCTATTCACAGTGCAGACAAAACACTTGTTCAGCGATGTCTACCGAAATAAACAAAGGTTAGTGGCGATGCCTGCCAACTCACATAACTTTGACAAAAGGATCTTATTCCAGTCCAACTCCCTCTTCCAATCACGGACGGGAGTACGGAGGTCATATTCTCTCGCGGAAACCTACCCTATACCTGAAGTTTTCCTGCCGAAGCAGACCAGGGTGCATGCCCCCTGGGTTTTAGTCATGTCCCTCGAATCACTCATGCTCATTGGGTGGATGGATTGGGGGTTGAGACATTTCTTGCGTGAAAATACCATTCAGGGATGGTATATGACTATTTTCTATGTGTGATCTGGGATATGAAAGATGGTCTACGAGCTTGACCACTCTTCCTTCGTGCGGAAAACACATCACTCTAAAGAGTGATGAGACAATGGCTCTCATGCAATAAATATAGTCTCGTCCAAGGAGTAGATTGCAATCTAGGGGTCCTTGAACTACCATTACATTCATGTGAACAGTTTTCCCTCTCAATGTTATGGGCACATTGGGAAGGATCCCTAACGATCGATTGGTTCCTTTATCAAAACTTGTTAGATTTCTCATCTCAGGCAAAAGCGATGGCGAACCAAGCGCTTTCCAAGCAGTTGAGGAAAGGATACTCACAGAAGCCCCCTCATCTATGATGGTACCAACCATAACCATTCTATATATTTGAACAATGATTCGGAATGGTATACTAGCTGGTAAACGGGGTCTGCCTAGTTGATTCCAGTCGAAGGAGACAATTAGGTTGCTTGGAGGTGGGACCGAATAGATGGTCGGGTACGACTCTGACGAACTTCCTTCCTGCAGTAAAGGAATGGGTAAATTTCCCCCATGTTCGTTGGAGTCTGTGCTTATGAAAAGAATTTGGATAGTGTCATCCTTATTCTCTTCAGTGATTGTATCATCTGAAGATGGAACCTCTGAAGGCAAGACCGGGTCAACTGTCGCCTCGACCTTTTGACTTTCGTCTGCTATGGATTCAGATGGTTTATCTTCAATGATAGATGCTTCGGCCGACCACCTGAGTGGGCCAGCCAGATTTTCAACTAGTGACGTACTCGACAAGATTTTTTTATATCCAGGAGGAAGTCGTAACGGTGAAACCAGACGATCATCCAAAACTCTTTTAGCTTCGTCTAATAAGGGACAATGGTGGACGGCATGATCGCCTTCGCACAATTTACAAGGAAATCTATATTTTCCTTTTTGTCCTGGGGCTTCACTTTCACTAGTTGACGGTGCGTTTTCAACATGATCATCAGAGGTTGACGACACCGGGTTGTGCAAACGAGGAGACCAGTCCCTTAAGATCCGAGGGCTGCAAGGACAATCTCTGTGATAGTGGTCTCCTTTGCAAATGAAACATGGCAATTTAGGCCTGGTCGGTGCAGTGTGTGGCTTTTCGCTAGACGACACTCGTTTGCCCCCATTCGCTTTTGGCTCCTTCTTCTTCTTCTCTTTCTTCTTCTTTTCCTTCTTCTCCTTAGGTACTTGAATTTTGGCTTTACCAGCCCTATCAAGCAAAGAGGAAGGAGGAGAGGAAGAATTAGAGGAAGTAGAAGGATGGTGGGTAACTCTGGACTCGTCTAGTTGCTGATTCGATTGTTCAGGAATTGTGGTGTTTTGAACGACAGAGGTTGAGAAGAGCCATACAGGAAAACCAATTGTCAGTCCTGGAAGCGACAATGTGGCCATATGGGGTGCACCAACATCTCCCCAAGAGGAGAAGGGACTAGGATTTCCTCCAAGGGGAATTCCTTGGTTGGTGGATTCTATTTTCTCAACCCAAGATCAACGTAGGAAAGGGTAATGAATATTCTGTTTAAAATAAATTTTAGATGCTTTGACACAACTTGTTTTTTCAATTTTTAAGAGTCGAGAAAAAACAAAAGATGACTCTAGTCTCCTTCAATTTTTAATGAGCCTGAAGTGACAAGTGCTCAGATGGACCTTTTTCGTTAAGGAGTCTGAGAAGGAACGAAAGGGACTGCTCTGGAAATCTAGGTAGAGGGATTACCAAACCAATAGCAAAACTACAGAATACTTTTTATGGTACGGCAGTCAATCTTCCCGAATGTTGTGTTCAGTGCATTGCGATCGATAGCGCGACAGACACGGCTTCCTATGGATAAAGAATTAAGCCTATTGGGGTCTCCCAAAATATACTCGACGGTACGTAGGAGCACAAGTCCGTACTGGCACTTATCGTCTCAAAGTGGAGGAATCACCCAACCATCAATGAGAACAACAGTTACCAGGCTTTACGACGTCGGAATACGTCTCTAGCCTAGACTTCTAAATGTTGTGCGTTAAGTTCCAAAGCGTTGTTAGATTCATTGAATTTATTTTAAGTTGATCTTGTTTATGAAGTTTGCATTTCAAGTTCACCACGAGATGTAGATGTAATTCCTAAAATGAAATCTAAGATGATAAACAAACTTTTTATCTCCTTTATGCAATGAAAATCCTAGCTACTAGGGAAAAGAAAGACAGAATCTTTTCACCAAGAGCAAAGAGCACACTCTAAATGCACTTTCCTAAATCAAGCCAATCAGACTCTCTATATGCAAATGCAAATGCACATGCATGTATTTGTTTTTGACTTTCTTAGTATATGAATGCTAAAAATAAAGTTGATGCACAAATCTGAATTTCTTTTCAAGCGACAAATATCAACAAGTTTCTTTTCGAAATAAAAAATGGAGACGATCACAACACTTCACGATTTTGAACTAAATACTTGTTCTCGACACTAGAAAATTACAAATTTAGACCAAAAGCAATAGTAACAGGGTAATCGACCATCAATAGCAATCAAGCTCTTTCCTACGATTTAAATCGACACTTGTGACAGATTCAAATAAAAGGACGACAGTATGATTACACTACTTTTGCAAAGGAGAACTGTAAATGACTCAACAAACACACAAAAACATCTACAGTTATTTTGTACAAAGGAGGTGGAATAACAACAAGGAAAAGGGGTTTCAAACAGACATATACTGATCACAGGAAGCAAAATTCAGGAATAGAACTGGAAAGAATGAATCACAGAAGCCACAATTGCACAGAGCTAGTCTGATCAGTGCACTTGTAACACAGAGAATCTGAAATGCAGCGCAGGTTGTCCACTCAGGAAGTGCGCTGAAATACAGAATCTCTGAACAGTACCTGTGCTGGGCCAGAAACGAGACTCTGTTCGGGTTCTGGGTCACAGTTTGTAGTTTAGCTCTTGGGTTTTGGCCGAGCAAAAAGCAATCAGTAATGCAACAATCAAGGGTAGATCTAAGGAGGATCTAAGAGCTATCACAAGGGCAATCAGATAGTTTGTGAATCAGTTGTTTAAATATTAAACAGATCCAGTGGATGGATTGAAGTAGCAGTTATGTACTTTGCATTTGTTATGGCAAATGCAGTTCGAATGCTACTTGTAAGTTTATGAAAAAAACAACAAAGAATGATAAAAAAACAAACTAATTACTTCCCCAGTGGAGTCGCCATTTTGTTACAGGGAAAAGTGTCTATATAGAACTGCTCTATCCCACTAAGGTGTGACAGCTACCTTAGAAACAAACAGAGAAAAGCTACTTTCATTTTTCCTTTATGAATTATAGATAGAGAGGAACAGAAAGACCAACCTCTGTCTTGCGCTAATCTCCTGATTTGATCCCTCTCTTCTTTGATAGTCCTCAGGTACCTGCTTCCTTGCACATCCAGCTTCACAAAGTACTTGTAAGATCACAGAAGCATAGCACTATACAAAGACATGGATCTATAATCATAAATAATCTAGGATCAGATGTAAATTGACCATACAAATGTGACAAGCATAAATGACACAAAAGCATGGAGGAAAACTCAAATAGCTTTTATTGATAAACAAGAAAAGAGCCAAGAGGAGTTACAACCAGTTGTTTTGACCCAACATCAACCTCCCAGCAAAGAAGCCCCTCTTCACCTCAAATAAAGCTTATATCACCCAACAATCCGATGTTTGTCTCAAGAAACCAACAACAATTCCTTACAATATGCAAAATTTCAGCTCCTGGATCTCTGGGATGAGGGATCCATATATAGATATTTGTAAGGGGGATGAGTCAGCTTGTGATTTGATTAGTGTCTTCTCTCTGATAGTTCTTGCTTCCACTTGGAGACTGATGGCCTCTTACTCATCCTTGGTCGAATTCAGTGAGGCAAGTGTCACAGGAGAAGATTCTGGAAGCTTCCATTGCCTCTCCACCTCGCGGAATGACACTGCCATTTGTCATTTCTCGCCCATCGCACCCCACAAAAGGGACTTTTGAAATGAAACACACCCTCACAGTGTATTTGGGTGAGATGCAATGCACTTAGCTAGTGGAGCAGCTGCAATGATCCTGTTTTGACCAATTCTGAGCAGTTTCTCATGGAGAACTTCTGGGAGAAGCTATAATCTGTTGACCTTGTTCCTTTAGGGGTTAGAACAAAACTTTTAGGGACTTAGGAGCCCTTGGTTTATGGACATTTCATGCTTGGGGTTGTAGGGCCCAAAAATGTCTATAACACCCTCTATGCGAGCGTGACCCTTGTGACATGTTGATCCTGCGCGCCACCTTTTTATCGCGCAACTTCATAGTAGACTCTTTTATAGTCTCGTGCTCTCTTTAAACTTCTTGGAGCATTGAGATTGTGCTTCCTATGGCTAGGCAAGTGGTAACACCACTTGGGCGAGTCTTCAATTCACCTTCTAGCCTAGTCTCCGGGCACTCCTTAATTACCCTTGTGACATTCAACGTCGCGCATTCTTCCTTGTGTGGTGCGCTCTGCTGGTTACTTTTTTTGGTAAGGTGTGGTTGCATCCATGGTAGCAGAGTCAGAAATTCTCGGCAACAATCTTCTAATGCAGTAGTATGGCTATCTGTATCTTGTCTTTTCGTTCTTATTTTATCAACGAGACATGCTTGTGTGATTTCATTTTCCAGTTTTTTGATCTCCGCATCCATTAACTCAGTCGTACCCGATCTTATTTGAGTTTGCGAAGTTTAAGGTTCCCTCGCCGATTGGATTCTTGAATCTGCATATGTTCGCCCTCGTGTAGCTGCATGATTCCTTCGTCCTAGCCTCACATACCATCCTAATTATGGGAGCTATTGCATGAGAATTCCTTTCCTCCGAACTTATGGTCTCGACTTTTTTCCTCAGCTTTAGAATTATCTCCATGCTCAGGATTTTGCACATGGTCCTATAGGCCAATCGAACCACTGGAACGCATAGGTCCCAATTAGTTCTTTTCACTTGGTGAACCCTGTTTAGGACTCTGCACACCTTATTGAATGCTTCCACATGGAACGTTTGTGGTGTGCATCGCCTTTCTTGCCGCTGCGTCTTGTTCCGGTTTTGAACCTTGAGTTTGGGGTGTGCTTGTGCGGGCTGCACAACACATGTCCGTACCCATCGAGACAGGTGGGAACATAAGTTGCTCTGTCCTTGCTAACCGACTCTTGTTCGAAGTTGTGGGCCTCCAAACCGTAGGCACATCATCCTTCTCCATCTACACCAGTCCTCAAAATTTCCTTGATGTGTACCCTACCATCGTGCCAGCGTTGCGCCCAATGCCCACTTCAACCCATCGAATCGCTGTTGTTCCGGTACTGTTCTTTCAAATTTTCTCAGGAATTCATCCACCACCATCAATCCATCATATGTCGACAACTCTCTTGCCTCTATTTTCATGAGATGCAGTGCTCTAACCATCATGTTGCAATTTCGCGTCGTCACTTTGTGCAACCGATTCTACCATCGCTCTACTTCTTCATCTGAATCCGAAGTGCAGGAGCATTCACACTCCCACGAGATCCTCCTATCTATAGTCATATTCACCCAATCCTAGCTGTGTGTATTTATCTTGTAAATAAAATCAAGATCATCGTCGCACACTGGTTTAGTGTAGTGCACTCCTTCTGTTGGGTCTAGTGGGACTACTACGTGTAGTGAATTTTTATTGAAGATCATTTTGGACTTCTTCAGGTTGATAACTCCGTTCGTATTAGTGGCCCAATCTATTATTAATAGTGTGAGATAGGGATTTTTGTCATCGATAATCTCTATTACTTCAAAATTTGCCTGCGCACTTGCACCATCAATATCAACTGTTACCCCTTGCAACATCCCCATGGGGAAAATATTCTGTTGGTTTGCCATTCGTAATTGAATAGGGGACCATTGTAACATGCGCCTGCCCATGCATTCCCATGTTTGCTTTGGTAATACATTCGTGTCCGAACCCAGATCTAGGATTACTTGATCCATTTCACACTCACCAATCTGTGCAGTCAACCTCATTTCCCTTCTAGTGCGCAATGCATGCTTCCCCAATTTTTGGACCATGCATGGTTCTCCTAACCCTGTGCACCTGGTAATCAGCTCCTGTAGTCCTTTAGCTGCCTTGTTATCACACAACAGTTTCATGCATGTCTCCAGAAAGGTAGTGAGAATTGAAGGATCCATTCCTAGCTCTAGTTGATCCTTACTACCTAAAGTGGAGGCCTCCATGAAGCTCTTCTTAGATTCCATGAATGTCTCCTTGGCGTGTTCTTAGTGAAACTCGGGTTCCTTTGCAAGAACCTTGTGAACTCATGTACTTTCCTCTAGCTACTTCCCCATATCCTCTCCCGTGGTCGTACCTCTTCTAAGCATCATGTTTATGTTTGGGTCCTCTTCACGCGGCTCAGACCTCATAATTGATATTTTGAGTTGGGGGAGGCTGGAATACCCCTTTTTCGCGCATCCTTGTGATCAATGTAGGACAGTCTATTGTTTCATGATCAAATTGAGCATAATATGAACAAGATATCCTCATCGGGTTGGTACAATCGCGGGCATAGTGACCTGGTCCTCCGCAATTGTAACAAATTAATTGTCCGTGGTCCCTTCCTGGTCCCATTCCACCTCATCCTCAACCTTGCCCCTAAAATACAGTGCGCACCATCCCCGCATCTAGGTCGAGGGCTTGCGTTTCGGCATGCATCCAGTAGGAAGGGGTCTGATCCATCATTAGCTCGTAACTACGACAATTGCGCTCATCGTGGCCTACCGACTTGCAGAAATTACAAAACAATTGTTGGGGTGTCTGTGTATACTTCTGCAACAAATGACAATTATCCATCGTGTGTTTCCCTCCTATCTGACAGATCGTGCACCATAAATCAGGTGTTGCACTTGGCCTTGTCTGTGCTTCCTGTCTCAACAAAATTGTCCCTCCTCCTACCAAGTAGTTCGTGAACATTAGACAACGATCCTTGTCATGGCCCTAGCCTTTGCATTTGATGCACCATACTTCCTCACGCGCCTCTGGCCACAGTGCCCTATCCTGCTTTAAACTTTTCATTTCCAAACACAGGTTCTGTAGTTGCGTGTGGATTTGTTGAACTCCCAACCCAGGGTCTTTTATCGGGGTCTCATGTAATCTCATTACCATTTCTAATGCTTTGGCCTAGGTGGAAAATTTTTGTTGTGATAGCTTCATCCTCAAGTGTAGCGTCAGAGATGCTACAAACCATGTGTGATGTTGTCCATCTGTCAACATCATATTGGCTTCACGGATCATACTCTTTAGTCATCGATCTAGATCCCAGGGAGTCTCGCCCGAGAGCATCGTGAATTCTTTAAATCCGATGATTGATTGTGTTTCTGACATTGGCCTGCTAAATTCCTAGTTCAACTAGATCTCTGATATCCCTACATTTGGGTGGTCGTTAGAGTGCTTTATATACCATGTTAATGCATGATCCTACATCGCGCTCATCAATGTAGCCTTCTTAATATTATCATCCATTACATCTTGTGCTTCCCATACTACTCTTACCACGAACCAGAATTGGTCAAGATCTTCATTCCTTACTTCGCTGAATAATGGTAGTTTGATCGCACTTGCCATACTGCACTGTGGAGGTGGTGGAGGTGAAGTGGGCGAAGATGGAGGTGAGGGAGGTAAAGTGGGTGGCAGTGTGGGTGGAAGTGGTAACCACGGAATTTGCTACCTTATCAAACTGACCGCACTTCTCAGAGAGACTTTAGCGAACTCTTCCTCGCTCTCTCGTGACGGTGAAACTAAGGGACTGTTTTCTAATTATTCCCTAATTTTGCAGATCTTTCCACTCCGTGTAGTTCCAAACATTAATGTATTCGCATGAACCTTTTTTCACACAATATCATCTTAATCCAAGTATTCAAAGATTTAATATACTTACCTCACGGTCCTTTGAGAAAGTGTCATTCTGCCTCGCTGTAGCTCATAGTTGTTTCTACCACAAACTCAGTGATAAATCCCCCTATTATTCGATCGAGCCAATGGTCCATAGCTCGTGTGATCTTATCCTCTGATGCTTCTAGTTTGCGCACTAATTCCAGAGTCCACACTATTGGTTTGTCGAACCTACACCTTCCCTGGGTGTCAGCTAACTTTGCGATCCACTCATACAACTCAGAAGGAAAGGTTGCAAAGAAAATATCATGGATTTCCATATACACGTAGTGCTCCAACCACTTTTACTTAGATACTTGCGGAGTTATGCTTTCCTATGTCGCGAAATCGTTAATCTTCTTGTCCAGCCACTCTTCAATTTCCTTCTTTGTTGGGTTCCAGTGGCATGACATCAGACATCCCTTATACAAATCCTGGTCCTGGCAATGGAACCATTTGTTGTCTTAGTGGGGCCTGACCCATGTTCAAAAGTGATTTAGCCAAGCAAATCCCGATACTACTGGCCCTTTCGGCAATAGTCCGCAAAGCGCGGACTGAGGTCTCACTCGAAGTAGTATGGGAGGGTGCTAGGACCAAGTTTCCACACACTGGGGATGTCTGATATGAGGTGATTGGTATGCGGTCCAACCTTCGCACTTACTGTGCTACGCGGAGTAGTGGCCACCCCATGCCCTGTGATACATTCTTTGCACAGCTCTAGCCGCAGCGTGACTCATGTTATTTACCCAAGTTTTCCTTAATTAGGCTATGTTAGCTGATTACTTAGATTATTTTCATATATAAGCATTCATACAAGTATTTACCAATTGTGCGTAGTAAATAAATAGAGTAAAAGTAATGCATAACATCAAAAGATGGATTCAAGAATAGATGCACAGAATAAACTTCTCTTTATTAACATTCAATCCCAAGTATAGACCCGACTCTACCCTGTGCACTGAGCTATAGGGGTCCACGCACTCAACTGCGGACTCTACTAGGCCTTTGCGCACTTAGCTGCAAAGCCTCTTCCTACTACTGTGACCCAGTACACTTCAGATCCAACTCTAAACCTAAACCATTCCTTCACTATTCTATCTCTACTTGACCCTACTTTACAACTTAGAGCCTTGCTCTATTTATACAATCCCATGGTCCATGGACCATGGGTAGGCCGACACAACTTTACATTAAATTACAATATTTAGGGCGGAAAACCCTATGACTCGTCCTAGACTTCACGCTCTGTGCCCACAATTCACAGATTCTTACAATATTGTTGACCAAAACTTTGGTTTTGAACCCCAAAAACATGCTACAAGGGATTCCATGCCCAACAGCAGTTTATTCATAATAGACATTATGAAGTAGTGAGCTTGGATATCCTTATGCCCCTTTCTTTAGCCGCCTTCTTTGTTTCTGTATCATAGAACCATGGTACATGACTTGGTACTGAGCCTTAAGGCATTGGGGCATGTTGTTCCTTCCCAGGGGCTACTTTCCCTTTATAAGGTGCTTTGCATCTTGATTTCTGTAACTTCCTCTAGACCTCGCGCTTAGCCAAATATATGAGAGCTCTACTCATCAGAGGTTTCTGGTTGGGGATTTAACTTTGGTGTCATGATATTTCAATTCTTTGATCATTGATATATGATTGGTGCTTAACCCTGACTATGCCTTTCCTTCTTCAAGTCCTTGTGACCATGGTGCCAGCCCTTATACTAGAGCCCCCTTATTAGCACTTTTTCAAGTGTCCACTACTGCAAAGTATCGACATCCGTCAACCTTCGATAACAAATATCTGAGGTGATATCATCACTGCCACATGGAACTTCTTGAGTGGTGACATGTGTCACCCATATATACCCCCATGGTCCCCCCTCAAAACACCAAAAAAGATTGCCACATGTCCTGATCAGAAGCAATCCTGTGCTGCCACATTTCCTCATGGAGGAGAGAAAAAAGGGCCCGTCCACCGTTGGTTTTTCACTGAAATCCTTTTGTAAATCATTCCCAGTGCTCCCCGAAAGTTTAACACGCAATCCACACTTTACCATTTCGTAGCTTTTTAAAAGATTTCATGTTCAGAATCGTTGATTGCCGATACGCAATCAGAAATATGCCGGAAAACTCGGGTGTGCATATAGTTGATGTGCTAGGACCTTTGATTATTGCAATTAGCGATCTTCCACCTCTGATATATCATAATTTTGTTACACGAGGTGTTGATATGCCATGTTTCTTGATCCTCCGATTGTCGATCTCCGATATTGGGCCTCTAGTATTCCTTCTTTCCTAAGTCTTGATATCCTTAGACTTCAACATGCCATATCTTCTGATCTAGAAGTCCACTTTTAGACTTCCACATACCATTGGAAATCTTGTTTAGAGAAATTTCCAATGGAAAGGGTATGATTTGGGTTTTGAGTGCTTATATGGCTTGGAAGATGGATGCGAACATATCTGCTCTTTTGCACTCTTTTTATAGCTGAAAACACATTTTGTAGAAGGTGACAACAACATGCTTGGTTACATTCTTGTATGCATGGTTGCATTTATCATTCTTGTAGGCTTGGTTAAAAGTGTTGTTTGTTTATGCTTGATTATATGTGTTTATGTGTGTGTGTGGTCTATATTTATGCTTGAGTGTTGTCTACATGTAGACTGGTGTATTGCCTACATTATGGTTGTGCATTGTCCACATACATTGGTACGATTTATGTCATCATGCATAAGGTCATGGTATGTGTGGTTATGCATTGATTATGCATGTTAATGTTTTCATGTGGTCAAGTGTAGAGTGATGAAATCGTTGTTATCATGCATGAGGTTGTAATATATGTTTTTGTTAAGGTCATGCATTGATGACTAGACTCTAGATAGAAGGATGGTTGCATAGATATATGTTTATGTGTTATGCTTCTATAAGTTGTTATTATTATATTATGCATGTATCACGTTATTTTTGATCTTACAGACAAGGCATCTTCCCCCATCTATGCTAAGGTACGTTTCTTTATTTTGATTTGGGTTAGCTAACATGATATACCTTGCAGGAAAAAATATCAAATGGATATCAAGATGGTTGACTACAAAGATTGTCCCTATGAATCCAAAGAACAGTATGGTGTTAAGAAATCTTCCGATTTGGAAGTGACACTAAGAAGATAAAAGGAAAAAATAAGGATTTGTAAGGGAGATAATGACATAGTCAAGTAGGCATATGAGAAAGAAGCATAGGTAAATGTAGTGATACTTCAGAGTTTGTCAGACTTGCAATGACAGGGACCATGCTAGATCAGTTATGAGCAGGAGGGAATAATTAATAGGTCCTATGGTAGTATATCACATGGTGGTCACAAATCAAATAGAGATGAAACAACCAAAAATGGAAGATTGTTGGACACTTTGGAAAGGATAGGGGATACAAACAGGTACTAATCTAGTTTTGATTCAGATAGGCACTATGATCATCATCATTATCATCCTTATAGGAGGAGTGATAGGGGATACTTTCCAGATGAGTTTAAGAAATAAAAACCACCTACTTTTGATGGAGAGATGAAGAAACCATAGGATGCAAAGGCATGGTTGCTTGGCATGAGGATGTTCTTTAGGTGAAATGATTATTTAGAGAACATGAAATCTAGAGTAGCTACATTAAGTATTAGAGGTAAGGCAGACATTTGGTGGGAATATGTACATAATGTCAGGTGTACTCATGAGGAAGACTTTACTTGGAGTGAATTTGAGTGGATATTAAATAAGAAGTACCTATCAAAGAGATATTTTGATGACAAGGAAAAATAATTCTATGAGCTAAAGATGGGATCCATGACAAATGAGGAGTACACTAGTAGGTTCTTAGAGCCACTCAGGTATGTGCCTTATCTCACAGAGGAAAAGGCTAAGATTCAAAGGTTCATTAGTGGGTTAACGGTTGCATTCAAAGATAATATTTTGTTTGATGAGCCTAGATCATTGACGGAGGCCATTCGGAAGTTGAGAAATTGTTATGAGAAATCGAAGCACAGATCTAAGACTAAGCCATATTGGAAAGGTAATGCAAAGAACAAAGGAAAATGGGACCGAAAGCGAGCAAGACCTTAGGGTACAGGTAATAAAGATAATTTTGCACCATATAAGAGGGTTCAATGAATCATATAGAGGATAGGGACATCGATATGAGGAGTAGAACATGGGTGCAGGTTGGAAGCCTATAGAGTGTTTGACTTGTGGCAAAGATCATCACAGGAGAGACTGTTCGCAGAATTAGTGTGGTAGACCTCATATATAGTGCACAAGAGGCACAAAATGTTGGGGATTTTGGTTAGAGTATTCAACATATTTATGCAACATTCAGTAACAAACAGGAAAACCATTAGGCATCTATCATTGAGATGGAAGGTAATCTTTGTGATCAAGTTATTCCTTTTTTATTGACCCTGCATCTGAATATAGCTATGTTTGTCCCCACTTGGTGGATAAGTGTGGTTTGAGTAAGGAATTTCATGCAGAGCCTTGGTTAGTGAAGTTGGCTACAGATACAAAGAATCGAGTTCATCATTGGATAAGAGCTTGTGCATTTGATTTGAAAGGTATGCCTATTGCAACAAATTTGAATGTATTACCATTGGGATCATACATTTTGTTTTTGGGCATGGATTGGTTGTATATTCATAGAACCAAGGTGGATTTTTATGATAAATATATTGAGTGCTTGGATGACAATGGGGAATCAAGCGTATTATAAGGTAAGAAGAAAGCCACATCAGTTAGGATGATGAAAACCATGCAAGAAAAGAACATTCACATGAAAGGGTGTAAGTTATTTGTAATACAAATTTCTAGTGATAAAGGTAAGGAGGTTAAGGATATAGATGTTTTGAGTAGGTACCGAGTTCTACAACAGTTCAAGGATGTATTTCTTGAGGATATTTCAAATTTTCCACCTCATAGGGAGGTATATGTTTCTATTGAGTTTGTGCTAGGGGTAGCTCCAACATCAAAAGCACCTTATAGGATGAGCACACTTGAGTTGGTAGAATTGAAGTTGCAACTAAAGGAAATGTTGGAAAATGGATACATTAGGCCAAGTGTATCATAATGAGGCACACCAATATTTTTTGTGAAGAAGAAATATGGTACTCCCAAATTATGCATTGACTATGGGCAGTTGAGCAAAGTGACCATCAAGAACATGTATCTTATACCGAGGATTGATTACTTGGTAAATTAGTTGAAAGTAGCACCAATGTTCTCAAATATCAACTTGAGATCCAGATATCATCAGGTACGTATCAAAGAAGAGGACATTTACAAGACTGCATTCAAGATTAGGTATGGGCATTATGAGTTTGTTGTAGTTCCATTCGGTTTGACTAATGCTATAGATACATTTATGTTCTTGATGTATAGTGTTGCATCCATATTTGGATACATTTTTTATTGAGTTTATTGATGATATATTGGCATATTCTAAAAATGAAAAAGATCATGTCGAGAATTTAGCAGTAGTATTGAGGTTGTTGAGAGAACATCAATTGTATGCTAAGATCAACAAGTGTAGTTTCTTTCAAACCGAGGTACATTTCTTTAGGGATGTTGTCTCGAAGGAGGGCTTTGGAGTAGATCTAGAAAAGATAAGAGCCATCATGGAGTGGGTAGCTCCTAAGAATGTGGATGAGGTGATATCTTTCATTGGTTTGTCTAGCTACTACAGGAGGTTCATCAGGAACTTCTCACAGATTGCTTATCCTATTACATCATTATAGAGGAAAGGAAAGAAGTTTGAATGGACAGAGGAATGTGAGGCTAGTTTTGAGTAGTTTAAGACGTTGTTGAAACATGCAATAGTGTTAAAGATTGCAGATCCAAAAAAAGAGTTTGTAGTATGTATATATGCTTGCAAGAAAGGACTTGGTGGAGTCCTTATGTAATATGGACAGGTGGTATCCTATGGGTAGTGGGAACAGAATGAGCATGATTAAAAATACCCCACACATGATTTTGAGTTGGCAGTGATCATACATGCATTGAAGATGTGGAGACACTATAATTTTGACAGGAGATCCACATTGATGAGTGATCACAATGGTTCGCGGTATCTTTTTGACCAACCAAATCCGAATGGTAGGCAGGCTCGATGGTTGGCTATGATCAGTGAGTTTTATTTCAAGATCAGGTACATTAAATGTAAAGAAACCAGAGTGGAAGAGGCTCTTAACATGCAAATATAGCTAAATCAATTAGTAGTTATGAGCTCCTATATGATAGAATTTCAAGATAGGATCTTGCAGGTAGGTTAGCAAGATGTGAGATATATGGATATTATGCATAGCTTATAGTACAGTCATAGGTGGTAGTATAGTTATAGGTACAAGGACAACTATAGGTACCTGTACCTATAGGTAGTATGGTATAGGTTCAGGTTCGCGGGATGTGGATTATTGTCTAAAATAAGATGAATTGGTTAGATTTCGAGGCATGATATATGTGTTAAATAATAGTGATCTCAAGAAGGTGATCTTGAGAGAATTTCATGTGAAACCATATTCATGTCACCCAGGTTATCAGAAGATGTTGACTGTAGTGAAAAGATTTTATTACTGGCCAAACCTAAAGAGTGATGTAGCAAAGTTTGTGGCTTGGTGCTTTGATTGTCACTGTGTGAAAGAAAAGTGTAAACATCCAGGTGGACTACTACAAACAATTGCAATTCCGAAGTGGAAATGGGATGCCATTTCCATGTACTTCATCACAGGGTTGTCGAGAACAGTGAGACAACATCATTCCATCATGGTTCTTGTGGATAGGTTGATAGAGGTTACACATTTCATTCTAGTGTGTTAGTGCAAGGAGTTACTCCTAGACTGCAAATGGGGTAAGCCTTGCACATCATGATTTCATTGAAAAAATTTACAAGGGTTTTTTGAGTGGTGGGATGGCTTCTGAAGGAGTTTTGAAATGATTGAGTTCCTCTTTAACTTTCATGCATTTGGCAAGTTGTGGAAAGCATAAATTGTATGGTTAAGTGAGTAGTATAGGGGAGCAGAAGAAGGAGAATAGGTAGCTGATACTTATCCTAAGAAAACTAAGTATCTTAAGACAATCACCTCAACTACATAAAGCCTTATAGCAAGCTCTGTTTTTTTATAAGGAGAATAACATATAGAAACTAAGAAAAAGTATAAAGTATTTCACAAATCCTTTTCGAAACCTTCACTAACAATTTCTACTTAAACTGATATTATGATTTACAACAAACTGGATAGTAGATAAGTCATCATTAGATCATATTAATGATTATCACTCATACTATAATAGCTGCTGTAATTTATCATTTAAAAGATTAAAACAGGATTGACAAGGAAAACAACAATTAGGAAGTAAAAATATGTATAAAGTATCTCACAAATCATTTGTGAAACCTTCACTAGCAAGTTCTACTTGAACACAAATTATAATTCATAGAAAAGTGGACAATAGATAAGTCATCATTAGATCCTCTTAATGATTCACACTCATACTATACTAGCTATTGCAAATTTATAGTTTAGAAAGTTGAAAAAAGGAGATAGACAAACCACACATTAGATATGACTTGAATCACAGAATCCTCCAACATGAAGTGTAGAAAAAGCTATTTTATTAAGCTGAGTCTTCAAGTGAACAAAAATCCAATCTTGAAGTGATATTTACAAAGCATATATATAGGGAGAGAGGCACCAACTCCAACTCTCCTTAATTGGTGGTTCCACTATATTCTTGTTACATGAGTGTCTTTTAGACATTAAGATCATCTCCTATCAAATTACAACATAAAGTACAGGTGTAGATGAGAAGAATAGGAAGAATGACACCTTGCAGCTGGAAAACTGATTGGCTGCCCCTTTTGCTATTGAATTTTCTCTTTATGGTCTTGCCTATTGAATGACCATATGTCTTCATTAAATCTAACCTTCAAAAACCTCATAACTGTCTTATATCCATCATATTTATTATCCCTATCCTTATGAATTGTTGTCTTCTAAAATTGGCTCAGAGGTTTGCTGCTGACAGCTGTATATTTCTGTTGTGACAGGTGCTACTGGAAATTCTAGTAATACCTCTAATGGAGAAAAAACTGGAAACACTTCAAAGCTTTCAATAGGATAATGTTTCCACTTCAAAATTTCAACAAAAAATGCTTCAAAATACCCTTTCATCCTATGTGAGCTCTAGCCTCTGCAAGCTTATCCAAGTTGGTTTTAATGCTACCAGATTTATACCTTGTGATTTTTGTTGTGTATTTTTTGATGATGGCCTCTCTCTTTTCTGCTTCTTTTTGGATCTTTTTTCTTTTGGAAGACTCTGATGGCTGGTCCATGGGAGCTTTGTCTCTTTGTTTCTTCAAGGATCTTCTGATTTTTGCAATTGAAGGATCCTCAGTTTGCAGCTCTGTAGGTTGTTCTTCTATAACTATTACTTCAGTTAGCAAACTAGGGTTATTTAGGGCCTTTGATTTCAGTCTGTATTTGTTCTTTTCCCTAGTATGCCTCCTCCTAGTTCTAGCAACTAGTCTTGGCTCTTCTTCCTTGTTTTTACTAGTTCTTGCATACCCTTCTTCCTTCAATATTTCCTCATCAAAATCAAGAGGTTGGTCTTCTTGTTGCTATTCATGTGCTTTTGGAACTTCTGGAAGCACCTGCGCTTTAAATTTCTCTTCAGCTACAAGTTTTTTTCTCCTAGTTCTTATGTAAACTTTAGGAAAAGGTTTAACAAGAGGAACCTTTTTTGAGCTTTCAACTTTCTGGGAAGAAGAGCTTTCTCCTTGATCTTTTTTGTTTTAAATTTTAGTAGTTGAAGGCTTCTTTTTGCTGCTTTTGGCACCTCTCCTCAAACCTTCCATTCTTGTCTTTCTTTTGGGGCTTCCCTCAGTAGATGCAGTTGTTGTTATCTTTGTTTGAACTCGTGTTGAAGAAGGCTTATTAGTTTCTTGGGGTTTTGGTGCAGGTTGGCCTGCTCTATAAAAAAAGAAATGGTCCCAAGTCTGGTTTCTCTTCTTCAATTCTTATTCAACCAGAACCTTGATAATTGCCTGATGATACAGGTTATACTTTGATTCTTCTTGATGTTTTTGAATCCTGGCTGCCATTTTGGTTAGGATTTTCAATATAAAATAAGGCAGATTAAGAGCCCTCATACCTGCAAAATGAAAAAAAAAACTCATATGGTACAGAAAAAACTACTGTATATCTTCTCTCACAGGTGAGGAAGATCTTAACTAGCTTGACTATTTCTTCCCATTCTTTCTTCAGATAACTATTGGGAATTCCTTTGACCCAATTGGGATTTTGGTATTCATCTCTGATAAAAGCATAGAGATCTCCTCCTCTGATAAGCTGTCCTTTTAACCACTCTTCTCCTTCTTGGGGAAGGTTAAAAGCCTCTGCAATAGATTGTTCTGAAACCTGCAACTCAAAACTAAAAATGATAGCTTCCTGTCCATTGAAAGTTTGAGCAAATTCATGAGCTACTCCTTGATGTGAGTCTCCTAACCTCATGCAGAGTGGATACTAGCCTGCCTGAATGAATAGCCTTCTTACCTTTGGATTAGCATTGAATAACTCAGCTCCTTGGGGTTCAATTCTCTTGAGCTTTTCACCTTTCTTAGACTTTGGTGCCATAGAATATTTGCTTGTTGATTATGAAGAATACATGGCAAAGTGTTTGAATCCTTACCCAATAGGGGTTGCAACTATCATGAGTTAGGCTGCCTAGAAATATGGGATATGTTCTTTAACTCCTTCAACAGTGTCTCCTTAGCTGCTCTTCAAAAATTCGAAATTGTGACATTTCTTTCATTTCCAAATATTTGATATGAAGCCATGGTTCAATCTCCTATGCATATAATCCTTCCTGCTTACACAATATTTCATGTCATGATAGACATAATGTTGCTGTAATGATGAAATCGAGTTGTCTTGGAGAGTGTAACTGATCTGCTATAGGTGGCTATACGATAATCTTGCAAATTTGGCAATTTTCCTGCATTAATTCAGATGCTACTGGAAATTCTGGTAGTGTATTACACGGAACGGAAAGAGAAACCATCATAATTTAGATATCTGGCTGAAACTAACACTGCATACATGCTATAGGCTTTGGGAAACTAGAGTTATTTAAGATGGGTGGGGTAGAAAACAGTTGCATAAGGCTATGGCTGACACCTAGCAAACATGATCAACCAAAACGATTAATGACTACCAGCTGACTTGACTTGGAGTTCATGACCTATCTAATTATGAAATCTCATGATTTGGATTTGATATTCCATTGACATGAAACATGGATAATTAGAAACGGTTGTGTTTTTCTAAATTATTTTTAAAAACGGGAAACACTACTAGAAATTCTGGAAACATCGAAAAAAACAAAAAAAAAGCATAAAAATGGAAAGAATGTCTGAAAAATAGGGGAGACTGTTTGAACGCGAAAGGAGGGTGCTATCGGAAATTCTAGTAGCATTTTATTTTATTTTTGAATTTACAAAAATTATTCCTTAAAATAATAAATTTCAAAACCTACTCATGACTTAGCCTAGAACTGTGCTTACATTAGCTCCACAGGGGATAGAGCTCTCCCTATGAGGCTCTAAGAACTTTTTTTAGTTTCAGTGCCTTGTCATTGGGCTATGGAGTCTTATTATGAAAGCACACTGGTATTTATAGTGAACTCAGGCTACCAACAGTGTTAGTAAAACAATTTTTTTAGAGAACGCCCATTAAATGGGCCCCCATATAGTTTTGTCCCATCAAGATTCTACAACTCAAAAGTATTGTTTTGTAAGACTTTTGAGATTTTGAAAGGACCAAGCCATAAAGCATCAAATTTTGAATGCTTACTTGGATCTTGGTGCTGTGCATCCCACTTCAGCCCTAGATCTCCAATCTGAAAATCTTATTTTTTAGTCCTTTTATCAAATACTTCCTTCATACCTTACTGATATTTTCTTACCAAATCATGTTGTTGTCCTCTCTTTTATTACACTTCTATGATCTAATACATTCTTCTACAATTATCATTTGGTTCAGATTCATGATCTTGCAGTAGTTTGGCTAGAGGAATAGCTAATTGGACTGCAAAAACAACATCAATCCCATAAACCATCTGAAAAGGTGATGTATTGATAGACTTTTTGATTGTCACCCTATCAGCCCATAAAGAAAATTTGAGTTTTGAGTCCCAAGCTTTCTTGTTTTGCTCCAACAACTTGGTAATTATTCTTACCAAAATTTTATTAGATTATTCAGCTAAACCATTCCCTTGTGGATAGTAAGTTGTAGAATCAGTAAGTTGAATACCATAATCTTCACAAAAGTTTACCAGTGGTGTGGCTTTAAAAGCAGCTGCATTATCTACTACTAGTCTTGATGGACATCTAAATCTGGTTATCATTCCTTCTAGAAAGTTAATAATAAATTTATGAGTGGCATTCTTGGTAGGTATTGCTTCGATCCATTTCGTGAAGTAATTAGTAGCAAAAAGAATCCAATGATGCTGCCCACTTGAGGGTGGATGAATTTCATCAATGAAATCTAATCGCCACCGCTGGAAAGGTACAGAAACGCTTATGGGCTTGAGAGGTAATGATTTCAGATGCTTTTTACCAGTGAACCTTTGACATTTTTCACATGTTCTAACCTCAGCATATACATCAGAAAATAAGATAGGCAAAAAATACATAGCTCTCAACATTTTTTATGTAGTAGTTCTCCAATAATGATGACCTCCACAAACACTACTATGCATTTCAAATATGAACTTTTTAGATTCCTATGGATCAATGCATCTCAATAGAACTCCTGTAGGATCTTTCCAATACAAACAATTATCCTTGATGCAATACTTAATGGTTTTCAACTTCAAAGATCTCACTCTACTTTTATCATACTCTAGAGGGGGTTTAAAATATTTTAGAAAATAAACAACATCTTTGTACCAGCTACACTCAGCAAGCTTTGAATCTACTGTCATATCATCAAAAAGTTCTGAAATTTTCCCTTCTAGATTATCATCCATGAAATTCAAACCCAACACTTTACAATTTTCTTTAGCAAGTAGCTTGGCTAGTCCTTGACCTTTGATTAGTTTAGTAGGCTTTATCTCTAAATCAAATTCAAGAACTTTAGTCACCCATTTACTCCTCTTTCCATCAATATCAGGCTGAACTAGTATCTCTCTAACAGTAGATGAAGGGCCATAGGGTATCGCTTGAGCATGCAAAATATAAACTCTAAAAGATTTCAGAGCTTTAACTAATGCATAAGCATTCTTTTCCAACATTTCATACTTTAATTCTCCATCTCTAAGAGCTCTGCTGAAAAATGTTATGGGCACTTCTTTATTTTCTGAATAATTTTGCATCAAAACAACAGTAATGGTGCCTTTGTTAGGTCCCTATAATACTAGTGATTACCCAATTACTATTGTAGTTGTATACCTTATTAATATTTTTGTGCCCCTATTGTTCCCATATTGTTATTATTGTGCCCCTTAGAATCCCTCTATTGTTATTTTTGTGCCTTTATATTATTATTATTAGGTCGACTGGGTTATATTGTGACCCCTTAAACTCCTATATATAGAAAGGAGGTTTTGTCATTTGAATCATCAAAGAATAATTCATTTGTGTAATGTAAAGGAGGTTTCCCCCTCAAAGAGGCTGAATTCTAAGGCCTTGATCTATCTTTTCTATCTTTTTGTGAGTTGGTTTCATAACATTTGGTATCAGAGCTTTGGATTCTAGGGTTTCGCTGCTCCAAATAGGTCATCGTGGAATTTTCTCTATAACTTTTTTTTTGCAATGTTTTAGAAGAAAAAAAGAAAACCCATTTGAGACGAAATCGCACTGAACTTCGGTTTCAAATTTCAGAGCTTTTCGTGCTATATTTGCGGAGATACGATCTGAGGAAGTTGGTCTTTTTGCAGACTCATGAATTAAATTCCAAACAGGGGACCTGGGGAAAATCGTCGTAACTTTCGCTCTGAGCATCGGATTGAAATTTCATAAGAAGGTATAGAAATAGGATGGACTGTGATTCCTTTTACATAATTTTCAGAACCAAATGTTGAAATAGGGACACGTGGCACGTCGTACAAGTTCGCTCTACTGAACTAGTCTATAATTAGGTCACTGTGGGATATTTGGCATAACTCTTCTTTGGAGAATCCAATTTGGATTAGACTGGCGGCATTGGAAAGAGGACATAGAGGGCTACTAGAAGCCAAAATTTCAGAACTAGATGATCCAAACTTACAGAGATACATCAGAGGCAATATAGAGCTCCTATAAAGTGAAAAAAGGTGTGTAGATTTTTTTTAAATTTTTACTTAAGCTTGGTTTGAAAAATTATTTTGAAGGAATTCAAAGGGCATAGTAGAGCATTATTATTGGTAACTGATGCCCCAAGGAAAGAAAATGCAAGCACCTAGTAAGCAACCTAAAGGCTCTAGCATGACTCATGAAGAAGAGGAAGAAATGCTACATGATATATCAAAATTACAAGACCAAGTGCAACAAATGTCACTTTCACAAAAGCTAACAGAATCTAAGATAAATGGCGTGGAATATAAGATAAAGGGCATGGAAGCTAAGATGAATGGCATGGAAGCTAATATGAACAATTTGAAGATAGATTTGAAGACAGATTTGAAGACAGACATGGCAGATTTGAAGACAGATTTGACAAATTTTCTACAAGAAATACTTACTAATGGTGAAAGGGTAGTAAAGGAAACTCATGATGTGAACAAAAGAAATGTTAAACATCATTTCATAGACTCTAATTTTGGATAGAATAACCACCATATTCCAAAAATTGATATGAGGAAGTTTGATGGCAAGGATCCCGCAACATGGATATTACAGATGGAGCAATTTTTTGATCTCAATAATGTGCAAAACACACAAAAGGTACGTATTGAAACTTTATATTTGGAACGAAATTAGTTTGTATGGTACCAATGGCTTTGCTCTCGTAAACAAATTATCACTTGGGCAATTTTTATGGAAGAATTGACAACACATTATGAGGATACAAAAGCAACACTTTTTTTAGCAAATTGATAAGTCTCAAACAAAAGGGTTCAATAATGGAGCACATTGAGGAGTTCCAAAAATTGAACATAAGGGTAAAAAATATTCCAGAGGAGCATAGGATTGATGTGTTCATAGGGACTTTAAAGGATAATATCCATCATGATGTTCGCCTTTGGGAACCTGATTCATTAGAGAAGGCATTCAGGTTAGCAAGAAAAATGGAAAGCAAAATTATGGCAACCAGGAAGCATACCACTCATAACTACAAAGATGGAAGTGTTGTTGCCCTTAGTCTTCCAAAACATATAAATTTTACACCACAACAATTTGAATAAAAAAGAGCAAAAGGGCTTTGTTACAGTTGTGATAGTAAATACACTAAATTTCATAAGTGTGATATGAAGAAATTATTCTACATAGATTGTGAAGAGGAAGAAGAAAAGGGGAAAGAAAGGTAAAAAGAAGAAGATATACTCCAGGAAGAAAGCCTAGATAAAAAAGAAATGAATCCAACTATATCTTGTAATGCATTGGCTGGAATTACCACTCCTCAAACCATTAAGATAGAAGGATAAATCAAAAAGAAAAACGTAATAGTGTTGATTGATTCAGGAAGTACCCACAATTTTATTCATTGGAAGGTAGCAAAAGAATTGAACTGCTTCCTATATCCAGCACCAGACTGTCAAGTGATGGTTGCAAATGGAGGAACAATAAATTGCTCTGGAAAGTGCCATAATATCAAGCTATCCATGGGAGAATATGTATTGACTAGCCTAATGCTTTCCATTCCAATGGAAGGTGTTGATGTTGTACTAGGAGTCCAATGGCTACAATCCTTGGGTACAATAGCTTTTAATTTTCAAGAACTTTTCATGAAATTTTCTATGGAAGGAAAGGAAGTTGAATTAAGGGGTATTGCAGGGAAACCAAGAAAGATAATCAGCTCTAACGGAATGAAAAAGCTTCTAGAAAAGGAACAAAGAAGTGTAATTTCACAATTATGTTCATTAGATGTTTCCACATCGAAATCATCTATTTCTCCAGATCTCCAAAAAGTTTTGGACAATCATTCCAAGGTATTTGAGACTCCCAAAGGTCTCCCACCTATTCGTGATCATGATCATGCTATTCATCTGATTCAAGGAAGTGTTCCTCCAAACATCAGGCTGTATAGATATCCCTATGCCCAAAAGAGTGAAATTAAACGTATGGTTGCAGAAATGCTAGAGGCTAGTATAATTCAACCTAGTCAAAGTTCTTTCTCTACTCCAGTAGTATTGGTGCACAAGAAGGGTGGATCATGGCGCATGTGTCCAGATTATAGGGAGCTCAACAAGCTCACTATTAAAGATAAGTTTCCCATTCCTGTCATTGATGAATTACTAGATGAATTGCATGGATCAATTTACTTCACCAAGTTGGATCTTCGTTTAGGATATCATCAAATCAGAATGAAGACTGAATACATTCCGAAAACATAATTTAGAACTCATGAGGGCCATTATGAATTTTTGGTCATGCCTTTTGGCCTTACCAATGCACCTTCTACATTTCAAGGTTTGATGAATTCCATTTTCAAACCCTTCCTTAGAAAATTTGTGTTAATATTTTTTGATGATATACTAATATACGACAAGTCTTGGAAGGATCATGTTGAACATGTTGATAGGGTGCTACAACTATTGGAGGAGAAACAATTATATGCAAAAAGATCCAAATGTTTCTTTGGAGTACAAGAGGTGGAATATCTGGGTCATATTGTATCTCATGAAGGAGTTAAGGTAGACCCTAGAAAAATTAAAGCCATTAAGGAATGGAAAATCCCCACATCCATAAAGCATCTGTGAGGATTTATCGGGTTGATAGGGTATTATCGCAAGTTTGTTAAGCATTATGGGAGAATAGCAGCACCTCTAACAACATTATTGAAGAAAGATGCATTTTCATGGACTCCAGAAGCAACAAAGGGCTTCGAACATCTTAAAGAGGCGATGTGCCAAGCACCGGTCTGAGCTGCACTGGACTTCACAAAAACCTTTACTGTGGAATGTGATGCTTCAGGAAATGGAATTGGTGTTGTTTTAATGCAATATGAAAGAACCATTGCTTTTTAAAGTCGTCCAATCAAGGGAATTTTTTTACACAAAGCTATTTATGAGAAGGAAATGTTGGCAATACCACATGCACTTAAGAAATGGTGACCCTACCTAATGGTGTTGGGGGGAAAAATGCCTATGCAGGACGATCCTATCCACCTAAGGTGTGACAGTGCCTTAGCAACAAACAGAGACAGCTATTCTAGTATTCTTCCTTTATGAATTAAGAATGAAGAGAGATGGATGGACTAACCGGTGTCTTCCGTTTGTCCCTCGATCCAGCTTCTCTTCTCTTTGAGAGTTCTCAGCTACTTGCCTTCTCGGTCGCCCAGCTTCAACAGGTCTCTGCAAGATCACAAGAAGAGAACACTACACAAAGACATGGATTCATATTTATAACTAGTTCAGGATTAGAAGTAAACTAAACATACTAATGCAATCATACATCAAAGATACATCAGTATATAGGAGAAACCAAGATAGCTTTATTGATGAATAACAAGGTTCAGGAAGAGATACAACCAAGAAGGCTCCAATCTAGCATCTCCTTCCCAGCAAATGGAATTCCTATCTTCACCTCCCTTCAAAGCATTAAGCACCCAATGATTCCAATCTCAAACCAACAGAAATTATTTGCAATAACAAAATTCCAGCCTCTAGATCTCATGGAGGAGAGATCCATATATAGATGTTTGGAGAGAGGATGAGTCAGCTTGAGATCTGACTAGTGTCCTCTCCCTCTATCAGTTCTTGATTCCACTTGGAGGTTCTTGCTTCCACTTGGAGATTGAGAACCTCTTACTCATCATAGTCGAATTCACTGAGGCAAGTGTCATTGAGGAAGATTCTGGAAGCTTCCTGGGTCTTGACACCTCTTGGAATGAACTTGCCATTTGGCAATTCCCGCTCAGCGCACCCTGGTAGTGCTTCTACGTGCGTTGAAGTGCATGTAGCCAGTGTTGACTTTGACATTCAGCACAGACAGCTAGTGGAGCCACTGAATTGATCCTGAATTGACTTGTTTTTTAGCAGTTTCTGGTGGAGAACTTCTGTGAATTGTTGTGGTTTGTTAGCCTTGTTCCTCTATGGGTAGGAACAACATGTTTAGGGACTTTGGATCCCTTAGATTATGGACATTTCATGCTCAATGCTGTAAGGCAGAAAAATGTCTATAACAGTTGCCCCCAAAGTATGAGGCCGTTTATCGATTGAAATGCTTTATCCAGGAGGATCTGAAGTTCATCCAATGCTGGGAGGAGACCTGTAATAAGATACAGTACAATACATTATTTTTCATACTGCTTTCATGATCTAGCTGAGGCGGGCATTCCCATGCTCAGCTTTATAAATTCATTTTTCTGTACATAGAACAGACAATCGTCTGATGGTAGACTCATAATTTTGATGAAATTATCATCCTTTGGGTAGGATGATTATCTGGTGCAATGATGTACATGCCAATGTCTTTATCTTTCCTGAATATATATCGCAGCCCGGATGGATGAAACTAGATCCGGGGTCTTCAAACTCATTCGATCTTCACTCTAAGTACAAGTCGATCCATGTGAGAAATGTTCTGAAGTCGAACATGGAAAGACATCGCTTGATTACCAGTCAATGAGGTAAACCGTTAACAAGCGCGAGAGGAATCACCGATAATGATAATGACCCTCAAGGTACTGCAGTACAATTCACATGGTGTGAATAAAGGACTTGGCGTCGAACACCATGCAAAATCTTTCGGTCGAAGGTCATTGATGTATACCTATCGCCGGAAGAGAGAAACTTGCCATTGAGGCATGCAAGCTTCAAAGTACTGAAGGGGTTGTTCCTAGATCAACTTCTTGGATAATGAGCTGATGTCGACAAGAAGCGATCCGTCAAAGGAGGGCCTTAATGAATCCCACATCAGTGACACGGAACGGAGCTAATGATTTTGATGGAGGTGAAAACGATCTGTGACATATGATTCAGGGTGGCGGTCATGAAAGGATGAAGGATAATGTATGGAAGTGGATGGGATACGGTTGACTTCTCTGAATGACTTCTCTTGAACATATGGCGAAACTGATGCGATGGATCGGTAGCATTACCCCAAATATGGATGGTATGGCAAGACCATGGTGATGTGACCGGTGAATGAAACAACCCAACCCGATTGTGATACGGAGGAAAAGTGTCATGTTCAAGAGCGACTTGCTACCATCAAAGTTTTCTTGAGTTTCTCCCAATTTTCCCTAGTCATTGCTGACCAATACCTCTTTATTTTTGTCAAGCTTGAGGAGGATAACATATGCTTGTTCTATAACCTGCCCTTCGGGCAAGCCCATCGCTATGTTTTAACGAGCCTAGCGATAGTGAAACTCGTTCTCGTCTAAAGACAAGTTTGTTGCTATTTAATGATTTTAACGAGTCTAACGACAAAGATAACTCGGTCCTTTTCATTTTTAGAGAGTCTGAAAAGGTACATAAAGTTAACTCCAAAAGTCCTTTTTCGTCATCTAATCCCTTAGGTCCGAAAAAGTATAAAACAATACAGAAGGGATGAGTTTTCAATAGTTTTAACGAGCCGAACAAAACAAGCGCTTGATCTTTTTGTGCAATAATCCCTCAGGTCCAAAAAAGTTTAAAATCTAGAGGAGGGATAGCACTTCCTGTCCCTTTAACGAGCTAGAAGGCCAAGGACTCGGCAATCTTTTCATATTTTACGAGTCAGATGAAAAGTGCTTAAAGAAGACTCGTATTTTGAGGAACGAGTGATAAAACAGGTTAGCAGCTGATTCCAGGTACAGGTTGGAATTTTCCAATCACAGCAATGTCACAAGGATGGCTAGTGAAATCACTCTTCGCAGCTGTTCCTCAAAATGGGCAAACAATCATATGGAGGTGAACGATCGGCCAATGGAAAAGTGGAGGTGACGGTGCAAACACGACCAAGGATTTAATGGCTGATAATGTTACATTCACAGTGGTTATTTACCAGAAATTGGTTCATTTTTTATTTTTAAATGAGCTTAAACGCTGGTGGAAACACTTGCTCATTGCTTATGTTTATTTTTTAACGAGCATGAAGTCCGCGTTAAAACTGCTCGGATCTTGCGTTTATTTTTTAACGAGCATGAACTGTGTGTTAAAATTGCTCGATTAACCCAGTCATATGATAAGAGCATCTCATTGAGATTCTATTTTTTATGAAGCTTCATCTCACAAAGCTATGACCTGCATCCTTTCCTTATGCAAGTTCGGAAACGACTAATCCTACGAGTTTAAAGGGTTAGAGGTCCTAAAAATTTAAAAAAATAAATAGCCGCCCCTTGCTTGCACTCAAAAAGGTTTGCATGCCCCCAGGCATAAAGTACGATTTCAAGGTTACCTCTACTTTAGTCCGGCAAAACATTTGTTTTACCGAGAGATGCCTACCTCTTTCAGGTTACCAAAGATTGCTCCACTCGCGGCCACGAATAAAACACTTCTTCGGCGATGTCTACCGAGATAAACAAAGGTGAGTGAAGATGCCCACCAACTCACATAACTTTGACAAAAGAATCTTATTCTAGAATAACCCCTCTTCCTAGACGGACGGGGTACAGACTAGTCATATTCTCCCGCGGAAACCTACTCTATACCCAAAGTTTTCCTGCCGAAGTAGACCAGGATGCATGCCCCCTGGGCTCCAATCATATCCTCCCGGATTACTCGCGCTCATCAGGAGGACGGACCGTGGGTTGAGACACTTCTTGCGTGAAGAGACCATTTAGGGATGGTGTATGGCTATTTGCAACGCGTGATCTAGGAAATGAAAGTTGGTCCACGAGCTTGACCACTTTTCCTTCATGCGGAAAACACATTACTCTAAAGAGTGAGGAGACGATGGCTCCCATGCAATATATATAGTCTCATCCAAGGAGTAGGTTATAATCCAAGGGTCCTTGAATGACCATCACATTCATTTGAACGGTCTTCCCTTTCAATGTGATAGGCACATTGGGGAGGATCCCTAAAGGTCGACTGGTTCCTTTATCAAAGCCTGATAGATTTCTCATTTTAGGCAAAAGCACTGGTGAACCAAGTGCTTTCCAAGCAATAGAGGAAAGGATACTCACAGATGCCCCCTCATCAATGATAGTGCCAGCCATTACCATTTTGTATATTTGAACGATAATTCTGAATGGTATACTGGCTGGTAACCGGGGTCTGCCTAGTTGGTTCCAGTCGAAGGACACAACTAGGTTGCTTGGTGGTGGGACCGAATAGACGGCCGGATATCGCTCTAACGAACTTCCTTCCTGCGATAAAGGAATGGGTGCATTGCCCCCGTGTTCGTCGGAGTCTGTGTTGATGAAGAGAATTTGGACGGTGTCGTCTTTATTCTCCTCTGTGATGGTATCATTCGAAGATAGAGCCTCTGAAGGCAAAACCGGGTCAACTGCCGCCTCAACCTTTTGACTTTCGTCAGGTATGGATTCACACGGTTCATCTCCAATGATAGGCGCTTCGGCTGACCACCTGAGCGGGCCAGCCGGGTTCTCAACTAGTGAAGGACTTGGCAGGAGTTTTTGATATCTAGGAGGAAGTTGCGCTCGTAAAATCGGGCGATCTTCCAAAACTCTTTTAGCCTCGTCTAAGAAGGGACAACAGTGGATGGCATGGTTGCCTTCACACAGTTTGCAGGGAAATCTAGCTTTCCCTCTCTGTCCTGTGGCTTCACTTCCACTAGTTGACGGTGTGCTATCAACATGGCTATCAGAGGTTGACGCCACCGAATTGTGCAAATGGGGAGACCAGTCCCTTAGTATCCGAGGGATGCAGGGACAATCTCTGTGGAAGTGGTCTCCCTTGCATATGACACATGGCGATTTAGACCTGGTCAGTGCTGTGTGTGGATTTTTGTCAGAAGACACTTATTTGCCCCCAGTCGCTTTTGGCTCCTTCTTCTTCTTCTCTTTCTTCTTCTTTTCCTTCTTCTCCTTAGGAACTCGGTTTTTTGTTTTACTAGTTCCGTCAAGCGAAGAGGAAGGAGGAGAAGAAGAATTATATGAAGTAGAAGGCTGGTGGGTAACTCTGGTCTGGTCTAACTATTGACTCGACTGTTCAGGAATAGTTGTGTTCTGAATGACATTGGTTGAAAAGAGCCAGACCGGCAGGCCAATTGTCAGTCCTGGAAGCGACAATGTGGCCATATGGGGCGCACCAACATCTCCCCAAGAGGAGAAGGGACTAGGATTTCCACCAAGGGGAATTCCTTGGTTGGTGGGCTCCATCTTTTCAACCTAAAGATCAACGCGGGAATAAAGGGTGATTGTTCCGTTTAAAATAAATTTTTAACGATGCTTAGACACAACTTGCTTTTTCACTTTTAAAGAGTCGAGAAAAAGCTAAAGATGACTCTAGTCTCTTTCGATGTTTTAACAAGCCCGAAGTGACAAATGCTCGGATGGACTTTTTCCGTTATAGAGTCTGAAAAAGGCCAAAAGGAACTGCTCTGGAGTTCTAGGCAGAGGGTGTGCCAAACCTTTCGCAAAACCTCAAAATACTTTTTAAGGTACGGGCGGTCGATCTTCCTGAATGCTGTGTTCACTGCATTGCGATTAGTAGGGCGGCCGACACGGCTTCCTAAGGATAAAGGTTATATTACTATAGGGGTCTCCCAATATATACGCGACGGTACTTGGGAGCACAATCTGTACTGGCGCTATCGTCCCTCAGGAGGAATCACGCACCATCAACGAGATCGACAGTCACCAGGCTTTACGACGCCGGAACACGTCTCTAGCCTAGACCTCTATGTTGTGCGTTATGTTGCGAAGCGTTGTTAAGTTCATTCAATTTATTTTAAGTTGATATTTTTAGAAATTTGCCTTTCTGGATCACCATGAGATGTATGATACAATTCCTAAATGCAGTCTAAAGATGATAAGCAAGCTTTATATCTTTTCAACTATGAAAATCCTAGCTACTAAGGGAAAAGAAAGACACCATCTTTTCTCAAAGAGCAATCAGCACACTCTAATGCACGTTTCCTAAATCAAACATGCAAACTATCAAAATGCAAATGCACAATGCAGGTGTTTGTTTTCCGCTTTCTTAGTATTGATGCCTACAAAGAAAGCTTTTTGTACAACTTTGAATTTGCTTTTACATGACGAATACAAACAAGTTTACTTTTTCGAAATCAGAAAGGGTAGAAGAGAATACAACACTTTGCGACTTTCGAAATGAACACTTGTTTCGACACTTAAATGAGACAAACTCAAACCAAAAGCAAAAGTAAATGTATAATCAACTGTAAACAGCCAATGAACTCTCTCCTAAGATCACAATCAACAGATTTGAATCAAGGGCTACAGGATGATTATTTCACTCATGCAAAGGAAAACTGTAAATGACGCCACAAACACATAAAAACACTCACAGTCTTTTTGTACAAAAGGAGGCGGAATTTAAGTAGAGAAAAGGAGTTATCAGACTGGTACCTATGCTAGTTACAGGCTGCAAAAATTAGAGATCAAAACAAGGCAAAACAGAGCAGAGAACCCCAGCTGCACAAGGCCTAACCGGATCAGCGCAACCTCAACACAGGGGTTTTGACATTCAGCGCAGGTAGCCTTCACGGGACCTGCGTTGAAATGCAGAACCTCTTCACAAGGGTCGCGCTGAAGGAGAAACGAGATTTTCTCACTGGGTTCTGGGTCACAGATTGCTGATTAATCTATTGTTTCAGGCCAAATAAAAGCAACAAGCAAGGTGAAATCAAAGGGATTCTTTGAGGGAGTACTAAGATCCATCACAAAGGATCATCAAATCATTTGTGATTCCATTGTTCAGATCATAGACAAATCCAGTGATTGGATCAAAGCAGCAACTGTCTACTTTGCAACTGAGAATAGCAGATGCAGTTCGATTGTTGCTGTTGAGTCTATGAAACAAACAATGATAGAGACACAAATAAAATGACTAAACAGATCTCCCCAGTGGAGTCACCAATTTGTTGGGGGGAAAAATGCCTATGCAGGACGATCCTATCCACTTAAGGTGTGACAGTGCCTTAGCAACAAACAAAGACAACTATTCTAGTATTCTTCCTTTATGAATTAAGAATGAAGAGAGATGGATGGACTAACCGGTGTCTTTCGTTTGTCCCTCGATCCAGCTTCTCTTCTCTTTGAGAGTTCTCAGCTACTTGCCTTCTTGCTCGCCCAGCTACAACAGGTCTCTGCAAGATCACAAGAAGAGAACACTACACAAAGACATGGATTCATATTCATAACTAGTTCAGGATTAGAAGTAAACTAAACATACTAATGCAATCATACATCAAAGATACATCAGTTTATAGGAGAAACCAAGATAGCTTTATTGATGAATAACAAGGTTCAAGAAGAGATACAACCAAGAAGGCTCCAATCTAGCATCTCCTTCCTAGCAAATGGAATTCCTATCTTCACCTCCCTTTAAAGCATTAAGCACCCAATGATTCCAATCTCAAACCAACAACAATTCTTTGCAATAACAAAATTCTAGCCTCTAGATCTCATGGAGGAGAGATCCATATATAGATGTTTGGAGAGAGGATGAGTCAGCTTGAGATATGACTAGTGTCCTCTCCCTTTGTCAGTTCTTGATTCCACTTGGAGGTTCTTGCTTCCACTTGGAGATTGGGAACCTCTTACTCATCATAGTCGAATTCACTGAGGCAAGTGTCATTGAGGAAGATTCTGGAAGCTTCCTGGGTCTTGACACCTCTTGGAACGAACTTGCCATTTGGCAATTCCCGCTCAGCGCACCCTAGTAGTGATTCTACCTGCGTTGCAGTGCAGGTAGCCAGTGTTGACTTTGACATTCAGCGCAGACAGCTAGTGGAGCCACTGAATTGATCCTGAATTGACTTGTTTTTGAGTAGTTTCTGGTGGAGAACTTCTGTGAATTGTTGTGGTTTGTTAGCCTTGTTCCTCTAGGGGTAGGAAAAACATGTTTAGGGACTTTGGATCCCTTAGATTATGGACATTTCATGCTCAATGATGTAAGGCACAAAAATGTCTATAACAAATGGGAAGGCACTTCAAGGTAAAAATGGATCATGATAGCCTTAAATACTTTTTAGAACAAAGATTATCCTCTGAAGAGCAACAAAAGTGGGTCACAAAGATGTTGGGTTATGACTTTGAAATAATCTACAAAAGAGAGAAGCAAAATGTCGTGGCAGATGCACTCTCAAGAAAGGATGAGGATGTGGAAGCATTGTTGTGCGCCATTTCTATTATCTAACTAGATTGGATAAATGAAGCAAGGGAGGAATGGAAGAATGATGAAGAAGTGTGGGCACTTATTCAAAAGTTACAACAAGATTCCAGTACATCTGATACATTTAGCTGGAAAAATGATTCATTATGGTACAAAGATCGCTTATACCTCTGTAAGAATTCCCAACTCAAACAAAAGATTCTTACGGAATTGCGCACTTCTCCCTTAGGAGGGCACTCAGAATTTTAAAAAACTTACCACAGGGTTCAGAAGGAATTTTTTTGGGAAGGCCTTAAATCGGATATTCAAAAGTTTGTGGTGGAATGTTTTGTTTGCCAAAAAAATAAAGTTGAAAAAATTAAGACCCCGGGTCTATTACAACCTTTATCCATTCCAAGCCAACTTTGGGAGGAGGTTTCAATGGATTTTATCACAGGTTTACCCAAGTCTGAGGGAAAGAGTGTCATCATGGTGGTAGTTGACAAAATTACCAAGTATGCACGCTTTTATGCATTATCACATCCATTTGAAGCCAATACAATTTTTACTGCGTTTATGGAAACAATTCAAAAGCTACATGGAAACTACAAGATTGTTGTAAGTGACAGAGATCCCATTTTCACTAGAAATTTTTAGACAGAATTATTTTCTTGTCTCGGTACTCAGTTAGCTCATAGCTCATCTTACCATCCTCAATCTGATGGGCAAACTAAGATAGTAAACAAATTTTTGGAAGGATATCTTCGTTGCTTTGTATTTGATAAACAAACACAATGGGTCAAATGGTTGCCTCTGGTTGAATGGTGGTATAACACTTCCTTCCATACAACAACAAAAATAACTCCATTTATGGCACTTTATGGATATCTGCCACCATCTATCACATCATATTTAAGAGAAAATTCTTAGGTTCAAGCAGTGGAACATCACATCGAGCATCAACAACAAGTCCTCCAACTCTTAAAGGATAACCTCATGTTAGTGACGAATAGAGTGAAACAACAGGCAGATCAACATTGCAGTGAAAGAAGTTTTGATGTATGTGATTGGGTATTTCTTCGGCTACAACCATATAAACAAATGTCCCTCAAGCAAGCTAAGAAGGATAATAAATTATCACCAAAGTATTATGGTCCGTACAAGGTGTTGCAAAAGATTGGTACTATGGCATACAAATTGGAGCTTTCTGTAGCTTCTCGAGTGCACCAAGTTTTCCATGTTTCATGTTTAAAGAAGGTTATAGGCGACAAGCTCCCAATTCAAACAATATTGCCAGAACTTGACGAGGAAGGAAAAATTATATTGGAACCAGAATCAGTCACAGAAACAAGAACTCGGCGGCTACGAAATCGATCAATTTCAGAGTATCTCATCAAGTGGAAGAACTTATCCGCTGAAGATTCCACATGGGAGGATGAGAATTTTATACAAAAGCATACAGAACTACTCAAGCGTTGAGGACAACACTTTTTTGAAGGATAGGGGCATGTTAGGTCCCTATAATACTGGTGATTACCCCATTACTATTGTAGTTGTATCCCTTATTAATATTGTAGTTCCCCTATTGTCCCCATATTGTTATTATTGTGCCCCTTAGAATCCCTCTGTTGTTATTTTTGTGCCTTTATATTATTATTGTTAGGTCAGCTGGGTTATATTGTGACTCCTTAGACTCTTATATATAGAAAGGAGGTTTTTTCATTTGAATCATCAAAGAACCATTCATTTCTATAATTTAAAGGAGGTTTCCCCCTCGAAGAGGCTGAATTCTAAGGCGTTGATCTATCTTTTCTATCTTTTTGTGAGCTGGTTTCATAACAGTCTTGAGAAGCAAATGCGAATATTAAGAAAGGTTTTGAATATTCAACACTTATCAATTGTGGTGCTTCAATGATAGCTTTTTTGATCAACTCAAATGAATTTCTGGATTCAACTGTCCACTTGACTTCTTTGTCCTTCCTTAGCAAACAAGTAATATGTTTCACCACTTCAGAAAAATTTGGGATGAATCTTCTGAGCAAGTTGATCTTACCGGAAATATTGAATCTCTTTCTTGGATCTTGGAAGTGTTAAATCTTGAATTGCAATCACTCTTTTTGGATCAATCCTCACTCCATTTTTAGAAACTATGTTACCCAACATCTTACCTTCTTTGAGAGAAAAATGAGAGTTCTTTAGATTCAAGGATATACCATGTTTTCTACATTTAAAAAATACTTGTCTCAAGTGCTGAAGGTGTTCTTGATTTGAAGCTGAAAAAATAGTAATTTCATCCAAATAGATAACCAAGAACTTGTCCTTTTCTCCAATGAATGCAAAGTCCATAGCACGTTGGAAAGTAGCTCCAGCATTCATGAGCCCAAATGGAATCTTTGCATACATGAATGTACACCAAGGAGTAGTGAATGCATTCTTTTCTCGATCTTCTGGCCAAACATATATTTGATTGTACCTAGAAAAACTACCTAGCATGGAAATTCTGTCTGACCTAATCACCTTTTGAAGAATATGCTCCATCTTTGGCATTGGGTAGTTATCTTTCTTGGAGCTTTTGTTAAGATTTATGAAATCCACACACAATCTAATTTCACCACTTTTCTTTCTTACTGGCACTAGATTGGAAACCCAATCTGAGTATCTCAATGGAATAATGATTTTAGCATCCAACAGTTTCTTCAATTCCTTTTCCATCACTGGTAGCAATAGTGGATTGATTTTCCTTAACTTCTGCCGAAAAGGTTTAGTACCATATTTCAATGGTATTCTATCCTCAATGATAGATGTATCATATGTCTTAAGATCTTCATATTTCCAGGCAAAAACATCAACAAATTCACAAAACAGCTTGTGATATTCCATCTTTCTTTCATCTAGTAAATCTTTTGACAACTTCACATACCTTGGTTCTTGTGCTGTACCCAAGTTGAAATCTTCTAATTCAACATCTGCTTCTGCTAACCATGGCTTGATTGCAACATCATTTTGATCAAAAAATTTCTCAAGTGGAATTAACCCCTTGGGAATATGATTGGTAGGCAGATGTATGATAGGTTGATCAACAATATGCTTTTTTAGATTTCTAGAATCTTGATGATCAACATTAACTTGTGGTAGGTCTTCCTCTTTATCAATATTTAGAACAACAAAATGTTCAACAACTTCAATGAATTTTCTGATCTCCTGGTCATCTTAAAAAGACTTTCCAATTCTTAACATTATCAGGAATGCTAGGTCTAAACCTAAATTCCACTTCATACTTAAACTTTATAGACATTGGAATTTTGAATGAGCTGGTTGAAATAGAGAGTGAATTCACTAGAATATTTCTTTCTCTTGGAATAAAGGAAATGTTAAGGGCCAGGAAGGATTTTTCTACAATGTCCCATACTGCATGCCTGTAATCTCTAAGTCTAGGATGCTTAGTTTGATAAACATTTCTAATTTGTTGAATAATAAGTTCAACGTCTCCAAAAATAGAAATTTATGATATATTCATGTCTTTTTCCTTTTCTAAGGCAATTAATAGAGTTTCATATTTAGCCACATTATTATTTGTCTCAAATTCAAGTTTGAAAGAAAAAGTGAAAATTTCCTTCAAAGGAGGAATAAGAACAATCCCTGCACCAACACCTTCTTTGGAACATGAGCCATCAAAAAACATTTGCCATACCTTTGATCCTTCATGACTGATTTGATTTTCAGTGGGATATAAAATCTAAAAATTTTCTGTATGCAAGGCAGAGTCAACCATATGTAGAATACTTGAACCAACTCTAGTTCTTTTGGAATATATCGGATGATTAGTAGGGTCTTTTCTATCACTAATGATATATGCCAGCTGAGCTTCTCTGTAAAGTCTTCTTTATTCTCCTCCAAAAACAGGAACAATAGCATAAGTTAAATCCATTTGCAAGGTTCCTCCCAACCTTTTAATCCATGACCTAGAATGTAACATACCAAATCTGGGAGGGATATTAGCCACAATAATATCCATTACCATCCCTCTCATAGGTAACTAAAAAATACATACTGCAAGGTCTTTGATGACACCAAGGCATTGGAATTTCTGGGAATCAAAAATAAAGATATTGATACTCCCTAGTTATCTCAAGACCTAGCTCATCCATAACTACCTTGGGCATTAGATTATGTGAAGCTCTAGAGTCCATAAGACAATTATGCAGGGTCTTTTCATGAATATTTAGAGATAGATAGAAGGGAGGGGTAGAGTCATCTTTTTCTTCTACCAATGGACGTAAAATAACATTGGGCCTATCATCTTGAAGGTTAACAAAATCAGAGACTACTTTAGTAGGTGACGGTTGACAAGCTTTCAATAAAGTATTTTTGAAATCTTGATTTTTCATGAGTTCAACAACGGGAACATGAACCTTGATCTTCTGAATCTCATTTTCAAAATTGAAAGAAGATTGTGGTTTGTGAGCAATTTTACCTCAAGTAAAGGCAAATCAGACGGTACCAGAATTTCCGATTTGTCAGGTTTGGTCACTTGTCTCTCTGCTAGAATATCGGATGCTACTGGAATTTCCAGTCTGTGAGATTTTTCCGCTGAAACTTTAACTGCATCTTTTTTCTTCTTTGTCTGTGAAACATGCTCAAAAGTATCATCATTTTTTTTTATCTAAGGTTGTATCTGCTTTTATGATCAGTTGCAATCATGGAATGATCAGGATTCGCTTCATTATTATGAGTATATGACATGAAGTCTTCATACTGTGCTTGTGTAAGATAAATCATCCCTTCTTTGTCTCTAAGACAATTTATATCAATGCCTCTTTCCAACCCTTCTGCTTCTTCTTCATCTTCAAATATAACATTTTGCAAAGGAGGCTCCACCTTTTGATCATCAACATCTCTTCTTTCTCTCTGCGAAATTTGAGGAGCATTAGGTCTTCTAAACTGCTGTCTATTTGGCAAACCAAATGAAACATTTCTAGTAGTAGATGGTCTTGATTCCATCTTCAACTTAGACATATCAGTAGTCAATGATTTTACCATCTTGGTAAGCTCATCTAGCTTAGGATCTATGTCAGAAGTTCCTGAAGTAGAAACTTCAGATTTTTGCTTTCCTTTTTCTCTGTCAATCCCTCCTCTGAGTCTATTAGCTGCTAATATATTTGATTCAACCTCTAGTGCATTATCTTGCATTTGTTATAGCATAGCAGATATTTTTTCTCTTAATAATAAATAAAAGTCACGATCAAAAGCACCAGCATAACTGATTTTAGTAGAGGCCTCAATAGGCTTGATTTTAGTAGGTAT
Source organism: Pinus tabuliformis (assembly GCA_031772625.1). Lineage (NCBI taxonomy): Eukaryota > Viridiplantae > Streptophyta > Pinopsida > Pinales > Pinaceae > Pinus > Pinus tabuliformis. Next base: position 564,436,234 of record CM062810.1, read on the forward strand.
ATTTCTACACATTTTATTGAATCTTTCAAAAAAATCAGAAACTGATTCTCCTTCATTTCTTTTGATTGCACGAATTTTGTGATATGATACAAAAAATATTTCTTGTCACCTAATTTTCTTAAAAATGTATCATCTAGGACTTCAATTCCAGTGATGCTACCAGCTGTCAAAGATTTGAACCATTTCCTTACATCACCCTCAAGACTCCGAACAAAAATTCTCATCCAAACATCTTCATGCTCAATGTTCAGATTATCAGCATAAGCATAAAAATCAGCAAGATGTTCTTCAGCTGTTACCTCCCCTTCACCATTAAATTTAGGTATATACTTGAGATAATCTCCTGCATGTAATGCATTCATAGGTTTAGGTAAAACTAAAGGAGCATACCTAGCAGCAACAATTGCATCCATTCGATTATAGGGTGGATTAGGACCTACCATGGTTGGAGTTACTGGGATTTGTGGAATAACATTGTAGTTATTGGGATTTGTGGAATAACAATTTGAGGATTTTGAACACTAGATGAGGAAGCACCAACACTAAATGTAGAGACTATTTGTTGACTGGAAAATGAGGGAGGTACATAAATACTTGTAAAATCGGGAGATATAATTTTTTGTAATTTTTCAGGAATAGATTTTGAAAAATCAAAAACAAAAGAAAAAAGATTTCACTTACACTTTTTCTTGATTAGCTTCTCAGGATCAAGGAATTGGCTTTTCAAAGGAGAATGTGGGTTTGCCCTGGTTTTAGCCTTACTTGGAGCCAAAACTTCTACAATGGAGTCGCCACATGTAAATCAGTCTAAAAAGATAGCTATAAATGTACACCTTAGAACCAAACTTATAACTTTGTCATTTACCCCGGGATAAACTTCAATTCACCTCCCTGGCAATGATGTCAAAGATGTTAGCTCAAGGAGTTACTCCTAGACTACAAAAGGATTAAGCCTTACACATTATGATTTCATTTCAAAATTTACAAGGGTTTTTTGAGTGGTGGGATGGCTTCTGAAGGAGTTTTGAAATGATTTAGTTCCTCTTTAACTTTCATGTATTTGGCAAGTTGTGGAAAGCATAAATTGTATGGTTAAGTGAATATTACAGGGGAGCAGAGGAAGGAGAATAGGTAGCTAATACTTATCCTAAGAAAACTGAGTATCTTAAGACAAACACCTCAACTACATAGAGCCTTATACCAAACTCTTTTTTTTTGATAAGGAGAATAACATATAGAAAGTAGGAAAAAGATAAAGTATTTTTCAAATCCTTTATGAAACATTCACTAAAAATTTCTACTTAAACTGATATTATGATTTACAACAAACTGGATAGTAGATAAGTCATCATTAGATCCTCTTGATGATTCTCACTCATACTATACTAGCTGCTGTAATTTATCATTTAAAAGATTAAAATAGGCTTGACAAGGAAAACAACAATTAGGAAGTAAAAACAAGTATGAAGTATCTCACAAATCCTTTGTGAAACCTTCACTAGCAAGTTCTACTTGAACACATATTATAATTCAGAGAAAGTTGGACAGTAAATAAGTCATCATTAGATCCTCCGAATGATTCTCACTCATACTATACTAGGTACTGCAAATTTATAATTCAGAAAGTTGAAAACAGGAGATAGACAAACCACACATTAGATATGACTTGAATCACAAAATCCTCCAGCATGAAGTGTATAAAAATATATTTTATTAAGCTCAGTCTTCAGGTGAACCAAAATCCAACCCCGAAGTGATATTTACGAAAGGTATATATAGGGAGAGATGCACCAACTCCAAATTTGCTAAATTGGTGGTTCCACTATATTCTTGTTACATGAGTGTCTTTTAGACATTAATATCATCTCCTATCGAATTACAATAGAAATTATAGGTGTATATGAGAAGAATAGGAAGAATGACACCTTGCTGCTGGAAAACTGACTGGCTACCCCTTTTGCTACTGAATTTTCTCTTTATGGTCTTGCCTATTGAATGACCAAATGTATTCATTAAATCTAACCTTCAACAACCTCATAACTAATATCCATCATCTTTCTTATCCCTGTTGTTATGAGTTGTTTTCTTCCAAAACTGGCTTGGAGGTTTGCCGCAGTAAGCTATATTTTTTTGTTGTGACAGGTGCTACTAGAAATTCCGGTAATATCTGTAATGGAAAAAAAACTAGAAACACTTCGAAGCTTTCAGTAGAATAATGTTTCCACTTCAAAATTTCAACAAAAAATGCTTCAAAATACCCTTTCATCCTATGTGAGTTGCAGCCTCTGCAAGCTTATCCAAGTTGGTTTTATTTCTAGCAGATTTAGACCTTGTGATTTTTGTTGTGTCTTCTTTGATGATGACCTCTCTCTTTTTTGCTTTTTTTTGGATCTTTTTTCTTTTGGAAGACTCTGATGGCTGGTCCATGGGAGTTTTGTATCTTTGTTTCTTCAAGGATCTTCTGATTTCTGCAATTGAAGGATCCTCAGTCTACAACTCTATAGGTTGTTCTTCTATAACTATTAATTCAGTTAACAAACTAGGGTTATTTAGGGCCTTTGATTTCAATGTGTATTTGTTATTTTCCCTAGTATGCCTCCTCCTAGTTCCAACAACTAGTCTTTGCTCTTCTTCCTTGTTCTTACTGGTTCTTGCATACGCTACTTCCTTCAATATTTCCTCATCAGAATCAAGAGGTTGGTCTTCTTGTTGTTGTTGCTGTTGATATGATTCTGAAATTTCAGGAAGCACCTGCGCTTTAGATTTCTCTTTAGCTACAAGTTTTCTTCCCCTAGCTCTTAAGTAAAATCTAGGAAAAGGTTTAACATGAGGAACCTTTTTTGAGCTTTCAACTTTTTTTGCAGAAGAGATTTCTCCTCGCTCTTTTTTCTTTTTAGTTTTAGTAGTTGAAGGCTTCTTTTTGTTGCTTTTGGCACCATTGCTCACTCCTTCCTTTCTTGTCTTTCTTTTGGAGCTTCCCTTAGCTGATGCAGTTGATGTTTTCTTTGTCTGAAACCGTGTTGAAGAAGGCTTACCTGTTTATTGGGGTTTTGACACAGGTTGGCCTGCTCTATAAAATAAGAAATGGTCCCAAGTCTGGTTCCTCTTCTTCAATTCTTATTCAACTAGAACCTTGATAATTGCCTGATGATATAGGCTGTACTCTGATGCTTCTTGATGTGTTTGAATCCTGGCTGCCATTTCGGTTAGGCTTTTCAATATAAAAAAGGTAGATTAAGAGCCCTCATACCTACAAAATGAAACAAAAACCTCAAATGGTATATAGAAGCTACTATATATCTTCTCTCACAGGTGAGGAAGATCTTAACTAGCTTGATTATTTCTTCCCATTCTTTCTTCAAATAACTGCTAGGAATTCCTTTGGCCTAGTTGGGATTTCGATATTCATCTCCGATAAAAGCATTGAGATATCCTCCTATGATAAGCTATACTTTGAGCCAATTTTCTCCTTCCTCGGGAAGGTTAAAAGGCTCTGTAATACATTGTTCTGAAACCTGCAACTGAAAACCGAAAATGACAACTTTTTTTCCATTGAAAGTTTGAGCAAATTCACAGGCTACTCCTTGATTTGAGTCTCCTAACCTTGTGCAGTGTGGATACCAGCTTTCTTGAATGAAAAACCTTCTTACCTTTAGATTAGCATCGACTAACTCAGCTTGTTGGGGTTCAATTCTCTTGATATTTCCACCTTTCTTAGACTTTGGTGCCATAGAATATCTACTTGTTGATTATGAAGAATAGGTGTCAAAGTGTTTGGATCCTTACCCAACAACTATTGCAACTATCTTGAGTTAGGCTGCCTAGAAATCTAGGATATATTATTTAACTCCTTCAACTGTGTCTCCTTAGCTGCTCTTCAGAAATTCGAAATGGTGACATTTCTTTTACTTTTGAATATTTGAGATGAAGCCATGGTTCAATCTCCTATGCATATAATCTTTCCTGATTACACAAGATTTCATGTCATGATAGATAACAAGTTGTTGTAATGATGAAGTCGAGTTTCCTTGGAGAGTCCAGCTGATCTGCTACAGGTGGCTATACGAAAATCTTGCAAATATGCCAATTTTCTTGCATTAATTCAGATGCTACCGAAAAATCCGGTATCGTATTACGCGGAACAAAAAGAACGATCATCGGAATTTAGATATCTAGCTGAAACTAACACCGCAGAAATGATATAGGCTTTGGGAAACCCGATTTATTTAATATGGGTGGGGTATAAAATAGTGGATAAGGCTATGGTTGAAACCTAGCAAACATGATCAACGAAAACGATTAATGACTACCAGTTGACTTGACTTGGAGTTCATGACCTATCCAATCACAAAATCTCATGATTTGGACTTGATATTCTGCTGACATAACACGTGGGTAATTAGAAATGGTTGTGTTTTTTGAATTTATTTTTAAAAACAAGAAACGCTACCAGCAACGTCGGAAAAAAAAAAAAAAAGGCATAAAAACGGAAGGAATGTCTGGAAGACAGGGGAGACTGTCTAAACGAGAAAAGAGGGCACTACTGGAAATTCCAGTAGTGTTTTTTTTTTTTGGAAATTTACAAAAATTAATCCTACAAATTAAAATTTTCAAAACCTACTCATGACTTAGCCTAGAACTATGCTAACATAGCGAAGTCTACATTCTCATACTATCTGAATGAGAAAAGGGGGCACTACTGGAAATTCCAGTAGTGTTTTTTTTTTCTTTTTGAAATTTACAAAAATTAATCCTAAAAATTAAAAATTTCAAAACCTACTCATGACTTAGCCTAGAACTATGCTAACATAGTGAAGTCTACATTCTCAGCTGGTGATGTAGCATAGGTATTCATTAGATATGTGGTTATATTGCATGGTGTTCCAAAGAATATTGTGTCAGATAGGGATGAAAACATCACTTCCAAGTTTTGGAAGGAGTTATTTGCAGGTTTGGGCATAGAGTTGGCCTTCAATACAACTTATCATTCGTAGATAGATGGATAGACAGAGAGGGTCTATAGGATATTGGAGGACATGTTGAGGATGTATGTGATGCATCAACCGTGAAAGTAGGAGGAGTATCTTCCACTGGTAGATTTCTCTTACAACAATGGTTATCAAGAGTCATTAAAGATGAGCCCTTTTGAGTCATTGTATGGGCAGAGTTGTAACTCTCCCATCAGTTGGAGTAATCCAGTGAACATGGTGTTGATTGGACCAGACATGTTGGCAAACATGTAACATGAAATGTAGGTGATCAAGAAAAATCTAAAGGTAGCACATGATAGGAAGAAGAGCTATGCAAATTGGAACATGTAGTTTAAGGAGTTCCAAGTTGGGGAACAAGTGTACTTTCATATCAAACCGAAGAAGAGATCCTTAAGGATTGGATCATGTGCCAAGCTTGAACCATTTTTTTGTGGACCCTTCAACATTATTGAGTGAATTAGGCTAGTAGGCTGTCGACTTGCACTGCGTATGATAGTGAAAGGACATGACATTTTCCATGTGTCATTTCTTAAGAAATATGTTAAAGATGTTGATCATGTGATTGACTGGTCTGTATTGCAGGTGGAACAAAATGGAGAATTCCAACTGGAGCCTCAGTTTATATTGTAGAAAAAGGTTCTCATGCTTTGGAACTGAGTAATCAAGAAAGTTAAGGTGTAGTGGAAGAAATTTGGGCCCGATGAGGCTACATGGGAGATGGCGGATAAGATGCAGGCTATGTATTGTTCCATGTTTTCTGGTTGAGGCAAAGTTGTTTTGGCATGGTGTTTTGGTATGGTGTTTTGGTATATGTTTTGGTATACATTTTGGTGATGTTGCTATAAGTACATATGGTTATGGATGTAAATACCACCATGAGATGTGCTATAAAGCTCCAATAAATGGTATGGGTGTCATGTCATGGTGATGTTATGTTTTTATATTTTCAAGTTGGTTTTCTTCTCAGCAGGTTAATCATTGTAAATACTACATCAAGCTAAGTTATAAAGCTCCATTGACAATATATTTTTCTTACAACATTTTTTTGTGGTTATAGGTGTTGTTGAACACTGAGGATAGTGTTCCCCCAAGGGGGAGGGTTCTGTAACAACCCTGGTAAAAATTTCATGTAATAAAAGTTAATAAAAGGAAAAATAATAACCATGGTTGATGGGAGACTTATTCACAGCTAAATGTTGGGCAAAATCCTAGTGATGGGGATCACTTGTGATTGTTTAATGGCTAACTATTTGGAAAAGTAAAATGGCATTTTGGCACAATTATTTATGAAAATAATGGAAATTAGGAGAAAAAGGAGGTGAAAGGTCACAGGTTTCATGTGTGGAGGAAAATCAAGCAAAATAATGGAAAATGAAGAAAATAGAGGCCTCATACATAAAAAGGCTTCTTAGGATTAGTTGGTAACCTTTTGTCAGTTTAGTTTTGGAGGTCTCTCATTATTCTCTCTCTCTCTCTCATACTCTTGGAGACTTAGAGGTTTCTTTGAGCACTCTTGGAAGGTGTGGCATACTTGGATTTTTGGAGCAAGAAGGAAAAGGAAGAGTGGGAAAGTGCAAGAGGGCATCGATATTAGTAGCTATTGTTAGTGTTGATATCTTCATCCCTCCATCAGTGATCAAAATTTCTCATTTTGCATGCATATTTGGTGTCTCATCTGATCAGCTGCATTCTATTAGGTCATGGATCAATTGATCGTAGTGGTTCATTATCAAATATCCCTCATGGTTTTTACCTGCTGGTCTATTTTCACAAGTTCAGGTCATTTACAGTCATCATTTGTCTTTACATTTGCAAAATCCATTTTTAGGGTTTTAGGTCGCATTAGGTTTAGGGTTTGTCATATTAGTCTTGTAAAAGCTCAATAATGGTCAGTCGGCACATGAGGAGGTCTAATAAGGTCTCAGCATCAAAAATTTCAATAATGACATGCTCAGTAATTGATTTTTCCTCAAAACCCTATTTTGAGGAAAAACAGAGTTTTATGTTCTATGGATAAAAATTTCATGTAATTTTAATTTTTCTTTATGTAATAAATTTGGAAATGTAGCCTTGGGTCACCTTCCCAAAACTCCTACACTCTATCTCTTGCAAAAGAGACAAGAAAAGCCAAGCATTAGTCCATCAAATGCCAAAAAGAGAAACAAACTGCAAAACAGAGTTTTTAAAAAACAAAGTGAAAAATCAAACTTTAGAAAGTGGGTTAAAGTCAAAAGGTATATAAAGGGTTTATTGGGTTGAAAGCTTCATTTTTGATCAAAGAGAGAGAGAACAAGTGAAAATCACGTTTTTGAGGTGAAAGAAGGGAAATCGCAGCAAAACTTAGAAGTTTAACTAGGTGCCATGCACCTGGGTATTGGCGCGGCACACATAGCGTAGAAAATACAAAGGAACTTGAACTAGCGCGGCGCACTTGGGTGTTGGCATAACGCACTAGTATTCCAAGCCTAAATTTCACCCAAACAATCTTCTAAAGCTCCAAATCTTGCAAACATCATTCCTCCAAGTAAGTAGAGCCTCCTAATTGCCGTAGCAAGACATTTGATCATCTTTGATGGTGTTTTAATAGGTGAAAAATGAAACCCTAATTTCTGCACAGTTATATTGCAAAAACTATCTAGGGTTTTGAATTTTTGTCATTCTTGCTGTTTTACTCCCCTGCATTATTTTCACATCCATCTCCACTGATTTCCCTAATTTCGTTTCCCTTTCCCTCTCTCACTTACACTCATCCTACCTCCTATCCCTAAAACCCTAAAACCCTAACACATGATTTCCACCCCAAACCCTAATCCTCATTCCCAAAACCCTATCACTCCCTAATAACCCTATAGCCATCATCAAAATCCTCCATTCATCAGTCCCACTCATTAGTCCCATTCATCAAACAGCAGTCACCTATTCTTGAGATAAAATCTCTTCATACTCATCATTTTACACCATACAGTGGCAAATATGGAAATAGATTCAACTTATGAAAGGGATGAGGAAACTGTGAGTGATTCCTCCCAAGAGATTCATGCACCAGGAAAACCACATAAGGGAGGAAAACACATGCGGGAAGAGCCCTCTACACTCATAGAGTTATTGGCTTGTCCTCTTGCAGTAGCATGCTTTAAACATCAGTCTTGCTACCAGTTTTGTGAGATGGTGGAAAGGCTGAAATACCACTTTGAGCTTGTTAGGCTATATTTTCTCCATGTTCACAATGGCCAGGTCAATTTAGCAGGTGTTACCTTCACTTTGACACCTGAAACTATAGCAGAAGTAATAGGTATTCCTAATGTGGGTGAACAGTGGAACAAATGACAGCTTGTGGACAAAGAGCATGATGAGCCTTATATTGAGGCTAGTTATCAAAAGAAAATTAGTAGGGTCTTTCCTTTCAGATACCTACAGGACATTTATGCTCCCCTCATGAAGCTCATTATCAAATACTTCAGCTGTGAAGGGAGATTTTCTCGCTTATACACTTATCATGTTAGATTGTTGATGCATTTCACTAGAGTGAGGATGATGAACCTCCCCTATTTCATATGCAGAAATATTGAGAAAATGACCACATTGGTGCAAAGAAAACCTCCTCATCAACAATACAACAAAATCTATCACTTTGCGTTGATCAAGATTGTTGTTTTGCATCAGCTGAGCTTGTTGAATGTTTCATGGGATGATTTCATTTCACATGGGGTTCTGAAAATCCCTCAAGTGACCCCATCAATATTTCAAGAGGCAGGAAGACCTTCAAATCAGCAAGAAGTTCATGAAACTCAAAGTATAGGTGTGCCAGTATTTATCACTTATCAAAAAGGCACAAAGAGATTAGTTGCAGCTGCCAAACGAGTAGTATCTCCACCTGGGGTGGAAGGGATCTCGTTTCCTTCTTCAGACCATAGGAAAATGATATCTTCACCTGGGGTGAAAGGGGATTTGCCTTCTTCTTTAGCAAAGTAGGTACAGGATAAAGGGAAACAACCATTGCATGATGAAGGACCTTCTGAAGGTCATGAGAGAGATTTCATTTTGATTCAGGATGAGAATACTGATTTGGGCTCCCAAAGCTCAAAACTCAAAGAGATCATCAAAGAAAAAGAAGCTGACATCCATGACCCATCTCTTAACCTTGAAAGAGCTAAGTGGATCATAAATTACCTGAGCAACAAAACAAGTAGTTGGAGGATAAGCAGACAATCATGGAGTTGCAAAACATAAGGGAAAACAAGTAAGCAACAAAGAGGAGGAAAGTCGAATTGACGCTGCTTGAGAAAGAGATTGATGTTGACTGGGAATCTTGGCTAGAGAGGGTAAATATGCATTTGGAAAAGCTTCTTGAGAAAGCCAATAAGGAGGAAAAGATGTTGTGGCACATGGCTTATCACTATTTGGCACGAAACAAGATTTGCAAAGCAAAGATAAGGAGCTTAAAAGCTAGGTTGAGGAAGACATTAAGGAGAAAGAAAGAGAAAGATAGGCTCAAGATCTTGGCTAAAGCTTCATTGTCCCAACATAGTACTTGATGTAGATTACTCATGCCAAATTTCAAGAAATTTGGCAAACTTTTTGGCAATTTTTAAATTTTTAAGGAAAAAACAGGGTTTTCCGACAGGTGGGTAGCGCCACCTGGCGCTCGCTTTTGATAGGGACCTCCTCTGGAAGAAAAAATTACGTTTTTGGATTCCTCATGAAAAATTATGCATACTTAGAAATTACTAGAAAATTTTGACAAGTTTTGGGCCTCCAAAAGGGTCAAAAACACCTCAAAAATGCCCTCTTTGCCACTTTTTGGCCACACAAGAATCAGTGTTGGGAGAACTAATCTTTGGAGGGGCAAATGGAAACCAAATTCAAATATTCCACTTGTCCTAGAAATTAGACAGACAAGCCTTTCCAAAAAGACCACTTGGAGTAGATTTGTTGAAGGGGAAGGCCTCAAAATGTAGCTGGGAAAAAGTGATACACACAGGAAAAAGTGGCGCTATGCATAGGATGAAAAAGTGCCAATTTTGCTAAAAAAAACTTTGTTTTTCACCTAGTTTTTTCTCAGTTTGACTTTTTCTCACTCATGGTCGAAAGCATGATGTAAATTGATGCAAATTGATGTAATTTGATGTAAAAATGATGAAAAATGACTTAAGGAGGTAGATACATCATGTATAGGTGGTTTTAAACTAAATGAATCAGTTTCCTAGGTTTTAGAGGCAAGTTGTTCCACTGCCTATTTTTTAGTTCTTAGTTTAGATTTTGTTGAAACAGCTCCTAAACTCATTAATTCAACCCCTAAAGGATAGCATGGGTGGCTTTTTTCCTATATCTAGTACTTTTTCAGTCATTTTAAAAGGTTTGACTGTTATGAATGCTTGAAGCATTATTGTACATTCATCTCTGCAGTTTGGTAAGGAAATAGACCAGGGTTTGCAGCATTTTGTGGGATTCTTGTGGCAAGGTGATTTAGTATTGTTTTTCCTTTTGTGATTCAAGTTTACATGTGTTCACGTGTGCCATCATCTCTCTATTTTCAACTTAACTAAATGAATTAAGTATAAAGGTGGAAATCATTGATGTTGTAGTGCTCTACCTTAGGGTTTGTTTAGCTATACATGTTTTCTACTGTTTGAGGAGGACTCATGACACTCCCATGCCCTCTTCAACTCCTAATCAGTCTTAATACTCTCCATTTCAATTAATTCAAGATACTAAAGCATTTGCCTACCTCTCCCCATAAAAACCTCTGCAAGACTGAGTCCATTCCCTGGACCCAAAATTGCCTTTCACATTTGATCCATCAAACCAACATAAAATTCAATCAAACTCCTCCAAACATATACCTTGCCTAAAATTAGTCTTTACATCAGTCATCTCAAGCCTCACTTGCTATATTTTCCTGAGATTGACAAGGAGAGAGTCCTCTCCCGACCTGGTAGGGCTAGCTACCAAGTTAAGCATGGTTTGATGTTGCCCTAGACCTGCCTTTCTCAGCCTGAGGTAGATTTAGGCCATAACATATTGGCGACTCCACTGGGGAACGTAGTTTTATGTTCTTCAGCAAAATCTATCAAGTTTAGATCTGATTGTTGATGGTGAACAACGATCAGACATCGGAAGGCTGAAATCGTTCACCTGGAGACACCAGTGTCTAAGAATCCCAAGGTTCAGACTTTTTATGGCAAATCTACTCTTCAAGAATCAGTAGCCTGAAGAATTTCTTGGTGAATTCATTGCTATCAAAATGGTTTCACTGGATCTAAGGTATGCTCCCATGAGCTGAGATCACATTCCAGGTTTTCCAAATAAAATTTTGAAGGTAGATTGGCAAAGGAATTTGCCTATGTTTAAAGATGATGATAGGAATGATGCTGCTTTACATATAGTTAGATTTCACATGCATATTCGCAAGTTGAAGGTTGATTTTCCTGAAGATTGCTTGATGAAGATATTCATGGCCACTCTGGAAGGTGAAGCCTGATCTTGGTATGAAAGTTTTCTACCTGCTTGTATTTACTGTTTAAAGGATTTTCATACCATGTCCTTTGAAAGGTATAAATAATCTTAACCATCCTTGAATTTAGTTCAAAACTGTTGCAGACATGCTTATTGTTTTATTGAAAGTATTGAGAAAGTTGATGAAGATGATAACTTCATGGATGATGAGATCTGTTAGTGTCGGTATCTTCATCCCTCCGTCAGAGATCAAATCCTCTTGTTGCTTTTCATATTAGGTGTCCCGCCTAGTCAGTTGCATTCCATTAGGAGAACAGATCATCTGACGGTAGTGGCTTCTTCTTCAGTTTCCCTCATGTCCTTTACCTGCTGGCCCATGTTTATTCATCAAAATCATATACAGTCACCTTTTTGTCTTTAAAATTTCAAGAGTCATTCTTCTAGGGTTTCACTGCCATTAGGTCTAGGGTTTCATCAAATAGGTTTTCAAAATGTCCAATAATAGCCAACAAGCACATGAGGAGGTTCCAGTACCAATAAATTTCACAATCAAGCGCTCAGAGATGTATTTTTCCTCAAAACTTTGTTTTGAGGAAAAACAGAGCATTTTAGGTTTTATTATATAAATTCATGTAATTTCAATTCTTTCATATGTAAATCAGTTCAATGGCAACTCTGGTCACTTTCCCTAGCCTCAGTAGCTCCAATCCCCTACCAAGCAAACAAAAAACAAGTCATTCAGTTCATCAAAGAGCTCAAATAAAGTCAAAAGCTCAAAAAACAGAGTTAAAAACTCAAGTCATATTCCAAACATTGTAAAAGTGGGTTTTTATGAAACAAAAATTAAAGGTCCTTGTATACAAATGATTTCTTCAATTTAAAAGCTCATTTCCATCCAAGCAACAAAGTGTGAGCAAAGGAAGGCCGTGTTTGAGCAAAAGAAGTGAAATTGGAGAGAAAACTTCCCGAAGTCAGAGGCGCAGTGCACTGGGTGAGAGGCGTGGCGCATACATCAGGTGCAAAACATAGGGCTACGATTTCTAGTGCAAATTTCAACTAGCACGACCCACTCAGGAGGTGCGGCGCATTGGGTTTGAGGTGCGGTGCATAGAGCTGCCAAGCCCGATTTCTTCAACAACTCCCTCAAATCGCCCAAAACGCTCAAATATTTTATTGTGCAAGTAAGTCACAATCTCTTCATTGCTAGTGAAGGAATTTGTCATAAAGTTTATGGTGGATTGTGTAAAGAAAAATCAAACCCTACTTCCTTGCCATTTCTCAAAGAAACTATTGCTTAGGGTTTGAACTTATCATTTTGCTGCCAAATCTATTTCTGCCACTTCTTCATTTTTTTTCACTCCCTCACTCATTTTCCCAGTTTATTTCCCCATTCCCTAACTCCCATATTCCCAAAAGTCATCTACCCCTATCCCCAAATCCCATTGTCCCAAATCCTAAATATAAATTCCCAAACCTAATTGTTGTCCCTAAAACTCCTATATCACTCCCTAATCCCCTATTTCCTTAACTCAACCTTGTGCTGACAGTTCCAAAATCCCTCATACTCTCTCCCTCCACAGTCCCTCCTATACTTTCCCATGGTGGCAGAAAATTAAAAAACACCATAATGCTCCTACTACTCATCAAGAAAACACACCCAATAGCAGAGATGGAGTCTGATCCTTCATATGATCATGAAGAAGAGACACACAGTGACTCTCCTACATAGGTACATGCACCAAGGAGGCCTCATAAGGGTGGCAAACACATACGAGAGGAACCTACTACCCTTGCTGAGCTACAGGCCTGCCCTCTCACCATGGCATGTTTCCAGCACCAGTCCTACTATGAGTTCTGTGAGATGGTTGCTAGATTTCAGTTTCACCATGAGTTGGCCCGTTTGTTTGCGCTTCATTTGCATGATGGTCAACCCACTCTAGCTAGTGTAACATTCACTTTAACACCGGAATCTATTTCACTAGCAACTGGTATTCCTAACATTGGAGAGCAATGGAACAAGAGGCAACAAATTGATAGGAAACATTATGAACCATACATCAAGCTTGGTTATTTGAGACAACTCAGCAAAGTTTTTCCTTTTCGGTACCTGAAGGATTCTTATGCTCCTTTGATGAAACTGATAATGAAGTATTTCAGTTGTGAGGGTCAGTTTTCATGTTTATATGCCTATCATATCAGGTTGCTAATGAATTTTACCAGGGTAAGGATGATGAACCTCCCTTACTTTATGTGCCGAAACATTGAGAAGATGACCACCCTAGTACAGCAAAAGACTCCTTAGCAGCAGTTTAACAGTATTTACCATTTTACTCTCATTCAGATTGTGGTCATCCATCAGCTTGGTTTGCATGGCATCACTTGGGAGGACTTCATTTCTTGTGAGTTCTTCATAGCTCCTGAGGGACCACCAGAGGCTTTACATGAGACAGGTGGACCTTCACATTAGCATGAGGGTCATGAGACAGAGACCGCTCGTATGCCGGTGTTTGTCACCTATCGAAAGGGCACTAGACGGTTATTTGCAGCAGCAAAGCGAGTATTATCTCCACCGGGGGTGGAAGGGGTCTCGCTTCCTTCATTAGCACAGTAGGTTCAGGACAAAGCTAAGAGGCCATTATAGGATTAGGGACCATCAGGTGAGCAGGAGATTGAGTTCATTCTCATTGAGGGTGATGATATTGATTTGGGCCCACAAAGCTCAAATATCAAAGAAGTCATCCAAGAGCAGCAGGCGGACATCAATGCCTTGTCCCTCAACTTGGAAAGAGCTGAGTGGATAATAAAATACCTGGAGCAAAGAAATAAGTAGCTTCAGGATCAACAAGTGATTATGGAGTTGCAAAACATTTGGGAAAACCGCCAACCAGCCAAAAGAAGGTGAAGCTCACATCGCTTGAGCAAGAGATCAATGCCGATCGAGAATCTCGGCTTGAAAGAGCTAATACCCACTTAGAGAGATTGTTGGAGAAGGCCAACAAGGATAAGACATTTTTGAGGCATATGGCTTATCATTACATGGCGAGAAATAAAATTTGCAAGGCAAGAATTAGGAGCTTAAAGGCAAAGTTGAAGAGGGCATCAAGGAGGCGAAAGGAGCATGATAGACTTCAGATATTAGTTGAGGCTTCCTTGGCCCAACACAATTCTTGATGGAGAAGACTCAGCCCAAATTTCAAACAATTTGGGGCACCTTTTGCATTTTTGGAACTTTTGGCACAAAAAAAAGAGTTTTCTGCCCTATGCGTCGGGCCACCTGGCACTCGCTTTTGATAGGAGATTCCAAATGACAAAAACTCAGCATTTTTGGATTTGGCATGAAAAAATATTCTTTCCTACCAATGGCCAAGAAATTTGGACAGGTTTTTAGCCCACATAAAGGTCAAAAACACTCAAAAAATGACCTTACTGCCCCTATTTTGACACACAGGAAGCAATGTTGGTAGAACTGATGTTTGGAGGGGTAAATGGAGGCAAAATTCAGAAATTCTACTTGGGTTGGAAATTAGACAGGTAGGCCTTTCCAACAAGGACACTTTAAAGCAGATTTTGACACCGGGAACACCTCCAACCGTGGCTCCAAATAGGCACTACGCATAGAGAAATCAGCATGATGCATAGGGGAAATTTTGCTCAATTTAACCAAGTATACTCTGTTTTTCGCCTAGCTTTTTACAGTTTGACTTTTTCTCCTTCTTAATGTCAAACTTGTGATGTAATTTAATGTAAATGGATGGATCATCATGTAAATATGTCAAATTTTCACTTATGAAGGTAGATTCATCTATCAAAAAGTTGTTTGAAACTGAATGAATTAGTTCCCTTGTTTCTAAAGGCATGTTGTTCCACTACCTAATTTCTAGTTCTCAGTTTAGAATTAGTTGGAACAGCTCCCAAACTAGTGAGCTCGACCCTTAGAGGCTAGGATGAGCTATGGTTTTTCTATATTATGTGGTTTTTTAGTCATTAGCATGGTTGGACTTTTGAGAAAGCCTTGAGCTTCATTGTATACTCTTATCAGCATTTTGGCTAAGGAATTGAGACCAGGGTTTGCAGCACTCCTTAGGATTCATGTGGCATTTTGTTTTGGTACAATGCTTTCTTCTGTATTTGTGAATTTACTTATGTGTTATGTATGTCATTATCTATCTTGTTTCTTCTTAACTAAATCAAACAAGAGTGAAGGTAGAATCCATTGAAATTGCAGTGCTCTACCTAGGGTTTAGTTTAGTTTCTTGATGTTTTCAGCTGTTTTAAGAGGATAGATGGATTTTCTTGCCCTCTTCAGCTCCTCACCTATCTGATCTATCCATCTCATTCAATTTGAAGTTCCAAATCAGTTGCCTACCTTGCCCCATTGAGATCTCTGCAAGACTGAGCCTCATTCCCTGCACCCAAGATCTACCTTTCCATTAGAGCCAAAAAAAATATCATTTCATTCAATCAAACTAATTTACACACATACCTAGCCTAAAATCAGTCAGCATATCAGTCATCTCAAGCTCTCAGTGATCATGTTTTGTTGAGATTGACTGGGAGAGAGCCCTCTCCTGCCCTGGTAGGGCTAGCTACTAGGTTAAGCGTGGTTTGATGTTGGCCTTGGATCCTACCTTTATCGACCTAAGGTAGATTTAGGCACTAACATAGTGGCGACCATACTGGGGAAGAAATTGTTTGTTTGTTAGTGTTCATCGTTTTATGCACTACAGACAGAGTCTGAAAATTAGCTAGGTAGCCTTCCAAACGCTTTTGCTTTGCATTAGCACAAGTATATTAAAGCTACTTCAGTCAATCTCCGGTCTAGTCTTATAAATGGAATATCTAACTTGAAAATTACCCCAGTACATTTGATAATTCTAAGCTTATGGATGATAAGTTTAGAATTTGATAGGCTGAACAAGTTTCTCATGTCCATTTGATATCTTGGAAATAATAGCACACTGGCTTCCAGAAGATATACTAGAGCAAATCTGGATCTTGATCCTCCTCTTGTGTATGAAAATCCCAATCTTATTCCAAGAATCCTTCGTCAAGAAAGTTCTGTGATTCCCGTGTTCAAATCTCATTCATGCCCTATGGTTTTTGAGTATCTTGAAGATCTTGAGTTTGATGAACAATTTGATTTGTCGTTGTTTGAGATGAAATCAGAAAGTGTTATTGTTTCTACTGTCCTTAATCCAGAGTTTGCCTTGAAATTGAAAAGGCCAATAAATCAATTGATGATTATATCTTGAAACAACTCCAAAATTCAATTGTGGCTTCAAACATCGCTGATTTATTAGAGTCTACATCTGTAACCCTTGGGTCCTCCGTGATTGCATCTAGCTCAAAAATTCCTACCGAACCGCCTTTCATTCCCACCATCCACGTGCAACCTTCTATCTCTGATAAAAAATCTGCAATGGTGTCACCTCCGTCTACTCCGTCTACCCCTCAAACATCTAAAATTTCTTCGCCTCCACACACACCTCCTCATATACCCCATACATCAGTTGTACCCACTCCCCCAACATCTCCAAGGCCAATTGCAAATCCACTAAGAGCAATGGCTGCTTGTTTTGCACCCCTTGTGCCGCCTCAAAATTTAGATGATATGCCCGCCGATTATCAAAGTAAAATTCTATTGTTTGATGGCACTCCTCACAATGTTATTTCTCAACAACATGTGGACAGGATGGTAGATTTCTTCGATCTTCATGAGATTGATGCAGAAAATGTGACAATGAGACTGTTTTAACAAACCTTCGGTGGTGAAGTGAGGAAATGGTTCAGAGCTTTGCCAGCTGCAAGTATCACTACATTGGCCAATCTGCAAAGACAATTCTTGGATCACTTGGAAGTGAAGAAAAATCCCCTTCAGATCCTTTCCAAACATGAGAACATCAAGCGGAATGTTGGTGAGTCCGTCCAAGGTTATTGTATCAGATTCAACTATGTTTACAATGCAATTCCTGATCATATAAAGCCACCTATGGGGCTGGCCTTTATTAAGTTTCCGGATGGTTTCATTCCTGGTATGGCCTATCAATTAAGAGAAAGAGATACACCCACTTTGGAAGACATGCAGAAGATTGCAGTCAGCATTGAAGCAAATTTGCTTGCCAAGAGAGCTAGAGCAAGAGCTAAAAAGAAAGTCACAATAAAGGAAGAGGTTTCCACTTCAGATCAAGTGCTTTGGAAGATGGAGCAGATGTTTGATAGATTGAAAATCGACAAGCCTAAACCACAAGTCAGAAACCCCAACTTCCGTGGTCAGTAGCAACCACAATTTAGAATCAAATAAAGAGAGCAGCGAGCACAAGATCAAGCAGTGCAGCAGCAGGTGAAGACTCCCTTACAGAAAAAATTTGTACATGGTCCACAATTAGATGAGGAGGAGAATGTAATTGGAGACGAGAATCATTTCTTTACACCTTATGATATGCCCATATTTATCACTGAAGATGAGGAGTACTCCGAAAATTCAGTTGTACAAAGGACGAAAATTTCATTTTGGCAAATGAGACAGTTCTTGAGGAAGAGTTTGATGAATAGCAAAGAGGATATATGAATGCTTTATCAGCCCAGTAGCGACAATATTCCCTCAGAAGTAGAGATGTGCCCATAAATCCAATTCAGAAAATGAAGGAGGTAGCAGTGTCAAGGAATGATCCTCCCATTGTGCAGAAAAAGGGAAAAGAGATGGCTGATCCTATCACCAACAAAACGCCATCAGTAAGTGAAAGATCCAATCAGCGAAGTGTGTCAAAGGAGAAAACCTAAAAGAAGGATGTTTCAGCAAAAGAGGTAGAAAAAGTTTCAGTTTTTAACTTAGAAAATGAAATTGCTAAGTTAAAAATATCTATTCCTTTGACTGTATTGATGAAGAACAGTAATTACAAAGATCAGGTTTCTAAGATTCTGAATTTAGATCCATCATCCAATATGGTGAATGTGGAGGATGATAGTCCTGAGTTGATTTTTGGTCTGCATTGGAAGGTTAGTCTCGAGATAGTGATGTAGCTCCTCTTTACATCAGTCTTAGGGTGCATGACTATGTGCTACACAATGCTATGTTTGATTTCAGAGCCTCTCATAATCTCATGCCTAAGGCCATCATAGAGAAATTGGGATTGGATATCACTAGAAAGTATCATGACCTTTACTCTTTTGATTCCGCCAGAGTAAGGTGCATTGGTCTTATCAAGGATTTGGTGGTCAGTTTGGATCAGATTCCAGCTAAAAATGTTTTGATGGATGTGGTTGTGGCAGCTATACCTCCTAGATTTGGCATGCTCCTTTCCAAATCTTGGGGAGCAAAGATTAAAGGGACAATGCAGCTTGATTTCTCCTATGCTACCATTCCCATGTTCAGTCAGATGAGGAAACTATATCGGGAACAAAAGATGAAGTATATGATCACTAGCAAGGATAAACTGGTAAATCATCCAATCAACTATGTACATACTGATTTAGAATCATTTGTTTTGTATTCAGATATCTTTAATGATGTAAGTAGCCAAGAAGTTGAAGTAGAATAAATTCCCAAGATCACTGAAAATTTTAGAGAGATCTTAAAGCAAGAAAGAAAAAGACTTGATAGTACTGCTGAGCAATCAGCCTTCTGACAGCAACAACATATTGATGGACAACAAGGAAGAGAAATAGATCAAACTGAATTTCAGCATTTGGAAGAGGACGAAGCAGGCCTGTGGAACATGGATTTTGATGGTGCAGTAGAAAGGGAAGGTGATGGAATTGGAATTTGGATACACAACCCTATTTTCACCCCAAACAAAGTGCCAAGAAATGTAAGCGTTTGCTCTTATAAACTAGCTTTTGACTGTTCAAATAATGAGGCTGAATATGAGGCTTTAATTGCAGGTTTGAAAATTCTTAGAAAATTGAATGCTAAAAGGATTTCAGTGTATGGTGAATCTGAGTTAGTTATCAAGCAAGTGAAAGGGGAATACCAAGCTAAGCATCCTCGAATGCGAGCCTACCGCAATGCGGTACTAGATATTTTGAGAGTATTTTCAGATTATACTTTGACATGTGTCCCTCGTGTTCAGAATGTCATTATGGATTCACTTGCAACAGCAGAAAGTAATTTGAATATTCCAATGAATTCAAACAACAAGTTTGAGATTCATGTGAAACATCGCCCAGCTATCCCCGACAATCAAAGGTATTGGCAAGTGTTTCAAGATGATGATGAGATCGATGAATTTCTGCAAAATGAAGGTAAATTCAAAGACACTTCTATTGATGTAGAGTATGATGATGGTGAGGTAGATATAGAAGTCAATTAGATGGAAGTTTTGCAGCTGAAAGACAACATCATTCCTAAAAATATAATACCTTTAGAGGAGTTGTTCGATTAGGATGATGTGGCTCGAAAACCAAGCTTGCTGCCAACCGAGAAAGGAGTTAAGGATGTGAACATTGGATCAGTTGAAAATCCTAAGATGGTAAAATTATCAAAGGTGTTGCCTCCATAGGTAAAAGCAAAGTATATCAGTTTGTTATCCTCTTTTACTGATGTATTTTCTTGGGATTATTCAGATTGAAGGCATATGATACAAGCATAATTCAGCATATCATCCCGATCAAACCAAATCAAAAGCCTTTTTGTCAGAAGCTAAGAAGAATAAATCCGAAGCTGCTGCCCTCAAATGAGAAGGAAGTGAATCAGTTGTACAAAGCTGGTATTATTGTCCCCATAAGATTTTCATATTGGATTTCAAACTTGGTGCCCGTGCGCAAGAAACTAGGTGAGATTCGGCTATGTATTGATTTCCGAAATCTGAAAAAAGTATCCTTGAAAGACAACTGTCCATTGCCTAAGATGGATCACATACTTCAGAGAGTAGTTCGAGCATCCCACATGTTGCTACTTGATGGTTATTCAGGTTATAACCAAATTCTAGTCCATGAGGATGATAGAGACAAAACAGTGTTCACCAGTCCGTGGGGAACTTTTCATTATGCAAAGATGCCTTTCGTATTGAAAAATGCTAGTGCAACCTTTCAGCGGGCGATGGATATCACATTTGCTAATGAAAAAATGTCTTTCTAGTTGTTTATCTTGATGATTTGACAGTTTTCTCTAATTGAGATGAAGATCACCTTTATCATTTGAAGATTGTATTTCAGCGGTGTAGGAAGTATGGCATCTCTCTCAATCCAAAGAAAAGTTTGTTTGCCATGGATGAAGGTAAGCTTCTCAAGCATATTATCTCAAAGGAGGGCATCCGCATTGATCCAGCTCGGGTGGAGGCCATTCAAAAGATTGATTTTCCATGAAGTAAGAAAGAAATCCAATACTTCAATGGTAAGATAAATTTCTTACATCACTTTGTGCCCAATCTTGCAGAACATTTAAGGGAAATCACAAACATGCTCAAAAAAGATAGTGTAGTGAGATGAACTGAGGAAGCAGTTAAGTCCTTCAATTTAGTGAAATTGGCTCTTTCTTCAGCTCTATTTTTTATCAGCCCAGACTATACTCAATATTTTATTTTGTTTTCCTTTGCCTCGGATCATACTATGGCAGCAGTCTTAATGCAGAAAAGAGACCAGCTTGAGAAACCAATTGCATTTTTTAGTAGAACTATAAGGGATGCAGCACTAAACTATAATATTATTGAAAAAAAGGCCCTTGCTTTGGTAAAGGCATTGAAATATTTTCGGGTTTGTATTTTTCATTCTCATATCCTTGCTTATGTCCCTAACGCTGTTGTTAAGGATGTATTAGTGCAAACAGATCCGGAGGGGAGAAGAGGCAAATGGATTGCTGCCTTGTTGGAGTATGACGTGGGAATCAAACCAACAAAGCTCATTACAGGATAGGGGCTGGCTAAAATAATAGTTGAGTCAAATTTGCATGCCCTAGACATTAATCTCATTACTGCTATGTTCGAGGAAGATGAAGAGAATCTGCCCGCTCAGGTATCAAAATTTTTTCTGCTTTCTCCTTGGTATTCAGACATTGTTTATGTACTCCAAAATTTGTCATCACCACTAGGAATGGCTAAGAAAAAGAGTAGGACCCTGAAATTGAAGGCTGCAAAGTTTTGTATCATGAATAATGCACTCTATTGGAAAGACCCCGGTGGTGTCTTGCTCAATTGTTTAGTGGAGGAAGAGGCAAAACAAGTTATGGAAGACTTTCTTAAAGGAGATTGCGGAGGCCATCTTTTCTGGAAGACAAAAGCCAATAAAATCTTCAAAGTGGGGTATTATTGGCCAACTCTTTTTTCTGATGTGTACAAAACAGTAGAAAGCTACCATGAATGTTAGATTTTTCAAGGTAAGAGGAAGTTGCAACCTTTACTTCTCAAACCCATTGAAGTAAGTGCTCGATTTCAGCAGTGGGGTTTGGATTTCATTGGTGAGATCCATCCTTCTTCTTTAGCATAGCATAATTGGATTCTCACAACGATGGATTATTTCACCAAATGGATTGAGGCGATTCCCACGAGGTAGGCCACTGATTCGGTAATTATCTCATTTCTTGAAAACAACATTTTGTCTCATTTTGGCTGTCCCAATAAGCTAATAATTGACAATGCAACAACCTTTAAATATAAAATAATGATTGACTTTTGTCATAAATATCAAATCACTCTGGGGCACTTGACTACTTATTACCCACAAGGCAATGGATTGGCAGAATCCTCAAATAAATCTCTTGTCAACATTATCAAAAAGACGTTGGAAACTAATAAGAAAAGTTGGCACAAAGAGCTGGTCAATGCACTTTGGGAAAATAGGGTAAGTCAAAAGAAATCCATAGGAATGTCTCCTTTTGAGCTTGTGTACGGTGTGGACATAATCTTCCCGACCTCTCTGGCAGTCCTGGTGGTCAAACTCCTACAAGAAATAGGCAGTGAAGATGATCATATGCAGCAGAGAATCAATCAAATTATTCATTTGAAGCAAACTAGAGAGGAGGTATTTCAGAACACTTTCAAGCTGCAAGAGAGAATCAAAAAGATATATGATCGAAAAGTGAAGGCAGACAGGTTTTAAATAGAGGACATAGTTCTGAAATGGGATGCAAGGAACGAAGAGAAAGGTAAACATGGCAAGTTTGAAAATATTTTGAAAGGACCTTACCGGATCACTGCATATCGGGGCCAAAATGCTTTCCTTTTACAAGAAATGAATGGCGAAGACTATCCTGGTGGGCCGGTCAACAGTCGGCTACTCAAAAGGTATTATTTGTGAAGTGTTTTCTGCTATCATACCCATCATTGTACATACCGGTTTGTTTAAATTCCATTGCAAGTATGTACTATTTTCATTCTTCAGTTTGGGGCCCGAGGTGAAGGCTATAAAACTAAGGTTTGATTTCAGTTTTGTTTGGTTTGTTAGAGTCAGGTCTTTCAGTCAATTTCAGTCTTGAAAATGAGTCAGTTTTGAGTCACATTTCAATCCTGAAATTGAGTCATTAAGTCAAGAGTTTGGTTTTGGTCTACCAAAGTTATTGACTCCATAGCCCAATGAACGAAGGCACTGCCTGCTTTCCCAGAGATCTATAGTTCTTGGCACCTCCAAGGAGCTACAATCCCCATTGGAGCCAATGTTAGTGTCAGTATCTTCATCCCTCCGTCAGAGATCAAATCCTCTTTTTGCATTGGATATTAGGTGTCCCGTCTAGTCAGTTGCATTCCATTAGGAGCATGGATCATCTGATGGTAGTGGCTTCTCCTTCAGTTTCCCTCATGTCCTTTACCTGCTGGCCCATGTTGATTCATCAAAATCATATGCAGTCACCTTTTTGTCTTTAAAATTTCAAGAGTCATTCTTCTAGGGTTTCACTGCCATTACGTCTAGGGTTTCATCAAATAGGTTTTCAAAATGTCCAATAACAACCAACAAGCATGTGAGGAGGTTCTAGTACCAATAAATTTCATAATCAAGCGCTCAAAGATGTATTTTTCCTCAAAACTCTGTTTTGAGGAAAAGCAGAGTATTTTAGGTTTTATTGTATAAAGTCATGTAATTTAATTTCTTTCATATGTAAATTAGTTCAATGGAAACCCTGGTCACTTTCCGTAGCCTTAGTAGCTCCAATCCCCTGCTAAGAAAACAAAAAACAAGTCATTCAATTCATCAAAAAGCTCAAATAAAGCCAAAAGCTCAAAAAACAGAGTTAAAAGGTCAAGTCATATTCAAAACATTGTAAAAGTGGGTTTTAATGAAACAAAAATTAAAGGTCCTTGTATATAAATGATTTCTTCAATTTAAAAGCTCATTTCCATTCAAGCAACAAAGTGTGAGCAAAGGAAGGCCGTGTTTGAGCAAAACAAGTGAAATTGGAGAGAAAATTGCCCGAAGTCAGAGGCGCAGCACACTGGGTGAGAGGCGTGGTGCATACAGCAGGCGCGACACACAGGGCCTCGATTTCCAGTGTAAATTTCAACTGGCGCGACGCACTCAGGAGGCGCGGCACGTTGGGTTTGAGGCACGATGCAAGAGCTGCCAAGCCCGATTTCTTCAACAACTCCCTCAAATCGCCCAAAACACTAAAATATTTCATTGTGCAAGTAAGTCACGATCTCTTCATTGCTAGTGAAGGAATTTGTCATAAAGTTTATGGTGGATTGTGTAAACAAAAATCAAACCCTACTTCCTTGCCATTTCTCAAAGAAGCTATTTCTTAGGGTTTGAACTTATAATTTTGCTGCGAAATTTATTTCTTCCACTTCGTCATTTTTTTTCACTCCCTCACTCATTTTCCCAGTTTATTTCCCCATTCCCTAACTCCCATATTCCCAAAAGTCATCTACCCCTATCCCCAAATCCCATTGTACCAAATCCTAAATATAAATTCCCAAACCCTAAATTCCAAAGCCCTAATTGTTGTCCTTAAATGTTATAGACATTTTTGTGCCTTACAGCTCTAAGCATGAAATGTCCATAAACCAAGGGATCCTAAGTCCCTAAAGGTGTTGTTCCAGCTCCTAAAGAAACAAGGTCAACAAATTACAGCTTCTCCCAGAAGTTCTCCACCAGAAACTGCTCAGAACTAGTCAAATCAGGATCATTTCAGCTGCTCCACTAGCTAGCTGCGTTGCAAAGCACCCAAATACACTGGCTAGGTGTGTTTCAATGCACTTGAATGCACTACCAGGGTGCGTTGAGCGGGAAATGACAAGTGGCAGAGTCATTCCACAAGGTGGAGAGACAATGGAAGCTTCCGGGATCTTCTCCAATGACACTTGCCTCACTGAATTCGACCAGTGATGAGTAAGAGGCTCTCAGTCTCCAAGTGGAAGCAAGAACTGACAGAGAGAGGCCACTAATCAATTCATGAGCTGACTCATCCTCTTTGCATACATCTATATATGGATCCCTCACCAAGAGATCCGGAGGCTGGAATTTCGTACATTGCAGAGAATTGTTGTTGGTTTTGAGATAGATATTAGAGTATTGGGTGATTTATGCTTTGTTGGAGGTGAAGAGGGGATTCTATGTTGGGAGGTTGATGCTAGATCAGGAATCATTGGTTGTAACTCCTCCTGGATCTTATTTTTTTATCAATAAAACTATTTGAGTTTCTCCTACATGCTTGTATATCATTGATGTTTGTTATATTTGTATGTTTAGCTTAAATCTGATCCTAAGCTATTTATGAACATAAATCCATGTCTTTGTGTAGTTTCTTTCTTCTGTGATCTTACAGGAACTTGGTGAAGCTGGGCAAGTAAGGGAGCAGGTAGCTGGAAGCTATCAAAGAGGAGAGAGATTGGATCAAAGGACTAGCGCAAGACACAGGTTGGTTCATCCTATTCCTCTTCGTTTATAGTTCATAAAGGAGAATACAAGAGTAGTTTTCCCTGTTTGTTTCTGAGGTCACTATCACACCTCAGTGGGATAGGGTCGTTCTAAATAGACACTTTTCCCGTTAGCAAAATGGCGACTCCACTGGGGATCGTGTCTAATTAGTTTGTTTGTGTTTCTCCTATTGTTTGTTTCATAAACTTAGAAGTAGCGAATCGAACTGCATTTGCCATTAACAAATGTAAAGTAGACATCTGCTGCTTCAATCCATTCACTGGATCTGTTTATGATTTGAATAGCTGGTTCACAAATGATCTGATTACCCTTTGTGATAGCTCTTAAACCTTCATTAAATCAACCCTCTGATTGTGAATTACTGATTGCTTTTACCCGGCCAAAAACCATAGATTAAACTGCAAACCATGACCCAGAACCCAGATAGAATTCTCGTTTCTGCCCCAGCGCAGGTGCTATGAAGAGTTCCTGCATTTCAGCGCAGTTCCCGAGAGGGAAACCTGCGTTGCAATCCAGTTTCTCTATGTACCAAGTGCGTTGATCAGCTTAGCCCTGTGCAGCTGAGGTTCTTTGCTCATTTTTTCTAGTTTTGTCTCTGATTTTTGCAGCCTGTGATCAGTGTGTGTGTCTGTTTAAAAACCCCTTTTCTTTGCCTTAATTCCACCTTAGTTGTATAAAAGAAACTATTATTGTTTTTGTGTGTTTGTTGCATCATTTACAGTTTCCCATTGCAAAAGTAGAATAGCCATACTGTCGTCCTTTGATTTAGATCTGTCATAAGTGTCGATTTTGATCTTAGGAGAAAGTTTATTTGCTGTTGACAGTTGATTATGCTTTTACTTTTTCCTTTGGCTTGAATTTGTGAATTTCTAGTGTCGAAACAAGTGTTTACTTCAAAATCATAAAGTGTCGTAATCGTCTCTACCTTTTTATTTCGAAAAGAAGCTTGTTTGTGTTTTTCACTTGAAAACAAATTCAAATTTGTACAACAACTTTCTTTTTAGACATCAATATTAAGAAAGTGAAAAACAAATACATGCACATGTGCATTTGCATATTGACATTCTGTTTGGCTTGATTTAGGAAAAGTGCATTTACAGTGTGCTCTTTGCTCTTTGAGAAAAGATTGTGTCTTTCTTTTCCCCTTGTAGCTAGGATTTTCATTGCTCAAAAGAGATAAAAGCTTGCTTATCATCTTTAGATTGCATTTTAGGAATTACATCTACATCTCGTGGTGAACCCAAAAGGCAAACTTCATAAGAAAGATCAACCTAAAATAAATTCAATTAACTTAACAACGCTTTGTAACTTAACGCACAACATCTAGAGGTCTAGGCTAGAGACGTATTCCGACGTCGTAAAGCCTGGTAACTGTTGTCCCCACTAATGGTTGGGTGATTCCTCCACTTTGAGATGATAAGTGCCAGTATGGACTTGTGCTCCCACGTACCGTCGAGTATATATTGGGAGACCCCTATAGGCATAAAACCTTTATCCATAGGAAGCCGTGTCAGCCGTCCTACTAATCGCAATGCACCGAACACAGCATTCGGGAAGATTGACTGCCATACCGTAAAAAGTATTCTGCAGTTTTGCGATTGGTTTGGTACTCCCTCTACCTAGACCTCCAGAGCAGTCCCTTTCGTTCCTTTTCAAACTCCTTAACGGAAAAGGTCCATCTGAGCACTTGTCACTTCAGGCTCATTAAAAATCGAAGGAGACTAGAGTCATCTTTTGTTTTTTCTCGACTCTTTAAAACTGAAAAAACAAGTTGTGTCAAAGTGTGTTAAAATTTATTTTAAGCGAAATATTCATCCCCTTTTCCTACTTTGATCTTTGGGTTGAGAAAATGGAGCCTACCAACCAAGGAATTCCCCTTGGTTGAAATCCTAGTCCCTTCTCCTCTTGGGGAGATGTTGGTGCGCCCCATATGGCCACATTGTCGCTTCCAGGACTGACAATTGGCTTGCCAGTATGGCTCTTCTCAACCAATGTTGTTCAGAACACCACTATTCCTGAACAATCGAATCAGCAATTAGACGAGTCCAGAGTTACCCACCAGCCTTCTACTTCCTCTAATTCTTCCTCTCCTCCTTCCTCTTCGCTTGACGGGACTGGTAAAGCTAAAAGCCAAGTTCCTAAGGAGAAG
The DNA here is from genome assembly GCA_031772625.1 of Pinus tabuliformis. NCBI lineage: Eukaryota > Viridiplantae > Streptophyta > Pinopsida > Pinales > Pinaceae > Pinus > Pinus tabuliformis. The sequence continues at coordinate 564,463,633 of CM062810.1, forward strand.
AAGGAAAAGAAGAAGAAAGAGAAAAAGAAGAAGGAGCCAAAGGCGAATGGGGGAAAATGAGTGTCGTCTAACGAAAATCCACACACAGCACCGACCAGGCCTAAATCGCCATGTGTCATTTGCAAAGGAGACCACTTTCACAGAGATTGTCCTTGCATCCCCCGGATACTAAGGGACTGGTCTCCTCGTTTGCACAATTCGGTGTCATCAACCTCTGGTGATCATGTTGAAAGCACACTATCAACTAGTGAAAGTGAAGCCCCAAGACAAAAAGGGAAAGCTAGATTTCTCTGTAAACTGTGTGAAGGCAACCATGCCCTCCACTGTTGTCCCTTCTTAGATGAAGCTAAAAGAGTTTGGGATGATCGTCCGGTTTCACCGTTACGACTCCCTCCTAGATATAAAAAACTCTTGCCGAGTCCGTCACTAGTTGAGAACCCAGCTGGCCCGCTCAGGTGGTCGGCTAAAGCGCCTATCATTGAAGATAAACCAACTGAATCCATACCAGACGAAAGTCAAAAGGTAGAGGTGGCAGTTGACCCGGTCTTGCCTTCAAAGGTTCTATCTTCGGATGATACAGTCACTGAAGAGAACAAGGATGACACCGTCCAAATTCTCTTCATCAACATAGACACCGACAAACATGGGGGCAATCTACCCGTTCCTTTACCGCAGGAAGGAAGTTCGTCAGAGCTATACCCGGCCGTCTACTCGGTCCCACCTCCAAGCAACCTAGTTGTCTCCTTCGACTGGAATCAACTAGGCAGGCCCCGCCTACCGGCAAGTATACCATTCCGAATTATCGTTCAAATATATAGAATGGTCATGGCTGGTACCATCATAGATGAGGGGGCTTCTGTGAGTATCCTTTCCTCTACTGCTTGGAAATCGCTTGGTTCGCCATCGCTTTTGCCTGAGATGAGAAATCTGACAGGCTTTGATAAAGGAACCAGTCGACCTTTATGGATCCTTCCCGATGTGCCCATAACATTGAGAGGGAAGACAATTCACATGAACGTCATGGTAGTTCAAGGACCCCTGGATTATAACCTACTCCTTGGACGAGACTATATTTATTGCATGGGAGCCATTGTCTCCTCACTCTTTAGAGTAATGTGTTTTCCGCACGAAGGAAGAGTGGTCAAGCTCGTGGACCAACTTTCATTTCCCGGATCACGCATAGCAAATAGTCATATACCGTCCCTAAATGGTCTCTTCACACAAGAAATGTCTCAACCCCCAGTCCGTCCTTCCGATGAGCGTGAGTAATTCGGAGGGATATGAATGAAACCGAGGGGGCATGCATCCTGGTCTGCTTCGGCAGGAAAACTTCGGGTATAGAGTAGGTTTCCGCAGGAGAATATGACTAGTCTGTACCCCGTCCGTCAGTGGAAGAGGGGTTATTCTAGAATAAGATTCTCCTGTCAAAGTTATGTGAGTTGCGGGCATTGTCACTCACCTTTGTTTATTTCGAGCAACATCACTGAAGAAGTGTTTTGTTTACATCGTAAATAGAACAATCTTTGGGTAACCTGTAAGAGGTAGGCCTCTCCTGATAGAACAAATGTTTTGTCTACAAATTGAGAGGTAACCTTGAAACTCTGTTTTATACCTAGGGGCATGCAAGCCTTTTGGAATGCAAGCGAAGAGCGACTATTTATTTTTTAAATTTATAGGACCTCTAACCCTTTAAACTCGTAGGATTGGTCGTTTCCTAACTTGCATAAAGAAAGGATATGAGGCAACACTCGAAAGATTGTTGCTTTTATATGAGACATTCTTATCATATGACTGGATTAATCGAGTAGTTTTAGCGCATAGTTCAAGCTCGTTAAAAAATAAACATAAGACCGAGCAAATGTTTCCACCCGCGTTTAAGCTCGTTAAAAAATGAACTATCCCCCCGGTAAATAACCACCGTGAATGAAGCATTTTCAGCCATTAAATCCTTGGTTGTGTTTGCACCGTCACCTCCACTTTTCCATTGGCCGATCATTCACCTCCATTTGATTGTTTACCCATTTTGAGGAACAGCTGCGAAGAGTGATTTCACTAAGCCATCCTTGTGACACTGCCGTGATTGGAAAATTCCAAACCTTACCTAGAATCAACTGCTACCCTTTTTATCACTCGTTCCTCAAAAGACGAGTCTTCTTTAAGCTCTTTTCTGCTGACTCGTAAAATATGAAAAGATTGCCGAGTTTTGGCCTTCCAGCTCGTTAAAGCGACAGGAAGTGCTATCCCTCCTCTAGATTTTAATCTTTTTGGACCTGAGGGATTATTGCACAAAAATATCGAGCGCTTGTTTTGTTCAGCTCGTTAAAGCTAATCGAAAATTCATCCCTTCTGTATTGTTTTATACTTTTTCGGACTTAAGGGATTAGATGACGAAAAAGGAATTTTGGAGTTACCTTTACGTACCTTTTCATACTCTCTAAAAATGAAAAGGACCGAGTTATCGTTGTCGTTAGACTCATTAAAAAGATTAATAACGACAAACTTGTCTTTAGGAGAGAACGAGTTTCACTATCGCTAGGCTCGTTAAAACATAGCGATGGGTTTGCCCGAAAGGAAAATTATAGAACAAGCATATGTTATCCTCCTCAAGCTTGACAAAAATAAAGAGGTACTGGTCAGCAATGACTGGGGAAAAATTGGGAAGAAAACTCAAAGAAACTTTATTGGTAGCAAGTCACTCTTGAACATGACACTTCCACTCCATGCCTGAGTCGGGTTGGGTTGTTTCATTCACCGGTCACATCACCATGGTCACGCCATACCATCCACATTTGGGGTAAATGCTACCAATCCATCACATAAGTGTCACCGACATGTTCAAGAGAAGTCATCCAAAGAAGTCACCCGTGTCCCATCCACTACCATACATTATACTTCATTCTTTCATGACCGCCACCCTGAACCATATATCACCAGATCGTTTTCACCTCCATCAAAATCATTTTCTCCATTCCGTGTCATTGATGTGGGACTCATTAAGGCCCTCGTTTGACGGATCGCTTCTTGTTGACATCAGTTCATTATCCAAGAAGTTGATCTAGGAACAACCCCTTCAGTACTTTGAAGCTTGCATGCCTCAATGGCAAGTTTCTCAGTCGTGGAGACAGGTATACATAAATGACCTTCGACCGAAAGATTTTGCGTGGTGTTCGACGCCAAGTCCTTTATTCACACCACGTGAATTGTACTGCAGTACCTTGAGGGTCATTATCATTATCGGTGATTCCTCTCGTGCTTGTTAACAGTTTACATCATTGACTGGTAATCAAGCGATCTCTTCCCATGTTCGACTTCAAAACATTTCTCACATGGATCGACTTGTACTTCGAGTGAAGATCAGACGAGATTGAAGACCCTGGATCTAGTTTCATCCATCCGGGCTACGATATATATTCAGGAAAAATAAAGACATTGAAATGTACAACATTGCAGCACAGATAATCATCCTACCAAAAGGATGATGACTTCATCAGAATCATCAATCTACCATCAGATGATTGTCTATACTATGTACATGAAAATGAATTTATAAAGCTGAGCATGGGAATGCCCGCCTCAGCTAGATCATGAAAACAGTATGAAGATAATGTATTGTATTGTATCTTATTACAGGTCTCCTCCCAGCATTGAAAGAACTTCGGATCCTCCTAATAAAGCATTTCACCCGATAAACGACCTCATACTTTAGGGGGCAACTGTTATAGACATTTTTGTGCCTTACAGCGCTAAGCATGAAATGTCCATAAACCAAGGGATCCTAAGTCCCTAAAGGTGTTGCATCCTGGTCTGCTTCGGCAGGAAAACTTCGGGTATAGAGTAGGTTTCCACGGGAGAATATGACTAGTCTGTACCCCATCCGTCAGTGGAAGAGGGGTTATTCTAGAATAAGATTCTCTTGTCAAAGTTATGTGAGTTGGCGGGCATCGTCACTCACCTTTGTTTATTTCGAGCAACATTGCCGAAGAAGTGTTTTGTTTACACCGTAAATAGAACAATCTTTGGGTAACCTGTAAGAGGTAGGCCTCTCCTGATAGAACAAATGTTTTGTCTACAAATTGAGAGGTAACCTTGAAACTCTGTTTTATACCTGGGGGCATGCAAAACTTTTGGAATGCAAGCGAAGAGCGACTATTTATTTTTTAAATTTATAGGACCTCTAACCCTTTAAACTTGAAGGATTGGTCGTTTCCTAACTTGCATAAAGAAAGGATATGAGGCAACACTCGAAAGATTGTCGCTTTTATATGAGACATTCTTATCATATGACTGGATTAATCGAGCAGTTTTAGCGCATAGTTCAAGCTCGTTAAAAAATAAACATAAGACCGAGCAAATGTTTCCACCCGCGTTTAAGCTCGTTAAAAAATGAACTATCCCCCCGGTAAATAACCACCGTGAATGAAGCATTTTCAGCCATTAAAGCCTTGGTCGTGTTTGAACCGTCACCTCCACTTTTCCATTGGCCAATCATTCACCTCCATTTGATTGTTTACCCATTTTGAGGAACAACTGCGAAGAGTGATTTCACTAGCCATCCTTGTGACACTGCCGTGATTGGAAAATTCCAACCCTTACCTGGAATTAGCTGCTAACCCGTTTTATCACTCGTTCCTCAACAGGCGAGTCTTCTTTAATCTCTTTTCATCTGACTCGTAAAATATGAAAAGATTGCCGAGTTTTGGCCTTCCAGCTCGTTAAAACGATCGGAAGTGCTATCCCTCCTCTAGATTTTAATCTTTTTGGACCTGAGGGATTATTGCACAAAAAGATCGAGCGCTTGTTTTGTTCGGCTCATTAAAGCTAATCGAAAATTCATCCCTTTTGTATTGTTTTATACTTTTTCGGACTTAAGGGATTAGATGAAGAAAAAGGAATTTTGGAGTTACCTTTACGTACCTTTTCAGACTCTCAAAAATGAAAAGGACCGAGTTATCGTTGTCGTTAGACTCGTTAAAAAGATTAATAGCGACAAACTTGTCTTTAGGCGAGAACGAGTTTCACTATCGCTAGGCTCGTTAAAACATAGCGATGGTTTTGCCCAAAGGGCAAATTATAGAACAAGCATATGTTATCCTCTTCAAGCTTGACAAAAATAAAGAGGTACTGGTCAGCAATGACTAGGGAAAAATTGGGAAGAAAACTCAAAGAAACTTTATTGGTAGCAAGTCGCTCTTAAACATGACACTTCCACTTCGTGCCTGAGTCGGGTTGGGTTGTTTCATTCACCGGTCACATCACCATGGTCACTCCATACCATCCACATTTGGGGTAAATGCTACCAATCCATCACATAAGTGTCGCCGACATGTTCAAGAGAAGTCATCCAGAGAAGTCACCCGTGTCCCATCCACTACCATACATTATACTTCATTCTTTCATGACCGCCACCCTGAACCATATATCACCAGATCGTTTTCACCTCCATCAAAATCATTTTCTCCATTCCGTGTCATTGATGTGGGATTCATTAAGGCCCTCCTTTGACGGATCGCTTCTTGTCGACATCAGCTCATTATCCAAGAAGTTGATCTAGGAACAACCCCTTCAGTACTTTGAAGCTTGCATGCCTCAATGGCAAGTTTCTCACTTCCGGCGACAGGTATACATCAATGACATTCGACCGAAAGATTTTGCGTGGTTTTCGACGCCAAGTCCTTTATTCACACCACGTGAATTGTATTGCAGTACCTTGAGGGTCATTATCATTATCGGTGATTCCTCTCGCGCTTGTTAACAGTTTACATCATTGACTGGTAATCAAGCGATATCTTTCCATGTTCGACTTCAAAACATTTTTCACATGGATCGACTTGTACTTTGAGTGAAGATCGGACGAGATTGAAGACCCCAGATCTAGTTTCATCCATCTGGGCTGCGATATATATTCAGGAAAAATAAAGACATTGAAATGTACATCATTGCAGCACAAATAATCATCCTACCAAAAGGATGATGACTTCATCAGAATCATCAGTCTACCATCAGATGATTATCTGTCCTATGTACATGAAAATGAATTTATAAAGCTGAGCATGGGAATGCCCGCCTCAGCTAGATCATGAAAACAGTATGAAGATAATGTATTGTATTGTATCTTATTACAAGTCTCCTCCCAGCATTGAAATAACTTCGGATCCTCCTAATAAAGCATTTCACCCGATAAACGACCTCATACTTTAGGGGGCAACTGTTATAGACATTTTTGTGCCTTACAGCTCTAAGCATGAAATGTCCATAAACCAAGGGATCCTAAGTCCCTAAAGGTTTTGTTCCAGCTCCTAAAGAAACAAGGTCAACAAATTACAGCTTCTCCCAGAAGTTCTCCACCAGAAACTGCTCAGAACTAGTCAAATCAGGATCATTTCAGCTGCTCCACTAGCTAGCTGCGTTGCAAAGCACCCAAATACACTGGCTAGGTGCGTTGCAACGCACTTGAATGCACTACCAGGGTGTGTTGAGTGGGAAATGACAAGTGGCAGAGTCATTCCACGAGGTGGAGAGACAATGGAAGCTTCCGGTATCTTCTCCAATGACACTTGCCTCACTGAATTCGACCAGTGATGAGTAAGAGGCTCTCAGTCTCCAAGTGGAAGCAAGAACTGACAGAGAGAGGCCACTAATCAATTCATGAGATGAATCATCCTCTTTGCATACATCTATATATGGATCCCTCACCAAGAGATCCAGAGGCTGGAATTTTGTACATTGCAGAGAATTGCTGTTGGTTTTGAGATAGATATCAGAGTATTGGGTGATTTATGCTTTGTTGGATGTGAAGAGGGGATTCTATGCTGGGAGGTTGATGCTGGATCAGGAATCATTGGTTGTAACTCCTCTTGGATCTTCTTGTTCTATCAATAAAACTATTTGAGTTTCTCCTACATGCTTGTATATCATTGATGTTTGTTATATTTGTATGTTTGGCTTAAATCTGATCCTAAGCTATTTATGAACATAAATCCATGTATTTGTGTAGTTTCTTTCTTCTGTGATCTTACAGGAACTTGGTGAAGCCGGGCAAGTAAGGGAGCAGGTAGCTGGAAGCTGTCAAAGAGGATAGAGATTGGATCAAAGGACTAGCGCAAGACACAGGTTGGTTCATCCTATTCCTCTTTGTTTATAGTTCATAAAGGAAAATACAAGAGTAGTTTTCCCTGTTTGTTTCTGAGGTCACTGTCACACCTCAGTGGGATAGGGTCGTTCTAAATAGAAACTTTTCCCGTTAACACTAAAACTCCCATATCACTCCCTAATCCCCTATTTCCCTAACTAAACCCTGTCCTGACAGTTCCAAAATCCCTCATACTCTCCCCCTCCACAGTCCCTCCTATACTTTTACCTTGGTGGCAGAAAATTAGAAAACACCATAAACCTCCTACTACTCATCAAGAAAACACACCCACTAGCAGAGATGGAGTCTGATCCTTCATACGATCATGAAGAAGAGACACACAGTGACTCTCCTACAGAGGTGCATTCACCAAGGAGGCCTCATAAGGGTGGCAAACACATATGAGAGGAACCTACTACCCTTGCTGAGCTACATGCCTGCCCTCTCGCCATGACATGTTTCCAGCACCAGTCTTGCTATGTGTTCTGTGAGATGGTTGCTAGAGTCCAGTTTCACCATGAGTTGGCCTGTTTGTTTGTGCTTCATTTGCATGATGGTCAAGCCACTCTAGCTAGTGTAACATTCACTTTAACACCAGAATCTATTTCACTAGCATATTCCTAACATTGGAGAGCAATGGAACAAGAGGCAACAAATTGATAGGAAACATTATGAACCATACATCAAGCCCAGTTATTTGAGACAACTCAGCAGAGTTTTTCCTTTTCAATACCTAAAGGATTCTTATGCTCCTTTGATGAAACTGATAATGAAGTATTTCAGCTGTGAGGGCTGATTTTCATGTTTATATGCCTATCATATCAGGTTGTTGATGCATTTTACCAAGGTAAGGATGATGAACCTCCCTTACTTTATGTGCCGAAACATTGAGAATATGACCACCTTAGTATAGAAAAAGACTCCTCAGCAGTAGCTCAACAGTATTTACCATTTTGCTCTCATTAAGATTGTGGTCATCCATAAGCTTGGTTTGCAAGGCATCATTTGGGAGGACTTCATTTCTCGTGATTTCTTCACAACTCCTTAGGGACCTCCAGAGGCTTTGCATGAGACAGGTGGACCTTCACATTAGCATGAGGTTCATGACACACAGACTGCTAGTATGCCGGTGTTTGTCACCTATCAGAAGGGCACTAGACAGTTATTTGTAGCAACAAAGCGAGTATTATCTCCACCCGGGGTGGAAGGGGTCTCGCTTCCTTCATCAGCACAGTAGGTTTAGGACAAAGGCAAGAGGCCATTACAGGATGAGGGACCATCATGTGAGCAGGAGACTGAGTTCATTCTCATTGAGGGTGATGATACGGATTTGGGCCCACAAAGCTCAAATCTCAAAGAAGTCATCCAAGAGCAGCAGGCGGACATCAATGCCTTGTCCCTCAACTTGGAAAGAGCTGAGTGGATAATAAAATACCTGGAGCAAAGAAATAAGTAGCTTGAGGATCAGCAAGCGATTATGGAGTTGCAAAACATTCGGGAAAACCGCCAAGCAGCCAAAAGGAAGAAGCTGAAGCTCACGTCGCTTGAGCAAGAGATCAATGCCGATCAGGAATCTTGGCTTGAAAGAGCTAATATCCACTTAGAGATATTGTTGGAGAAGGCCAACAAGGAGAAGACATTTTTGAGGCATATGGCTTATCATTACATGGCAAGAAATAAAATTTGCAAGGCAAGAATCAGGAGCTTAAAGGCAAAGTTGAAGAGGGCATCAAGGAGGTGAAAGGAGCATGATAGAATTCCTATATTGGTTGAGGCTTTCTTGGCCCCACACAATGCTTTATGGAAAAGTCTCACCCAAAATTTCAAAAAATTTGGGGCACTTTTTGCATTTTTGGAATTTTTGGCACAAAAAACAATGTTTTCTGCCCTATGCGCCGCGCCACCTGGTGATCGCTTTTGATAGGAGCCTCCAAATGATAAAAAATCAGCATTTATGGATTTTTCATGAAACAATATGCTTTCCTACCAATGGACAAGAAATTTGGACAGGTTTTGAGCCCTCAAAAATGTCAAAATCACTCAAAAAATGACCTTACTGCCCCTATTTTGACACACAAGAAGCAGTGTTGCGAGTACTGAATGTTGGAGGGGTAAATGGAGGAAACATAAAACAATTCCACTTATTTGGAAAGTAGACAGGTATCCCTTTCTAGAAAGCACACTTTGAGTGAGTTTGGGCACTCGGAAGGCGTTCAAAAGTGGCTCCAATTAGGCGCTATGCATAGAGAAATCAGTGCGGTGCATAGGGGAAATTTTGGTCAGTTTGACCAAGTATACTCTGTTTTTTCCTAGCTTTTGATAGTTTGACTTTTTCTCCTTCTTAATTTCAAACTTGTGATGTAATTTAATGTAAATGGATGGATCATGATGTAAATATATCAAATTTTCACTTATGAAAGTAGATTCCTCTATCAAAAAGTTATTTGAAACTGAATGAATCAGTTCCCTTGTTTCTAGAGGCATGCTGTTCCACTGCCTAATTTCTAGTTCTCAGTTTAGAATTAGTTGGAACAACTCCTAAACTAGTGAGCTAAAACCCTAGAGGCTAGAATGAGCTATGGTTTGTCTATATTATGTGGTTTTTCAGTCACTAGCATGGTTGGACTTTTGAGAAAGCCTTGAGCTTCATTGTATACTCTTATCAGCATTTTGGCTAAGGAATTGAGACCAGGGTTTGTAGCACTCTTTGGGATTCATGTGGCATTAAGTTTTGGTACAGTGCTTTCTTCTGTATTTGTGAATTTACGTATGTATTATTTATGTCAATATCTATCTTGTTTCTTATTAACTAAATCAAACAAGAGTGAAGGTAGAATCCATTGAAATTGTAGTGCTCTACCTAGGGTTTGCTTTAGTTTCTCGATGTTTTCAGCTGCTTGAAGAGGATCCATGGCTTTTCTTGCCCTCTTCAGCTCCTCACCTGTCTAATCTATCCATCCCATTCAATTTGAAGTGCCAAATCAGTTGCCTACCTTGCCCCATTGAGATCTCTACAAGACTGAGCCTCATTCCTTGCACCCAAGATCTACCTTTCCATTAGAGCTAACAAAAATATCATTTCATTCAATCAAACTCATTTACACACATACCTAGCCTAAAATTAGTTAGCATGTTAGTCATCTCAAGCTCTCAGTGATCATATTTTGCTGAGATTGACTAGGAGAGAGCCCTCTCCCGACCTGGTAGGGCTAGCTACCAGGTTAAGCGTGGTTTGATGTTGGCCCTGGATCCTACCTTTCTCAGCCTGAGGTAGATTTAGGCACTAACAAGATCATGGAAACCCTATATGAAAATCCATTTTAGCAGCATAAAGATAGCTTAGAGGATACTTATCAAGATGTGCAGGAAAATCTGCAGCAGAATCAAGATTTTAGTACAATGGAAAATGATGAAAGAGAAGGGATTATTTTAGATCTGTCCATAGAAGAAAATAGTATGCAGGAAAGTCAAGTTTCAATTTCAAAATGTGATAAAGTCAAGTCGACTATTTTAGAATCTCTAGATTCAGATTGTGATCATCAAGAGTACGTTGTTCTGAATCCCATGAAGGAGAGCTCTGTTATTGAGATTGTCTGGAAAGAAGAAGACAAAGTTATTGATCCAAGTGTTCTCATTTCATTAGAACAAAGCCTTCATGAGGAGGTAATTCAATCCTTTTATGAAAAAAAAGATGAGATCTTTGTTCAAGTAAGTGAAAAATCTTCTTTCGATAATTCAGTGGTAAATGATAATTTGATTGCCATCTCATATGAGGATGATCAACAATGTTTTCAAATTTCAGAAGATTAGGGAATTGAGGACTGTCAGTCAAGTTTTTCATGTTTTGAAATGTTATTTCAAGAAGACAATGATTGCTTGAGCAAAAGAAAACAAAAAGTCTTATCTCCTCTGTCTAAAGATGAAATAGATCAACTCCTGAAAGGTCATGTTACAGCCCAAGCTAATGCAGGTCTGCAGTGTGCACCTGGTCAAGAAGATGTTGGTGAAACTTCTTCCACTTTTGAAAATGATGACAGTCTTGAAATTAGATTTATAGATCAGCGAACAGATAATGTTTTCTTTCATGAAGATGATAGGGCTGTCATGTTTGATAATCTTGAAGATTGTTTTCTGTTTGATAACGAATTAGACCATGAAATTGAGGAATATGAGCTTAACAGAGACAATATGTCAGAATTTCTCATGCTCAAGGAATTTACAACCAAAACTCGCATTTTAGAAGCTTATACCTCTCTATGCCTTCCTATCACTCAGCAACCAGTTGTTCTTTCAGATCATAATGAAGGGAGTACTTGTATTTTTGCTGTTGGATCTCAAGACAAGCTAGTGCTTTAGGATTTTCAAGATCCCTTTGGCATTATTTTGCAAGAATTAGAGAAGATAAATTTTTCCTGGTTCATTAGCATAAGCCTTGGTTTCAGTTGTTATGGTGAGTTGCCTACATGTACGTCATTCTGCCTACTCGGGGAAAATGAGAGAAGAATTTCAGTATGTAGCCATCTGTTGGATTGGTTACATTGGAAGGCCCACTTCACATGATTGTACATATTTCATCAGTAGGTAGGTCGTTTTCATCATGATTTGAAGCCCTCAAATCTCAATGGTCTGCTGCCATTTAAAATCTTTGTAAGTACTTGCTTCAGTTAAGTTAGTCTTGAGTCATTTTTTGTTTTAGTCAGTTTAGTTTTGAGTCTACATATTGGTTTAGCTTGTAGAAGTTATTGACTCCATTGCCAAATGGAAGAAGGCACTGGTATGCTCTCCCAAAGGTCTGTGGTTCTTGGCACCACCAAGAGCTACGATCCCCATTGGAGCCCATGTTAGTGTCGGTATCTTCATCCCTCCATCAGTGATCAAAATTTCTCTTTTTGCATGCATATTAGGTGTCTCATCCGATCAGTTGCATTCCATTAGGTCATGGATCAATTGATGGTAGTGGTCCATTATCAAATTTCCCTCATGGTTTTTACCTGCTAGTCTATTTTCACAAGTTCAGGTCATTTACAGTCATATTTTGTATTTAGATTTGCAAAAGATATTTTTAGGGTTTTAGGTCTCATTAGGACTAGGGTTTGTCATCATAGTCTTGTAGAAGCTCAAAAGTGGTTAGCAGGCACATGAGGAGGTCTAATAAGGTCTCAACATTAAAAATTTCAATAATGACATGCTCAGTAATTGATTTTTCCTCAAAACCCTGTTTTGAGGAAAAACAGAGTTTTATGTTCTATGTATAAAAATTTCATGTAATTTTAATTTTCATATATGTAATAAGTTCGGAAATGCAGCCCTGGGTCACCTTGCAAAAGCTCCTGCACTCCAGCTCCTGCAAAAGAGACAAGAAAATCCAAGCATTAGTCCATCAAATGTAAAAAAGAGAGACAAACTGCAAAATAGAGTTTTTAAAAAACAAAGTGAAAAAGCAAACTTTAGAAAGTGGGTTTTCTAAATGAAAAAATTAAAGTCAAAAGGTATATAAAGTGTTTCTTATGTTAAAAACTTCACTTTTGCTCAAAGAGAGAAAGAAGGGAAATCACATTTTTGAGGCGAAAGAAGGGAAATCGCAGCAAAAATTAGAAGTTTCCCTAGGCGCGGCACACCTGGGTATTGGTGCGGCACACTTGCCCTGCACGGTGCACAGAGCACGAAAAATACAAAGGAACTTGAATTGGCACGATGCACTTGTTAGGCGCGGCGCACATGGGTGTTTGCGCGACGCACCAGTCTGCCAAGCCTAAATTTCACTCAAAGAATCTTCTAAAGCTCCAAATCTTGCAAACATCATTCCTCTAGGTAAGTATAGCCTCCTAATTGCCATAGCAAGACATTTGATCATCCTTGATGGTGTTTTAATAAGTGCAAAATCAAACCCTAATTGCTACACAGTTATATTGCAAAAATTGTCTAGGGTTTTGAATTTTTTTCATTCTTGCTATTTTACTCCCTTGCATCATTTTCACATCCCTCTCTAATGATTTTCCTAATTTCATTTCCCTTTTCCTCTCTCACTTACACTCATCCTACCTCCTATCCCTAAAACCCTAAAACCCTAAGACATGATTTCCACCCCAAACCCTAATCCTCATTCCCAAAACCCTATCACTCCCTAATAACCCTACAGCCAACATCAAAATCCCCCATTCATTAGTCCCACTCATCAGTCCCATTCGTCAAACAACAGTCACCTATTCTTGAGATAAAATCTCTTCATACTCATCATTTTACACCATACATTGGCAAATATGGAAATAGATTCAGCTTATGAAAGGGATGAGGAAACTGTGAGTGATTCCTCCCAAGAGATTCATGCACCAAGAAAACCACATAAGGGAGGAAAACACATCCAGGAGGAGCGCACTACACTCACAGAGTTATTGGCTTTTCCTCTTGCAGTAGAATGTTTGAAACATCAGTCTTGCTACCAGTTTTGTGAGATGGTGGAAAGGGTGAAATACCACCATGAGCTTGCTAGACTATTTGTTCTCCATGTTCACAATGGCCAAGCCAATTTAGTAGGTGTTACCTTCACTTTGAAACTTGAAACTATAGCGGAAGCAATAGGTATTCCTAATGTGGGTGAATAGTGGAACAAAGGACAACTTGTGGTCAAAGAGCATTATGAGCCTTATATCAAGGCTAGTTATCAAAAGCAAAAAAGTAGGGTGTTTCCTTTCATATACCTACATGACACTTATGCTCAACTCATGAAGCTCATTATCAAATACTTCAGCTGTGAAGGGAGATTTTCTCGATTATACACTTATCATGTTAGATTATTGATGCATTTCACTAGAGTGAGGATGATGATCCTCCCCTATTTCATATGCAGAAACATTGAGAAAATGACCACATTGGTGCAAATAAAACCTTCTCATCAACAATACAACAACATTTATCACTTTGCATTGATCAAGATTGTTGTTTTGCATCAGATGATCTTGTTGAATGTTTCATGGGATGCTTTCATTTCACATGAGGTTTTGTAAAGCCCTCAAGTGACCCCATCAGTATTTCAAGAGGCAGGAAGACCTTCAAATCAGCAAGAAGTTCATGAAACTCAAACTACAGGTGTGCCAGTATTTATCACTTATCAAAAAGGCACAATGAGATTATTTGCAGCTGCCAAATGAGTAATATCTCCACCTAGGGTGGAAGGGCTCTTGTTTCCTTCATCAGACCATAGGCAAATGCTATCTTCACCCGGGGTGAAAGAGGCTTTGCCTTATTCTTCAGCAAAGTAGGTACAAGATAAAGGGAAACAACCATTGCATGATGAAGGGCCTTCTGAAGGTCAGGAGAGATATTTCATTTTGATTCAAGATGAGGATACTGATTTGGGCTCCCAAAGCTCAAAACTCAAAGATATCATCAAAGAACAAGACGCTGACATCCATGAATTATCTCTTAACCTTGAAGGAGCTAAGTGGATCATAAATTAGCTTGAGCAACAGAACAAGCAGTTGGAGGATAAGTAGAAAATCATGGCACTACAAAAAATAAGGGAAAATAGGCAAGCAACAAAGAGGAGGAAAGTCAAATAGACACCAATTGATAAAGAGATTGATGCTGACCGGGAATCTTGGGTAGAGAGGGAAAATATGCACTTGGAGAAGTTTTTTGAGAAAGCCAATAATGAGAAAAAGATGTTGTGGCACATGGATTATCACTATTTGGCATGAAACAAGATTTGCAAAGCATCGATAAGGAGCTTAAAAGCCAAGTTGAGGAAGACTTTGAGGAGCAAGAAATAGAAAGATAGGCTCAAGATCTTGGCTGAAGCTTCATTGGCCCAACATAGTACTTGATGCAGATCACTCATGCCAAATTTCAAGATATCAACAAGCCCACCTGGACAAAATTTGGTGAAGGGGAAGGCGTTCAAATGCAGCTGGGACAAAGCGCTACACACAGAAAAAGTGGCGCTACGCACAGGATGAAAAAGTGCCAATTTTGCTAAGAAAAACTCTGTGTTTCGCCTAGTCTTTTCTCAGTTTCACTTTTTCTCTCTCATGTCAAACTCACGATGTAAATTGATGCAAATTGATGTACATTGATGTAAAAATGATGAAGATTGACTCAAGGAGGTAGATACATCATGTATATGTGGTTTTGAATTGAATGAATCAGTTTCCTAGGTTTTAGAGACAAGTTGTTCCACTGCCTATTTTTCAGTTCTTAGTTTAGATCTTGTTGAAACAGTTCTTAAACTCATTAATTCGACCCCTAAAGGCTAGAATGGGTGGTTTTTTGCCTATATCCAACACTTTTTCAGTCATTTGAAAAGGTTGGACTCTTGTGAATGCTTTGTGCATTATTGTATATTCATCTCCGTAGTTTGGTAAGGAAATAGACCAGGTTTTGCAGCATTTTGTGGGATTCTTGTGGAAAGGTGATTTAGTATTGTTTTTCCTTCTGTGATTCAAGTTTACATGTGTTCATTTGTGCCATCATCTCTCTCTTTTCAGCTTAACTAAATGAATCAAGTGTAAAGGTGGAAATCATTGATGTTGTAGTGCTCTACCTTAGGGTTTGTTTAGCTTTACATGTTGTCTACTATTTGAAGAGGACTCATGACACTCCCATGCCCTCTCCAACTCCTCATCAGTATTAAGACTCTCCATTTCACTTAATTCAAGATACTAAAGCATTTTCCTACCTCGCCGCACAGGAACCTCTGCAAGACTGAGTCCATTCCTCGGACCCAAAACTGCCTTTCACATTTGATTCAACAAACAAACATAAAATTCAATCAAACTCCTCTGAACATATAGCTAGCCTAAAATTAGTCTTTACATCAGTCATCTCAAGCCTCACTTTCTATATTTTCCTGACATTGACAAGGAGAGATCCCTCTCTCGACCTGGTAGGGCTAGCTACTAGGTTAAGCATGGTTTGATGTTACCCTAGACCTGCCTTTCTTAGCCTGAGGTAGATTTAGACCATAACAACTATATCAGATTTTCTTGCAGGTACTTATTTCATGTAAGTTTTCTTCACTAGTTTTGGCATGCATGGAATATGCATGTGGGTTATTGGTCATGATCTATCACTGGTATGGAGGATTTCCTGGATTGGCAGTGGATTTCCTAACCTTACCATTTCCTAGATAGCCACGGGGATTGTGGGTTCATCTCCATTGTTTTGTTTGGTTGGTTCTCATATTTCCTTAGCTTGGGTTGCGTTATTAGTTCCTCGGAGCCCTGGTTGGACAAACACTCTGGAGTACCTATAGCAACTTGGTTTGAGTGACTAGTCCTAGAAGCCTTGGTTGGGAAAATACTATGGAATCCCTTGGTGAGTTGAGTTAATAGTCATAGAAGCCCTGGTTGGAGAAATTCTCTAGAATCCCGATGACTTTTATGGGTTGAGTTATTAATCCTGGAAGCCTTGGTTGGAAAAAACGCTCAAGAAGTCCTAGAAGGCTTGGATGGATACCAATCTAATGATGGTTTTGTGATGTCCGACCATGAGGTGGAATCACTATTTGATCAGTTGAGGTGGATGGCCCCTCGCAGCACTAGATGGTTTTGGATTGATGTGTTCTATGAGATCCCACATTCATGCTTGGAATATGGCATGGGAGTTAATGGATGAAGAGAGATCTGGCTTAGCCATTCTATGGTTGCGTGGAACATGGATGTCCCATCCTGGGTTTGGATTTTGCATCATTAACGAAATTTTATTTCTCCTTGTATTTATATGAGCATTCAGATGGATTATATGTAGTCTATATGGTTGTACTTTCATTGGTATTTATGTTTCTGTTCTGCTGGTTATTTGCGTGTTTTATAACATGAGCTATGTATGGCTGTCATCATGTTTTTACTTGTAAATGAATGCTAAATGTATCTATGACATAATGGATGGAATGGAAGTTAATGCTCTGAGGCATCAATTTTTCTGAGTGACTCTCAACTAAGTATGAGACCCTTATGCTTACATATGTTATTTACACCTGTATTTTCCAAATTCGTGATATTTTTGACGAAATGCCTATCATTTCTAGTAGGGATATAGTCAAGATCTTAATGAAGTAATTTCTTTAGTACTATCATTTCCATGTTATTTTATTATTTTGAAGATGTGATTCAATTCTGGCCAATGAGTTATACTCTAGGCTTGAAAATGTGGCTCAAATATAGGGGACACTGGCACAACACTGACAAAAAGAGTCCTTGAACACTGGCAGAGAGGTCCGTGAGAGCGTGCAAAGGTCCTTAGATGTCAGCATGCCTATAGCATGTAGACTAATGGGGTTTAAGTTTTCCAAAATCTTAGTGGGACCCAAGGACTCGTTGGCATAATGGTTGGATTGGTTCTTGAAAATCTTAATGTTGATGTTGAATGTTTGTATGGTGTGTGTTCATCAATTCCACTTCATTAACATTACCTAGGAGGTTGAATAATATCATTGTGTCCTCTCATTTCATGTTTAGCTTGGCTGGACAGTCACTTCGGTAGATGTGGGAGGAGGGTGTTGCAGAAAGAAGCATCATAATCATTGCAAAGTGGACATAATATCACCTCTCCTTCTTGATTTATTCTTGAAATTACGTTTTCTTGCAATTGTAGTAGCAGTCATTTGAAAAACTCAACAGTGCAAACCCACATAGGGCCACTAAAAAACTAGGGCACTAATTGGGGGAAATCCCCCCAATCGTAAATAAAACCAAAACTAGGGTATGAAAAACATGAAAAATAAAAACAAGAATGTTGGTATATGGACTAACCAATATTGCACCATTTGTAGAGAATATAGACATTATGCACATAATTTACCTCAACTCCCAAAGTCGAAACATATGAGAGAGTCTAGCAAGAAGGGGGGAGCAAACCAACATTGAATGACCATGCAAAATCCATTTCCCCGTAAAGGAGTTGTAGTTACTCAACATGAGGCTCGTCATCCTCATTTGAACTACCCCATCTTTGATTTTGATATTGTTTGGAGAAAGACATGTTGAAAATGACACCAAGAAAGATTCTAAATTAAATTTGGCTTGAATTAAATTAGAAGAAAATTGTAATTTGACATCACATGACAAATTGTATGAGTTAAGTAAGTTAGTTTGACTTAGTTTGTTCAGTTAATTTGAGTTGAGGGTCTAACTTCGGTCATGGAGGGTGGCTCCTACTTTATAGGAGCCCTTGTAGAGTTTATTTTGAGATGTAATTGATTAATTCAGTTTATCTGAGTTAAACTTAGTTTAACTAGTTCCAACAGTTGGAGGAACTAGTGGAAGGTCAAAGTGTGGAAGTGGAACTTCAACCGCACTTACTGATCAACCAAATAACTGATAAATCAACCATAAATAACTCATTCAAGTATGATATGTGAGTTACCACATTGAGATTGGAGTTCAAGGGACGTATGCTATCAATTGTATAATCGTCCAAATTGTACAGGTGGTGAATTCAATCAGAGGAATGCCTATGATGGATAATTAAGTATTGAATGGGGATTTTCCTAATTAGTAGGAGCTGATTACCAAAGGAAAAAACGCAAGGAAATAGGGACTTAGGTAAGCCAAAATTTTGTTGAGTATTAGCCTAGGCTTGTCTAGGAAGTAGTGAGACAAATAGTGATAATGTAGAGGTTGCTCAAGCTTGAGCAAAGAATTGTAATCTTCTCATATTTTCTGACTAACGCAATATAAGGATAGTGAGGTTTTTAGTTGTAGCTTTTCCCAAGAGATCATTGTGTAATGCTTTGATTGAATTATTTATCTTGTATGCTTCATGATTTCGTGATCATTAATTATTTTCGTGGTTGGTAGAGTAGATTTAGGTCTATTTTTCTAGTAAATTACAATTATCAGTTTGAATCTACAAGGAATTTCTAAATGGTATCAGAGCTGAAATCACAATAGAAGAGAAGAATATGAGTTTGTACTTGCAGGAGGAACGAGTTTTGTAGATCTCTTCTCTAGAGCTAGCAACTAGATTAGGACGAAGTTCTATGGTTTGAGGCTAGTGTATTCCCTTGAGGATAGCTCGAATTACATTTCCTGGAGAGACCAAATGGAAGTAGCCATGGAAGATAATGGATTGAAGGATTTTAGTGATAGGGACATCTTGAAACCATCTCGAAATGGTGCACATGATCTAGCAGAGTGGAAGAAGTGTGTAGAAAAAGAAAGAAGGATCCTACTAGAAGGAGTTTGAGATGATATTGCATCGAACCTTTAAGGTAAGGTGACTCTATATGGAATATGGAAAGACTTGACAAACTTGTTTTAGAACAATGGTGACCATAAGAAATTGACACTAAATGAAAAGATCAAGAAAATCGAGATGGAGAAGAGTGACACAATACCACAATACTTAACTAGGTTCACCTAATGTTTTAGTTGCTATGCTGGAAGACTGTCACTATGATGTGATATTTAGAAAAGGAAAGGATTTCCTTCGACACATAGCCACATGAAAAAGTGAAGAGGGTTGGGGTTCAGGTGAAGAACCTCTAAAAATTGGATGTAGAAGACTGTGCTATTTTGAGCATAAAAGTAGATGAGGTGGAGAGCAGAGACATCAGTGAATTATAGCACATGCAACTTAGCCATTTGCACAATGGAGCTTTGAAGATCACGCATCAGATTTCTACAGGACTTACCAAGGGTACACTAGATTATAGAGATACATGCAATGGGTGTACATTGGGGAAGTACACAAAATCCACCTTTCATGATAAGCACAGTTAAGCGTACGCGATCCTTGAAAGAGTTCACTCAGATGTGTGTAGACTATTCTTGACAACCTCGATGGCCAAGCACATGTATTATGTGATATTTGTTGATGTTTTGTCACATAAGTGTAGGATATTCTTCATGCAAAAGAAATACTGAACATTCTCAAATTTTTGTGGGTTTAAAGAACTTGTTGAGAAATACACAGGTAGGAAATTGAAGGCTCTCAGGAGTGATAATGGTGGATAATATGTGTCAAATGAATTCAAGAACTTCTATGCATAAGAATGGATTCAATGAGATTTAATAGCACCCCATAACCCACAATAGAATGGGGTTTTATAAAGAAAGAACAAACATATTGTAGGGGTTGCATGAGCGATGTTCCATGATCAAGTCCTACCATTACACTTGTGGACTGAATAATGCAACACAATTGTAGAAAAAAAGTCCTCATTGGTTTCTCGAGATGAATACACCTTAGGAAGATTTTTCAGGTAAGAAACTAGATGTGGCACATTTCAGGCTTTTTTTCTCATCCATTTACTGTCATGTTAGCAAGGATACAAGGAAAAATCTAGAAACAACAATAGAGTTGGGAATATTTGTGGGGTACAATGATACACCTCACAACTATCAAGTGTACCTTCCATCTCACAGGATGACATTTTTTGTAGAGATGTGAAGTTCGATGAAGGGAAAGCCATGGAATGTTCCATTGAGAGGGAGGTTCAGTGTCATGTAGAAGAGGATCTTTTTGCTCCAAAGAAACAACATCAGTGGGTTGTGGAGTAGCCACAAATAGAGGAGGAGAGAGTGGAAGCACCCATTTATGCAGAGACATCTAGAGATGGAAGGAAGCACACCGGAGAGGTTGATAGGTTGATGGATGACGCTAGAGAGAATGTGGGAGTAGGCACATCACAGTACAGGCAGAGGAGGTCACGAGATTGTTACACTGGCTACATGGCTCTTATGAACGAGAGTGTAGAGACTAAGCCATCCTCATTCGAGGAAGCAGTGGAGAAACTAGTATAGATTGATTCCATGGTAGAGGATTATGACTCCATTATTAGGAACAATGCTTGGTAAGTTGTCCCAAGGCCAAGGGACAAGTGAGTTGTAGGATTGTTGGCTTAGTGAGTCCTGATCTAGGTTCAAATTTTTTTTTAACAAAATAATCCCTACACTACTGGCCCTTTCAGAATCAATCTACAAAGTGCGGACTGAAGTCTCACCTGAAGCAATATGGGGAGACGCTAGAACCAAATTTCCACATCCAAAGATTAGTGTAATGTCATTTTATGCCCTAAACCTGCCTTAGCGTAGAATGATAAGCCTTTAGGGCTTATCAATATGACTCCCTTTAATCAACCTCTAGACATTCACGAAGGTCTATGATTGTCTTTCGTGGACCCTAAATAGGTGAATCAACTACTTACATGACTCTGTGATTACTCTTAATCTTGTATTTATCCACATCATCCTAAGCATTGAGAACTTCAACATGTAATAAGATATGCTTCGCATAAACAGTTAATATTAAGTGCTTTCATATAACAAAATCAATTATGTAAAGTTGTGCATTAGTACAATATTACTTCATAAACCCATCATTCATTAAAAACATAAAGGCACATTCATTCATAACATAAGTATATAGACAAAACGTAGGAATTTCTAGAATAATCTCTTTATTAATAATTCAATTCTACTTACAGACTCACGACTTCCCTGTGCACTTAGCTGCAAGGGTCTACAAACTCAGTTGTAGACTCTACTCTAGGCCTCTACACACACAACTACAGAGCCTCTCTTCTACTCTAATACTTCTTCTCTCTTCCTCCTATTGACCCATTACATTCGTCTTCCTCATCGATACTACTTCCTTAAACATCCTAAGACACACCTTTTTATACAATCCCATGGTCTACAGACCATGGGTAGATATTCAAAAGCTGACTCAACTTACATAAAATAAGGGTAAAACCCTTTATGACACTTTACTATCTACGCGCTCCATGACCACAACTTGCGGAGCTTTACATTCAATACAAAAAAACTTGGGCTTTTTCCCCAAAACTGACCCTAGGGGACCCTGTCGCAACAGGCCCCCAACACAAAGATCGTGACTCACCCTCGAGTCACTCTTCTGGCATGCATATCTTACTACAGAGACCTCCCATCTCTACTTGTGCCACTACTACCTAGGCTGCGCTATGCATGGCTGCTTGATTGATCTGCTCCACCAGATGCTCTGTTGTTGGTCCCGCATTGTCTTCCTTATTTTTTTGCTGCATGCTCTGTAGTCTTTCCAACTTCTCCTGAATGTTTTCGAAGATAATGTAAGCCTTATCCAGCTAAGGCCACAATCTAGCCTTGAAGATAGCCTCTTTCCTCTACGCTGCTTCCACTTGTTCAAGTAGCTATTTCGCCTCCTGCAGCTTGGTTAATTGTTGTGCTATAGCAATGACGTGCATCGTCACTCTCGCTTCATCATACTGATACAACAATTGACATGCTTCTGTATTTAACCTCTTCAGGTTAGGATCTTCCTATAGAGCTATGACTACCTCCATGGATTTCTCGAAGAGCACGGTGCAATCCACCACTACAGCATCCACTGTTGTGACTCCATCCTTTACAGCAGCTTCGTGTTGTTCTCTAATCTCTGGCGGAGTTGAAGGATGTGACTTCAACTCTAACTCTATGATTTTTAGATTCAGTTCAAACTGAACCTTGGCCACTTATATCTTAGCGTTGCGCACACCTATAGCCAACTTCCTGATCTTCGCCTCCAATGGCGCTTCCTCCGGGATATGTAGTTCAGTGACTGTTCTGCATGCCTCAGCCACCATGGCTACAAGTTGGTCGTTTTGCGACTGAAATTTCTTCTATGCCTCCAGCATTGCTGATTTATCCACGAACATTTGTTCATTGTTGACTGTGTACTCTCTTAATAGGCTCAACGCATGCTACTCCCAATCCTTACCCTCTACTATCACACCTGCTTGAAGTGTGTGAAGAAAATCGCTAGGGAGCATGACGAAGTTAAGGCCAATATTCTTCAAAGAGTTCACAATAGCCTTGTCAGTGGCCACCTCCATGCTCAAAGCTCCATCATCCAACCTGACTTCCCAGAGGTCCAACGACTGAACCATCTTTGTGGCTTGCATGGTTCCCAACACCAAGCTTGTTGATGTAGCACTGCTCTCTCTTGCACCTGCCTGGATTCTAGTCATCTGGATCTACATCTTGTGCCAACCCATCTAGATGGTGCTTAATGCCTACATTTGTTGTTGCTTAAACTGTTGTAGTAGTTCTGCGGTAGTGTTGTTATGCTCCTATAATAATAGGTGTCATATTTCATGATTGATTGGTTGTGCTCTATAATATGTTCATCCTTTCCTTGTTGCAAAGGTTTCCATATTATAAAAAAAATAAAAAATGTATAAAATATAAAGAGGGTATGCCCTAAAAGAAAAATCAAGGGTAAAATAAGAATAAAGTGGTCAAAAGAAAAATGAAAAGAATTGAACCCAAAGCAAAAAGACCAGGAAAGTGTGCAAGCCCAAAACGCCACTACTATTTTATTTTTGCAATAATCTGATTGTGTGCAGTTTGTTAAATATTGCCACAGTTGATGAATGGCCAAACAACTCAATCTTGGCCAGTTCATGTTTCAATTTACTTGTTTTAGAAAAAGAGAATAATAATCTGTCCAAACTGTTCAATCTTGGCAGATAAATAATTAGCTAGAGAAGCAAAGGAACTCAATTGCTTAATCTGAGTCCTTGGAGGAAATAAGGGTAGATTTAGATAGGTTTATCATGTAAAGAAAAGAAAAGCTAAAAAAGGGTCTGCTAGTCCAAATGCACCAATGGAAAGGGAAGAAAAATCTTAGGTACAGTAGGCTGGGTAGGCAGTTTTGATGTTGAAAAAGCATACTTGTGATTAGTTTTGTCTCTCAAAGTGTTAATTTTACCTCTATCACCAATGATATGGTTAATATTTCTCTTGGAGCAACTCAAAGTGAGGCAGATTTCATGACTAATTCCCTCTCATATCTTTTCCCCAAATCATTTACTAAATTCCCCCAGAGATATTAAGATCTGCTCAATATCACTGAGTCACTCATTTCATTCCATAACAATTGCCTAAGTAAGAATCTGTTTTACTTAGGGAGTAGTCATATTTCTTGTATAAACTCTTTTTGCCCCTTAAGCCTAAGTCTAGCACTTAGCACTTTCATTTCTACTTCAAAAAGTCATATCAACACTAATCTTTTATTATATAAACTCCCTTACAAATATTTTTGCCCAATCCCGTATTATATTAATAGATAAAAACCCCAATTTTAATATATCCTGCCCCGGTCAAAATACGACCATATCACTGTTCAAGAGGAATTAACAGGTTTAAATGAAACTTGTTAAAAGAAACCTTCCTGTCGCAAATCACAAATCACACATTCACCACTGTTGCTTCCGCTTTCCTCTTTAACTTTCACGATGCGATTCTGCAATGCAATCTAATCGTAGATCGTGGATTGTAGATCAAAAAATGGCAAATCATATATGTATAAAGGCTCCAAACCCCTTGTCTTCCACCTATGTGATATTGCGATCGCCCCTCCGTCGTCGGATCTCGGCCCATTCATCCAACGGTCCATGATCATATCGCAACCCCCATTTTGGCCGCACGTTAGCTCCCAGGGAACAAGTGGTTTTGGCGCCCATGCTCTGGCACGCGTCGCGCTCCCAAGTTTCTCGCTGACCCTCCACTTGAAACTGCCCTAGCCCAAAGGTGGTGTGGGCCAAACCACTTACCACCATCTGCCCCGCTGACATCATGCTTACCTCATCTGTCCCTTACGTCATGCTGACGTCATCCGTCCTTTGGACCAAAATTTCCCGCTAAAAGTCATTTTTGTCCAAAATGTGGTAAAAGACTCAATTTTGTTATATTTTTATGCAAGCGGCGCTGCAGGCATGCAATCGACCATCTCAGTTCCAATGTTTCAACCACTTATGGATCACAAAAGCTCCATCGACGACCTCGACCTCGACAAACCCACCATTTTGCAGTTTTCTCCCTCTTACACACAGTCGGAAGCAAACAAAGGATTTCTAAACCCGCGAAAGATGGAAACATAGATAAATAGAGATACTTGTTGCCCCAGCCAGTGAAAATCGTCCAAGACATGAATTGCTGGACAACAGTGAGTAGAGATTAGAGCAAAGTCAAATAGTATCAGATCAAGCCATAAAGAGTATCAACACAGAAATAAAGGTAAATCAAGTCAGAATTAATGAATATCAGAGCCAACTAAGAAAAGTAGATCAGAAGTTAAGGAATAGTTAATGCAAACAGTCGGCACAGAGCTACAAAGGACATCTACATGCTGAACCCTAAAGAGCCAGCCTCTAGCTCAACATCAAACATCTTCTCCGAGCCATTCCTATCTACTTTGCTTGTAAATTAGGGTAAACTTAGATATTATCTCATAGCTTTGATGGGACATCCTGTTGTATATATTTTTTGTTGTATAAGTACCCCCTTCCTCAGCGTTTTTAGGAGGTGGGGTATGTGTAGATTTCCTTAGACTTTGCTATAAATACTGAACTTTGGAATAAAAAGTTGTTGGAAACATCTGTTGTTCGGCTTACTGGATGAGAACTTGATGCTGAGGACCTGTTACAGAATTCTTGAATCATATTATGGATCAATAAGCCCCTTCTAACTTGTGTTTCACAGTTTATCTGTTTATTATTTCATCTATGTTTCATGATCTCAATAGTAAAGAAAAAGAATAATTCAGAACTTGCTTAATTGTACTCTGTCTTCAATCTTTGCTATTTTCTATGTTTTCTTCAGAATTAGCATATACAGTGAATTCTTAATTGCTCCTGTATCCCCTGATTCTTTCACCTTGAATATTTGCTAAGGAATTCTTAATTGCTCCTTAACAGTAATCAACCATTTTCCCTCTATCAACATGATGAAGGATTCTTAATTGCCCTTCACCCCTTGACTCCACTCCATCTGATTTCAACTTATGAATTGTTCCATATTTGAGTACCTTGCTCTGTGATGCCATCCTCTATCAGAAGCTAACTCCAGAAAGCCTATTTCATTTGAGTCCATCATGCCCAATGGACTGAACTCTTCAATTTTACATCTTTGTTCTATTGACTCAGCACCGAAACTCAAATCAAAACCCTGTACTTCATAACTAGCCTAATATCCTAAAAAACAAAGCTAAATCATAAAGAGAGAGCCCTCTCTAGATGCAGATTGGCTAGAATCTGTATCTAAAAGATTGGTCTGTGGTTACCTCGGCCGTATTCCATTTCTTACAACTTTTGGGAACAACCTGAGTGATAACATCATTGGCGACTCAACTGGGGAACTGAATAATTGTTTGTTACTATTTTTTTCTGTGTAAGCTATAGATAGAGCCTAAAGTTAGCCAAGTAGCCTTTGAAACTACTTTTGCTTTGCAATTGCATAAGTAAATGAATGCTACTTCAGTCTATCTACGGTCTAGCTTATGTTTTGAATAGTTGGTTTCAAATACCTAATCAGTTCCTCCTATCAAATAAAATCTTTAAGAAAATTTAAAACTCATATCTGAAGCCTCTTAAAGAAATCATAAAAGTTGTTTTGGAAAGTCATAAAAGTAAAAATAATCAGAAAATACTCAAAATTTATTTTTCTGGAGAAACTAACCTTTTCTTCAAAAATTGTTTTACAGATTCAGATCTGACCTATGATGGTGGACAGTGATCAAACACACAAAGGTTAAAATCATCCACCTGACAACTCCATATCAATTTCACAATCAAGAGTCCACTAGAGAAATGAACCTGAAAGAACTGTGTGAAGAGATCAGGCTTTTAGCTTGGATTGTTATCCAAGACATTACGTTCTTTCTAATTGACAAAGTTTTTCAATCTATATTGTATTTTAGAGATGACTTCAGATTAAATTTTTATTATTTTCCTTTGAAAAATACATCTGAAACTCTCCTAACACATTTGAACAACAGTCTTCTAATTCTTATGAAGATTATCTTCCAATTAAGGAGAATTAAAAAATCAATACCAATCAGTCAGTCCCTATACATATTTTGTTACCTCCTAAAGTTCTTGTAGGTATAAACCACTCATTTTGCCTCCTACACTCCATGCTTTCCCTATCAATTATCCCATGTATCTCCCTAGATTTGATAGAGAGAATGGCATCACTGCCCAAAAACATGTCCAAGTCTTTGAGGATTATCTCGACTTATTTGAAGCAAATGATGAGGATGTTAGTATTAGGTTTTTTCTCTTTCTTTGCAAGGCAAAGTCAGGAGTTGGTTCAAAACCCTGCCTGAGGAAAGCATCTCAAATCTTGAGCAGTTTCTTAAACTCTTCCTTGATAGATGGATAATCAAAGTCAATCTCCTCATGATCATAGAATACTATAATCAGTTAAAAAGACATCCAGATGAAACAGGACAACAATTTTCAAACAGGTTTAATCAGATCTATCATTCAATACCATTGAATATCAAACCTCCCCCTGATTCAGCTCTACTGCATTACCCAAGAGCATTTGATTCAGAGATAGAATTTCATCTGAGAGAAAGAAACCCCTCCACTATGGAACAGATGCAGAACATGGTTGTGGATGTAGAGGTTAATCTGAAAATTAGAAAAGAAAAGCTGAAAGCAGAGAAAGAGGAAGGACTTGACATTTTGGTAAAGAACGCAGAGGAAGTAATGCAGAAGATCACAATGAAAGTTGAATGTTTTGTTCAAAATCATCATAACAAAGTTGTTTCACAAGAGGAAAAGGTTGATATTCATGAACAAATTCCTACCAATTCCAACTGCCATAGATAAGAAAATAGACACACAGAGCAATCCCCTAGTCTAAAGTGTGTATTTGGTGACATTCCTCCTTTTGATAATTCACCCAGATATGACTAATATGATGATGGTTATGTTTCTCAAATCCGAATTAACCCTACATAGGAATCAGAAGATAATTTGGGGAATAGCAAAGTTCAGGTTCAACAGCTTGAAAGTAGTGATCAACTTGTTCATTTCAGCTATAAGGATAAGGAGGAAAGTGTAGAAAATTTTGCAATCAGTAAAGGAACTTGACCATTTTGTTTTGAGTCTTTTCAGTTTATCAGAGATAACTATCATGTAATTAAAAAACAAATGTCAAAAGATCTTGATATTGACCATCTAGAGGGTAATCAAATCGTTG
This sequence comes from Pinus tabuliformis, assembly GCA_031772625.1. Lineage (NCBI taxonomy): Eukaryota > Viridiplantae > Streptophyta > Pinopsida > Pinales > Pinaceae > Pinus > Pinus tabuliformis. The sequence continues at coordinate 564,491,731 of CM062810.1, forward strand.
TTCAAGATTTATCATATCTAGATTTGCAGTCCCAGAATGCCATTAAATATCACACTGTAGAAGAAAGCTTGGAAACAACAATATATGATCAAAAATCCCAGGTTGATTCTTTGCCCCTTTGTTTCAAATCATCTGAAACCTTTAAAGAAAAAGAAGAGAAGCTTGTAGGAATCTGTCAAGTTCCATTTGAACCCGTGTGCAATAAGTTGCAAGGATCCTCCCAAGTTCTTTATGATCCAATAGTTGACAAGTTGAGCGAGGAAAGAAATCAGAGTTTTTCTCCATCAATAGACTACGAGAGTTAGAATCAAGATGATAATGGTTTTACAAGACATATATTATAATCAGTGAAAATATCATCACAATGCTCATCTGAAAGCCTGTAGAGTGACAAAGACAAAAGTGATTTCTCAGTTTCATGGCATGAGAGTTATCCAGGATATTTGTACAGTTGTTTGAATCATTTCAAGAGTAGTTTATATATTTTACAAGATCCTTTTGTACAGTTTCTAGATTCAACAAAGGAGAGTGGGAATTTCCTTATCTTCTCAAAGGTTAACAAAGCCAAATTTGATTACAAGATCTCAATTTTAAACACCAACAAGCACAAGCAGCAAAGTTCACCAATGTATATAATGCTTGATTGGTTGCATTGGTTGTTTCATTTTACCTAACCAACAAACAGAAAGCTTATTAGAGTAAGTAGGTAGGATTTCAGTTTTGGTTCAGATAGTAACTTGTTGCAGTTGAAGCCTGAATAGATGGCCCTAAGCTTCAAAAGTGTGCTGTCATACATACAATAAAGTAACCAGCAAAAGGAGATTTTAGGGCGAATTCAAAATTGTTCAAAAGGATATCTGACCTACTCTTCTTGACTTTCCACAAGGGAAAGCCATCCCCAAGTGGAGCCAGTGTTATGCTCCTATAATAATAGGTGTCATATTTCATGATTGACTGGTTGTGCTCTGTAATATGTTCATCCTTTCCTTGCTGCAAAGGTTTCCATATTATCAAAAAAATAAAAAATGTAAAAAATATAAGGAGGGTATGCCCTAAAAGAAAAATCAAAGGGTAAAAAAAGAATAAAGTGGTCAAAATAAAAATGAAAAGAACTGAACCCCAAACAAAAAGACCAGGAAAGTGTGCAAGTCCAAAACGCCACTACTATTTTATTTTTGCAATAATCTGATTGTGTGTAGTTTGTTAACTCTTGCCATAGTTGATGAATGGCCAAAGAGCTCAATCTTGGCTAGTTCATGTTTCAATTTACTTGTTTTAGAAATAGAGAATAAAAATCTGTCCAAACTGTTTAATCTTGGCTGATAAATAGTTAGCTAGAGAAGCAAAGGAGCTCAATTGCTTAATTTGAGTCCTTGGAGGAAATAAGGGTAGATTTAGATAGGTTTATCATGTAAAGAAAAGAAAAGCTGAAAAAGGGTCTGCTAGTCCAAATGCACCCATGGAAAGGGAAGAAAAAATGTTAGGTACAGTAGGCTGGGTAGGCAGTTTTGATGTTGCAGAAGCATACTTGTGATTAGTTCTTTCTCTCAAAGTGTTAATTTTACCTCTATCACCAGCGATATGGCGAATATTTCTCTTGGAGCAGCTCAAAGAGAGAAGATTTCATGACTAAGTCCCTCTCATGTCTTTTCGCCAAATCATTTACTAAATTCCCCCAGAGATATTAAGATCTGCTTAATAGCACTGAATCACTCATTTCATTCCATAACGATTTCCTAAGTAAGAATCTGTTTTACTTAGGGAGTAGCCATATTTCTTGTATAAACTCTTTTTTCCCCTTAAGCCTAAGTCTAGCACTTAGTGCTTTCATTTCTACTTCAAAAATTCATATTAACACTAATATTTTATTATATAAACTCCCTTATAAATATTTTTTCCCAATCCCGTATTATATTAATAGATAAAAACCCTGATTTTAATATATCCCGCCCCGGTATAAATACGACCATATCACTGTTCAATAGGGATTAGGAGGTTTAAATGAAACTTGTTATAAGAAACCTTCCCGTCGCAAATCGCAAATCGCACATTCACCACTGCTGCTTCCGCTTTCCTCTTTAACTTTCGCGATGCGATCCAATCATAGATCGCAAAATCACAAATCATATATGTATAAAGGCTCCAAACCCCTTGTCTTCTACTTGTGCGATATTGTGATCACCCCTCCGCTGTCAGATCTTGGCCCATTCATCCAACGGTCCATGATCATATCGCAACCCCCATTTTCGCCGCACGTTAGCTCCCGGGAAGCAAGTGGTTTTGGCTCCCCTGCTATGCCACACGTCACGCTCCCGAGTTGCTCATTGCCCCTCTGCCCGAAACCACCCTCGCTTAAATATGGTGTGGGCCAAACCACTTACCACCATTCCCCCCGCTGACGTCATGCTTACCTCATCTGTCCCATACGTCATGCTGATGTCATCCGTCCTTTGGACCAAAATTTCCCGCCGAAGTCATTTTTGTCCAAAATGTGGTAAAAGACTCATTTTTGTTATATTTTTCTGCCAACGGCATTGCAGGCATGCAATCGACCAACTCAATTCAAATGTTTCAACCGCCTATGGATCACAAAAGCTCCATCGATGAGCTCGGCCTCGACAAACCCGCCATTTTGCAGCTTTCTCCTTCTTACACATTGTCAGAAGCAAACAAAGGATTTCTAAACCCGCGAAAGATGGAAACAGAGATAAACAGAGATACTTGGTGCCCCAGCCAGTGAAAACCGTCCAAAACATGAATTTCTGGACAGTGGTGAGTAGAGATGAGAACAAAGTCAAAGAGTATCAGATCAAGCCATAAAGAGTATCAACACAGAAATAAAGGTAAATCAAGTCAGAATTAATGAATATCAAAGCCGACTAAGAAAAGAAAATCAGAAGTTAAGGAATAGTTAATGTAAACAGTTGGCACAGAGCTACAAAGGACACCTGCAGGCCGAACCCTAAAGAGCCAGCCTCCAGCACAGCATCAAACATCTTCTCCGAGCCATTCCTATCTACTTTTCTTGTAAATTAGGGTAAACTTATATATTATCTCATAGATTTGATGAGACATCATGTTGTACATATTTTTTGTTGTATAAGTATCCCCTTCCTCAGAGTTTTTAGGAGGTGGGGTATGTGTAGATCTCCTTAGACTTTGCTATAAATACTGAACTTTGGAATAAGAAGTTGTGGGAAACATCCGTTGTTCGGCTTACTGGATGAGAAATTGATGTTGAGGACATGTTACAGAATTCTTGAATCATATTATGGATCAATAACTCCCTTCTAACTTCTGTTTTACAGTTTATACATTTATTATTTCATCTATGTTTCATGATCTCAATAGCAAAGAAAAAGAATAATTCAGAACTTGCTTAACTATACTATATCATCAATCTTTGCTATTTTCTATGTTTTCTTCAGAATTAGCATATACAGTGAATTCTTAATTGCTCATGTATCCCCTGATTCTTTCACCTTGAATATTTGCTAAGGAATTCTTAATTTCTCCTTAAGAGTAATCAACCATTTTCCCTCTGTCAACATGATGAAGGATTCTTAATTGCCCTTCACCCCTTGACTCCACTCCATCTGATTTCAGCTTATGAATTGTTCCATATTTGAGTACCTTGCTCTATGATGCCATCCTCTGTCAGAAGCTAACTCCAGAAAGCCTATTTCGTTTGACTCCATCATGCCCAATGGACTGAACTCTTCATTTTTACATCTTTGTTCTATTGAATCTCATCACCCAAACTCAAATCAAAACCCTGTACTTCATAACTAGCCTAATATCCTAAAAAACAAAGCTAAATCATAAAGAGAGAGCCGTCTTTGGATGCAGATTGGCTAGAATCTGTATGAAAAAGATTGGTCTGTGGTTACCTCAGCCGTATTCCCTTTCTTACAACTTTTGGGAACAACCTGAGTGATAACAAGTATCTCGTACCTTATCTCCAATTTAATCTAGGTCGCCATCGGTAAAAGTAATCGGATCTAGCGACAGCTTGGTCGATTTTTTCTTCTTCTGCAGTCCTTCCTTTTCCTTCTCCCTATACCACTTCACTTGAAAGGGAGTTCTCCCCTAAAGCTCACTGACACCTTGCTCTGACCGCTCTTCCTCCTCCGTTTTGGGTGAAGGAGACTTCTGACTTCTTTCGAAACTATTCTCTTCCTGCTCTGCCTGTTTCTTCACGATGCGCTCCACTTCTAACTAGGCCTTCTCCTCAGCCTCTTTCTTGCACTTTTCAGCCAACTTCTGAACCTTCTATTTGGCTGCATCCTTCTTCTTCTTCTCCACAGACTTGCTAGTCCCTATGGCTAGGATGGAAGGAGAATTCCACTCTATGGGCCAGCACTTGATGACCTCTTCGATAGCGTCATCCGTAGTAACGTAAGGTAGGTTTAACCACATTTTCTTAGGATCCTTTCATCCTTGGATGTATACATGATGGAAGTCCACTTTGAACTTCACATAACGTAAGGGTTGTTCAAACACGGTTGGTGACAACTGCCACCTCTAGTTGATGGCCGTGCGAATCCTTGCCTCCATTAGCACCCAAAAGACTTTTCTCCCTATGACCCATGGAGCCTCTTTCGTGGCCCAAAGAGATGCAAATTTCACGCTTCCTGTAAATATTTCTCCACTGGAGGAAACTGGCTATCCTCTGGAAAATCCCACGTGACGTGTACTATTAGAGCAACAACCATGAATAGTGGAATATCTTACTCTTGTCCTATGCTTCTCTACAGTTTTCTAGCAACTTGTTAGCACCTAAATTTGCCTTAGGCTGAAGGAAGGCAAAAATTAGGGTAACCACAAACCATGCTCAGTTTGGTAGCTAACCCTTCCAGAACAAGAGAGGGATCTCTCCAAGTCACACTCAGTGAATAGATAAGCAAAAATGGTCTGAGATGACTTACAGTGAAATATTGATCTTAGGCTAGTAAGTGAATATGGATACAAGAAACAATTTTTATGAATTTCCGAGCTTCTGGGATGGTATGGGACCAACGGTCATCAAAGAACAGAGAATTTAATACAAAGGAATAGATTAATTCGTGAGGCAAGGAAGGCAAAAAGTGTAGCAATTTAGTTTGGAATAACGCGGAGCGGAGAGATTGCTGAGGAATGTGAAAAGGGCATAGGAACATGAATCATTTTCAACAGAAGAAGAACACTAAACATGAAATTTTCCCACAGGCAGAGCAATAAAATTGAATTCTACCTAATCTCACTCAAAAAATTTCACTGGAAATGAACATGAATTGAATTATGAAACATAACGAAATACATATGAAAACATAAGAGACACATTTGCTACACTCACAACCACAAGAATCTCATGAAACAAAGCCACTGCCTTTCATTAATTCTCTGTCAAAAATACACAGTGAAGAAACAGAGTTTCTTTCCCACAGTCTCCCAGAAGTTACAAACCAACCAACCCTTTGCAAATAGCTTGCATAAAATATATAGAATGTGTAAGGAAGAGATAGAACGCCCAAGGGTTGGGGAGTTACTCGAATCATTACAAAATGGAGATGAAGAGCCAACCATCAGCTACAGGTGTAGCGCTACAAACATGACAGTTGGCTTGGGTGACCGTTTTCCTTCCTTCGCCACTTGGATAGAAGCAAATCTAGAGAAAAAATACTTTAAATGCCGCCTTTGGTGACAAAATACTGATGTGTAGATGAGCGGGTCCACTTGGAGAAGTTGCGAACCGAAATTTCGCGAAATGGAAGCAAATTTGGCAATTTTTCCTCTGTGCGCCGCGCCATTTTCTTTGTGCGCCGCGCTAATTTGGGGTCTGTTTTTGGGCACTTGCAGGTGTCCAAAATGTGCCCATGTGGGGTTTTTAGAAAGTCTGTCTTGTCTAATTTCTAACCCAACTAGAATTTTTGAATTTGGTGCTCATTTGCCCCTCCAAATCTTCATTCTCCCAAGACTGCTTCCTGTGTGTCAAAAAAGGGGCAGAGAGGCCATTGTTTGGGTGTTTTTGACCTCTAGGAGACTCAAATCTTGCCCAAAATTCTTGTTCGGACACCAGTAGTCGTGATTTTCCATGCTGAATCCAGAAATGCAAACCATTCCTCATTTGAAGCTCTAGATTTTTAGCGTCGTGCCACTAGGAGAAAAACATTTTTTTTTTCCCAAAAATTTGTCATGGGACCAAAATTCCCCAAATTCCTTGAAATTTGGGCTGGATGTTCTCTATGGGGTGTTGTGATGTGCCAAGGAAGCCTTAGCCAAGATTCGAAGTTGATCTTTCTCTTTTTCCTCTTTTTCGTTTCTTGTTGCTTCCTCAATTTCGCCTTCAAACTCCTTATCCGGGCCTTTGCACTCATATTTAGTGTCCTGTAATGATAAGCCATGTGTCTCAGTAAGGAAAGGTCCTGATTGGCCTTGTCCAATAGTCTCTCCAAGTGCATGTTGACCCTCTCGAGGTTGGCCTCTCGATCCTCATTGACTTCTTGCTCCAATGATGTGATCTCAGCTCTTCTCCTTTGAGCAGCTTGGCAATGCTCACGAATTTTTTGCAGCTCCATAATCACCTGCTGGTCCTCAAGCTGCTTGCTTCTCTGCTCCAGGTACTTCATGTTCCACTTGGCCCTCTCCAAGTCAAGGGATAAGGCCTCAATCACTGATTGCTGCTCCTGGATGATCTTTGTAAGCTCTGCATTTGTTGGTTCTGTATCTGTCTCATCATCATCATTGAGGAGAACAAATTTAGTCTCTCGTTCACCTGATGGCCCTTCCTCCTACACCGACTCCTTACCTCTGCCCTGCTCCTGTGATGCTGATGTCAGAAGCGAGGCCCCTTCCACCCTGGGTGGAGATAACACTCGATTTGCTGCTGCAAACAAAGGTCTACTGCCTTTCTGATAGGTGATGTATACTGGCATAGTAGCAGTCTCATGGCACTCATACTGATGAGATGGACCACCTATCTCATGCTCTGCCTCTGATACTACCTGTGGAGTGCTGAAGAAGTCACGGGGGATGAAGTCCTCCCAAGAAATACCCTGCAATACCAACTGATGATCCACCAAAATCCAGATAAGAGCAAAGTGATAAACGTTGTTGAGCTGCTGCCGAGGGGTCTTGTGCTGCATGAAATTCTTCATCCTCTATATGTTCCCGCAGATGAAAAATGGGAGGTTCATCATTTGCACCCTGGTAAAGTGCATGAGCAACCTGATGTGATAGGCATAAAGGTGAGAAAACCTCCCCTCACAACTGAAGTACTTCATGATCAATTTCATGAGCGGAGCATACTCATCTCTCAAAAAATCTAAACGGGAAGACTCTTGTAAGCTGACTCAAACAACTTGCCTTAATGTAAGGCTCATAATGATGCATCTCCACCTTCTTCTTCTTATGCCACTGTTCTCCAATGTTTGGTATGCCTGTTGCCACTGATATGGTTTCAGGTGTCAATGTGAAGGTGACCCCAACCAAGATAGACTGACCTCCATGTAGGTGAAGTGCAAAAAGACGGGCCAACTCATGATGAACTCTGACATTTTCCACCCTTTGACAAAATTCAAAACATGCTAGGTGCTGGAAACGTGACATAGCAAGAGGGCATGCCTGCAACTCAGTGAGGGTGTTTGTCTCATCTCTAACATGTTTGCCACTCCGGTGATGTCTCCTAGGGGCCTGTTCTCCTGAAGCTGTATCACTGTGAGTTTCCCCCTCATATTCTGATGAACCCTTAGATGCCATGGTTGTTGTTTATATGTTGTATTAAGGCTTCCCTTTGATGATGGTGAAGCTGGGTGTTGTTTTGATAATCTGCCACCAAGGATAACAATGAAACAGGGAGTATTAGGAAGGGAGTGATGTAATGGGAATAAGGGTTATAGGGAGAAATTTGTTTAGGGATATGGGAAGAGTTTGGGTATTTTGATAGGGTAGGGTTTGGGGTTTTAACAAGGTAGGGTTTGGGATGTTATGTTGACCAAATAGTGGAGGGATAGGTGAGAGGGTTTGGTAGTAATTTAGGGCAGGGATATTAGGAAAAATGAGAAAGGGAGGATAGGAAAAATGGTAGGTGAGGGGAAAATGATGGGTGGAATGGAACCTTGGCACTAACAACACACTTTAGCAACCTTAGCCATCATGGTTTTTTAGTGATTTCTTATGGTTGATTTTATTGAATTTGGTTGCATTCAAACATTGCTATAAACCACCATATCGTTTATAAAACTTGATGAACAAATGATGTCAAAGAGCCTACCTTTTAATTTGATGGGCTTCACAAAAATTTGGAGGTGATTTGGCCTTGTTTCGGCCCTTGGTCTATGTGCGCCGTGTGCAAAACCCAGTGCGCCGCACTCTGGGTATGCACCGTGCCTGTGGAAAATTTGAACTACGGGCAGGCTCTGTGTGCATCGCGCCCTCTGTGTGCACCGCACCCCTGAGTATATGCACCGTGCTTCTTCAAACTGCCTCCAACTCCCTCAAACACTCACGATGCACACTCACACCTTTTGCAACATTTCTCCAAGGCTTGGATTAGCACAATGCCTTTGATTTTGATGAAAACTTGTATATATAGCCTTGGAAGTAATGGGTCAAATTTTTTGCTTCCTTGAAAACCCATTTTTCTAATGTTATGTTTTGACACTTTTTCACTAACGTTAGAACACACTGATTTTCACTTTCCCTTTGAAATTTTAGCTCAAACGATGAAATTTTCGGCACTATTTGCAGGGATTGCATGACAGAGCATCTGGTCATGGAAACCATGACTGCACTAGAAGAAATCAATTGTCGACCATTTTTTGAATTTTTTTTCACCAATAGCACTGTTTGACTTTTCTTCAAAATAGAGTTTTTAAGAACCGTCGAATTTTATCAATAAGATGATGGAAATCTACAGATCATTACTTTGCAAGAGCATCACTCTGGCCTGCATGGCTTTACTGGACATATTTAAAGACAAAACTGATCAATCCAGAGACCTAATGACCAAAAATGACTTTTTTTCATTAAAGGACCAGACCTTGACTGTTATGGACTTTTTGATTATTTGACACAAAGACATAAGCCAGCAGGAACCAGGCATGAGGGGAAATGACTAGCATGACCTTCTCCATCAGAATATGGCATGCCCTAGTGGAATGCAGCTGAGTGAATGGAGAGAGACACCTAAAAATTAAATGCATAAAGAGTTTTGATCTCTGACAGAGGACTGACTAGACCGACACTAACAGAACTCATTACATAGGTAGCGCGCCTAGTTCAACTGTACGCCCTCTGCACACTGTGCTGCCAACGAAACTGCAAGCGTTAACACCTCGTCCGTGCATCACTCTCTAATAACCTTGCTAGCCAAAATCTATGTGGCAACCTTTATCGTGGGGGTCAGTAATTGATGTAATCGAGTACCCATGCAGATTCTTCACAAGTTTAAACTTCTCCTTCATCTTCTCAGCGAGGTCGTTCTCACTCATCTTTCTGCCAAATGCCTTGGCCAGATTTAACCCTAAGTGTGGAAATAGCATGATCCAATGGATCAACATATCGATCATGGGTATTAGCACACTCAACCATAAGCACCTATCATTTACTAGGCACAACAACTGCTTAATGACAATCAAGTTTATATTTGAGCGATGGTAGTGGTGCACCCACAACACGTTCAACAACCTTGACTTGTTTACTCCACGAATCCATTCCACAGGCTCTATCCCCATGACAAAAGACTCTTTATAGAAGACTCTCTTCATGTACGTGTCTATAGCCAGGTGGGGGAACCACTCGTGGTCTTCCAAATCCCAATATTCTAGCTTCAAGTGTGGGATCTGCACCAAGCACAAACATTCAAAGGTGATGTTCTCCAGCAACAGGGGCATGTTGAGGAGGAACTATCCTGCATCTGGGTCTTTTGGGACCTTCACCTTTCCCTTGTGTGGAGGGATATACTCCATCAACCTAGATATAGGGTCCACCCCCTCAATGTCGATATCTTTCGTGCCCTCCTCAACCTCAAGATCCACCACTTTCCCCTTCTCCTTCACACTCATCTTTTCTTTCCTCTAGGCCTATGTAGTGACATGCTTACTTAGTGACTCGTGCACTGGCATAGGCTTATTTTTCTTATCTTTATTTGGTTTGGGGAAATCCCTTACCGGTGTAGGCTTTGGTCTAGGCAAACTTGGCACCGTAGGCATTGTAGTTGGGACCTCCATACTCACAACATCTGGAGTAGCTCCCTAAGAGGTGATAGATTCCCTAGTACTAGCAGTCTCAGCTGGTCCAAACATTGTGCTAAGAATAAACCACTGAGTGTCTTTAGATAACTTCTCAAACATAGAGGCATTGAACAAATCCACGTAAAGATGAGGATTCATAAACACTCGACAACTGAACTTAGGAATTATCAGGATGCAAAGTGTTTCTCGTTGGATGGCCACACGTAATTTATAGCTGAATTCGAGTTCAAATTCGATGGTTCCCCTCAAAATCATCCGTAAATGCTAGATTGACGATAGATTTCCAAATATTTCACTCTTAAATTATGTCTTAAATGTCGCCCCCCACTCCTCTTAACCATCTCCTTAATGTCAAATGATGAACAATGATGGTAACAGTCATTTTCTAGCTGTTTTGCACGGTCTCTCCCACTATAGCGCAACTCTCTTCGTGCTTCTTCTAGTACTGTGACACCCTTTTGCTTCGCTCTTACCCCTTGTGGCGTAACTCTACAAACTGGCCAATGTATGTTATAGTCTCGGGCCTCCTTGCAGCTGCCTAGAGCACTAAGATTGTGCTACCATCATGTAGTCATTGGGTCAGATCCTCGGTGTATGGCTTCAATTGGCTTCCATTTACCTTTCCCGAAAATGGATCTCCATTCAATTTCATGAGCTAAACTACCTCACCATCAATAATCTCTTTGATGACATATGTCCCCAGCCAATGCATCTGAAATTTTCTTGGAAACTTATCAAACTTACTGTCATATAATAAAACTAAATGATTTACCTTGAAGGTGCAAAGTTTGATGTGTCGATTGTGACATGCCTTTTCGCGTTCCTTTTGAACCTGCTGACGAAATCTAGCCAAACATATATCTTCCTCGAGCTCTACTACCTACATGAGCCTTTCTTCTAAGGCTTCACGGTCTGCCATTCCTGTAAAATCCTCTATGCGTAGGCTAGGCACAATGTACTCGATAGGCATCACAACATTTACGCCATGGACTAGCCTAAAAGGTGTCTGACTAGTAAGCTTCTTACAAGTAGTTTTGTAAGCCCATAATATTGTTGGTATGTGCATGTCCCAATCATTCCTCTATGGATTGCAAACCTTTGTTAGCACACCCTCCAATATTTTATTAAACGCCTCAACCATCCCATTGGCCTGAGGATGATATGGCATACTCTTCTAATGATAAAATTGGAATTATTCTGTCAGCATGCTGATCGTTTCATTGAGGAAATGCATACCATGATCACTCATCAAAATATTCAGACAACCAAACCTGGTCAACACATATTCAAATAAGAAATCCACTGCTATTTCCCCTGTATAGTCCTTCATGGGTTGTGCCTCTACCCATCTAGTCAAATACTTGGTCGCGGTGATGATATACCACACACTTGTCTTCTTTCCCGAACTTGATATGACCTGGGAATCTATACAATACATTGTCATAGCTACGTGAAATTCCCTGGACCATGAGTTAGCGCTGCACGAAGGTCAATTGTACACCTTCGCGGTGGTACTAAAGGGCTGAATAAAGGGTAGAGTGACAACACCCTAAGTATTAGTGACCTATGAAAAAGAAGGGGTAGAGGGTATAAACTCACATCACGACCATCCCAGGGTGTGGAAACTTGGTTACAACAACCCCCCATACTGCTTCGGGTGAGACTTCGGTTCGTGCTCCGTGGGATGATGCCGAAAGGGCCAGTAGTGTAGGGATTTGTTTGGCTAACTAACGCTAAACCTGGGTCAGGGTCCACAAATCCAACAAATGGTTTTGTTGCCAGGATCGAAATCTGCATGAGAGATGTGTGATGCCGTATCACTGGAATCCAACTAAGAAAGAGGTCGAGGATTGGTTGGATAGAAAGATCCACAAATTCAAGGCACACGAGAACAGAAACTCGCGGTTGACAAAGGAAATCCATGAGATCTTCTTTTGTTCCTTTCAAGTTGAATTATACGAGTGGATCATGATGCTAGTAGATAGCCAAGGAAGGTGGAGGCTTGATGGTCCTATTGTCTGGACCCGAAGCTAGTATAGAAACTGGAAGCTTCTGAGGATAAGATCGCCCGCACTATCAATCATTAGCTCGATCATATCATAGGAGGATTTTTGAGTGAATTTATGGTCAATACTTTAGTCAGTTACAATGAGGTGGAGTGATGTTTTTTCAAAGGTCCGCGAGGTAAGTACCCGAAGTCTTTAAATACTTAGATTAAGATGTTATTGTGTGAAAAAAGAGTTATGCAGCTACCTTGATGTTAAGAGCTATGAAAAGTGGAAAGACTTACAAGAATGAAGGAAGAAAGGGACCTGAATATAGCCCACTAATTTCACCTCCTTTAAGTAACAAAGAGGGAATAGTGCAGGTTTCTCCACAAAGTGCAGTTCAGTTAATAAAACAAGGATTCCCGTGACTGCCACCTCCACCTACACCACCTCCAACTTCACCACCGTCACCTATGACTTCGCCCAAACCACCACCACCTCCACCACAGTTCAACATGGCGAATTCAATGAAGCTAACTTTGTTTAAGGGCTTGGGAAATGAGGGCCCGGACCAGTTCTGGTTCATCGTAAAAGTTTTATGGGAAGCTCATGGTGTCACAAACGATCACATGAAAAAGGCAACATTGGTTAGTGCTTTACAGGATCATGCACTAACTTGGTACATCAAGTACTCTAATGATAACCCAAATGCTGGGTTGGCAGAGATCTACACCACATTGAATAAAGAGTTTAGTAGGCCTAAATCTGAGGCACAGTCAATTGTGGGGTTCAAGGAAATCATGATGAAAGCAGGTGAGACACCTTAGGAATTGGATCAAAGATTGAAGTGTAAAATCCACAAAGCTAATATGAACTTAACAGATGGACAACACCGTGAGTGGTTCATGGCTTCACTCCTGCCTCACCTAAGGGTTGCACTGTCACAATAGAAGATTAAAACTCAGGCAGAGGCCTTGGAGATTTCACTAAGACTGCATGAAACACCAATGCAAGATCTAAAGTTGGGGGTTTAGCAGATCCATGTGCAGTTGCAAAATCTTTGCCTCAAAATGCAAAGCTTGAAGCAGGATAGAACAGTTCGACCGAAGGCATGCAAAGAGATATGGTGCGTAAAATGTAAGTATCAGGGGCATGAAAAAGACCACTACCTAGTCTTTGCGAACTATATTGTAGGAGGAGGACCGATTCCTTTGAGGCCGAAATTCCAAGCAGGACCGAGTGCGAGGCCTGCATTGTGTTGTGCTATATGTCAGGTAGTAGGGAAACTTACGACTGATAATTGTCATTTGCTGCAAACGTTTGTACAAACACTACAACGACTGTTGTGCAAATTTTTCAGGTCGGTAGGGCATGATGAGCGCAATTGTCAAAGTTATGAATTAATGATGGACAAAACACCTGCCTATAGAGTTCAGGTAGAAATGCGGCCCCCTCACTAGAGTGTTGGGATGGAGCGAGCAGGCTATCAGGGGTGCGGATGAGGCCGAGGCAGAGGAGGACCTAGAAGAGGTCGAGGAAAACTGATCTATTACAATTGTGGAGGACCAGGACACTATACCTGTGAATGCACTAACCCAACGAGTTTGTCATGCAAATATTTTACTCAGTTTAATCATGAGATGGAGGATTGTCCTACACTGATAGAGAGGATATCTGAAAAAAGGGTTTTTATCACCACAGTTGATCAAAAAATTATCTAGGACTTCAACCACAATGAAGAACCAAGGTTAAAGATCTAAGGGTAAAAGGTTAAAGGGTTAAAAGAGCTCATTTGACCTTAAAGCCCAAAACCTTTGTTAAGCATTAAATCCTTTGCTAAAGCGCTAAATTCTTGGTTAAGCGCAAAACCTTCTATAAAGTGCTTTTTCGTTAAATCCAAATAAAGCACATGGGCTATATTGGCCAAAGCAGTAAATGGTATATCACCCGGGTGAAAGGTTGGAAGCGATAATCAGCCAAGAGCATGCAATTCCATTCAACAAGCGACACATAGTGGAGAAAAACTACTCTTATCATGCACCCTTGGTCAGATATCGTTCGTTCAGGAAATCTGTGCGATATGAGCAACGTCCGTTGGATCGAGTGGGGTCACATCTACAATCAAGATTGTCCGGGCAAGTTGTCCGCTGGACAACGTGACATCCATTGGATGACGGGACAGATCCATGGTCCAGGATGAACCCGACTGCAAAATCGCAATGGCTGAATGTCCCTAACCACTGGGGTTATATCACACATATGTGCACCCAATAGTTGCAGTAATATAAATGACTACCTCTGTTAGTTAGCCTAGCAAAATAGCTAGAGTTTAGCGAATGTGCTAATTTTAGTGGAAGTCAGGTGCGATAGATAAATTTGGTTGAGCTGTCAAATAAAAGTAGAGACAGAATAGTTGACAAATGATGGATTCCAAATTCCAAAGGGAAATGGGGATTACAAAGGAGTTTTGTAGAGAGTCCAAAGAGAGAGAAGCAGAGCCTAAGAATGAACCAAGAGGTTCACTAGACTAAATAGCGCCTTCTGCAGCTAATGGAATGATCCATAGAAGCTGAAGAGGTCATCTTCATGGAGAGTTCCATCCAAGAAGATTGATTCTAGAGCTTAGAAGCCACCAAAGGTTGTAGGCAGTTGGAGGAGCTACCAGAGCTCATTCTCAGTGATCCAACAATCCATTCTAACTGTAAAGGACCCTCTGAATCCGTTGTGGGGATTTTCAAAAGCATCTGAATACTTCTACGGGCCAAGATGCTACATTGAATTTTTATAACAGAAAATGATCAAATGATTAGTTTGTTGCTGGTGTCTGATGTGTGTTGAAGACAAAAGAAAGAGTTCTAGAGATAGTTAGCAGAATTCTGAGGGAGTTAGTGCCATCCAGAAGCTCAAGTCAGCTTAGTGTACTAATTGAAGGAATCTAGTCCAGATAAGCCTAGATCTATCTGCAGAGTAAGGACAATGAGGGATACGATGGTATTCTAAGCCCATTGGTTCAGTTGTGAACCTTTGGATTTGAGTTTGGAACTTGTAAAAGAAGTTTTACCATAATCCCAAAGAGCCCAGTCAAGTTGACTAGAGCCCAAGGAGATGTAGCCCATGATATTAGGGTGAACTCCAACATTATATTGATGTTATGTGTGATTGTCTATTTTATGCATTTTATTATTATTTGTCTTTAATATTAGCATAAGCAAATAAGCACTTAAATAATATAAACAAGGACATACACCTAATTCAAGTCCTTAATTCCACATTTGTCAATATTAGCTAGATCATAAATTTGTTAAGCTTTGGAGTGGGAGGTTCTTATAAGTATGACAAGAAGTTAGACCCCCATTTCAGATCAGGTGGTATCGGAGCTACCTACTTGATTGACAAAAGCATAAATGCTTGATTGATAGAAGCATAGATTGCTTGTTTGACTTGAAAGGTGTTTAAATAGTACAAATGATTAGACTGTTTGATTGTTTGTAAACTCACTATTGTTTGAGTTTGAAAACGTGAAGGGAAGGCTACTGATATCTAAGTCCAGGAGAGGACAAGAAGGAAAAAGGTCTGAAGGCATTCTCCTCACCCCAAGGACCTCAAGGCAATCCTTGAAGCACAAGAGTTTTGATTGGTAAAGATTGCTTGAATAAGTTGTTTGTGAATTTTGTTGAAGTTCTTTTGTTCATTGTTATAGTGACAACTTCTACAAGTGAGTTCTCAAAATCCTCCTCCTTCACAAGATTATTTGATGAAGACTTGAAGCAAGAAATGTTCATCATGATGAATATGGTGAGAGAAATGTATGAGGATGGAAGGGAGAGCATCATACTGCGAGAGCAGTTGAATTCCATGAAGGAAGAGAAGTAGTTGCTTTCTGATAGATTGCAGGAAGTGGAAAGCCAACTTCATATTGCAAATATGAACCTTCAAAGGATGCATGAGTTGGAGACATAACTCCTTATTGCCAAAGAAGCCTTAGTCAAGTATCAACTTGCAGAAAAGGTAAACAATTCCACTATTTCTTCAATTTCCTCTGAGAATGTAAATGTTGGTTCTTTGAAAAACATACAAGAGGAATAGGGTCCAAGTTGATGTCAAAAATGGGCTATGAAGGAAAAGGATTGGGCAAACATGCATAGGGAATAGTTGAGACAATAATGGTTGAGCAAAGGCCTAAGTATTTGGGTCTTGGCTATGGACAAGTTGATGGAGAATGTTCCAAAGCAGCCATGAAGGCAATTGAAATATTTCCTAGAAGGAGTCTCATGTCAAGTCTTCTACCTCAAGAGTGTAAATATTGTATTCTTGGGAAATGAAATAGTTTGAAACATACTTTGCAGGAAGAAGGTGTTCATAAGGAGGCACTTGAACCAGAGAGTTGTAAAATCTCTGAAAGCATTGAAGAGATCGATGGTGTTCCAAAGGAAGCCACTTCATTCGATTCACCTCCTCATGAAGGTAAAAAAGGTGACAAATAAAGGTATAGATCTGATTTTAATCATATTCCTTTTGATTATGTAAAGCATGAAAAATTTCTACATAAGCATGGGAAAAGAATTGCATGTTCCTTTTGTGGTTTGTATAACCATATTGTTTCTAGATGTTGGAAGAGAATGGCCACATACAGGAAACTACTGAAGAAAGGGAGGCAAGAAGCCAAAGGTCCATTAGACAAGGTAAATCATGCTATCAAGAAGATTCACATGTGTTTCACTTACTGCCATAAGAAAGGAAACATTGCTGAAAAGTGTTGGACTCTGAATCCAACAATGCTTCCAGAAAACCTGAAGAAGGTGGAAAGAGAGAATGGAAAGAAAGTTTCCATAATTGATGTGTTGTAGGATGATTCATATGTTGAAGTCAATGAGAAGACAAAGGAGGAACCTTTGAAATGGATTGGTAATTAATGGTTAGAGTTCTTAACTAATTAAAGGTTGCATGTCTTTGATTTGCTACATTTATTTGCTAATGAGATGCAAGTTGAAAGGGTTTACCAATAAGGTGAATTGTAAAGTTGAGTATGTAGACTCACTTTATCATTGCAAACATTATATTCATTTTAGGTTTCAAAATACAGTGTGCTTAAGAGAAATTTGAAGGATGGAGAGCATGCATGAGAAATATATGCATGAACACAGGGTTGTTGATGATTTCCTTGTACCTAAACATGTATGTGTAATTAACTTGAAGGGTTGATTGCTTTGTTTTTTTTTTTTAACTGCATGTAATGTAATATTGACTTGGGAAAAATTGATTTGGTCTCCAAGATTGTAAAAGGGAGAAAGTGATGAAGTGTTTCATCTTTGAAAAATAATCCTTAAGTTCTTTTTACATGCTTGACTTGAAGGGTCAATTGTTGTAAAGGAATGTTTTTGTTGGCTTGTTAACTAGTCAATCATTTGTACAAAGATGTAAACCCATGATGATGATTCACAGTATGTGAAATCTGTTTCTTTTGATGAAGCAAGGGTCTAGGCCATCCAATTGTTTTCTTGTATTTTGTTGTTTTTAACAATATGTCAGAAAAACATACTATAACTAGTACAAATGTACATTTATATTAAGAAGATGTAATCTTACAATTGTTTGAAACACCATGGATCATGATCAAGGCAGAGAGGTTCAAACTACCTTCTGTAACCTTCTCAATAGGAATTCTACATGAATTCAGGAAGGAAAACCATTTTTAACACGAGGACAGTTCTTAACAGGAGAACAAGTGCATCCAGGAAGGAAAGCTTCAAAGTTTTGGTTCAAAGGCACTAGCCATGCATGGCAAGTGTATGGAGGCTGAAAGAAGAGGGTGTCATACTCTCATCTATAGTTTATATCAGTGTATTAGTCTTTTGGGGTCCAAAATATTCTCAATGGGGAAGAGTGATCAGAAAATGATCCAGGACTTCAACCGTAGTCAAGAACCAAGGTTAAAGAACTAAGGGTAAAAGGTTAAAGGGTTAAAAAGGTTCATTTGATCTTAAAGGGAAAAACCTTTGTTAAGCATTAGATCCTTTCCTAAAGTGCTAAATTCTTGGTTAAGTGCAAAACCTTTTATAAAGTGATTTTTCATTAAATCCAAATAAAGCACGTGGGTTGTATTAGCCAAAACGGTAAATGGTATATCACGTGGGTTAAAGGCTGGAAGCAGTAATCAGCCAAAAGCACGTGATTCCATTAAGCAAGCGACACGTAGTGGAGCAAAACTGCTCTTATCGCAGACCCTAGGTCAGATATCGTTCGTTCAGGAAATCTGCACGATATGAGTGATGTCCATTGGATCGAGTGGGGTCACATCTACGGCAGAGATTATCTGGGCAAGTTGGCCATCGGATGACGCAATAGCCATTGGATGATGGGACAGATCCATGGTCCAGGATGAACTCGACCACAAAATCTCAATGGCTAAATGTTCCTAAATGTCTGGGTTATATCGCACATATGTGCGCGCAGCAGTTGCGGTAATATAAACGGCTACCTCTGACGGTCAGCCTGGTGAAATGGCTAGAGTTTAGTGAATGTGCTAGGTTTAGTGGAAGTCAGGTGTGATAGCTAAATTTGGTTGAGCTATCAAATAAAAGAAGAGACATAAGAGTTGGTAGATGATGGATTCCAGATTCCAAAGGGAAATAGGGATTACAAAGGAGTTTTGCAGAGAGTCTAGAGAGACAGAAGAAGATCCCAAGAGTGAACCAAGAGGTTCACTAGACTAAATAGAGCCTTCTAAAGCTAATGGAATGATCCATAAAATTTGAAGAGGTCATCTTCATGGAGAGCTCCATACAAGAAGATTGATTTTGGAGTTCAAAAGCCACCAGAGGTTGGAGGCAGTTGCAAGAGCCACCAGAGCTCATTCTCAGTGATCCAACAGTCCATTCTTACTGTAAAGGACCTTCTGAATCCATTGAGGGGATTTTCAAAACCATCTAAGACTTATATGGGCCAAGATGCTAATGTGAAGTTTCAGAACAACAAATGATCTAACGATCAGTTTGTTGTTGGTGTCTGATGTGTGCTGAAGACAGAAGAAGGAGTTCTAGAGACAGTTACCAGAATTCTAAGGGAGTTAGTGCCATCCAGAAGCTCAAGTTAGCTTAGTGTACTAATTAAAGGAATCTAGTCTAGAGAAGCCTAGATCTGTCTACAGAGTAAGGATAGCTAGGGATAAGATGGTATTATAAGCCCATTGGTTCAGTTGTAAACCTTTGGAGTTGAGTGTGGAACTTGTAAAAGAAGTTTTACCATAATCCCAAAGAGCCTAGTCAAGTTGACTAGTGCTCAAGGAGATGTAGCCCATGATATCAAGGTGAACTCCTATATTATATTGTTGTTATGTGTGATTGTCTATTTGTTGCATTTTACTATTATTTGTCTTTAATATTAGCATAAGAAAATAAGCACTTAAATAGTATAAACAACGACATACACCTAATTCAAGTCTTTAATTTTGCATTTGTCAATCTAAGCTAGATCATACATTTGTTAAGCTTTGGAGTGGGAGGTCTTGTAAGTATGACCAGAAGTTAGAACCCCATTTCAGAGTAGGTGGTATTAGAGCTAGCTTCTTGATTGATAGAAGCATAGATTGTTGATTGACAAAGAATAGATTGCTTGTTCAACTTGAAAGGTGTTTAAACAATACAAATGATTTGACTGTTTGATTTTTTGTAAACTGACTATTGTTTAAGCTTGCAAAGGTGAAGGGAAAGCTACTGATAGCTAAGTCCAGGAGAGGACAAGAAGGAAGAAGATCTAAAGGTATTTTTCTTACTCCAAGGACCTCAAGGCAATCCTTGAATCACAAGAGGTTTGATTTCTGAAGATTGCTTGAACAAGCACTTTGTGAATTATGTTGAATTTCTTTTGTTCATTGTTATAATGATAACTTCTACAAGTGAGTTCTCAAAATCCTCCTCCTTCACAAGATTATTTGATGAAGACTCGAATCAAGACATGTTCATCATGATGAATATGGTGAGAGAAATTAATGAGGATGGAAGGAAGAGCATCATATTATGAGAGCAATTGAATTCCATGAAGGAAGAGAAGCAATTGCTTTCTGACATATTGGAGGAAGCGGAAAGCCAACTTCATATTGCAAATATGAACCTGGAAAAGATGCACAAGTTGGAGACACAGCTCCTTATTGCCAAAGAATCCTTAGTCAAGTATCAACTTGCAGAAGAGGCAAACAATTTCAGTATTTCTTCAATCTCCTCTAAGAATATAAATGTTGGTTCTTTTGAAAAACAAACAAGAGGCATAGGGTCCAAGTTGATGTCACCAATGGGCTATGAAGGAAAAGGAGTGGGAAAACATGCACAGGGCATAGTTGAGCCAATAATGGTTGAGGAAAGGCCTAAGTATTTGGGTCTTGGCTATGGACAAGCTGATGGAGAAAGTTCCAAAGCAGCCATGAAGGAAATTGAAACAGTTCCTAGAAGGAGTTTCATGTCAAGTCTTCTACCTCAAGAGTGTAAATATTGTATTCTTGGGAAATGCAATAGTTTGAAACATACTTTGTAGGAAGAAAGTGTTCATAAGCAGGCACTTGAACCAGAGAGTTGTAAAAGCTCTGAAAGAATTGAAGAGATTGATGGTGTTCCAAAGGAAGACACTTCTTCATTTGATCACCTCCTCGTGAAGGTAAAAAAGGTGAGAGAGAAAGGTATAGATTTGATTTTAATCATATTCCTTTTGATTATGTAAAGCATGAAAAATTTCCACATAAGCATGGGAAAAGAATTGCATGTTCCTTTTGTGGTTTGTATAACCATAGTGTTTCTAGATGTTGGAAGATAATGGCCACATACACGAAACTATTGAAGAAAGGGAGGCAAGAAGCCAAAGGTTCACTGGACAAGGAAAATCATGCTGTCAAGAAGATGCACATGCATTGCGCTTACTACCATAAGCAAGGACACATTGCTGAAAAGTGTTGGACTCTGAATCCAAAATTGCTTCCAAAAAATCCGAAGAAGGTGGAAATAGAGAATGGAAAGAATGAAAAGGAAGTTTCCATAATTGATGTCTTGCAGGATGATTCATAGGCTGAAGTCAATGAGCAGACAAAGGAGGCACCTTTGAAATAGATTGGTAAGAAATGGATAGAGTTCTTAACTAATTAAAGGTTGCATGTCTTCTGATTTGATGCATTTGTTTGCTAATGAGATGCAAGTTGCAGGGTTTACCAATAATGTGAATGGTAAAGTTGAGTATGTAGACTCACTTTATTGCTGCAAACATTATATTCATTTCAGCTTTGAAAGAATAGTGTGTTTAAGACAAAGTTGAAGGATGGAGAGCATGCATGAGAAAGATATGTGTGAACACAAGGATGTTGATGATTTCATTGTACCTAAACATGTATGTGTAATTAACGTGAAGGGTTGATTGCTTTGTTTTTCTTCTTAAACTGCATGTAATATAATATTGACTTGGAAAAAATTGATTTGGTCTCCAAGATTGTAAAAGGGAGAAAGTGATGAAGTGTTTCATCTTTTAAAAAGAATCCTTAAGTTATTTTTACATGCTTGACTTAAAGGGTCAATTGTTGTAAAGGCATGTTTTTGTTGGCTTGTTAACTAGTCAATCATTTGTACAAAGATGTAAAGCCAAGATGGTGATTCACAAGATGTGAAATCTATTTCTTTTGATGAAGCAATAGTCTAGGCCATCTAGTTGTTTTCTTATATTTTTATTTTTTTAACAATATGTCAAAAAAGCGTACTGTAACTGGTACAAATGTACATTTCTGTTAAGAATATGTAATCTTACAGTTGTTTGAAGCACCTTGGATCAATGATCAAGGCATAGAGGTTCAAACTTCCTTTTGTAACCTTCTCAGTAGGAGTTCTACATGAATTCAGGAAGGAAAACCATTTTTAATAGGAGGACAATTCTAAACAGGAGAACAAGTGCATCCAAGAAGGAAAGCTTCAAATTTTTGGTTCATAGGCACTAGTCATGTAGGGAAAGTGTATGGAGGCTGAAAGAAGAGGGTGTTGTACTCTCATCTTCTGTTCAGATCAGTGTATCAGTCTTTTTGGGTCCAAAATATTCTTAGTGAGGAGGAGTGATCAAAAAATGATCGAAGACTTCAACCGCAGTCAAGAAGGAAGGTTAAAGAACTAAGGGTAAGAGGTTAAAGGGTTAAAAAGGTTCATTTGACCTTAAAGAACAAAACCTTTGTTAAGCGTTAAATCCTTTTCTAAAGTGCTAAATTCTTGGTTAAGCACAAAACCTTTTATAAAGTGCTTTTCCATTAAATCCAAATAAAGCATGTGGGTTGTATTGGCCAAAGTGGTAAATCGTGTATCGCACGAGTGAAAGGCTGGAAGGCATAATTGGCCAAGAGCACATGATTCCATTCAACAAGCGACATGTAGCAGAGTAAAACTGCTCTTATCACACGCCCTCAGTCAGATATCGTTCGTGCAGGAAATCTGCGTGATATGAGCGATGTCCATTGGATCAAGTGGGGTCACATCTATGGCGAAGATTGTCTAGGAAAGTTTTCCATCAGATGATGCAACAACCGTTGGATGACGAGACAAATCGACGATCCAGGATGAGCCCGATTGCAAAATCTCAATGGCTGAATGTCCCTAACTGTCGGGTTTATATCACACATTAAGTGTGCCCACCAGTTGCATTAATATAAACGTCTACCTCTGACAGTCAGCTTGGCAGAATGGCTAGTGTTTATTGAATGTGCTAAGTTTAGTGGAAGTCAAGTGCGATAGCTAAATTTGGTTGAGCTATCAAATAAAAGCAGAGACAGAATAATTGACAGATGATGGATTCCGAATTCCAAAGGGAAACATGGATTACAGAGGAGTTTTGGGATGATCCTTTTGAAGCTATTGGAATGATCGATAGAAGCTGAAGAGGTCATCTTCATGGAGAGTTCCATCCAAGAAGATTGATTCTAGAGTTTAGAAGCCACCAGAGGTTGGAGGCAGTTGCAAGAGCTACCAAAGCTCATTCTCAGTGATCCAACAATCCATTCTGACTGTAAAGGACCTTCTGAATCTATTGAGGGGATTTTTAGAAGCATCTGAAGACTTCTACAGGTCAAGATGCTACAGTGAAGTTTTAGAACAAAAAATGATCTAATGATCAGTTTTTTGCTGGTGTCTGATGTGTGTTGAAGATAAAAGGAGTTCCAGAGATAGTTAGCATAATTCTGAGGGAGTTAGTGCCATCCAGAAGCTCAAGTCAGCTCATTGTACTAATCTAAGGAATCTAGTCTAGAGAAGCCTAGATCTATCTACAGAGTAAGGATAACTAGGGATAAGATGGTATTCTAGGCCCATTGGTTCAGTTGTAAACCTTTGGAGTTTAGTGTGGAACTTGTAAAAGAAGTTTTACCATAATCCCAAAGAGCCTAGTCAAGTTGAGTAGAGCTCAAGGAAATGTAGCCCATGATATCAGGGTGAACTCCAATATTATATTGTTGTTATGTGTGATTTTCTATTTGTTGCATTTTACTATTATTTGTCTTTAATATCAGCATAAGAAAATAAGCACTTAAATAGTACAAACAAGGACATAGACCTAATTAACATCCTTAATTCCACATTTGTCAATCTAAGCTAGATCATAAATTTGTTAAGCTTTGGAGTAGGAGGTTCTTGTAAGTATGACAAGAATTTAGATCCCCATTTCAAATCAGCAACCGAATGAGAACTTGCAGATGATGAGGGATGAGACTCACGAAGAGGATCAAAATGTGAATATAGTGCTTTGAAGTGGAATTGAAATGCACAACGATAAGGGGAAACAACTAGAAGACAACGCATGTGTTCATAAAGCTCTGGCAAAGGAGGTTGAATTTTCTTTGGATCATGCACGTGAAACATTCATGGAAGCAAAAAAGAGATTTGTCAAGGCCTCTACCTCAGGGAGCTGAGATAAACCTATTCAGGAAATGGACCCTTCTATGCTTACGGACTTTCTAGAGACCTACATGAAGCTGATGCACGATAGCAAGGGTATCAACGGGTTACAGGAACTTATAAATAGATGCGTCGAAAATGCTCCGGGTGAACCACGCATGTTACGAAAGATTTGTAAGCATGAGGCAAGGACAGGGCGTGAGATGAGACTCACCATGTAGATAGTAGAATATGAAATGGATCAGATTATTCTGGCTCTAGGGTGAGAAGCAAACATCTTGCCGAAGTAGAATTAGGAGTGAATGGGGAGACCTACACTACAATGGTCTCTGATTCAGTTAAGGATGTCAAATTAGCAGACAATCATCCCCATGGGATGGTTGAAAGGAGTAACTATAGATATTGAAGGCGCAAGTGCATTGGCTGACTTTAAAGTGATAGAAATTGTGGATGATAGCAACCCCTACCCTACCCTCCTTAGCATTTATTGGGCTACTAACATGAATGGGGTAATCAACCTAAAGAAGCGAAAGATGATACTTGAAAAGAAATCGCTTCACATAATAGTACCCCTAGATCTGGCTAAAGGACCACGCTATACTGAACCAGTCCGCGATTATGAAAGCTATGATGATTTGTACTACATATATAAAATGACAGTGGGAGACCAATATTGGGTGAATCAGATAGCGGTCCGAATTACATAGGATCGCAAGAGTTCCTGCACCTCAGACTTCGATGAAGTATTAGAACACTAGCAGAATCAGCTACATGAAGTAGCTACGCTAAGATGTAACATGATGACCTAGTTGCTATGCTGTGTGTCGCTAGAGGCATGAAATCTGCCTACTTATGAGGGCTTGAATAATGTGGATGTGTTTTTGGATGCATTTGAGAGGGAAGTATGAGAGAAGAAGCACTTCCAGGCTTTAGACTGGGCACTCTGCGCTACGCCCGCGAGATGGTGGGGTACGCAAAAGGGTAGCTTTGACAACTAGTGCGAGTGTAGGAGGATGATGAGAACATGCTTTGGGAAGCCGAAGGTACGAGTGATAGACAAGTATGACGGGAAGGACAATCCGCGTGCACACTTGGCCAAATGGCTAAGGCCTATGGCACAAAGCCTCAACCTAAATGGGTGCACTTGTTTTGTCACACCTTAGATGTCATCCCGATGAGCTGGTACTTGGAGACAGAGTTCCACCATGACACAAAAGAATGGGATATTCTACGCAAAGTATTCATAATGATGTTTAGCTTCGAATACAGGTTTGACTGTATTGATGAAGCGCTACAAGAAGTTAAAGCAGTAATATTTAGGATACCGTAGGATCCTTTGGATCTAATTAAACTGATTGGACTACTCAGTTGAGCCACACGATGGAATGCTATAACGTGACAATCAAAGAAGAAGACAAGGACCCCCAAAAGATTGATATCCTTGAACCTGAGGGTCACCGTGAGGTCGAGGGACCATAGATCTATTGGGTTTGGAGCATGATTATATTTTGTATTCAAAGGTTTCAGCTGAATGTATACCCCCCAGGAAGATTGCACACCCCTCCATGCGGGGTGGACAAATCCCCCCTACGGGGGCCCGTGGGGGCTAATCCCCCTCGGCTAGGGGGTCTGGGGGCCAGCAGTGGTTCAGTGGAAGCACCCCTAAAGCTAAAAATAGATGTAAAATTGCCTTGTAAAAGTCGAGTAATTTCTAGTCAATCTGGGCCATTCATTAGGCGAATGATCTGACGGTAGAAGTTATGTTTAATTTAGGGTTTTTTGCTCTAGAAGGAAACCCCTCACTATATATGAGGGAATTGCATTGCATCTATGTATATTTGTATTCTGAGTGAGGGAGAGAGGAGATTGAGAGTGAAGAAGGTGTTACAACGGATCTATTGTAGGTTGTATCTCTTCAGTTTGTTGGATAATATAATAAAAGAAGGACTGATTGTTTCTCTGTGGATGTAGCCCAAACTAGGTGAACCACGTATATCTGTGTCTCTCTTGTTTTATGTGTTTTCTGTGTTTACATTTCTACAATATTTTATCTGTTCCATTGCTCCGTAATATATAATTTTCTAACAACTGGTATCAGAGCCAAAGGTCTATTTGGTTGATAAACTCGTAGGAGAGAAGGGGTCCTGGTTCGAGTGGGAGCAATGGCGGAAGATGGTAGGTTTAGGGTCGAAAAATTCAATGGCCAAAGATTTTTGCTGTGGAAGATGCAAATGGAAGATTATCTGTATCAGAAAGATCTGTACCTACCATTGGGCGGAAAAACAAAAATGTCGACGGGTATGACAGATGAAAAATGTAATCTTCTCGATAGAAGGGCACTCAGAACAATACAACTATGCCTAGCAGCGTCAGTAGCATTTAATATTTCAAAGGAAATGACAACAAAGGGTTTAATGTCGGCATTGGCCAAACTATATGAAAAACCTTCAGCCTCAAATAAGGTATTTCTTATGAAGCATTTATTTAATATGAATATGTCAGAAGGTGGATCTGTTTCAGAGCATTTAAATGATTTTAATACAGTTACAAGTTAGTTAAGTTTTGTAGGGGTAATTTTTGATGATGAAGTTAGGGCTCTGTTATTTTTGTGCTCATTGCCAGAAAGTTGGAATGGTTTAGTTATAGCCATTAGTAACTTTGTCTCTGGATCTAGTACTTTAAAGTTTGATGATGTTGTCGGTGCAATCCTTAGTGAGGAAATGCGACGAAAAAGCTCCGGTGAGACATCAGGTAATGCTTTGACTACAGAGACTAGGGGAAGAAAAATGGAAAGAGGAAAGAGCCCAGGAAATCGTAGTAAGCCAAGAAAAGGCAGATCAAAGTCCAGATTGGGGATAGTGTGCTGGAAATGTGGGAAGAAAGGACACCTGAAGAAATACTGCAAGTCTCAGAAGGGAAAAGAAGGAGATGCACAACAAGAAAACAATCATGAAGCGAATGTAACACGTGATGTGTTGCAAGATGCTTTTGATTCTTTCATTAAAAAATATTATTGATGCATGGGCGGTAGATTCAGGGGCCTCATTCCATGCCACACCTGATAGGAAACATTTTCATGATTGTGTTCTAGGAGATTTTGGACAAGTTCGATTGGGTGATGATAAACCCTGTAAATTCGTTGGAATGGGTACAGTTTTCATAAAACAACAAAATGGAAATCAGTGGCTATTGAAGGAGGTAAGGCGTGTTCTAGATCTGAAGAAAAATCTGATTTCAAGAGGGAAGTTGGGAGGTGAAGGTTGCATAAGTACTTTCACAGATAAAACCTAGAAGGTCACTAAAGGATTCTTAGTAATAGCGAAAGGAGGAAAGGTTGGTACATTGTATTTATGTAATGGTATTTCTAATTCTGTTAATGCTTTAACCTCTACAGGAGAAGATACGACATTGTGGCATCATAGGATCGGGCACTCGAGTGAGAAGGGGATGCAGATTCTTCACTCAAGAAATTTGTTGCCAAGTTTGAAGCATGTTGATTTAAAATTCTGTGAAAATTGTGTTTATGGAAAATAGAAGAAAGTCAGATTCCTTAGAGTTGGGAAAGAAAAGAAGAGCGAAAAATTAGAGCTTGTGCATATAGATGTATGGGGACATGCTCAGGTATCATCTCTTGGAGGCTCCCATTATTATGTTACTTTTATTGATGATGCAACGAGAAAAACCTGGATTTATTGTATTCGAAATAAATATGATGGATTTGATACTTTCAAGAAATGGAAAGCTTTCGTTGAAAATGAGACAGGGAAATGGTTGAAGTGTCTTAGATTAGATAATGGAGGTGAATATTGTAGCAAAGAGTTTGATAGGTACTATTCAGAGAATGGAAGTGGCAGAGAGAAGACAGTTTGAGGAACACCACAAGAAAATGGTGTGTTAGAAAGGATGAATAGGACAATCGTGGAGCATGCAAGGTGCATGAGATTGCATGCAGGATTGCCTTTACAATTTTGGGTAGACGTTGTAGACATTGTTGTTTATCTAATAAATAGAGGGCCTTCAAGTTCCTTGGATGGTGGTATTCCAGAGGAGGCATGGACAGGTAAAAAGGCAAACTACTCATTTTTAAAGACTTTTGGTTGTGAAGCCTTTGTCCACATTGATAAAGAAAATAGAACAAAGATTGAGGCAAAATCAAAGAAATGTACCTTTATTGGATATGGTGTTAATGATTTTGGTTATTTCTTATATGATTATGAAAATCACAAAATCATTAGGAGCAGGGATGTAATATTCAATGAAAAGGTCTTGTATAAGAATCAGTTACAGGAAAAGAAATAGGAAAAAGAAAACAGAGAATACACAGTGCTTGATGATATCACAGGAAAAGTGATAGTGCCTAAATATCATAATGATCAATAGCTAGAAAAATAACCACAACAACAACAAGCGCCTCAAACACCTGAAAGTGGTGTTAGAAGATCTACCATGATAATTAGACCCCGTGAACGATACTCTCCTTCATTATATTATGTATTGTTAACTAATTCTAGTGAACCAGAATGTTATGAAGAAGCAGTGTAGGTAGAAACCAAGAAGAAGTGGGAGCAAGCCATGAAAGAAGAGATGGAATCCTTAGCACATAACCAGACTTGGGATTTAGTCAAGTTGCCTACAGGTAAAACAAAAATGCAGAATAAATGGGTTTGCAAGTTGAAGGAAGAAGATGGAGGTAGAAAAAGGTATAACACTAGACTTGTGGTGATAGGGTTTGCACAAAAAAAAGGTATAGAATTTGATGAGATATTTTCTCCTATTGTGAAAATGACTTCAATCAGAACTATTCTAAGTCTAGTAGCTGTTGAAGATTTACATCTTGAGCAGTTAGATGTAAAGACAACCTTTCTCCATGGGGATTTGGAGGAAGAGATATATATGCAGCAGCCACAAGGATATGAGGTAAAAGGGAAGGAGAAACTAGTGTACAAGTTGAATAAGAGCGTGTATGGATTAAAACAGGCTCCAAGGTAGTGGTATCTAAAATTTGACAGATTTATGTGTGAACAAGGTTATACTAGATGTCACTCTAACCATTGTGTTTATCTCAAAAGCCAAAATGATGGTAACTATATTATATTGTTATTGTATGTAGATGACATGCTTGTTGAAGGTTCTAACATGCAAGAAATAAATGCGCTCAAAAGGAAATTGGAAAACTCATTTGCAATGAAGGATTTGGGTGCTGCAAAACAAATCCTTGGTATGAGAATAACTAGAGACAGGAAGAATCGAAAATTAACATTGTCTCAAAGTGAGTACATAGAAAAGGTGTTGAAAAGGTTTAATATGCAGAATGCAAAACCAGTTGGTATACCTTTGGCTAGCCATTTCAAGATAAGTAAGGACGTGTGTCCCAAGACTTAGGAAGAAATGGCTCATATGTCTAAAGTTCCATATGCATCAGCAGTTGGAAGATTAATGTATGCACAAGGCCTGATATTGCACATGCAGTGGGAGTTGTAAGCAGGTACATGAATAATCCAGGAAAAGAACATTGGATGGCAGTGAAGTGGATTCTCAAGTATTTGAGAGGTACCACAAATCAAGCATTATGCTTTGGTGGTTCAAACATTTCTCTGCAGGGATATGTTGATGTAGATATGGCAGGTGACATAGATAATTGGAGGAGCACTACAGGATATGTATTTACTCTAGGTGGAACAACTGTTAGTTGGGCTTCAAAAATCCAAAGTGTTGTTTCACTTTCAAAAACAGAAGTAGAGTATGTTGCTGCTATAGAGGCTGGTAAAGAAATTATTTGGTTACAAAGGTTTCTGGATGAATTGGGTAAGAAGTAGGAGTTGGGCAGGTTATACAGTGAGAGCCAGAGTGTCATACATCTTGCAAAGAACTCTACATTTCATTCCAATACTAAACATATACAACTCAAATACCATTTCATATGGTCAGCATTGAAAGATGGACAGTTGAAGTTGGAAAAGATACACACTAGCGAAAATCCTACAGATATGCTAACAAAAGTTGTAACCAGGGAGAAACTGAGAATCTGCTCAGTTTCAATTGGTCTTCAAGTATGATGAAGAAGATGAGAAATAGCCAGGTCCAAGTGGAGTCATTGTCTAGCAAATGAAGCAGTGGTGGAGTTGCTATAATCAGTCTGGAAGTAGGAGATTGTTGGGTGTGGAGCCTGATTATCTTGTGTATTCAAAGGTTTCATCCAGATGTATACCCCCCAAAAATATTGTACACCCCTCCAAGTGATGGGGACTTGTCCCCCCCATGGGGGTCTTTGGGGCTAATCCCCCCTGGCTGGGGGGTCCGGGGGCTAGCGGTTTCCTGGCGGGGGTTTGGGGGCAGCACCCCCGAAGCTAAAAGTTGATGTAAAATTGCCTTGTAAAAGTCTAGTAATTTCTAGTCAATCTGGGTCGTTCATTAGGCAGATGATCTGACGGTAGAAGTCATGTTTAATTTAGGGTTTTTTCCCTAGAAGGCAACCCCTCACTATATATGAGGGAATTTTATTGCATCTATGTATATCTGTATTCTGAGTGAAGGAGAGAGAGGAGATTGAGAGCAAAGAGGGTGTTATAACAGATCTGTTGTAGGTTGTATCTCTTCAGTTTGCTAGATAATATAATAAAAGAAGGATTGGCTGTTTCTCCATAGATGTAGCCCAAACTGGGTGAACCACATATATCTATGTATCTCTTGTTTTATGCATTTTATGTGTTTATATTTTTGCAATATCTTATGTGTTCCATTGCTTCATAATATATATTTTCTAACAAGATCGATACTCTTGATGTAACCGCACAACTAAAAGTGAAATAGCTAAATATTCGTATGGAGGAAAAGCCCAAATTCGTGAAGATTGGATGTTACTGGGATGAAACATGGTAGATAAGGTCGTTGAATTAATCCGTGAATATCGAGATTTGTTCCCTAATAAGTTTACAGAGTTAAAGGGGATAATAGGAGACCTGGGCATTATGAAGATCACGTTAAAACCTGATGCGAAGCAGGTTAAGAAAAGACCTTACCATCTCAATCCGAAGTATAAGGAGAAGGTCCACTTAGAGTTAGATAAGATGCTCACAGCAGGCATCATTGAGCCCGTAGAAGAATCTGATTAGGTCAGCCCAATGGTGGTACAAGAAAAGAAGTAGAATGATGAAATAAGGATATGCATAGATCTCAGGAAGTTGAATGACACTTGCATGCATGATCCTTTCCCGAATCCGTTCACTGATGAGGTATTGGATAATTTAGGTGGCGAGGAAGCGTACTCCTTCACTGATGTGTTTTTTTGGTACCATCAGATCAAAATCGCGCCTAAAGATAGAAGCAAGAAGACCTTCATGACTGAATGGGGATGTTTTTAGTACACTACAATGCCTCTAGGATTGAAGAATGCGCCTATGATTTTTTTGCACGTAGTCATTGCTGCATTCAAAGACATCATTCATAATTTTCTGGAGGTGTAATGTTATGACCGGAATGTGTTTGGGTTGGTAAAATTCCATGTGGCCTGTTTGCGCTTAATGCTAGATACTTGTCAAAGGTACCAAATTGCACTCAATTTGAAGAAATGTTTGTTTTGTGTTCCTTTTGGGACTTTGTTGGTTCATGTGGTTTGTTGGTTAGGTAAATCCCCTCTGTGGACAGAGGCGATCCCACTAGCTTAAAATAGAACTAGCCACAATCAATCCACGCTACCACGCAAGTTCCTAGTTGTACATTAAAGGTGAATTAAGAAGACCAACCTGGATTCCAACGCTATAGTTGAAGCAGAGTTGGTGTTCCCGCTCCCTCGCTCCGGCAGGTCACAATCCTTGCGATCCTTGCAAACGGACACCTGCACATGCAAAGGAAGAAACAGATACAAGCATAAAATCCACCAAGGCACAACTATATTTCAGTCAGAAAGGAAATAAATCAACATCACTATAATAGACAATGAGATTGGAACTATAATAACAGTCGTTCATTAATTAATAACAGACAGGAAAAGTTACAACCAAGGTTCTGACGTTGAACCTTTCCTCTGGCTGGGCGAGCAGCTATATGCCTTACAGTAGACTTCCTCTCTCTCGGACTCCTGGTAGCATTACCTCTCTAGCATTACTCCAACAACTCAAGAACTCAAAACTACAACACTTCGGAACTCATAAACTTGCAACTCCTAAACTTGGAACTCATAAACTTGGAACTCCTAAACTTGGAACTCATAAACTTGGAACTCATAAACTTGGAACTAGCTTGTATAATGCATGAGGACAGGCTTTTATAGATGAAGAAGGGAGAAAGATTCAATGCACCAGGACACCCATTATGGAATGGCAACATCCATGAAAAGCTACTGCGGATAGATATGATGACTCTCGAGCTTTATCAGATGGATTTTTCCCTCAAAGGACTTCATGTTCTGGGAGGAAAAAATCATATAGTCGTGCTTTTGGCAAAAACCATTACTAAACTCGACTGGCGCGGGCATTTTTCTAAGACAGAGCGCCAATGGGTGCACCCCTTTCTGAGGATCTGAGTTATTGGCGCGGGTCAGACATTGGGTACCTGCGCCAATGGGAAAAGGGCACTTTTCAGGGATAATTTGTAGAAGGTGTCTTGAGGGAACATGAAGTACATACTCAGGGGAACATAGTGCAAGTGTTTTTAGGCTATGTCACTGCTCACAGGTCCCGAAATGCATCCTCCAATGTACTGGAATCGGGGCGATAGGGATGGTGACCAATGGTGACAAATTACTGTGTAACATGGTTTATAGACAGGGAATGATGGTAGATCTTGTGAAGATCGCAGTGATACTTAAATTGGAGGTGTCGAGGAGTGTGAAACAACTGTGCGCAACCTTGGGACATATTAAGTACGACAGGAAGTTTATCAAGGGCTATGCCCAGATCACCGCGCCTATGGAGAAGCTGTTGAAAAAGCATGTCACGTTCTGTTGGAATGAGGACTGTCAGAAAAGCTTGGATGTTCTGAAAGGAAAAATGGTCACCACGCCGATTTTATTCTTCTCATATTGGAAGAAGGAGTTTCATGTACATGTAGACACGTCATGTATAGCACTAGGAGTAGTACTGACATAGGTCAGCAGAGGAGACTTGGACCATCCTATAGCATTTGCAAGTAGGAGGTTATCCAAGGTTGAGAATAGCTATTCCACCACTAAGTGTGAAGGATTAGCCCTGGTATACGTGCTCCAGAAGTTTAGACACTATTTGTTGGGTGGACATTTTAAAATGTATACGGGTCATTTCGCATTGAAATACCTAGTCAATAAGCCTGTGTTGGGGGGAGAATCTGTAGGTGGTTATTATTGTTCCAGGAGTATAATTTTTAAGTTATTGTGAAGCCTGGATGAATGAACGTGGGACCAAACCAACTGTCGCGCATAAAAACGAGGGAAGAGGCCATTAATTTGGAGGAGGGATTTCTTGACGTGTATATCTTTGTAATGTGCATCATGGATGGTCGCTTTGAAGACATCATACACTTCTTAGCGACAGGAACTACCCTGCAAGGGTACATTGTCTAGCAGAAAAAGGAGTTAGTGGTGCGCGCGACAGACTTTTATATCATTGTCGGACATCTGTACAAAATGGGGTCTGATGAAGTATTGTGATGATATGTACCAGAGTTTGAAAGAAGCAGTACCCTCATAGACTCTCATGGGGTTGCCATGGGAGGCCATTATGCTAGAAGAGTGACTGCACAGAAGATTCTATGCACAGGGTTGTGGTGGTCAACCCTCCATCAGGATTCCAAAGCCTACTGCAGGGCATGCGACGTGTGTCAAAGGAATGGTAGGCCATCGTGGAGAGATGAGCTGCCCCTGAACCCACAGATGATGTTACAACCTTTCAAGAAATGGGCCATATATTTTGTGGGACCCACTCAACCCCAAGGAAAGTAGACGAGAGAGTGGTACATTATCACCACGATTGATTATTTGACTCAATGGGCAGAGGTACATCCTAGGTTTGATAGCACAGGATCAACCATTACAAAGTTTCTCTTTGAGTATGTACTGATGCGATTTGGGTGTCCAAAGGTTATTATAAGTGATCACGGTACGAACTTTTCTGAACAAGATGATTAGCACTGTGACAGAGGAATTTTAGGTGTATCACCAGAAAATCACACCTTATAACCCACAGGCTAATGGGATGATGGAAGAATTCAACAAGGTGCTAGAGAACACATTGAGCAAGGTTTGCAATGCTCAACGAAGTGATTGGGACCAACACATACCCACAGTACTATGGGCCTATCAAACGACATGCATAAAGAGTATTGGGCAGACACCCTTTAGGCTTGTATATAGTGCTGAAGAAGTGATGCCCGTGGAATAAACTGTTCCTAGTTTGCACATAATGGCACTCACATGTATGATGGATTGCGTAGCCCTGGAAGAGAGGCTCGTGTAGCTTGCTGAGCTTGAGGAAGAAATATTTCTGGCTAGATTTCAACAACAGGTCCAAAAGTAGTGCGAAAAAGCATGGCATGATTAGCGCATTAAATTGTGCACTTTTAAGGTAAATGATCTAGTTTTGTTATATGACAGCAAGTTTGATAAATTTCTAGGGAAATTCAGAATGCACTGGCTAGGGCCCTATGTCATTAAGGAGATTACTGATGGTGGAGCAGTTTATTTGGTTAAATTGAATGGAGATCCCTTCTCAGGAAAGGTGAATGGCAGCCAATTGAATCCATACACTAGTGATCTAGCCAGATGACTATATGAAGCTAGCATAGTCTTAGTGCTCTAGGCAGCTGAAAGGAGGCGCGGGACTATAAACTACACTATCTGGGTTGGGGAACTGCATGATTAGGAGATTGTGCAGAATGAGGCAATGTCACAGGGTTCATGACAACACAAAGAGAGTTGCGCTACCCAGGGAACAACCGCGCAGGTCATCTGGAAAGTGACCGTTAAAGTCATTGTTCATGATTTGACGATGAGAATGCAGCCAAATGGAGCAGGCAGTAAACATTTAAGACAAAATTTATGGGTAAGATCCTTGGAAATCTTCCACCAATATGGCATTAATGAATTGAATGTGGGGGGAATGGTCGAATTTGAATTCAAAATGGCCTACAAATTATAGGTTGAGGCCCAACGAAAAACACTTAGCAGTTTGAACATTGAGTTGGTGAGCTCTTAGATGTGCAGGATCTGCACATTCTTCAAAGAATTGCTTGACTACCTAATGGTTGATCGATTTATAGAGTCAAACAGCAATTTCATCTGTGATTTTATCCCAAGACCCACAGCTATTGACGCCAAAGTAGTGACATCTGAGGGGGCTGTGCCGAAGGTTGTTATAGAGGCAGAGGGAGTTGCTCCAGAGGTTGTAGAGGTACTAGCTGAAGTCCCCAAGTCACCACGGATGCCTATACTGAAGCCTACCCCGACCAAAGAGAGTTCGAAGGATAAGAAGGGAAAGTAGGTTGCGATACCAATGCACATGTCGCCTAGAAGAAACCCATAGAATGAAAAGCTCACGGCATAGGAAAAGGGAAAAACCATTAACTTAGAGCTGGAGGAGGAAGAAATTGAGGACGTCCCGATGGATGATGAGGATTTGGGGGTGGAAGTAGAGGATGTTGAAGTTGAGGGTTCTAACCCTATCACTATGTTGCCTCAGTACGTACCTCCACACAAAGGAAAGACCAAAGTGCCGAAGGACATCGACGAAAGCAAGGTCGCCCTACACATACCTCTACTAACGGATGAGATTGTCTTTGAAGTTCCATGCTTGGGGTGGGTTCCTCTGTTAAAAATGGAAGATTGGGACTTTGCTGACAATGAGAAGTTCCTACACTTGGTCAAAGAATAGCTAGTGCACCATGTTGTTCACACAATCACCGAGATGATTGCATTGGAACTGTGGTAGCGGCTTAGGCATGTAGACAAAGTAGGTCTGATCAACCTACTATGGGTGCCCCACTATAATGGAACACCCATTATAGTATTGCTCATCAAGTAGTTTCTATGCTTGGTGACGATGGGTGTCTGTGGCTGGAGGAGCCGATACCCATCACTGACAGGTTGATCCATAGGATCACGCGGCTGCCCTATACAGGGCAGAATCTGACCATGATGTTTGGTGGAAAATGTGGCAAGAAGGCCCTCACAGAGGCCATGAAGGAGAAATTCAAGCTCGTAAAGAAGTTGTGTGGCTATGCCATCTCGAGTTTCTGCGACCTTGCAGTCAAGGTGGCCACGCAGATCCTGGCAGTAAAAGTTATGCGAAAGTGTTTCACAGATGAAGTGTTGGCACCTGTCGTTTCTCTAGTAGCCCAATGCACCGAAGGTGTCCAGTTTAATTGGTTGTGATACCTCTGCGATGAGTTCCTTGCAAACTACTGTGAGGCATAAGAGCATAACAATACCTTCCACTATGCGCCTCTTGTTGTTCATTGTGCTGGTAGCCTGGGAGCTACCAAAAGATAGTCAATTCCCCTCAATCACATCGGACCTACTAGAAGTAGGGAATTATATTTCACTGTGGGTGACCAAGGATGCTCAGTGCATCAAGGATAGCAAGATCTTTTGGATCTTGATGGAAATGAACATACGCATGGCTATCAATCGCAAACTGCAATTGTCGCCAACTTTTTTTGCCAAATTGCTGGAGTATGTGGAGTTGAAGGCATACTTTTAGTGCATTGCGATCAGGGCATGGAATGACCCTAAGTAGAAGTGACATGACTTGCCTTACTTCGCGACAGATGTCGCAATTGATGTAGTTCTTGATCGTTGGCTGGCAGAGTGGCACACTGCCTCAGACTCAGCGGTGGGGTCGAGCAAGTCCACCGTGCAACATAAAAGGGAGGAAGCCAAGCTCAAGATGGTGCAATTGGCTAAGAAGAGGAAGAAGGATGCTGTTGACAAGGACCAGGTAGAGCGCGATGCCGTCCAGCAGGTGGAAAAGAAGATAGGTGAAACAAAGCGTGGATCTGACAAAGGTGCGAGGTTGCCTTCACCCAAAATAGAGGAAGAAACGGACAAGCAAACAGAGTAGCATGGAGCAGACGCACAGACAACATCATACCACATCAAATGTCCAAGAGAAAAAGAAAAAGTGGGGCTATGGAAGAAATCCAAGGCTAGTAAGATGTCACTGGACCCAATCACCCTAACAAAGGAAGATTTGAATGACATTAGAGAAACGGTGCACGATGTTATCATGAAGGTACTACAGTGGTTCGAGCAGCAGCAACAACAACTATTGGGGGATATTCAGACAGGTCTGCATGAGCTGCAAATCCACCCATCATAGGCTGGCACAGTGTCCACAAACCCCTCTATTGGTACTTTAGAAGCTACCGAGATGCTACGTGCAAAGGAATCTCGAGCGATAGTACTGCCGGATGGAGCACTCACCACAAAAAACAAAGCTGACATGCCCACTGTCAGTGCCCTCAAGGGAATGGGGTTGAACTTGGCAGCACTTCCTCATGAGGCACTCCACCTACTACAGGATGGGGTGATTGCGGAGCTGAGGGACCATGAACAGTGCGCCTTGTAGGTAATTAGTGAGCAGAAGATTAATAATGTAAAGATGGCCCTGCAGTAAGACACCACCATCACTTCCAAGGTGGAACTTACTAACACATATGTGCATGATTAAGGTCGTGAGGGAAGCCTGCTGCATGGTCCCCGAATTAGCCATTCCTAACAATAAGGAGGTAAATGAACTGGTCTACAAGCTTGCTATAGGGGTGTGTGATGCTTGCATAGAGTTGGCTAAATTTCAGCTGGAGCTAAACCTACATATTGTAGATTTACAGTTGAAGGCCCAGCCATCAACTCTGCTAGAAATAAAGGAGCAATGCATAACCACTGTCACAGAGGTGATAACAGTGGTAGAAAGTGGAGTAGCAGACTATACACGGCTGTTTGAACAATTCGAGGTCATAACAAGTCTGCAGGAGGATCCTAATGTACAATGGCTAGAGACAGAGGCGCAACAACTGCAGCATCACTACAACGAAGTAAAAGGTACAACGTGCACCGTCGCTCTCACACAGAGACTGGTGAAGCTACAGGAGGCTAAAACATTGAAGGAACATGTAGATGCAGCATAGCACAAAGAGGCAGTACTGAAGGTGCACTTGAAGCCTTGGTTGGATGAAGCTTATTTGGTCACAACCTCCATTGAAGGCAAGCTTTCTAATATCCAAGCAATTCATTAGAAGCTTCAGGTTAACAGTTCAAGATCAACAATAGAGCAGTTGGTTAAGGAAGTGAAGCAGAAGGTCACGCAATGCACCGCCGAAGTGGCAGTCATACAAGTCGAGATCGGAGGTCTTTGCACCAAGATTTTCGCACCCACTGAGTGACTCGAGGGTGAGTCACCATGTTTGTGTTTGGGGCCTGTTGGGAACGGGTTCCCCCAAGAGCAGTTTTGGGGCTAAAAGCCCATGTTTTGGGATAATTTTGTAATAAAGTTGTAAATTCTCTGCATTTTGTGGTCGTGGAGCGCGAAGGTTTCAAGAGTCATAAAGGGTTGTCCACCTTTATTTTGTAAAGTGTCAAGTTAGCTGTAAAGATCCACCCATGGTTCGCGGACCATGGGATTGTATAAAAAGGAGCTAAGTAAGTAAGCTCTAGGTAGTGAAGTTAAGTAAGGAAGAAAGCAGTGAAGTAGAGTGGAGAAGTCTAAGTGTTCCTGGGTCTTAGCATAGGTAGAGGCTGTGCAGTTGAGTGCATAGAGGCCTGGGGTGGAAGTCCACAGTTGAGTGCATGGACCCCTGCTACTGTGTACGCAGGATGGATAGAGTCTATATTAAACTGAAAGATATCAATAAAGAGAAGTATTCTGCAATTACTATGTGTTTAGTTCCTGTTAATGCATTTGATTATATTTCATTTTGGCTTTAATTTACAATGTTTGTTTGATGCATGAATATATGTGATTGTATCGGTTGATTGAACGCAAGTAAGGATATTATTTTACACGGCACTAACTGTGATTGATTAGCAATATAAGTAAAACAGTTGAGATAACTTGGGAACCTATACAATAAATTGTCATATCTGCATGAAAGTACCTGGACCATGGGTTACGGTTGTGCGAAGGTCAATCATGAACCTTTGTGGAGGTACTGAAGGGCTGAATAAAGGGTAGACTGACAGGGCCCTAAGGCTTAGAAACCTATGCAAAAGAAGGGGAATAGGGTATAAACCGACATCACGACCATCTCATGGTGCAGAAACTTGGTTCCAGCATGCCCCCATACGGCTTCGGGTGACACTTCAGTCCACACTCCACGAAATGATGCTGAAAGGGCCAGTAGTGTAGGGATTTGTTTGGCTAACTAATGTTGAACCTGGGTCAGGGCGCATAAAGCCAACAGAGATCACTAGTAATAAAAAGGAAATACAATAGCGATATAATAGTGTCCCAACCCAAATGATCAAACATGCATAAGGGAGTTTATTCTATATACTACAAGGAAATATGTGTGCACTTGGCCTCCTCACAGGCTGGGGAAGGATTTTGGGTCTGATGCAAATTCTCACACTCCACTCAAGTGATCTACCTTGTCCACACCTGATCTCAATCCCTACACACAACCATAAACAGACAAAGACAACAAGTGAGCTTTCTCGGAAGATTGTTAGTTTATAATATCATACAAAAATTAAGAAATATCACTGCAAACATGTAGATACAGAAAATGAGCATGAATCTATTGATCCAAAATGAAAGTAAAATAGATGTATATCTTCCAACAAAAGAGATCCTCTTTGTAGAGCTCTTGTGCTATAGTTTGGACACTCCCCTTTTCCTACCTGCTTTGATCTTGGCGAGATTATAACATGTCATATTATCCTTTAGGGGAATGTATATAGACACCTTGGGGATTGAGAAGTTAGCAAACTTCTACAATAATGGACCCCTAGCGAAATCATACACAAGTGGGTCAAGTTGATATCCTTGGGAATGGAAAACTCTAGAAACCTTTTTAACAAGTATGAGATTTTTTCAATTATCTCAATTATGAAATAATTATTATCTCATAATTATAATATTTTGTCAAATCAATTATGAGAAATTTCTTAATTATGTAATTCCACCCTTTTATCATGGGATAAATCTCACATAAGTAAAATAAAAGGTGAAAATGGATGCATTTCAGCCAAACAACCAAGGTAAGTTGATATTGGGCTTCTCTCACTATAATGGAGTGGAAAATAGGGTTATAACACAATGATAGAGTTTGTGTGGAAGTAAAGTATATGTAGAGGTAAAAGGGTAAGTTCCACTACTCTACACAAGGTGGGGCCAAAAGATATAATTTAGCTTTGCACATGCCAAGTTCGACATAGATTTTAGCTGCACACATGTCTTACTTCCATGCATTCCTTGCTTCTGCACATACCTTATGTTGGTATTGATGTCAACAATGTATCATGGTTCATTTGTTTACCTAATTGATAGATAGGTTCTCTAATACAGTGTATTGGAAGTGACCTACTGATGCTTCCCCGATGGGTCATTTATAAAGAGAGTGTAAGTAATTATGGCTCTAATAGAGCTTATTTCACAACTGAAAGGTGCTAACGCTAAGAAAAGAAAAGTGATAGTAGAATTTACAATGGATTTCCCTCTACTCTCTGTAACTATATTGAGTTGTATTTTATAGATTATGGAAATTACACTTGGTTCCCAACTGTATTCACACAAACATTACCAGGCCTTGTAAATAATTCTTGAGACTCTCCTCATGTTGAATCTTCAGTTTAGTGTTGGCTCAAATTACCATTGAATACTGCCATAGAAATTCCCATTTTAATTTGTTCAGTTGGCTAGATTAGGTCACTAATTGTGGGTATAAATCACCACTTTTAGCATCAAAGAAGTAAACAATGTAGAGAAATTAACTGGTGTGGTTTGATTAACATAGTGGTGTTTGTATTTTTTTCCCACAGGAGCATGGTGTTCACATGATTCTCATGTGATGGTGGATCTCCTTTATGATTTTAAAATCAAATTAAATATGGTGAATTTACCTTTTTCCTTTTTTCCTTGTTTTAGTCCAAGTATATTGTTACATTTATGAATACAGTATATATGGCCTTATTTGGTGCTGAATAGAAGAGTAATTTTTTTTTCTAATTTGTTGTGTATAGTCCTATTAATGAATTTTGGGTATGTGGTCTAATCTAGTGTGTGATCAAGTATGAGAAGCAACATCACTAAGGTGAGAATAACAATATCCATCCAAAGGGTATTGATCCTATAACTTGTGATCATGTGTGTGCGGTCATGGTTAATCTAGAAAGTTATCTTCAAACCAATTGGGTTATGAGTCAAGACTAATATGTATGTGAAATTAAGTTACAATTTAGTGCATTGGGGAAAAAGGGTGTATGTCTCTATGATATTTTTTTGCATCATTTCTCTTTGG
Organism: Pinus tabuliformis; assembly: GCA_031772625.1. Lineage (NCBI taxonomy): Eukaryota > Viridiplantae > Streptophyta > Pinopsida > Pinales > Pinaceae > Pinus > Pinus tabuliformis. The sequence continues at coordinate 564,533,275 of CM062810.1, forward strand.
AGTTAATACCATCCAAATTATAGTGCCAGGAGCATAGGCATGTGGATGATCAAAGAAATAGGTAGCACATTCTGAGGGAGTTCGTGGTGAGCATAAACAAGGTTAAGTATGGATCTTAGATTGATAAAGTTTAACTTGTATACAATATCTTGAACTATGCATGAAGTAGGAAGAATGGTATGTAATACCTATTCATTTTAATGCTTTGACGTCATTCACATATAATGGTTAGGGTGTTTAATCAATGATAAGATTCCCTGCAAATTAGTTTAAATATATTTGTGAATAGTCAAGCAATTATGTATCTCATATTGTTATAAATATTTATTGGCGAAATGTGCACAATGTATAGTGTTCATTTTATGAAACAAATTTATGATGTGTGAAGGAGATTTATGTTCACAACATTCAAACCAAAGGAATAGTGCTATAGAATAGATCTATATTCCAAATTTTTGTAGGACCAACGTGTGAAATCAAAATTCTAGTATGTAGGGCCAAAGACTGATAAACAACGCTCCTAACTAACTCTATTGCAGGATATAATTACGTCAAACGATCAAGCTATATTATTAGGGAAGATATTGTACACTTATGTTGTTCTCTATGTGAGGTATACAAGTGAACAAGATTGGAGAGTGTCATAAAGACTAATACCAAATCTGGTTATTGTGTGAAAACTCTCTCTTCATTAAATATTTTTTTGAGTATTTTTTAAGTAAGGAAATTGGAAGCATATTGATCTTAATGTTGATCTTACATATGAAATGTTGAAGTTGTTTCTAGACTTATAGTTGTGACAATCCATGGAACAATGTCAGGCTTCTTTGAAATCTCTAGTTCTTATGGTGTGTATATAAGGTCAAAATTTGAACACTAACCATTATTGTGACAGATGGTATAGTTCTTTATATAATGAATTGGTTGTCTATGTAATTGTTTGTTGAGGTGAGGTCAGTGTTGCTAATTTCGTTTTCAGGACTTATAAGAGTTTTATGTGTTATCCAAGAGTAAGTGAAGATAATGATTTGGTTATTGTAGCTGATTCAGATTACGAATGTTGATATGGTGTATGACAAGACTCAAGTTGTGACTAAGATATGTGATAGAGTAAAGGAGTTTTGATAGTGATATAGGTTTTTTCCAGGATATGGGACAATGTTAGAGGATTGTTTGAAAAATCAAGCTCTTGTCATTTTAATGCAGATACAAACATTCACCACCAACAATTTATGGATACTACAATGAGTATGTTATGAGTATTGTTATGTTAGAATTATGTCAAGAACATAATTGGTTTATTTATTTTGCTAGGGGATGATTATAATATAATAATATTGTAAAACTATAGTGTTGAGCATGATACTGATTAATGGTTTTTGTTGTTGAGTTACATACTTAGTGTGTTATCAATGACATAGTGTATGGTGATGTTGTTGACAATGGAATGTATAGTTGGTTTATTGATATTAAAGAGGTATGAAAGCTAATGATAAGGTTTGGAAAATTATACTACAAGATATATTATTTATTATTCGAAGGTTGTGATGTTGGGATGAATTTTGAGAGTAATTGTCGATAACAAAGTAAGTGTGTTATTGAGTAGATATAATGTGTTGTTGAAAAATGAGAGAGAGTGTGTTTGTAGAGAGAGAAAATTTTAGGTGTTGATGATGACAGTGGAGAGAACATGTTCTTGAAAAAAGAGGAATATTTAGGAAGGAAAAAATTTGTTTGAAATTATTTTAGGTTTGTGCCAAAGGAAGTGGATATAGTTTGAAAATGGATAAAGGGAGGTCCACAATGATTTTAGGGGTCAATGCTTCTAACCATTTGGTGAAAACAGACGAATCTGGTGGATTAGGTGCTTCTTGCTAGTGGGTCCTATCAAAATAGTGAAAATGAAGCGAGTGATTCTTTCTATTGGGTGCCAGTGAAATGGTGTGAAGGGAGTGGGTGCTTCCTGTTGGTGGCTACAAGTGAAAATTTACTAGGGATTGAGTGCTTTTTACTACTAGTTTCTAGTAAAAACTTTGAAAGTAATTAGGTTCTTCTTACTGGCTTGTTCCAATAAATTCATGTAGGAAATGATTGAATATAAATAAGAGATACTCATTCACCCACTCATTATTTCCAACAGTTGGTATCAGAGCCAGGTTCTTCAACATTCTTTTAACACCTGGAAGAATATTGAAAGAATTGTGGAAAATAAAAAGAAACACAAGAAGAAAACATATCAAATGAATAAGGAAATTCATATGAAGGATTTTCAATATGAAAGTAATCTATTAGCTGTATTTGTAGTATTAGTAATTGTCAATAAAGGATCATAAAATTCAGAATAATTCATTTCAGAAAACATAGATCATCAATCTTTGCCTCTACTCAATGATGAAAACTATCTGGTTTGGAAATTAATGATGAAATCTAGATTAAGAGATCTCTAATTTGATGTTTGGAATATAGTTTTTAATGGCTATAAAAAAATCCCCCATCAAGTAAATAATTGTGGAAGAATGCTCAGGCTCTGAATGAAATTTTTTGTAGTCTACCTAATTTAGTATTTAAGAAGATTATGCATAATGGAATAAAAAATGATATATGAGACGAGATACAATCTAAAAATGATGCATGGAATATGTTGGAAGCCCTCCATGAAGGAGACAACAATGAAAGCTATGTATATGAAGAACAAGTTCAATCTCCAGGTAAGTTTCTATGTATGGAGATAGGTCATCTTGCTTCTTACTATTCTAGAAACCATCATAATGATCAAGAGCATAGGAATGAGGAAACATTCAACGTGTCTAAAGAAAATTGTACTTTGTCAAAATATGGGTGTGGCCATGTAGAAGAATATGTTCCTTTAATGCTAGACGATGTTATAAATTTAGAAGAAGAATGGTTAGAAATGGAATTTGATTTTAGAAGGAAACTTGTCTCTTCCTTAGAAAATATTAAGAGTCTCAAGGAGATTTTACAAATATATGAAAGTAGGGATCAAAATTTGGGTGAATTAAATAATAATAAAGTAGCCCTAAAATCCCAAGATAATGTGTTAAATAGCTAATGAAGTAGTGACTAGATAGTAAATGAAAAGGAAAGTCACTGTGAGAGACTGGGAGCTCAAATTATCTCTCTAAGGACTAATCTAGGAAAGACAAATGAACTTCAAGAATAAATTACTATGTTCAAAACTCATTTAGAAGAAGAAAGGAGAATTGAATAAGTAATGAGAAACCAACTAAAGGAACTATAAGTTCAATATAAGAGATTATAAGTTGAGGTTGTTTCATTAAAGAGTGATATAGAAGAAATTAAAAAACAATTGGAATTTCAGGATAGTTCCAAGATATTTCCTAATCGCCTTAGCTTCCAAGCGTCTCCCTCCATTAAATAAGGTCTTGGATTTCATGGAATGACTATGGGAGAATCTAGCTCATAGGCCTATACCATAGTAGTCTGAAAGAAATTAAGGCAACATCTAAAAATACTGTTAAATAAAATAGTAGGAACAAGATAAAGAAAAAAATAATGTGGTCAATAAAAAGGAAGCAATCAAGAAAATGAACAACCAAGAAGATAGAATTTTCCAAGAAGAGAATTTGTTCCCTGGGATGAGTATGGCAAAAATATAACCTTCCAAAAGTGGAACAACAACTAATTTTATACTTTTATAGATGATATTGGGTTCATTATCTACCAAAACTATGGATGCATTTTAGTTTATTGTAGAACCAGATTGTCTAGAACTTATAATTAGATTATGAAAAGGAATAATATTTCTCAAGAAACTAGTCAAGGAAGAATATTCTCCCCCGTAAGAAGATCATCAGTTACCAAGTATACAATTTTCTTCTACGGCTATTAATTTTCTTGTACTTTATTTGGGCATAAGGTTGTATATTGCAATGGAAATGGAAGGAATATGAGGTAGAAACCATATATGTACAATAGTTTTAGAATGCATGATTATTTTCCACCTCCTATGGACACATAAGACGTTATGCATGCAATGAACTTGTACACATGGAAAATGATTATAGGAGTGAGCCCAAATAGTAGAAATAATTTACAAAAAAAAAGAAGTTGAATGAGAAATCAAAGGAATATCCATTTAAAAAAGTTAAACATACTAAAGCATGGTAGACAAAGGAAGAGAAGCAAGAGACATATATTCTTACTCAATATGTTGAAGATGTGGAAAAATTATGGTACATAGATAGTGGATTCTCTAATCACAAGAATTATAATAAGAGTAGATTAATCACTATGAAGAAAACTATGGGTGGAAATATTGTTCTAGGAGATAATACGTCAGCTAAAGTGATAGGAAAATTTAAAGTCAATATCAACTACAAAAATATATATGGAGTAATTGTTCTATTTGTTGAGGGACTATAACACAACATCCTAAGTGGGTCAAATAGGTATTAGAGAAAATGTAGTCATATTTACTTCAAGAGAAGTAAAGGAATAAATTAGAGATCAAATGAAATCCCTTCTTCATATTTGGAATAAAGGAAGCAAGGCTCATCTGTAGTCCTTTATTCCCAATATATAGACAATGAGAACCACAAAAGAAAGAGAGAATAAATATTAACAGTCTTAGGGGGAGTACAATACAACATCTCAAGGTATATGAGGAAGAGAATAAACTTTGAAGATGAAGCTATAATATAAGAGTTGTAAAGGTCCAAATTTTTAGTTAAGTCCATAGGAATATCTCTCAAAAGGAATCAAAGAAGGTAGATGTCATGTAGCATGGACAACCACATGATGAAAAAAGCTAGATGAGCAGTTTAGAGTGTTCCACATGTTGAGGGGGAGCATTTGCAACAAAATAATGGATCAGTAAAAAAAATATAATTGTTTGACATGTAAGAACAATAGGATTTATCAGTACAGAATATGGCTATTAATGATTAATTTTCAGGTGCGACACATGCTCAGGGAGAGTGAGTGTTTTGATAAGTAGGAATTTTAAAAAATTCTTAACAATATGTGTTAGTAGGTGCCACATGAAATATAATCATATGTAATAACCACAAGAATTTTTGTAGTTGGCATTGATACTTGGAGGTGTACTGGGATCACAAAAAAGGATTCCAATATTATTTCCCTTTTCCATTCATGTCGAAAAGGGGAGAGAGACATCAACCACAACTTTGGTTGTAGTATGTGGTTACCATCAATGCTAAAGAGGGAGAATGTTGGAATTTTTTGCATTGACATTGATGTGAATTATGGTGGCATGGATCATTTGTTTACTTGATTGATTGATAAGCACTCTAATGTAGTGTATTGGAAATGAGTTATTGATGCTTCTATGATGGATCATTTATACATGATAGTTTAACTAATTGTGGTTCCAATGTAGCTTTCCTGATAGTTGAAAAGTGTCTAGGCTAAGAAAAGATATGTGAGTGTAGAATTCACATTGTGTTTTCACTTCTTCTATGTGTAACTAATTTAAGCTATATTATACATATTGTGTAAATTATGCATGGTTTCTATGTGTAGCCCATGCAGATGTTTCCAAGCCTTGTAAACAATGAAACACCTCAAAAACCATCAGATTCTCCTCATGTTGGCCACTCAATTTAGTTTCGAATCATAATATTGTCGAGCTTTACCATAGAATTTCCCATGGTAATTTGATTAGATGGCTAGATTTTGACACCAAATGTGGATATAAATCACCACATTTGGAATCCAAGGAGTTCACAACGTAGAACAATTAAATGTTGTGGTTCAATCACTATAATGGTGTGTCTATTTTTATATCATAGGTGCATGGTGGTTGCAAAATTCTCATATGATCAGTGTGTCTCCTTTATAGTGTTAAAATACAATTAATTCAAGTGTCTACATTTTTTTTCTATATGAGTATATGGTTAAACTATATGGTCACATCTATGACTTCTGGGTATATGATATGATCCGGTGCTCCATTGAAGATTAAATTTAATACCTATCATCCTATGTATGGTGACATCATGAATTTTGGGTATGTCATCTAATATTATGTGCGATCAAGTGGGAGAAGCGAGATCGGTCAAGTAAGAATAACTATATCCATCCAAAAGGGAATAAACCCTATAGCTTGTGATCATATGTGCATAATCATGGTTAATCTGAAAAATTTGTCTTGAAATCAATCGGGTGAGGGGTAGAGCCTAAACTATATTCAAAATTCAGTTGTAGTTAAGTGCATTGGGAAACTAGGGAATATGTCCCTATAGGGTCCATCGCATGATTTCTCTTGGGAGTTGATACCATCCAAATAGTGGTGCAAGCAGCGTAGGAATATGGGCCAATGAAATAAATATGTAACACGTCATGAGGGAGTTCATGGTGAATTTTTTTGGTGAGAAGAGGAAAGTTCAAGCATGGATCTTAGATTCATGAAGTTTAAACTTCTATACAAGATGTTGAAATCTACTTGAAGTAGGAAGAATGGTAGCAACAATTATTCAACTTATTGGTCAGACCTCATTCGGGTATAATACTTCATGTCCTTGGTTAATTATAAGATTCCCTGCAAAATAGTTTAAATATAACTATGAATAATGAAGGAATTATGTACCACATGTTGTTGTAAATCTTTATGAGCAAATATATGCAATGCATAACATTCATTGTATGCAATGGATTGATGATGTGTGAAGGAGAGTTATATTAGCAACATACAAACCAAAGGAACACTAAGATAGAGCAGAGCTATATTCCAAATCATTACAGGAGATTTGTGCGAAATTGAAGTTATTGTATACATGGCCAAAGACTAACAAATAAAACTCCTAATGGACTCTATTGCATGACATAATTGCTTCAAAGGATTATGCTATATTATAAGCAAAGATCACAACACACTTCTATTATTCTCTATGCCATGTCTATAAGTGAAAAATACTAGAGAGTGTCAAAAGACTAATACCAGATCTAATTATTGTGTGAAGACTCCTTCTACTTTAAATTCTTTTCCTAGTCTATTTAAGGAAGAAAATATGAAGCCTGTTGATCTTAATGCTGACCATACTTATGAAATGTTAAAGTAATGTTATTGTATTTACTACTTTTATGGTCATTTTGATGCCCCGAAAATCACTGCATCAACATCAGGGAAAATCACCCAGTCCGGACCTTAAAGCAGTTCCTTTTCCGTTTGGTGTGGTGGCTCTGACTGGATATAATGGGACCAGTTTCCCAATGATATATGATTTGGATGGATGATTGGTTTATAATATCTAATGGGGGTGATAAGTGCTCTATTCTAAAATGAAAAAAATATATCCCGGGAATTCTTTCTCTTAATGCAATTTTTGGTTGTTCTTATTAACAAGTAAACATAAAGATGACTTACTCATAAATAAAAATATTCATTCATAAGATAATTACTTTTTTCAAGTAATTGAACAAAGTAATAATTAAAATATTATCACACTGATCATTATATATCACTGACATATTTTTATAGACATTTTTGGGCACTACAACCCCAAGCATGAAATGTACATAAACCAAGGGCTCCTAAGTCCCTAAAAGTGTTGTTCTAAGGTCAACTGATTATAGCTTCTCCCAGAAGTTCTCCATGAAAAACTGCTCATAATTGGTCAAAACAGGATCATTTCAGCTGCTCCATTGGCCAGGTGCGTTGCATCTCACCTGAATACACTGTGTGGGTGCGTTGCATTTCAAAAATCCCTTCTATGGGGTGTGATGGGCGAGAAATGACAAATGGTAGTGTCATTGCACGAAGTGGAGAGGCAATGGAAGCTTCTAGAAACTTCTCCTGTGACACTTACCTGTCTGAATTCGACCAAGGATGAGTAAGAGATCATCAATCTCCAAGTGGAAGCAAGAACTATCAGAGGGAAGGCACTAATCAAATCATAAGCTGAATCATCTCCATTACAGATATCTATATATGGATCCCTCATCCCAGAGATCCAGAGGCTGGAATTTTGCATATTGTAAGGAATTGTTGTTGGTTTCTTGAGACAAACATCAGATTGTTGGGTGATCTAAGCTTTGTATGAGGTGAGGAGGGGCTTCCTTGCTGAGAGCTTGATGCTGGGTCAGAACAAATGGTTGTAACTCCTCTTGGTTCTTTCTTGTTTATCAATAAAAGCTATTCAAGTTTTCCTCCATACTCTTGTGTCATTGTTGTTTGTTGCATTTGTATGGTCAATTTACATCTGATCCTAGATTGTTTATGATTATAGATCCATGTCTTTGTATAGTGCTATGCTACTGTGATCTTACAGGTACTTTTTGAAGCTGGGCGTGCAAGGGAACAAGTAGCGAAAGACTATCAAGGAAGAGAGGAATCAAATTAGGAGATTAGCGCAAGACAGAGGTTGGTCTTTCTATTCCTCTCTATGTATAATTTATAAAGGAAAAATGAAAGTAGCTTTACTCTGTTTGTTTCTAAGGCAGCTGTCACACCTTAGTGGGATAGAGCAGTTTTATATAGACACTTTTCCTTGTAACAAAATGGCAATTCCACTGGGGAAGAATTAGTTTTTTTGTTTATCATTCCTTGTTGTCTATTTCATAAACTTACAGGTAGCATTCAAACTACATTTGCCATAGCAAATGCAAAGTAGATAAATGCTACTTCAATCCATCTACTGGATCTATTTATGATTTAAATAGTTGATTCAAAAACTCTCTGATTTCCCTTGTGATAGCTCTTAGATCCTCCTTAGATCTACCCCTGATTATTGAGTTACTGATTGCCTTTTGCTCGGCCAAAACCCATGAACTGAACTGCAAACTGTGACCCGGAACCCAAACAGAGTCTCATTTTTGGCCCAGTGCAGGTACTGTTCAGAGAATCTGAACTTCAGCGCACTTCCCGAGTGGAGAACGTGTGCTGCATTTCAAATTCTCTGTGTTACAGGTGCGCTGATCAGACTAGGCTCTGTGCATTTTTGGTTTCTGTGTTTCATTCTTTCCAGTTCTATTACTGGATTTTGCTACCTATGATCAGTATATGTCTGTTTGAAACCCCTTTTCCTTGTTGTTATTTCGCCTCCTTTGTACAAAAGAACTGTAAATGTTTTTGTGTGTTTGTTGAGTCATTTTCAGTTCTCCTTTGCAAAAGTAGCGTAATCGTACTGTCGTCCTTTGATTTGAAGTTGTCGCAAGTGTCGATTTCAATCATAGGAAAGTGTTTGATAGTTGTTGATGGTCGATTATCCTGTTACTATTGTTTTTGGTCTGAATTTGAAATTTTCTAGTGTCAAGAACAAGTATTCATTTCAAAATCGTAAGGTGTTATGATCGTCTCCATTTTTTATTTCGAAAGGAAACTTGTTGATATTTGTCGCTTGAAAAGAAATTCAGATTTGTGCATCAACTTTCTTTTTAGCATTCATATACTGAGAAAGTTGAAAACAAATACATGCATGTGCATTTGTATATAGACAGTCTGATTGGTTTGATTTAGGAAAGTGCATTTAGAGTGTGCTCTTTGCTCTTTGTGAAAAAATTCTGTCTCTCTCCTTAGTAGCTAGGATTTTCATTGCACAAAGAAGATAAAAAGATTGTTTATCATCTTAGATTGCATTTTAGGAATTACATCTACATCTCGTGGTGAACCTGAAAGGCAAATTTCATAAACAAAATCAAATATAAAATAAATTCAATGAATCTAACAACGCTTTGGAACTTAACGCAAAACATTTAGAAGTCTAGGCTAGAGACGTATTCTGGCGTCGTAAAGCTTGGTAACTATTGTTCTCACTGATGGTTGGGTGATTCCTCCACTTTGAGACGATAAGTGCCAGTACAGACTTGTGCTCCCACGTACCATCGAGTATATTTTGGGAGACCCCAATAGGCTTAATCCTTTATCCATAGGAAGCCGTGTCTACCGCCCTATCGATCGCAATGCACTGAACACAACATTCAGGAAGATTGACTGCCGTACCGTAAAAATTATTCTGCAATTTTGTGATTGGTTTGGTAATCCCTCTACCTAGATTTCCAGAGCATTCCCTTTCTTTCCTTTTCAAACTCTTTAACAGAAAAGGTCCATCTGAGCACTTGTCACTTTAGGCTCATTAAAAATCGAAGGAGACTAGAGTCATCTTTTGTTTTTTCTCGACTCTTAAAAATTGAAAAAACAAGTTGTGTCAAAGCGTCTAAAATTCATTTAATTCAGAAACATACTTCCCCTATATTTTTAGTTGATCGAGATATCCGCAATCGTGGAAGAAAGTCAATTGAAACCCCGTCGTTCTCGGAGGCTTACGAGCCAACCGTCTTTGTCTCCGGAATCAAAGCTAGTACGGACAAAGCGAACTCGTTTAACCGGTTCCAAATCTCCTGTTAAAGTTAGAACAAGTGTTCCAACAACATCAGAGACTCCAGTTACTCCAAAAAATTTTGGAATCCCTGCCTCTACGAAAGAAGTTCAGCAGCCACAGAAGGACAGTAGTACTGATCCTAGTCTGAGGGTAAACACTTGTGTTACTGAACCAGTTCCATTTACAACCGGTTTGGAGAGTCTTGCTGCTCAAACATATGTTGCTGCCGATTCCATACCTTCTTCGGCACCAGAAATATTCTACGGACCTGACGGTCTACCCCTCCCACCTGGTCTGATTGCCATAGAAGAGATTGTAGAAGATCCTCCAAATAGTACTCCATTGAAATTTGGAGTCGGGATCACTCTGTATCCTTCTTCATCAGAAGTTAGTCTACCACCAGCGGAAGCTCCTGTAGAATCGCTAGGTAATCTTTTGGATAGACTAGAAATGTCTGAATAACCGTCAACATCTAGGACTGTGTCATCTAACACAACGACGGCAGAACCCCCTGCTATCACTCCAACAATGTTCGCCGGTATACCATCTATCCCAACTAGCTCTCAATCGCTAGAAGGAGCCCACTCAAGGGCCATTTCGACAATATGGTCTGTTCCTGTTTGTTCATCCGGAATAATATCCGGGAAGTCTTATGTTGAGTCTCAACAAATTGATCCATTTGGAGGTCAATTTGGGTAGTCCGGCCCTCAAGGGCAAACCATTCCCTCGAGTTCTAGATTACCACCGTATGGAGGGTAGTATGCCCTTTCATTATCCCCTCCGGGAGGACAACCATACGGGAGTTCACAACAAAATTCGAGTTATGCTGGAATTACTTCAACCGGTTGGGTACCAATACTACCTCAACAACCAAGAGTTGTATACTCAATGCAACAATGCTTACCTATGTCAAATATACCAACTACACTAGCTATTGTGACGGTGTCGCAAGTTCAAGCGCTGCTTGTTGTATGCCAACCTCAGGTTTCTCAGGTTGTAATGAAACAGCCCCTTGACCCTGCAACTCAACCACAATCGCCGACTGGTGGAATGACACAGGTTCAGACGGGTACAATTACCCCTCATCTTGGTCAAACTGTTAGTATCGGGCAACAACACATGGCTTCACAACCATGGCTAGTACAATACCAGCAACCGCAATCCCAACAAGTATACCAAGGTTCTGAGCAACAAATCTTTGCAAATAGTAGACAGCCGTATATTCAAAACGGTCAAAATCAACCATTTTACAATGGTCATGCCCACCAACCTTACCAAAGTTACCAGCATCAAATGCATTATGCCGGTATGCAAATACCAATTGCTCGGGCAATCCCATATTATCCTGGGTATGCTTCACCTAACATGAATCAGCAGTTACCCTTTGTGGCAACTTTAGAGTTACCTGATTTAAATCGGTTAACAAACGATCCAATCGCTTACGCCCCTTGGTGGCCAGCGATTCTGCATAAAATTCCATCAGATATTCCTAAATTTAATGGAAATCTGGGTGAAGATTTGTCGAATCATGTGATGACCTTTCATCTGTGGTGTTCATAAAACACCCTAAATGATGATTCGATAATGCCTCACCTTTTTCAGAGGATGTTAACTGGTCCAGCGGCAAAATGGTACATTGAATTGCCTAGAGCTTCATTCGACAACTTCAGTACCCTAGCCACAACCTTTTTAACCCATTTTCAATTACCGATAAGGTACGAAACAGGAATGGAACTCCTTACCAACTTCAAACAGACAATGACCACTCACATATCTGATCATATACATGAGTGGCGACGTCGTCGTAGAATGGTAAAAAAGTATGTTCTCGATCAGCTCTTAGCTAAATGGTTTATCAAGTCATTACTACCTTCCATCACGGAATATGTGGCAAAGGGGGGGGGGGGGTCGTAACAGAAGAGAAAGTTATCGCTCGTGCGAAATATTTGGACTTGATTACACTCAGTTCGGCATGCTCTATGATAAAATACCTGATGCCCCTAGACCAGAATTCTCAGTTCCTCCTCCTCCTAAACCAAACAATGACTCTCATGCCAGCGATGGCGTGATTGGCGCAACAGACACAAAATTGACAAAGGCTACATCCAAAAATGCCCGTAAGATTTCAGGTCAAAATGCAAAAGGTGAACTTCTTGCCTCGGAAGTAAATGCCGTATCGACAGAAAATGGTAAAGAAACCAAACAACCAGGGGGCAAGAAGAAAGGGAAGAAGAAGAAACAGGAAGAATCATCACCTAAAAAATATTCTGCAAACCCTCCTGGAGATATGAAACCAAAAAATCCATGCTTTATATGCGATGAGGATCATTGGACCACAAATTGTCCACACAGAGCTGAGCTTAAAAAATTCTTCAAGAATTCAAAAACCTCCGCAGTGTTAACTGATCTGTTTCTGAATCCAGGAACAAAATTGGTTGAGAGTGGAAATGCTTCCCCGTCTCAAGTGCTAATGTTGTCGGTTTCAAAACAACAAAATGATGCTTTGATATCGACGAGGAACAAAGATTATGGGAATCCACAACTGTTGAACAACAAGGATAAAGATCAACCTAGTAGTTCGACAACAACTTCAACAGAAGTTGCGCCGCCCATCATTCCTGAATTGACAATAAAACCACCAAAGGGAGTAGTACAGAAGTCGACGTTTAATCCCCGTGCTAGAGTGGCACAGCATTATAATATAGTGGAAGTTTTGGCCCAATCGCCATCCGCTATGTCGACTCTTGAAGTACTACAAAATTGCCCATCCCAAAAGCAGGCTTTATTATCAGCCATTGGTGGGATAGACCCAAAGGATTCCAATCGTGTATCCTTCGATCATAAAGGATACGATCCTCAATTACCAGCTCAACTAGCTTTCCTTGTTCAAGTGAAAGCCCTCAACAAAACTGTTCATTGAACAATTATTGATGAGGGAGCATCTACATGCATTATGTCGATGAGTTGTTGGAAAACTTTAGGATCTCCAACCTTGTCGCGATCTTCGAATACATTAAAAGAATTCGACGGAAGAACATATACCCCATATGGTATTCTAAATAACTTGAAGGTTGAACTAGGAGGGAAAACAGTAGAAATAGATGTTGAAGTAATCGATGGGAATCTCGATTACAACATCATACTAGGAAGACCATGGATATATGCTATGGCTGCCGTTGTGTCGATCTATTTTAGGAAGATTTCATTTCCCTTTCAAGGAGGGATTACAATCGTCGATCAACAAAAATTCCTCCCTAATGGTTCTCAAGTTACAAGAATCATTCCTATGATCCATGGAAGCCCCCATTCGCTTCAGAATATCGGAGTAGGCCTACTAAAAGATCCTATATTAATGGGAACTTTCACCCTTCCACGTCCAATCAATCTGGCAGAAGTAGCATCGGTAGGAACCTGCAATATGATATCTTCTAAAAAGATCTTAGAAAACAATATCGACATGGATCATGCAATGGTTTTGCCTCCAAGCCCAACGAAAATATTGTAGCAATCAATGTTCCTAGCATGGAAGGCAAACCCAAATCAACGCTCATCAAGCGTTTGGATAGATAGGTTTGAGGAATATGGTACCCCTTATTATCCTTGGTCATGAGTTCATGTCACCGACGAAGGAATTTTTCAATCAATGGTAATTGAAGGGGCACCATGGAATGATTCCCACCATCGTTCCCTTCTTCCAGATTGTGGATAAGATACTCCTGATGACCTTTATCATCCTTCAGTTTTTGATTTTCTATCAAATATTGTAAACACGGTGGATTTCAAGCGAAACTTGTCCAACATTGAAGAAACTATCGCCATAAATATCTCGACCAAAACAGATGTTGTAGAGAATATTTATGTTGGCAAATGTTGTTCTCCTTCAGAACTGGAAATATATGACGCTCTTTTTCGCAAATTCAGAGATGTCTTTGCCTGGTCATATAGTGAAATGCCAGGCATTGACTCGAGTATCGTTGAACACGAAATTAAGATGTATCCAGATGTCAAACCAGTACGGAAACGGCTACAGTAGGTGCACCCCATGAAAGCCACTGCCATTAAGGCAGAAGTTGAGAAACTTCTCCATGCTAGTTTCATTTACCCGGTTCCTCTAACCGATTGGGTATCGAATATTGTCCCTGTTATGAAAAAACAAGGAACAATTAGAGTGTGCGTCGATTATAGGGATGTAAATCAAGCTTGTCCAAAAGACAACTACCCTACACCCTTCATCGACCAGATAATTGATGAATGCGCCGGATGTGAAATATTTTCATTCATGGATGGATTCTCCGGGTATAATCAAATAAATATCTGCCCACAGGACCAGTCAAAGACTGCATTTATTTGTCCGTGGGGCACATTCGCATATCGAAAATTACCCTTTGGTTTAAAGAACGCAGGGGAAACGTTTCAGAGGGCAATGAATTATGCCTTCCATGACATCAAAAACATCGTTCAACCATACCTCGACGACCTTCAGGCTCATTCGTGAAAATGGACTGATCATCCGCAGCATTTAAGAGCGATATTTCTACGTTTCTGACACTACAAAATACGACTCAATCCACACAAATGTGTATTTTGTGTCAGTTCTGGTCGTTTACTTAGCTTTGTAGTCTTAAAAGACGGGATTCATCTCGACCCATGTAAGGTTCAGGCAATCATAAATTTTCCTCCACCTTCAAATTTGCTTCAGATTCAGAAACTCCAAGGGAAAGCAAACTTTCTGAGGAGGTTCATTCCAAATTACGCCAAACTTGCTAAGGGTTATACGCGTCTTTTGAAAAAGGGAGTACCCTTTGTCTGGGATCAGGTTGCGCAAGCTTCCTTTGATGCTTTAAAAGAATCCCTAATGAAAGCATCATTAATGTACGCTCCTGATTATCAAAAGGACTTTAACTTGTATCTGGCTGCAGCGGATACAACCATCACAATGGTTTTAGTTCAAGAAGACAACGGAATTGAACATCCTATATATTAATTAAGTAAGAACTTAAATGATACAGAAAGCAAATATTCTTATGTTGAAAAGCTAGCGCTCGTAGTTGTTCAAGCGGTACAGAGATTTCGACACTATGTCCTCTTTCGAAAAACTACCATTCTGTCAGATTGCAACCCCATGACTTATATATTATCGCGACAGTTGCTGGGGGGAAAATATTCAAAATGGATAGCAATTCTACAAGAGTTTGATCTAGAATTTGTAAAATCCAAATCAAAGAAAGCTCTGGTTTTCGCAGAATTATTATGTGATCTCCCATTGTCGTCCAACGATGAAACATCCAAAGAAACGATCGTGGACGAAAATTTGTTTCTAATATCTTCAAGCAATCAGTGGTATCGAGATATAATCATTTATCTCCAAACCCAAAAATATAGGCCGAATACCTCTCGCTCCGAACAAAAACGTATTCGATACCAAGCAAAAGACTACATGATCGTCGGTGATACACTTTACCGTCGCGGCGATACAGTTCTGAGAAGGTGCCTCACCCATGAGGAGGCCGAAAAAGTCCTGAATGATTTCCATTCGGGCGCGTGTGGGGGGCATCAATCCGGTTATGCTACAGTGCAAGAAATCTTACGAGCATGATACTTCTGGCCAACAATGTTCAAAGATTGCATAACCGCAGTCAGAAGTTGCCATGCTTGTCAAATTTTCGATAGCAAAACCAGAAGATCACCCGCACCTCTGCAGCCAATAGTTGCTGTCGGGTCATTCGCCAAATGGGGCATCGATTTCATGACATGTAACCCCACCTTGACTGGGGGGCATGGGTATATCATAGTCGCAGTTGACTATTTTACTAAATGGGGTGAGGCGATGCCTACATTAGATAATACTGGTGAAACAACTGCCCTCTTCTTTTTCAATCATGTAGTCGCCAGATTCAGCGTACCACAAGCTATAGTCACAGATCATGGATCGCATCTTCGCAATCACATGATGGTTGAATAAGCTGCCAAACTAGGGTTGTCTCACGACAGCTCTACTCCATATTACCCGCAAGCCAACGGACAAGTTGAAGCAATCAACAAGGTCCTGAAATGCATGCTGCAAAGGATGATTGGAGTTCACAAAATAATATGGCACCTAATCTTGTACTCAGCTTTGTGGGCTTACCGAACGTCGGCAAGGAATGCAACTGGGTTTACGCCGTTCCAATTGGTATATGGCCTGGAAGCAGTCTTACCAATCCAGTGCAAAATCTCGTCTCTCAAACTCGCAATTGATCTCCTCCCTAGAACTTCAGAAGAGGAAGCTTGTTTCTTGGAACTAATCCAATTGGATGAAACTCGTCGTGATGTTGCTTTGGCTAACGAAGCACATAAGAAACGAGTCAAAGCGCAGTTCGACAAAAATTTCAAACCCCGTGTCTTCTCAGAAGGTGACTTGGTCTTGCTTTACGACCAAGAATTCGATAAATTGGGAGCAGGTAAACTTAAGTCTTTATGGATGGGCCCCTATATTGTTAAGCGAGTGTTAGCAAAAGGAGCCTATGAGTTAATGGATTATGACTGAATTCCACTGATGCAACCTCGTAACGGGTTGTATCTCAAGCGGTACTATGCATAATGGTAACCTATATGCTTTTGTTATGTTTTTGTTTTCGCTAAAGTGTTTATTTTGGTCAAGTAATCCACTTTTTACATTTATTGCAGATGTCAAACCTATTGGAGTCATGTGTTGGATATGCCGACGGAGGGAGTCGTAGTTCGCGGAACCTATCTTCCGCAGCTTGGGCCATTTTTGATCCAAGTGGCAAGTTAGTAAGTTTCAAAGGGGTATGTATTGGTCGATCAACAAATAACATTGCTGAATATAGCGCGTTGATAGAACTTCTCTCTGATGCCATCGCACATGGTATACCCCGACTGATTGTCAGGCTAGACTCACAACTCGTCATAGTACAACTCACTGGTATATACTCTGTCCGAAATCCAGCTATTTATCGCATGTTTATAAGGGTTAAGATTTTGGAAAGGAAATTTTATTTTATTCAATATCAACATATTTCCAGAAACTTAAACACATTAACTGACTCATTGGCAAATTATGTGTTAGATATACATTTGCAACATTTATAAAAAGAAGCATACCATCAATGTTTGCATTTGGATCATGTAACTTAACCAAAATAAAACTCAGAAAATAAAAAATATATATAACTGTTTATGGTTTACACATAATGTTCTGTAACCATGACAAAATCGGTCAAGTGACCAAAAACTCAAAATGCTAGGGGGCACCCTAGTCTAATGATGCTCGTGATAAGAAGTCACTGCCTGTGCAATCATGCATAACAGACGAGTCCATCGTCTTGGCACACAAGTAGTATGCCACTGCAACCTCAAGGGCAGCTCGTCAGTCCTCACATCTGGAATACCAAGAGTGAGTCCCTCAACCTGCTCCTGTAATGCTGTGAGAGTCTCAGCCACATCAAGGTCGCGAAGGATAGCCCTTCCAACAGCCTCTCCAGCTGGGGCGGCAGCTGGCACTCTCAGGCGTGCTACTGGCCAAATAGGACCAACATCTGTAGGTTTTAACCCTGTACAGAAATAACCTGCATACGAATTCTTAAACAAAGAAAATAAACAATGCGAGAGCATAACCCATAAAACACATATGCACAGAGATTTTTCCCTGGATCCCAAAACCGGGACTACCAGCTTGATTTTTCATTATGTTCCTTTCAATGTTACAATACATATTTATACATGCCGAAGCATCCAATACCATGGACCGAAAAACCATCGCGTCTAATACCATGTGCGAAAATCATGCACAAAACCATAGGTAGGTTCGCCCAACCTAATATAGGGTCCAAAAAAAAATTT
This sequence comes from Pinus tabuliformis, assembly GCA_031772625.1. Lineage (NCBI taxonomy): Eukaryota > Viridiplantae > Streptophyta > Pinopsida > Pinales > Pinaceae > Pinus > Pinus tabuliformis. The sequence goes on from CM062810.1 coordinate 564,551,436, forward strand.
CTCGGGGCGCTGCCCCGGACCCCGTAGAGGGGGGCTACCCACCCCCCGCTATGCAATCGGTGCAACGAAGGGGGGCTACCGCCCCCCTCTAACCCCCCGTTCAACTATGTCGGTTAGTCGTGGAAAGAATATAACACAACCCAACAATGTCCCACTTGTTGTTTTCTTTCCACAGGAGAGCTTAGTCATTTTTCCAGCCCTGAAACACCCATTGTTTCTCTACACCAAGAGAACTTCTCAGAGCTCATAGATTTTGTCAATGCATCTGCAGTATTCTTCAAAGTGTCCACCTTTACCAGCAACACCTTTTTGTCTTCTATCATATCCCTCACAAAGTGATACTGAACATCAATGTGCTTTGTCTTTGAATGATAAGCAGGGTTCTTTGCCAAGAAAATTGCAATTTGGCTGTCACAGTCTATTCTTATATCTCCCTGTACTAACCCCATACTTGAACACAACCTCTGCAACCAAACTGCTTCCTTGCTTCCATGAGTGCCTGCCATGTATTCTGCCTCTGTAGTTGATAGTGCCACTACAGATTGTTTCTTACTCATCCAACTGACTGCACCTCCAAATAGGTTAAACACATACCCACTTGTAGATCTTCTCTGATCCAGATCTCCATCCCAGTCTGCATCAACAAAACCATGAATATCCAACACTCTGTCCAATCTTGGTCTTCCTTGGTAGCACAAACCATAATCACTAGTGCCACGCAAATACCCGAAAACCCGCTTCATTGCTGTCCAGTGCTCCTTCCCAGGTTTTGACATAAACCTGCTCAATACTCCCACTACATGTGCAATGTCTGGTCTAGTACAGACCATTGCATACATCAGGCTACCGACTGCACTTGCATATGGAACACGGGACATGTCCTCTTCCTCTTCTTGTGTCTTGGGACACTGTTCAGCAGATAACCTCACACCTACAGGAATAGGAACCTTCACCGGTTTACTATCCTGCATATTAAACCTCTGCAGTATTGTCTCGACATACTTCCTCTGGTTTAACTAGAGCTTCCTCTTTGCCCGATCTATTTTAATTTCCATGCCCAAAATATAGTTTGCAGCACCAAGATCTTTCATGTCAAATTTGGAGGACAATTGGGTCTTAAAATCCTGGATAATTTCTTTTTCATTTCCAACCAGCAACATATCATCCACATACAAGACCAGATAAATAACACGGTCACCAATTAATTTAAAATACACACAATGATCTGCTTTGCTTCTGGTGAAGCCAAGTCCCCATATAAATGTATCAAATTTCTGATACCACATCCTTGGTGACTGTTTTAACCCATACAGAGACTTCTTTAACTTGCATACCAGTTCTTTCTTACCCTTCACCGCAAAGCCTTCAGGTTGCCTCATGTAGATTTCCTCTTCCAAATCCCCGTGAAGAAATGTTGTCTTCACATCCATCTGTTCTACCTCAAAATCAAAAGCAGCAACAACAGATAAAAGTAATCTAATAGAAGCTACCTTGGCAACAGGAGAAAAAATATCACCAAAATCAATTCCCGGCACCTGGGAATAACCTTTTGCTACCAACTGAGCTTTGTATTTCTCCACCTTTCCTTCTGCATTAGTCTTCTTCCTGAACACCCATTTGCTGCCAATGGGTTTCCTTCCAGCCGACAACTCTACCAGATCCCAAGCCTCATTTTTGTGCAAAGATGCCATTTCATCAACCATGGCCTCTTTCCAAAGTTTTCCATCCCTTGAATCCACTGCTTCATTCACAGTTCTGGGATCATCATCAGTAACAGACAAAGCAAAATTTGAACTGAAAGCAGACGGACTATACCTTTCTGGCTGCCTTCTTTCTCGACCTGATCTTCTCACAGCCGGAGTTTGTGGCTCTTCATCTTCTGATTCCTCCTCTGCTGCAGAGTCTGATTCTTCCTCCTTTGGCTCAAACTCTATCTTCTCAGGTTCCTTTGGTTGGACTTCAGATTGAATAACATCTTTTACCTCTCTGAACACCACATCTCGGTTGTACACAACCTTCCGTGTGACTGGGTTCCAAAGCTTATAACCCTTTAAACCATCCTTATACCCAATAAAGATGCACTTTTCAGATTTACTATCCAACTTGGTTCGTTTCTCCTTTGGAACATGTACATATGCATCACATCCAAATACCCTCAGATGTGAAAGAGAGGGTTTCTTACCAGTCCATACTTCTTGTGGAGTCTTATCCTCCAACGTTGATGAGGGTGATCTATTGATCAGGTAACGTGCAGTATCCACCGCCTCTGCCCAGAATTCCTGTCCTAACCCGGCACCACTGAGCATGCTTCTTGCCCTTTCCATCAACGTCTTGTTCATTCTTTCTGCGACTCCATTTTGCTGAGGTGTATATGGAGTAGTCTTCTGTCGTGCTATACCACACTTCTTACAAAATTCTTCAAATTCCTTGTTGCAAAATTCTCCACCATTATCTGTCCTAAGCACCTTTATCTTCTTCTCTGTCTGATTTTCCACCAGAGCCTTAAATTCTTTAAACCTGTCAAAGACTTCAGATTTCTTCTTAAGGAAATATATCCATGTATTCCTTGAGAAGTCATCTATGAATGATACATAGTACACAGACTTACCCAGTGATGGAACCTTCACAGGTCCAAACACATCACTGTGCACAAGCTCTAATATCTGTTTCGTCCTCTTACCACCAGAGGGGAAACTCACTCGATTCTGCTTCCCATACACACAATTTTCACAGAAATCAAAATCCAGAGAGCTATCATTCATACCTTCTACCATACCTTTACCATGAAGTATTCGAAGGCCCTTCTCTCCAATATGTCCAAGCCTTTGATGCCACAACACGGTCTTCTCTCCAGAGACCACTAGATTTTCTACTCCATTTTCAGGAACCATAGAACTATTGCACCCATCAACAACAGTGCTACCTTGCATCTTGTACAGAGTTCCAATCCGAACTCCCCGCATCAATATCAGTGCTCCTCGAACCATCTTGCAGGTATCTTTCTCGAACACCGTCTTTACACCTGCATCATCCAACTTGCTTACAGAAATCAGATTTCTGGCCAATGCAGGAATATGTAGAACACCCGGAAGTGTTCTAACCCTTCCACCTTGCAACTTCAACTTTAATTTTCCCCGACCAATGATTCTAGCCTTCCTATCATCTCCTAAGAAGACATCACCACCATCGTATTTCTCATACTCGCAAAACCACTCTCTATGGGGAGTGAAGTGAAAGGATGCACCTGAGTCAATCAACCATGCCTCATGATCTACATGTGTACTTGAAGAAGCCAAGTACACATCCCCACCTTCATCTGAGGTGGTTTTCGCCTCTGCAGAAGGAGCATCATCAGATCCCTTTCCTTTATCAGGAGCTTTAGATTTACAATCCCTTCTGAAATGCCCTTCCTTTCCGCATTTCCAGAACACCACCTTTGTAGGTTTTCCTGGAGATTTAGATCTCCCTCTAGATTTAGATCTCCCACTCGATGACTTATTTTTGTTTCTGTTTTGGGACCGTCCTCGTACAGACAAGGCATCACCATTCTGGTTGTCCATATTCTCCATCTCATCTCCTCCGTCAGCAAGGCTGAGACTATTTCATCAAACTGCAAAGCAGTTGCATTGCTACCTATTGCAATAACAAGACTATCCCACGAATCTGGTAGAGAACACAATAGACTGATGAACTTATCTTCATCTGAAATTTTAATATGAATAGATAATAATTGACTTACCACAGTATTAAACGCATTCATATGCTCTGTCACCGAGTCTCCATCTTTCATCCTCAGGTTATACAGCTTTTTCCGCAGGAACAGTTTATTCACCAGAGACTTAGATTGGTACAAAGTCCCTAACTTGACCCACAAAGCTTTTTCCGTAGCTTCCCCTGATACATTCAGCAATACTGAATCTGAGACACACAATCGTATTATGCTCTTTGCCTTCCGATCCAATTTCTTCCATTCTTCATCGGTCACTCCCGATGGTTTAGTACCCGGATCTACCGCGATCCACTGATCTTTATCGACCAACAGATCCTCCATCTTGAGTTTCCACAACTCAAAACTCTGACCATTGAACTTCTCAATCTCGATCTTTCCACTGCTCGCCATCTTCTTTCACCACCAAAATCGATCTCGTAGATCTCCCACTGAACAGGGTCTACCACAGGCCCGAGCGAAACCCCTCAGCAACAAAGGCGTCCCCTTGAAGCCAAAACAGCTCTGATACCAAATGTAGGTTTTAACCCTGTACAGAAATAACCTGCATACGAATTCTTAAACAAAGAAAATAAACAATGTGAGAGCATAACCCATAAAACACATATGCACAGAAATTTTTCACTGGATCCCAAAACCGGGACTACCAGCTTGATTTTTCATTATGTTCCTTTCAATGTTACAATACATATTTATACATGCCGAAGCATCCAATACCATGGACCGAAAAACCATCGCGTCCAATACCATGTGTGAAAATCATGCACAAAACCATATGTAGGTTCGTCCAACCTAATATAGGGTCCAAAAATAATTTTCTCGGGGCGCTGCCCCCGATCCCATAGAGGGGGGCTACCCGCCCCCCTCAAACCCCCCTGTGACCCCCTTGCTACGCAATTGGTGCAACGAAGGGGGGCTACCGCCCCCCTCTAACCCCCCGTTTAACTACGTGGGTTAGTCGTGGAAAGAATATAACACAACCCAACAACATCTGCGTGAACACATGAGTTGGATTAAGTCTTGATAGAATAAAGCATAAGGACATTATAAATGAAAAATGATAAACAGGAATATGGTCAAATAATTTACCAATGGTGCCCCACTGTTTCCCATCCGGCAGTACTAAATCTGGATCACCCCGGAAGTCCATGCCAGTATATGGATACTCGGAATAAACCATCTCCTGATGATCAAACCACCTAAAGAAGGTATCAAAAAATGAAATCTGAGACTGACCAGTGTGCCTAGACATATGGTCAACCCATCCCTGCATACGTGGTTCAGTAGGTGAAGGTAAATCGAGTGCGATATACTGCGACTACATCAGTGGTATCTTTTCCAAGGCAAAGGCGGTCAAAATAGAACCATATGCAAAGTTTTTCAACCTCCCACTCTTTATCTTGGTCAACTGTTCTTTCATCACAAGAAGTACTGCATCGCACCAGTTGAACACCTTCGGTTGGAGGCATTCCAAGGCATACTTCATATAAGATCGGTTGGCTACATGAAGAGACGCACCACCAGCCATCCTACCAAAAGTAAACAGAATAGTCCTGAGGGACCTGTCAGTGACATCACGGATGATGATATTGTTGTCTTTACTCGGCTGGGATCCCTCTCTGCAATATCGACGAACATAATCTCTCACAGATTCACCTCCTTGGGCCAAACCTGATAAAGAGATGGGGGCACCCCGCCTCGACAAGCCAATCAAGAAATAGATGTCTACTACAGTCAAGGGGATAGATTTTCCCTTGATCTAGAACACCTGGTTGGTAGGATCCCAAGCATTGAGAAAATACTATAGTAAGTTGATCTGTTGCCTCATGCTAGAAATGCGGAAAAACTTCAGTAAGACATAGTTCTGCAGTGCGTTTACTGTAACCGGATCATGAAGGGCAAGCATGTCCTCTTCTTCATGCTCACGTTCTCGCCATGTAAAAGTCATCTTACTCGAAAGATCTCTGAAAAACAAACAAGAGAAGAGTTAGATCCTAAATTTGGTAAGAAACAGGCAAAATTTCCATCAAAAACTGTGCATAAAATTCCTTCTCTGCACCCATCGCACCTACAGTAGTGCTATGGGTGCATTGCATGTCAGATAGCCATTAGACAGGCCAACATCCAACGCACCTTTCGATACACAGAGGGTGCGCTAAAGGTAGAACGAGTTTTTCAAACCCCAGAGGTTCAGAAAAACCAGGAATCAATCTCAGAATGTAAAATGGAAAGCATGAAATGAAAGAGCTCAGGTTTAGCTCCTACCTGGTCCGGACGGTGCCGAGAATCGTCCACAGAATCTCCCAAAATCAGCTGATGAAAATCAAGGGGGAAAGCACCGTAAAGCTCCAACAAACCAAGAGTTCAAATGAAATGGTAAAATGAGAGGTAAAATAACTTTTCCATTACTTTTTACGTAGTTCAAAGTAAAATATTAGTGTTCTAACTCATTTTTCAATATTATATTATTCATTTCTGACTAGTTTGATGAAGCAATTGAAAATACAGTACAATCTTTGAAAGAACAAAGCTATTTATGGTAAAATAAAAAAGAGACCATTTCATCGAGCAGTTTTAGCACATAGTTCAAGCTCGTTAAAAAATAAACATAATCCATGAGCAAATGTTTCCCCCCGCGTTTAATCTCATTAAAAAATGAACTATTCCCCGGTAAGTAACCATCGTGAATGTAGTACTTCAGCCATTAAAGCCTTCGTCATGTTTGAAACATCACCTCCACTTTTGCATTGGCCGATCATTCACCTCCATTTGATTGTTTACCCATTTTGAGGAACAGCTGCGAAGAGTGATCTCACTACCCATCCTTGTAACACTACCGTGATTGGAAAATTTCAAACCTTACCTGGAATCAGCTGCTACCCATTTTATCACTCGTTCCTCAAAAGACGAGTCTCCTTTAAGCTCTTTTCAACTGACTCGTAAAATATGAAAAGATTGGTGAGCCATTGGCCTCTCCAGCTTGTTAAAGGGACTAGAAGTGCTATCCCTCCTCTAAATTTTAATCTTTTTGGACCTGGGGGATTATTACACAAAAAGATCGAGCGCTTGTTTTGTTCGGCTCGTTAAAACTATCGAAAAATTCATCCCTTCTATATTGTTTTATACTTTTTCGGACTTAAGGGATTAGATGACTAAAAACGAATTTTGGAGTTTCCTTTACGTTCCTTTTCAGACTCTCTAAAACTGAAAAGGATCAAGTTATCTTTGTCGTTAAACTCATTAAAATTTTAATAGCGACAAACTTGTCTATAGACGAGAACGAGTTTCACTATCGCTAGGCTCATTAAAACATAGCGATGGGTTTGCCCGAAGGGAAAATTATAGAACAAGCATATGTTATCCTCCTCAAGCTTGACAAAAATAAAGAGGTACTGGTCAGCAATGACTGGGGAAAATTGGGAAGAAAACTTGAAGAAACTTTGTTGGTAGCAAGTCACTCTTGAACATGACACTTTCACTCCGCATCCAAGTCGGGTTGGGTTGTTTCATTCACCGGACACATCACCATGGTCCCATCACACCATCCAAATTTGGGGTTAATGCTACCAATCCATCACGTCAGTGTCGTTGATATGTTCAAGAGAAGTCATTCAGAGAATTCACCTATGTCTCACCCACTACCATACATTTATACTCCATTCTTTCATGACTGCCACCCTGAACCTTATATCACCAGATCGTTTTCACCTCCATTAAAATCATTTGCTCCGTTCTGTGTCATTGATGTGGGATTCATTAAGGCCCTCCTGTGACAGATCGCTTCTTGTCGACATCAGCTCATTATCCGAGAAGTCGATCTAGGAACACCCCATTCAGTACTTTGAAGCTTGCATGCCTCAATGGTAAGTTTCTCACTTCCGGCGATAGGTTTACATCAATGGCCTTCGACCGAAAGATTTTGCGTGGTGTTCGATGCCAAGTCCTATATTCACACCATGTGAATTGTACTGCAGTACCTTGAGGGGCATTATCATTATCAATGATTCCTCTCGCGCCTGTTAACAGCTTACATCATTGGCTGGTAATCAGGCAATGTCTTTCCATGTTTGACTCTAGAACATCTTTCACATGGATCGACTTGTACTTCGAGTGAAGATCGAACGAGATTGAAGACCCAAGATCTAGTTTTCCGGGCTGCGATATATATTCAGGGAAATAAAGACATCAAATGTACATCATTGCTGAACAGATAATCATCCAATAAAAGGGATGATGGCTCTACCAGAGTCATCAGTCTTCACTCAGACGATTGTCTGTCCTATGTACATGAAAATGAATTTATAAAGCTGAGCATGGGAATGCCCGCCTCAGCTAGATCATGAAAATGTTATGAAGATAATGTATTGTATTGTATCTTATTATAGGTCTCCTCCCAGCTTGAAAGAACTTCAGATCCTCATAGTAAAGCATTTCACCCGACATCAACAGATTAATGACCTCATGCTTTAGGGGGCAACTGTTATAGACATTTTTGGGCACTACAACCCCAAGCATGAAATTTCCATAAGCCAAGGGCTCCTAAGTCCCTAAAAGTGTTGTTCTAACCCCTAAACGAACAAGGTCAACTGATTACAGCTTCTCCCAGAAGTTCTCCATTAAAACCTGCTCAGAATTGGTCAAAACAGGATCATTTCAGCTGCTCCACTAGCCAGGTGTGTTGCATCTCACCTAAATACACTATGTGGGTGCGTTGCATTTCAAAAATTCCTTCTATGGGGTGTGATGGGCGAGAAATGACAAATGGCAGTGTCATTCTGCGAAGTGGAGAGGCAATGGAAGCTTCTAGAAACTTCTCCTGTGACACTTGCCTCTCTGAATTCGACCAAGGATGAGTAAGAGATCATCAATCTCTAAGTGGAAGCAAGAACTATCAGAGGGAAGGCACTAATCAAATCATAAGCTGACTCATCTCCATTACAGATATCTATATATGGATTCCTCATCCCAGAGATCCAGAGGCTGGAATTTGGCATATTGTAAGGAATTGTTGTTGGTTTCTTGAGACAAACATCAGATTGTTGGGTGATCTAAGCTTTGTATGAGGTGAAGAGGGGCTTCCTTGCTGAGAGGTTGATGCTGGGTCAGAACAAATGGTTGTAACTCCTCTTGGTTCTTTCTTGTCTATCAATAAAAGCTATTCAAGTTTTCCTCCATACGCTTGTGTCATTGTTGTTTGTTGCATTTGTATGGTCAATTTACATCTGATCCTAGGTTGTTTATGATTATAGATCCATGTCTTTGTATAGTGCTATACTACTGTAATCTTAAAGGTACTTTGTGAAGCTGGGCGTGCAAGGGAACAAGTAGCGAAAGACTATCAAGGAAGAGAGGAATCAAATTAGGAGATTAGTGCAAGAGAGAGGTTGGTCTTTCTATTCCTCTCTATCTATAATTTATAAAGGAAAAACGAAAGTAGCTTTACTCTGTTTGTTTCTAAGGCAGCTGTCACACCTTAGTGGGATAGAGCAGTTCTATATAGACACTTTTCCCTGTAACACATATACATATGAAAGATGACAATTCAGAAACATTCAATAGTGACAAGTTAAAAAATTGTTATGGAAACATATACACATCAATAATAGCAAAGTTGATAAATTTTGATTCATATAGAAGCATATAGCAAAGGCATAGATAGTAGTACCATATGCATTTGTGTCTCCTCCGATATCAATCCCATTCAAATCTTAGCTTTTAATTTGAGACTACTTTCATAGGAAGAAAAAGTGCATATGACATAAAAGCCTTCTTTATCAAAACTCAGAATTTTGGTCCAGTATTTTAAAAATATATATATATCTGAAGTACAATAGTGCAACCTCTGATTTAAGTCTTAATACAAAAAATTGAGGACCCTTTCCAAAACATTGAAAGGGTCTATAAATACTACAAAAAATAACAAACTATGAAAGAAAATATGCTCTGCGCTAGTATAACCGAAACATAAAAATATGGGACTCATCCCAAAATAGCAATACTACAGTTGGTCAAAGAGGTTCACTATATTGGCTGATCATTTTGTGATCAGAACTGACAAATGGTAAGCATTGGCTAGAATTTTGGTGGATGACTCATACGTGAGTGTAATTGGGCTGTGTATGTGGCATCTGCAAGCTCGGAGATCATGTGACTAATCGCATTGGTGAGACATCTCATCATTGTTTTCTGACTATATGGTTTCACAAGAAAAAGACAAAAGGTTTCCCATGTTAAGCTGTGAATGCATGCGATTAGTTTTTCCTTTTGCTCAAGCTCTTGTTTCCACTGCTGCTTTAATGATTTCATTTGTGGAAGTTTTCCTGGGGAACATTCTATTATTAAGCTTGATAGATACAAACTATTGCTGATTTATTCAACGAGGTTGCTTTTTGCTAATCTACATCTGGATGTTTCTCTCTCGGCCTCCATTAGATGAGACTCCCATTCGATGAATATAATTTCTTTATGCGATTCTTGGATTTGTTATTGGCAGCTTTTCCCTCTTTCAAATCCTGCCAAGACAGAAAATTCGTTAATTTCTCATCTGCTTTCTCTAACTCCAGTCTTGCATTCACTGATTTTTCAATCATGGATGATGAGATATCACACAAAGGAATTTCCAACGAAATATTGTGACATAGTAGGTTCAACTGCCAAGACAATGCCTTGGTAATTTCTAGGGCCTCAGTTCTAAATTCTCCTACTTGGGGATATTCCTTGAATCGCTTTATCTGAAATTTCATTTGACTGATTTGCTCTTCTTTTGATTTACTCATTTGTTCATTCAATAGCTGTAACTTGCTTAATGCTTGAGACAACTCCTGCTACTTATGAATAGCTTGCTCATCAATTCTTTGCTTTTCTTTGAAAAATTGCTCATTCAACTGTTCATTAAGTTGTTTCTGTGTTGTTAACTGTTGTTCCAACTGTTCTATCTTCTGTTGTTTTTCTTGTGACTATGCCTCTAGCAGACTGATCGCTTGGTCCTTTTCTTTAAATAAGTTACTGACCTCCAATGCCTTATCCATTGTTGCCGTTGTATATGCTCCGGCATACTGAGAAAGTTTGGTTAGATCTTCAAAAGGATTTACTTCCTCCCTCCATATCACATTCATCATTTCCATTTGAGGAGTCAAAAGAGGAGAGTGATCAATTTTACTTTTTTTCCTTTGTCTTTTGACTACAGCCCTATGCTTAGGGTTGTAGAAGATATCTAGTGGTGGTATCTCTTGTACATGCAAAACAATCTCATCGGAGGGATTTTTCAGGGATAATCTCTATGTCTTTATGAATCTTGGGTGGGTCGCTTGTTTCTTCAATCAGAACTATGTTGACTACTATTTTCTATGTTGTAGACACCTCTGGTGTAGTAAACCCTTGGTTATTGATGATAAAATCAAATTGTTCCCATTCCTTGATCAAATTTTGGTCAACATTACTGTGTGTATCAAAGGGTTCACTACTTGTTACCGTCTTCTACTCTAGTTCAGGTGTCTTCTTCTTCTCAAGAACCCCATCCACTATAGGGGGATTCTCAACAATTTTCTGTTCATTCTGACCTTGTGGTTGAACTGTTGGGTTTGTAGCTAATAAATCCAAAGGCAGGGTTTGCAGTCTCTGGGCTCTAAGCCTATTGAATTCTTCTATTCCCAATTTAATCTTAGCCAAACCCTTGACCTGGAAAAACAGCTCTGTTGAACAAAACAAGTCATCAAAGATATCCTCTTCATGATCAAATCTGGTGAGTTTAGCCTAAGAAGTAACATTATAGGCAATCTTTTTAGGGTTATATTGCCTCGTTGGAATAGTTGTGAGATTTAACATTTGAATTTCTCAGCCTATTTCTCTACATGTTTATAATCATGCAAGTAAAAACGCCACACCAAAGGGGAAATGTAGGTCACATGTGTTTCTTGGAATCCCTAAGGGTCTTTGACGTTCCCACAACTGGTATCTAATATGCTAACTCACAAGCCAACAGTTTATTGGGGGCATACAGAAGAAGAACATGGGGATCAGTGGGGCTGCCATAAAGCCTTACATAAGTGAATTTATCTTCTCCAAACCAACTTCCCACTGTTGTTAGGTCAATTGTTGCTTCCTCAAATATCCTAGGGGCAGGCTTATTAAATATAGCATAATATACAAGCCGAATAAAACCATTATAAATTCTATAGAAATGACTGTTATAATGGGCCTTCCATAGCTCTTTGTGATAGATATGAATAGGATTGGGATCCAGGGAAGTCCATTTCCATCCGAGAATGGGGTATTGAGAATTAAAACAAATCATATTGAGAATATAGGCACTGTAATGAAAAGGAGGAATGACCTGGGTAGTTGCATACCTCTTTTTCCTATATTCCAATATCTCAGTGGCTATTCTATCATAGAGAATATTTGCCCAATCCATTACATAACCATGAATTACAACTTCCATTAATGGGACCATGCCTATGGAGAGCTTAGCAGAATCATGGACTCCCCACAGTTTACACGTCACTGCGCCAGCATAACAATAAGGAGAGGCTAATGAATCAATTGAATACATACCTGATGACTCATGTTTATGTTTATTTAGGAAATTCCTCTAGCGCCTGATCGAGTCTGACTCCATGTCATTTTCTTTTGCGAATGCCTCCAGAAATGCCTTGTTATAGCGATTTTCCGGTTGAGGTAGATGATACATTTGCTTAAGATCCTTTGGTTTAAATGACCCGAATATTTTTCCATCGACCGTGGAAAATGTTCGGTCTGTGGTTGGAATTTTTTCAACAACCCATCTAACCACATCAATATATGGCAAAACTTTGGCCTGCGCTGCTATTCTGTGTAGGTATGAACAAGCCAAATCTTTCAGAGTTCCTTCTGATTTTCTTATGGAATCAGCTGTACCTTCCTCTTCAAGTTCTTCAGGTTCTGCTTCGATTAAATTATAGATACTCTCCCATATTTCATTTCCTAGACCGAGGCATGTCATATTTGATATCAATCCTTTCTTATTCGGCTCTGGTTCTTTAACTATGGTAGGGGCCTTGGCTTTCTTTGCTTTCTTTCCCATTTTCTCCAAATTCATGAGCTCAGAGTAATTCTGCACAGAAAATGGAAAACGTAATAGAGAAATATTTTACCGCTGAAAGCTAATGCGGAAATGAAAAGAGAGTTAAGGAAATTCACATATGACAAACCAAATGTAATTAAGAATCACCACAGGTGAAATCCTTGAAATATCCACCCTTAAATTGTGAAATTAATAACCGTCATAGCCGCTAATCGTAGTGAATAAATTTCATAATTACTCATCGCATCAACCATATGTTGAATGATTATTTCAAGTGTGTCTTTAGATTTCTTCGTTCAACGATAAGTGATAAATCGCAAATCGCAATCGGGAGATTCAATAGGTAAGGTTTAGTGTGATAGTCCCTGATAACTCCGATTGTGATAGAGTAAAATTATAATAAGGCTGAGGCATGATTTTAAGCGAATTAGTTAAATCTATTATTTTAAAAGAGTTATGCATGCAAACCATACCGCTTTAATTATTTATCCTTGAAATGCGCACCTTATTTATGAATCACAATTGGGGAATTGGCTAGTGCTTTGGATTTTTGTCATATGATACCTCCAACTGCCAATTGTGATTACGTTTATCAGATTTGAGGTTTTGATGAGGCTCCTTTTTGAGTGTATCCTTTGATCATTGCGATATGCAATCTTCAATCACTTTATTGCATCATAACATTATTTATGATGATTTGTTCAAAGGAATACTTTATATTTTATTCAAAAGGTTTCATATAATAGTTAAATTACATCGGGCCTTTTGATAAATGTTTTTTTTTTTTTTTATGTATGATATGATTAATGCCAGGCATGTAGGTTTATTAAATCAAAAATTTCACTAAGTTTTAAAAGGGACCCATTTCTAGCTAAAGGTTTTTGTAAAAGTTTTTTAGAAATGGGGGAGGGTTGTTGTACAACACAAAAATTGGCGATTCACTGGGAGAAATAGTTATCTCTGAGAAAGTAATGCAATATTCTAACTTTATTAATCTGAAAACGTTTGGGTATAGAGAAAATCTAAAATAACTAGATAATTATGAACTCTCAATATAATGAAAACCATGTCTGCTATCTCTTTCTTATCTCAAAAAAAAACATTCCAAGTTTTATTAAGCCTTAGTTGGTTGATAAAGATAAAACAAAAATATTTCTCCAACTTAGCTTATATAATGGCTCTGGTGTCACAGGTAGAGACTTTGCTACCAACAAACATTTATAGTCTTGACAGGGTTACCTTTTAACCATTCAATCATTCATTGTCCCACCCATTTGAGAGTATAATTTCTAAGAATCAATCAAAAAAGATATGTTTCCACATATTTTACTTCTTTTTGTATTTTCCATGTTCTTTATTTCTTATTTTAAAAGATAAAAAGCCACTGTCCTGGTTTGGTGGCCAGCTATTGGCAATGCCATTCACCGGTTGTAATTTAATCGAACAAGTTGGCTCGTGATGAGACCCCTTATCTTATAATTATAAGCCATTACCCTGTTTTCGTATGCAGTATTGGTAATGTCAGTTGAATTAGTTCCCTATGATCATGGTAAGCAGACTCGTAATGAGACCTCTTATCTCTTATATCAAACATATTTTAGAATTACACTTTGAAAGATCATAAACTTTTGTGGATGGGGTGAATGATTTACTCCTTAAGAGAACATGGATGACAATTTAAGAGTTGAAGATGCTAAGTTTGGATAATCTTTTCTTTTTATTGATAACCTTATTTAGTCCTAAAAACTTAGGATAATTTACAGTATTTCCGATGTTTGAGAAGATTTTACAAAAATAAAAGGGGTTTTCAGAGTTTAATTATACCTAATTTCCTAGAACTTTCCTCTTTTCCTTCAAGGCTTCCATTTATCAAAAGTAAATATTAACACCATTTTCTTTAGCAACTTTTTCAAAATAGTAAAGACCAATAGAAGGCTATTTACAACCTTATTTTCTAAGAAACAAACAAAACTGCAAATTCACACAAATATAGCTAAAAATTGAATATTTACAAATAAGAAGGGATTACCTCCTCAAGTAAAGAAATTTTTTAAAATAAGCCCATTGACAAGAAGAGAATCTCCCTTTCCTGATAGATCTTGCAATATAAATGTTTATGGGACTATCTTCTCGATGATTTGAAACGGTCCTAGCCACATTTTCTAAAATTTAGTGTGTTTTCCTTTATCCTTGTGTGCTTTGTCCCATTTCAAAACAAGATCACCAACTTGTAAAAAAATTTGGCCGGTAGAAATTGTATCAAAAGAAGACTTAATAACTTGTTGATGCTTTGCATGTGTAATTCTGGATTTCTCTCTATCTTCTTCTAATTTAAGGATCTGATTATGTCTCAATTGAATAGAAGATGAGGGATTTTCTTCAATAAACTGCACCAGGGCCAGGGAAGGGAGTGCTAAGTTTGCTGGTATGACAGCCTCCTTTCCATACACCAGATTAAATGGAGAAGTGCCTATTGAGGCCTTCTGCATTATGCGATCTACCCATAATGCAAATATTAAATACTTATGCCAATTCTTTTGATTCTGATCAACAGTTCTCTTAATGATTTTGATGAGATTTTTATTGGTGGATTCTGCTAAACCATTACCCTGAGGATAGTAGTTTGCAGAATATTTCAATTTAAACCCTCTTTTGATAGCAAATTCAAGTATAGTATTACTAGAGAAATAAGATACATTATCAAAAATAAGAGCGATGGTACACCAAACCTAGTAATGATGAACTGATTTATGAATTCGATGATTGCCTCAGAGTTGGTTGCCTTCAAAGGAATTGCTTCTACCCACTTAGTAAAGTAATCTGTGGCTATAAGGATGTACCTGTAATTTCTCCAATGATATCTAATCCCCATTGTTTAAAGGGCTGCTCAATGTTAACTGGTTGCAAAGGAAAAACTAGCTTTCTTTGTCTTCCACTGGCAATTTGACACATTCAACATTTCCTCACATATTCATGGGTATCTTTAAATAAAGTCAACCAATAATACCCAGCATGTATAATTTTGTGAGCTCTTGTATCAGCTCCAAAATGTCCACCTACTGGACCATCATGTAATTCCTGCAAGACCTTTTGGGCTTCAGTCTTTCCAGGCATCTTAACAAAATCGAATCATAATTCCTCCCAAACAACACATCATCAACCATAATGAAGTCTTTTTCTTTCAACATTAGGGCCCGTTTATTTTTATAGGAAAGAGCAAAAGCAACATATCCATTTTTTAAATAAAATATCAAATCTGCATATTGAGATTGAGGATTGATGATACTTATTTCATTGATTTCCTCAATATTGTTTGAATCTTCATGTCCCTGAATATTAGAAGCTCCTACTAACAACTTGCAAAAACCTTGGCGTTTGACAATCTTTGCTGGTTTAATATCCAAATCATATTCTTGTAGAGCTGTAACCTAGTTTGCCCTCTTTTCTCCCAATTCCCTTTGCACTAGTAATTGTCTTACTGCTGAAAAAGGGACTATTACTTTTGTATGAGTCTTTAAGAGGAAGGGCCTAAAGTGTTTAATGGATTTGAACACAGCAAAGGCTTGTTTTTCAACTTCTGAGTAATTAAGCTCAGCACCTTGAAGATTTGAACTATAAAATGATATCGGTGCTTCCATGTTTTGATCATTGATTTGTGTCAATACTGCTGCGTAAGAGGTATCAGATGCTAGAGTATATAAAATGAATTGATGAGAAAAATCTGGAGTATTTAATGCAGGAGAATTTATGATTGACTATTTGATTGAATCAAAAGCTTCCTTTTCTTCATACCCCCATTTGAAGACCGAATTTTTCTTGATCATATTCTGTAATGGTAAAACAATTTGTGAAAAATCTGGGATAAATCATTTTAAAAAATTAATCTGACCTAAGAATGATTGCATTGAATTTTTGTTATGAGGAAGTGGAATATCAGAAATCTCTTTGATTCTTTCTGGATCAATGTAAATACCATCTTTTGAGACAATGAATCCTAAGAGTTTACCTTGGTTGAGAGTAGAAAATGACTTCTTGGGATTTAATGAAATTCTATATCTTATACAACGTTCAAAGATCTGCTTCAAATCATGCAAATGATTTGATCTTTTCTTGGAAAAGACAGTAATTTCATCTAAATAGACAACTACTGACTTATTAATCAGACCTTTGAATGCTATATCCATTGCTCTTTGGAAGGTAGCTCCAACATTAATTAAACCGAAAGGCATTTTCTGGTAAGCATATGTCCCCCACTTAGTTCTGAAAGTAGTCTTGAGTCTGTCATTAGGGTGCACCAATATTTGGTTATATCCAGAAAAAACATCTAAGAAAGACATTAATTCAGAACCAGCTACTGAATGAAGAGTTTGTTCCATCATTGGTAGTGGGAAATTATCCTTTTGACAAGGTTTATTAAAATTTTTGAAATCAACGCAAATTCTAATGTCACCATACTTCTTTCTAACAAGCACTAAATTAGAAACCTATTTTGAATGTCTAACAGGGAAAATTATCTTAGCCTTTAAGAGTTTGTTTAACTCTAATTTAATCTAACTTTCCATGTTCGGATGAATCTTCCTCACTTTTTGCTGCACTGGCTTCTCTTCAGATATCATTGGAATTGTATGTTGTATGATAGAAGTATCATATGTTTTCAAGTCATCATAATTCCAAGCAAAGACATTTTTATATCTATTCAACAATCTGATAAATGCAAATCTTTCTTCTGGAGTAAGTCCTAATCCCAGATTGATAGTTTGTGGTTTGACCTCAGTGCCAAGATTTATTAATTCAAACCTTAAAGTGGAGCTCTGAAGTTTGGAATTAGTAACCTATTTAAACCTATCCTTGTTGTCATAAAGATCTTCAAGCTTGACTACTACTTTAGGTATAGAATTCTCCTCAAGTCTTTTCTTCATTTGAAGATCATGCTCACTCTCACCAATAATCTGGTCATCATAGGATTTATCAGAAGTCAAGAAATTCAAACTCGCCAGTTAGTGACATTGTCAAGAACCGATGGTCTAAAAATTAATTCAACTGAAAATCTATTTGGATTGTAATACTCAGATGGTAGTAGCTTAGAAGCGACATTAGCTAGTAAATCAGCTCCTGCATTCTGGGATCTAGGAATGGGAGAAATATTAAACGCAAGAAAATGAGATACAAGATCTTGAACCAAGGACTAATAATGTTTAAGATGAATAGAAAGGCAATGTATAGTATTCCTTACTTCTTTAATAATGATTTCAGAATCACCGAATACTTTAAGATGCTTCACTTTCAAGCCTATTGCTTTGTAAAGTCCTTGGATCAATGCCTCATATTCAGAAGTATTATTTTTACACTCAAATTCTAGCCTGCAAGATAGCATAGTCTTTTCTCCCTCAGGACTAATTAAAATACATCCTCCTCCTGCACCATCATTGGACTTTGAGCCATCAAAATATAAAGACCAAAATATAGGTTTATTTAGAGTTTTATTTACAATTTCCTCAGTAATATCAACACAGCTTGATGTATTTGTATGAGAAAAAATTTCTATTTGAGATGTGAAACTATTAACTGAGAAAGTTGATAATTGAGCATTAAAATTACCAAAGAATAATTCAAATGAGTAGTTGCCAAGGATGCTATTGTTGAATGCTATAGGTTGATTCTTTTGACCGAATTCTATTAGAGTATGAGTCATGTACTTCTCTCGATCGATCTTAATTTGATTTGACTTTCCTTTATAAGGAAGCCACATGTGAGACCAATCGGTAGAAATGTAACCATGAAGTTTCTCAGACCAATCTATGCTTAGAATCAAACCATAAAACTCAAGAATATCAGCAATTAATATATCAATTATCTTAACTACTCTTGGATCAGCTAACAACCTAATGGTAACTGAATTGGTTTCTCCTAATACTTGGACCTTAGTTCTATCCAACTGGACAATATGCACTGTAGAATTTTGGGGTTCAATATTTAGTTTTGAGAAAACCAAAGCTGGCATTATACTCGATGAGTCCCCTATGTCTATCAAGCAGTTATACAAATTTCTATTATAAATCTCATAAGTCAAGAGAAAATGAGGAGTATGGGAATTAGATCTATCTCCGATTAAAATAGCATAAGTATCTTCTACTCTATCAGATGGTGGCTTCCCTGTTCCATTAGCTGCCTTGGATAGTACAGCGCTTGGAAGAGGAGAAGAAGGCACAACATTTAATTCTTTAAGTATTAATTTTTGTTGATGTTTGAGCTTACTAATCTCAAATAAAGAAATATTTTCCTTAGTCTTCTTCATGTCTTCTATGATATTATAATCCATAGAGTCTGAGACTACCAATGTTTTGGATGATGAGGAAGGATCTGTAGATGTTGACTGATTTCGAGTAGGTACTGTTGTAGACTTCCTTGTGGGAACCTTATCTTTGGTAGTAGGACCCATATTTTTCTTCTTTAGAGTTGGTTGAACAGGTTCTATGGTTCCTTTACTTCTTGTACTTACTGGGAATGCTTCCTGTTCATTTTCAGTATCAGAATTTGGTAAAATGAAGTCCCACATACCATGACATTCAACAACCTCTTCTTCCTCAGCTTCTTCTGATGATAAGATAGTATCTTCCTCCTCATCATTGTCTAGATCTGATTCTGCATTAGATATAGCATTAGGTGGTTTTGTTTCAGCTCTTTTGAAGTTTCTAAATGGCTTCTTAGTTGAGGTCTCAGCTACTTGTTTTTTGATTTCTACCATTTCATTTGACATAGTTTTTAGAACCTTTTGAAGACCTTCCATATCATATGGATATTTAGCCATTTTCTTCTTTGAATCATCTTTAAAGGTAACCTTTTTGGACTTTCATTCTTCAATGGCAGTTTTCTTCTCTAAGGCGATGACACATTTTTTGACAGCGACTGCTTCCTTCATATTCTCTACTAAAGTGGGATTTACAGCTCGGTCAACAAAGATTGCTATATTTGAAGGTAAGGTTGATATGTACCATTCACTTCGAACCTTTTCACTAGGTTTAGATGTAGTAGGAATCTTGTTTAAGAGCTTGTTAAATCGAGAGTTGAAATCTTTGACCGGTTCTCTTGGTTCAATCTTGAGATTTGAGAGATCGTTGACTAATGTCACTCTTGATCTATCATTCCCATATTTAGTCAAGAACTGCTCTTGGAAAATATTCCAACTAGTAATAGATCCTGATGGTAATGAAAAATACCAAGACCCAGCTACTCCTTGGAAGGTATACGGGAAAGCTTAACAACCACATCTTCTTCACTTACTCCTTTTAATTTTATTGACAACATAAAGTTGTTTATGTGTTCTTCCACTAGTATGCCTGTATCTGAGTTAAACTTTGGCAGCCATTTCTCGAGATGAGCCGGAAATTGACTCAAGGGTGTAGGCATTGTGATTTCCCCTCGATTGTTCCATGGTCTCCGAGCCATTGTTGAGCTACTAACAGAGGAAAGGGCATATGAAGTCCCTAATGGTTGGGAAGGAGACGGTGAAGTTCCAATACCCTGTTGAACAACAATATGGAGTGGAGGGGTAGATGGTTGACTTTGCAATGGAGTTGATGAAATGGATGATGATGATGAAAGAATCTCACTATTAGACTCTTCAAGTGTCTTCCTTGCTCTTTTTCTTTTAGGTAGAGGAAATTCTATAGGTTCAATACCAATCTTTTCACTTTGTAGTTTGGTAAGAGGATGGGAAGGAATGTATTGTGAAGTCACACTGCCTTGAGATACCTTAGAATTCTGTAGTGATATTGAAAATCCTTGAAGTTTGTGAATTAAAGACTGAACTTTAGGAGGTTCAAGAGTAGATTTATCTAAGATGTTTTGGGGTTCAGTAGTGGTTGTTGTTTTCTCAACTTATCACTTAGAAATTGGAGATTGAGAATGTGAGGGAGAAGTCGAAGGTGATGTGGAGGGAGATTTACTCTCAGAATGGGGTATAGGTTTGGATTTGCTTACCATTCACAGCTTTTTCCCTCCTTCTAGCACCAAAAATTTTGATGCCTCGAAAATCGCTACATCAACATCGGGGAAAACCACCCAGTCCGGACCTTAAAGCAGCTCCTTTTCTGTTTGGTGTGGTGGCTACGACTGGATATAATGGGACCAGTTTCCCTATGATATATGAGTTGGATGGATGATTGGTTTATAATATCTAACGGGGGTGATAAGTGCTCTATTCTAGAATGCAAAAATATATATATAAGTAACTAATCTATCCTGGGAATTCTTTCTCTTAATGCGATTTTTGGTTTTTCTTATTAACAAGTAAAAATGAAGATGACTTACTCATAAATAAAAATATTCATTCATAAGATAATTACTTTGTTCAAGTAATTGAACAAATTAATAATTAAAATATTATCGCACTGATCGTTATATATCACTGACATATACATATGAAAGATGACAATTCAGAAACATTCAATAGTGACAGGTTAAAAAATTGTTATGGAAACATATACACATCAATAATAGCAAAGTTGATAAATGTCGATTCATATAGAAGCATATAGAAAAGGCACAGATAGTAGTACTGTATGCATTTGGGTCTCCTCCGATATGAATCCCATTCAAATCCTGGCTTTTAATTTGAGACTACTTTCATAGGAAGCAAAAGTGCATATCACATAAAAGCATTCTTTATCAAAACTCAGAATTCTGGTCCAGTCTTTTATAAAAATATATATATCGGAAGTACAATAGTGCAACCTCCAATTTAAGTCTTAATATAAAAAATTGAGGACCCTTTACAAAACAATGAAAGGGTCTATAAATACTACAAAAATAACAAACTATGAAAGAAAATATGCTATGCGTTGGTATAACTGAAACATAAAAATATGGGACTCATCCCAAAATAGCAGTACTGTAGTCGGTCAAAGAGGTTCACTGTATTGGCTGATCATTTTGTGATCGGAACTGACAAATGGTAAGCATCGGTTGGAGTTCTAGTAGATGACTCATACGTGAGTCTAACTGAGTTGTGTATGTGGCATCTGTAAGCTCGGGGATCATGTTACTAATCGCATTGGTGAGACATCTCATCGTTGTTTGTTGACTATGCGGTTTCAGAAGGAAAGACCAAAAGGTTTCCCATGTTAAGTTGTGAATGCCTACGATTAGTTTTTCCCTTTGCTCAAGCTCCTGTTTCCACTGTTGTTCTAATGATTTCACTTATGGGAGTTTTCCTGGGGAACATTTTGTTATTAAGCTTGATAGATACAGACTGTTGATGATTAATTCAACTAGGTTACTTGTTGCTAATCTGCATCTGGATGTTGCTCTCTCGGCCTTCATTAGCTGAGACTCCCATTCGGTGAACAAAATTTCTTTATGCGATTCCTGGATTTGTGGTAAATTGGCAGCTTTTCCCTCTTTCGAATCCTGCCAACACAGAAAATTCGTTAATTTCTCATCCACTTTCTCTAACTCCAGTCTTGCATCGACCGATTTTTCAATCATGGATGATGAGATATTGCACAAAGGAACTGCCAACGAAATATTGTGAAATAGTAGGTTCAACTGCCGAGACAATGCCCTAGTAATTTCTAGGGCCTCAGTTCTAA
Organism: Pinus tabuliformis; assembly: GCA_031772625.1. Classification (NCBI taxonomy): domain Eukaryota; kingdom Viridiplantae; phylum Streptophyta; class Pinopsida; order Pinales; family Pinaceae; genus Pinus; species Pinus tabuliformis. Next base: position 564,573,814 of record CM062810.1, read on the forward strand.
ATTCTCCTACTTGGGGATATTCCTTGAATTGCTCTATCTGAACTGTCATTTGAGCGATTTTCTCTTCTTTTGATTTACTCATTTATTCATTCAATAGCTATAACTTGCTCAATGCCTGAGACAACTCTTGCTACTTATGAATAGATTTCTCATCAATTCTTTGCTTTTCTTTGAGCAATTGCTCATTCAACTGTTCATTAAGTTGTTTCTGTGTTGTTAACTGTTGTTCCAACTGTTCTATCTTCTGTTGTTTTTCCTGTGACTATGCCTCTAGCAGACTGATCGCTTGGTCCTTTTCTTTCAATAAGTTACTGACCTCTGATGCCTTATCCATTGTTGCTGTTGTATATGCTCTGACATACTGAGAAAGTTTGGTTAGATCTTCGGAAGGATTTACTTCCTCCCTCCATACCACATTCATCATTTCCATTTGAGGAGTCAAAAGAGGAGAGTGATCAATTTTCCTCTTTTTCCTTTTTCTTTTGACTACAACCCTAAGCTTAGGGCTATAGAATATATCTAGTGGTGGTATCTCTTCTACATGCAAAACAATCTCATCGGAGGGATTTTCAGGGATTATCTCTATGTCTTTATGAATCTTGGGTGGGCCGCTTGTTCCTTCAATCGGAACTATGTTGACAACTGTTTTCTGTGTTATAGACACCTCTGGTGTAGTAAACCCTTTGGTATTGATGATAAAATCAAATTGTTCCCATTCCTTGATCAACTTTTGGTCAACACTAATGTGTGTATCAAAGGTTTCACTACCTGTTACCTGCTTCTGCTCTGGTTCAGGTGTCTTCTTCTTCTCAGGAACCTTTTCCACTACAAGGGGATTCTCAGCAATTTTCTGTTCATTCTGACCTTGTGGTTGAACTGCTGGGGTTGTAGCTAATAAATCCAAAGGCAGGGTTTGCAGTCTTTGGGCTTTGATCCTATTGAATTCTTTTATTCCTAATTTAATCTTAGCCAACCCCTTAACCTGGAAAAACAATTCTGCTAAAGAAAACAAGTCATCAAAGACATCCTCTTCATGATCAAATCTGGTGAGTTTAGCCTGAGAAGTAACATTATAGGCAATCTTTTTAGGGTCATACTTCCTCGTTGGAATAGTTGCGAGATTTAACATCTAAATTTTCTCAGCCTCTTTCTCTGCATTTTTATAATCATGCAAGGTAAAAACGCCACACTGAAGGGGAAATGTAGGCCACATGTGTTTCTTGGAATCCCTAAGGGTATTTGACGTTCCCGCAACTGTTATTTGATATGCTAACTCACGGGCCAATAGTTTATCGGGGACATACCGAGGAAGAACATGGGATGAGTGAGGCTGCCAAAAAGCCATACATAAGTGAATTTCTCTTCTCGAAACCAACTCCCACTGCTGTTAGGTCAATTGCTGCTTCCTCAAATATCCTGGGGGCATGCTTATTAAATATAGAATAATATATAGGCAGAATAAAACCATTATAAATTCTATACAAATGATTCTTAAAATGGACCTTCCATAGCTCTTTGTGATAGATATGAATAGGATTGGGATCCTAGGAAGTCCATTTCCATCCAAGAACAGGGTATTCAGAATTAAAACAAATCATGTCAAGGATATAGGCACTGTAATAAAAAGGAGGAATGACCCGGGTAGTTTCATACCTCTTTTTCCTATATTCCAGTATCTCAGTGGCTATTCTATCAGAGAGAATATTTGCCCAATCCACTACATAACCATTAATTACAACTTCCATTAATGGGACCATGCCTATGGAGAACTTAGCAGAATCATGGACTCCCCACAGTCTACACATCATAGCATCAACATAAAAATAAGGAGAGGCTAATGAATCAACATAATATATACCCGATGACTCGTTCTTATGTTTATTCGGGAAATGCCTCTAGTGCCTGATCAGGTCCGACTCTATGTCATTTTCTTTTGCAAATGCCTCCAGAAATGCCTTGTTATAGTGCTTTTCTGGCTGAGGTAGATGATATATTTGCTTGAGATCCTCTGGTTTAAATGACCTGAATATTTTTCCATCGACCATGGAAAATGTTCAGTCTGTGGTTGGAATTTTCTCAACAACCTGTCGAACCACATCTGTATATGGCAAAACTTTGGCCCACACTGCTATTCTATGTAGGTATGAATAGGCCAAATCTTTCAGAGTTCCTTCTGATTTTCTTGTGGAATCAGTTGTAGCTTCCTCTTCAAGTTCTTCAGGTTCTTCTACTTCTATTAAATTATAGATACTCTCCCAGCTTGCGTTTCCTAGACTGAGGCATGTCGTATCTGATATCAATCCTTTCTTATTTGACTTTAGTTTTTTAACTACGGAAGGGGCCTTGGCTTTCTTTTTTTTCTTTCCCATTTTCTCTGGATTCATGAGCTCAGAGTAATTCTGCACAAAAAATGGAAAACGTAACAAAGAAATATTTTACTGCTGAAAGCTAATACGAAAATGAAAAGAGAGTTAAGGAAATTCACATATGATAAACCAAATGTAATTAAGAAACACCACGGGTGAAATCCTCAAAGGATTCACGCTTAACTTGTCAAAGTAATAACCGTCATAGCCACTAATTGTAGTGAATAAATGTCATAATTACCCGTCGCATTGACCATATGTTGAATGATTATTTCAAGCATGTCTTTAGATTTCTCCATTCAGTGATAAGTGATAAATCGCAAATCTCAATCAGGGGATTCAATAGGTAAGGTTTAGTGTGATAGTCCCTAATAACTCCGATTGCGATAGAGTAAAATTATAATAAGGTGGAGGTATGCTTTTAAGAGAATTAGTTAAATCTATTATTTTAAAAGACTTATGCATGAAAACCATACCTCTTTAACGATTTATCCTTGAAATGCGTGCCTTATTTATGAATCGCAATCGGGGAATCAGCTAGTGCTTTGGCCTTTTGTCATATGATACCTTCGACTGTCGATTGCGATTACGTTTATCGGATCAGAGGTTTTGATGAGGCCCCTTTTTGAGTGTATCCTTTGATCATTGCGATATGCAATCTTTGATCGCTTTATCGCATCGGAAAATTGTTTATGATAATTTGTTCAAAGGAATACTTTATATTTTATTTAAAAGGTTTCATATAATAGTTCAATTACATCGGGACTTTTGATAAAGGTTTTTTGTTTTTTATGTATGATATGATTAATGTGAGGCATGTAGGTTTACTAAATCACAAATTTCACCAAGTTTTAAAAGGGACCCATTTGTAGCTAAAGGTTTTTGTAAAAGATTTGTAGAAATTGGGAGGGGGGGGGGGGCGGTGGGTGGGGGGGTTGGTTGTTGTATAGGGGGGTTGGTTGTTGTATAGCACAACAGGTCATTGGAACAATGTTAGGACTATTTGAAATATTTACTTCTTGTGGTGCTTATATAAGTTTAAAATTTGAAGATTAACCCATTGTTGTGATAGAGGGTATAATTGTTTATATAATGGTTGGGTTTTCTATGTAATTGTTTGTTAAAGTGAGTTCAATGGTTTTATTGTTTTATTAAATACTTGTAAGAGTTGTTATGTGTTTTATTAGAGTAAGTCATGCTGACTGTCTTGTTGTTGTAGTTGAGTAAGATGATAAATGTTGATTAGGTGTATGGCAATGTTTCTATTGTGACTAAGATATGTGATAGAGTAAGGGGTTGTTGAGAGTGACAAAGATTTTTTGTAAGACATGGGAGTGTGTTAGAGGTATGTTTGAAAAATCAATTTCTTTTTGTTTTAATGTAGATACAAAGGTTCAACGCTCACCATTTATGCAAGCTTGCATTGAGTACGTTACAAGTATTTTTATGTTATACTATGTGAAGAGAAAAATTGTTTTATTTCTTCTACCATGGTTTGATCATGAGATCTTTTTGATGCAAGAATGCATTGTTGAGCATGATATTGATTAATAGTTCTTCCTACAGAGTTAGAGAATTAGTGTGTTGCTAATGACATATGGTATGGTTATGTTGTTGATGACACAATTTGTAGTTGGTTCTTTGCTATTTCTTAGGTATGAAATCTAATGAGAATGTTTGGACAAGGATGATGTAATATATATTACTTATCATTCAAAGTTTTTGATGCTATGATGAATTGTGAGACTAATTATTGATAAGATAGTAATTTTATTGTTGAGAAGATAGAATTTGTTGTGGATGATTGAGTGAGAGTATGTTTGCAGAGAGAGGAATTTGTAGGTGTTGATGATGATAGTGGACTAAATGTTTTGTTGAACAAAGACAAATTTGTAGGAAGGTGTATACTGATTTGAATCTTATTCTAAATTTTATGCTTAAGGGAGTGGATCCAAATTGAAAATGGATGAAAGGGAGGTCCATGATGATTTTTAAGGTCAGTGTTTCTAGTTAGTTAGTTAGTTCTAGAGAAATTATTTGAGGGAGTATGTACTTCTTGTTGGTCGATACCAGTGAAACATTGCAAAGGGATTGGGTGCTTCTTTCTAGTGAATCCCAAAAAAAAAAATGCAAAAGGAGTGGGTTCTTGTTACAGATCCATTTGGGCACATCACTCCCATCATCCAGATCAATGTTTTAGGGCTCATCAAACCCTAATTTCAGTTACTACATACCCTAAACAAGTCACCCCTTTGAATGCCTCCTTCCTAGATAGTTTCATGAGTTGAAGAGATCCAGAAATGGCCTCTAGGGGGACCAGCATAGGTAGGCCCATGTAAGGGTGCACAACAGAGTAGCTAAGTCCATGCCAAGGTTCTCTGCAGAGCACTTAAGCTTCCTTTCACTTGCGCTAGGCGAGTTTGAGTGAAACTCGCATAGGGTTTGGGGAATATTCTTATCTTTTGGAGTCATCTAGAAGGTTCCCTCACTTATAAGCTCCCATGAGCTTGAAAATGGCAGGGGAATGATTTACGATGCATCATATCCTCTCATCCCTTCCTCCATGGAACTAATTCTAAGTATGGAAGGCCATTTAATACCACCATTTATGATAAAACCTCCTTCATCTCCCTATAAATTGACCACTCATCTAAGTGATTAGGGGCTAGATTATGTTGAATTGTAAGGAGATAATGTTGCTATGAGAATTGGCTTTGAAGCAAGTATTGTAATTCTACAAGTTTGTCATGCTTTTGATGTGATGTGCATGGGATCCAAGCTGGAGGAATGACTTTGAATCAGACACAATGGTTGTAATTCCTTCTTCTATTCAATAAAGTGTTTGAATGTTTCTCCCATATGTTTTTATTGTCTTATAATTCTTATATGTGTGAAATGTATCTTATTCCATTCACTTATATTCAATATATCTTTTGCTTTGATTGATTCTTTATTTTATGTTGTGTTTACAGTTACTTCTCAAGCGTATTAAGTATGGGAAGGAGCGATAGGATCAATACAAAGGAGACAATGGGAAAGCAGAACTACAAGTAGGTCTTATCATCTTCTCATATTATCTATTGCTTATAGGGAAAGACTAAAATATTTTAAACTGTTGTTCTAGATATGGCTACTTCTCTAGGGAATTAGTATTTATCCGTACATAGCAAATTCTCCAAAACAAATTGGCAACTCCACTGGGGATGATCACCTTTCCTAGTAGCTTATCCACCTCCTAGGACATTCTTGCAGACCCTACTTGTGTTCATTTATTGTATTTCAGCTCCTTTTCATTGAAATGTTTGTCAAAACGATGTCAAATTGCCTTTTGAAATGGCTCACTGTCACCAACGCAGGATTGTGAGGGACACAGTGAACTGCAGAGCACCCCTGGCTTAGGGACAGTGCCTTGAAGGGCACTGTCTCCCATTCAGGGTTATGTTGATCCTCCTAGGGTTAGTTTCACACCTCTGGAATGTGATTTTGCCAACTTTTCTCTATTTGTTTGCTTGTTGATTGATCAACAAATGCATTTCTCGGAGAACAAGTTTCTATCTCCTTTGCTAGCCCTACTTTAACTTGGTTGATTAATGGTTCTTAAATGTTTTCTTTGTCGTTATCGATCCATAGTCAAAGTTAGATTATATTCAATTAATCTTTGTTCGAAAGAAAGTGTCATAAAAGTCTTCTTTTCCTTCGAAACAGAACTGTCGTAAAGTCTTCATTCTTGTTAAAGATTGATTGATTGTATGTGCATTAGTTTCCTTTTTGTTCATCATAACATTAAGGGATTTGAAAAGAAAAACTTTCATTATTCATATTGTAGTTTGTGAATTCTTGAAAGGAATGGCTAGGGAAATTCCATTAGATGTGCTCTTTGCTCTTTGTCAAAGATCTAATTGCTTTATCCCTACTATCTACGGTTTTCATTGTTCAATTGAATGAGAAGAATGCTTATCATATTAGCTACATTTTAGGAATTGCAAACATACATCACATGGTGAACCTTGAAAGGAAAATTCTAAAGAAGATCAACTTAAAATTTATCTGAATTTACCTAATGAAGCATTGTCACCTAATGAATAACATTTAGAGGTTCTATGCTAGAGACATGTTTCAGTGTCGTAAAACAAAGCAGTTGTCACTAACTTGTCTAAAATACATCCTGTGTGTGATACCCCATTCCACGTACATTAGTATATCGTAGCTCGTCCACGTACCTTTTGGTATATAGGGTGGTGTTATAGTAGGTAAAGTATATGGGAATGCTCTCACTGTGCAGTTTTGCATTAGGTAGCGCTTATACGGATTGGGCCTCCACGTACCTTCAGGTATATAGGGCAGTGTTACAGTATGTAAAGTATATGGGAATGCTCTCACTCTGCAGTTTTGCATTAGACAATGTTTATACGGATTATGCCTCCACGTACCTTTGGGTATATATGGGAGGACAACACTAGTTGGATATCCATCCTTAGGTAACCGAGTCGCCGCCTTGTACACTATGATACACCGAACACAACATTTAGGGAGATTGTTTGTCCGTACTTCTTGGTTTTTCGGGAGGTATTTTTTAGTTCATAGTTTCTTGGTAAATCTTTTGCCTAGATTATCCCTCTTTTGTTTTGTTATGTTACTTTGATTAAAATAAAATTAATTGACCATGGATAACATCTTCCACACTCGCTCCTTAGTTGATCTTAGGTTGAGACATATGGAAATAAATTCAGAGTCCATCGATCAAGGAATTCCTTTTGATGGGAATCCTAGTCCTTTTCCTCCTTTTGGAAATATTGGTGCTCCATATATGGCTACATTGTCCCTTCCAAGACTTACCGTTGACTTGCCAGTATGGTTGTCTTCAACCTCCTTGGTTCAAAATATCATGATTTCTCCATAATCGAGTACACCTCCAATTGGACAAAATCAACCTCCAGTTGATCCTAAATTTGACCCTTTTCCTTCTTCCTCGGTGGTTTCTTCCTCCCCTTCTTCCTCTTCGCCTCGTGAAAGTATTGGTACTAGTAACCAGGTGGCTAAGAAGAAGAAGAAGCAAATTCAATAGAGGAGCAACCAAGAAACCATTGCTTTGAATGCAACATCTAATGAGAGACTGTCCATCAAGCCTCACAAAGTTTGACATCCATGCAAACTTTGTGCGGGAGACCATCTTCTTCGAAATTGTCATGATAATACTGATATCTTAGAAGAATGATCTTCTCATTCACATCATCCTGTGTCATCAACTTCTAGAGATCATGCTAGTGGCACACCATCAACTAGTGGTAGTAAAGTTCATGGAACGAAGGGTAAAGTTAAGTTTCCATGTAGGTTATGTGAATGGAATCACCCCATTCACCTTTGTTCCTATCTGGATGAAGCAATAAAAGTGTTGGATAATCGTCCTGCTTCACCGCAGTGAATTCCATCTAGTTACAGGAGACTTTCCCTTAATCCTTCACTAGTTTAGGAATTGACTGACTCAAATAAACCATCGGTCAACCACACTCTCTTTGAAAGTGAATCCCATGAGTCTATACCCGACCCAAATCAACAGGTCAAGGAAACACTTGACCCGATTTCACCTTCAGTTAATCTTACCTTTCCCAAAGAGAGTGAATATGATACCACTCAAGTTCTTTTTGTTTCTTCAAATTCAAATGAGCTTGGGGGCAACCCTTCTGTTCCATCAAGATAGGAGGAAACTTCTCCCATTCCCGTAACTCAAGGGGATAATACTTCCATTTCTACGATACCCCCTCCAGGTAGTCTTGTCACTTCCTTTGATTCAAGTCAACTGGTAGGATATCGTCTTCCTTCTTATGTGCCTTTCCACATCATAGTACATGTTTGCAATATGATTGTAGCTAGTACTATTATATATGAAGGTTCATCAGTGAGTATCCTTTCCTCCACTGCTTTCCAAGCACTCGATTCACCGTCGCTTGTGCCAGTTACCCAGAAATTGTTGGCTTTTAACAGAGGAACCAATCAATCATTAGGGATCCTTCCTCAGTTGCCTATTACTTTGGGAGGAAAAATCAGTTATCTGAATGTGATGGTAGTCCCAGGCCCTTAAGATTACAATTTACTTCTTGGGAGCGACTATGTTTATGACATGGGAACTATTGTTTCAACACTCTTTCGAGTGATGTGTTTCCTGCATGAAGGAAGAATTGTCACTGTTGACCAGCTTTCATTTCTCAGTCCAAATATGGCTTCTAGTCAACCATCTTCCCTAAATGGTCCTTTTGTACCAACAATATCATTCCCACCACGGGTTAATTATGTGGCAACCAATTCCATGCCTACATCAACTAACGATCAATTCAGTGATGTTGTACATTATGTATTGGGGGCATTAGAACCAAATATCTCCTTCTAGAGCATTGTTCTCCCATCTGATGAGAACCTCTTGGAAGTCATGACCTCCTATCATGGGTCATGAAACAAAGGGTACGAGGACAATTCCTTATCTTTTGTCAACCTCGTTAAAAAATGAAACCAAATATATGAGGATAATTCTTTTATTGTCTCAACCTCATTAAAAAATGAAACAACTCCCATGAGGATAGTTCCTTGTCTTGTGTCAACTTCGTTAAAAAATGAAACCAAGGATATGAGGATAGTTCTTGGTCATGTGTCAACCTCATTAAAAAATGAAACAAGGAACACGAGGATAGTTTGTTGTCTTGTGTCAACCTCGTTAAAAAAGGAAACAAGGAATATGAGGATAGTTCCTTGTATTGTGTCAACCTCGTTAAAAAATGAAAGAATAGGCATGAGGATAGTTCCTGGTCTTGTGTCAACCTCGTTAAAAAATGAAAGAAGGAGTATGAGGATAGTTCCTTGTCTTGTCTCTACCTCCTTAAAAAATGAAACCAAGGATATGAAGATAGTTATTTTACTATGTCAACCTCATTAAAAAATGAAACATCTCCCATGAGGATAGTTCCTTGTCTTGTGTCAACCTCGTTGAAAAATGAAACCAAGGATATGAGGATAGTTCCTCGTCTTGTGTCAACCTCATTAAAAAATGAAAAAAGGAATATGAGGATAGTTCTTTGTGTTGTGTCAACCTCATTAAAAAATGAAACAAGGAATACGAGGATAGTTCCTTTTCTTGTGTCAACCTCATTAAAAAAATGAAACCAAGGATATGAGGATAGTTCCTTGTCTTGTGTCAACCTCGTTAAAAAATGAAACCAAGGATATGAGCATAGTTCCTTGTCTTGTGTCAAGCTCGTTAAAAAATGAAACAAAGAATCTGAGCAGAGTTCCTTTTCTTATGTCAAGCTCATTAAAAAAATGAAACAAGGTCCCCTAGAGAAAAGTTCCAAGTCGAGTCTTTAAGTAGATCTCATAAAATCCCAATCGAGTCTTTCACTTGATCTCGTAAATGAACTTTCATTCCATCCACCAGCCACGAGTAGTCTACTTAGGTGAATGTAATGAAGCTTGAGGGGCATGCACCTAGTGGTAAACTTAAGTTTCCCTTTAGGTTATGTGAAGGGAAACATCCCATTCACCGTTTTCCCTATCTAGACGAAGCCAAAAAGGTGTTGGATAACCATCCTGCTTCACCACAATGACTTCTAGCTTGTTACATGAGACTCTCCCTCTCATCATGTTGGAGGCATGTAAACCAATCTCAAGCATAGTTCTTCATTGCAAGCTTCTGTAAAAACTAAACTGAATTCAAGCATAGTTCTTCATTTTAAGCTTGTGTAAAAATGAAACTGAATCCAAGCATAGTTCCCTATGGTTCAAGCTTGTGTAAAAATGAACCCATTTCCATTTTTAACCCTCGTGATTTCCATTCTATCAGCCTTTTTCATCAAATGAGACTTGGTTGTTTTCATCCGATTGCCACCCTCCCTTTGGCCGATCATACACTTTCACTTGGTCGTTTTACCCATTTTTGAGGAACAGTTACAATAAGTGGTCTTATTAGCCAGCCTCTTCACATAAATCAACATGTTTTGAGAAGTTCCAACATCACCAGAACCAGTTGCTACCCTAGACACCACTGTAGAGCTATAAAAAGGCTCTCTTTCACCTCTAATTACCTCACATTAATATGTCAATCCGGGAGCGTTTTGTTATTTCAAAGAGTGTCTCAGTCTGGGGCTATCATTTGTTAGAGTAATGCTAGTAGTACAACATTCAGAAATATAAGAGTAAATGGATGCTTGTCTTCAACTAAGCTAATTCAAAAGAGTAAATCACACACTTGGAAAACTAAGCAATTTATCAGTCAACGGTTCGGCAGCGATAACCCATCCCTTTGGAAATCGATGGAAAGGAAATTAGGGAACAGACCACGGGTCTGGGAACCAGACAGTAAATGCTGAGGCTCACTACAACCTTAGATCATCTCCTACACCAAAACAACAAATGCTAGTAAATGACACAACAAATAAGAAACTGGAACGACAAATAATAAATCGAACAACAAATCTGGAATGGAACAACAATTATGAAATGGAACAAAAATTCTTAAAAGGAACAGCAGCTAAACAACTAAGTATCTCAAGCAGTAATCAAACTTAATCTACTAACTCAAATGCATTAATCATAATCAAACAACAATCTTTCACTCTTAAGGCAGATCAAGAAGCACACACTAATGGAACAACACTGATTACTGATACGTTAAGGAACAGTGCTTGGAAACCATTTACACACACAACACGCTTGAATAGTAATCTGATCTAAGCATTAATCTCAATTAAAAGGAATATGACTGCATTTCAAAATGGAATAGTATTGCTTCCGAATCCAACAACCGTAAAGAACACAACTTTCAAGATGAATCCTATAACATGAATGTACAACACAAAAGCTCTGTAATAAAATAGTAACAATATTCGGTTAAGACTAATAATATTCAATCAACTTTGAAAGGAACAGTAATATGATGCAGAGTCAATACAATAGTTTTGTCCGTAGAAATCTTAATGAATTAATCTTAACATAGCATGTGATGTAAACTTATAAAGCATATATGATTACCAAATAACGACGATAAGCAAATCATGCAGAAATCAAATCATAATAATACAGAAGCAAGTGTCCTCCGGGGTCGGGCCCTTAGCCTCCAAGGGTACACCACTTGAGGTTAATCCAGACGCAGAGATGAAATAATTACCAAGTTTGTATTAATGCATGAAACAAAATTACAATGAACCAGTTCTTATCGAGACTCGATGATCAAAGTCTTGATCTTAACAGAAATTACATAAAAGCATAATCATGTCGAACTCCCAAAGCTAACAATGTTGTCCCTTTTTATAAGGGTGATAGCGGAGATGTCAAAGTAACAAGATAGATAAAGCAGCAATCCCTCAAGATCAAGGATCCTGAGGGATTCGCCAAACCGTTAATCCTTAATCATCTCTTTTCCCTCCTGCGCCGAGCTGGTGTCTTCACCTCCTTTTCAGGGCCAATTTTCTTTGATCTTCTTAGCCTTGTTTGCATTCGGTCTCCCATCAAAGGGAGATTGGTTACCTCATCCTTGTCCTTTCCTTTGGAACAACAACTCCTCGTTTTGACCCCTTCCTGCACGAGGGAATGACATTTGTCAACGGTTAAGTCTTGCATATTAATCTCACATGTTTTGTTATAATTCTTTATCATTTTCCAAGTTCATGATGCAAAAAGGTTTACAAGTTCTACTGAAAGGCCACTGCAATGATCATCAAAAACATACCTTTTTAGTACTCCACACACCCCCCTACTTACCCTGTTTCATGCCCTCATGAAAACGTTGTAGTTGACATGCAAGGCAGTGAGAGAATAGGCTGGAGAAGGAATCTCATGTGAAGGCCTACAGCCATGATGAGTAACTAGGTAGTCAAAGAAATGGCCTGTTTGACTCTCAGGCATCTCATACAAGGCTTGGTATCCGAGTGCAGGGTGCCAAATAATTGGACTATGGAACCTATATCCTAACCAAGATTGTCCTGCTCTCAAAATGCTTTCGCCATAAAGGTGCAAACGATTGGCAGCTAATTTAAAATTCTCATACTTAAACGGTTCCCTGAGCTGGATATTCGGATTAGAGATTTGATACCGAAATTTAGCTGCATCAATGGCAAGGTCTTTGATAGAAAGAAAGTATTCTAATCCTTGTTGAATAAGTGCCTCATGCATGGGTCCTAATGTTTCCATGACACCCGGAGTCTTCATGAGGTTTCTATGTGCTTTCCACAACTATACTGGGTTGCTAGTCTCAGCCCTTACCCACAAATCTAAGCCATTTTCTTGCCTATGGAAAGTATTGTAGGCTTTAAGCCATTTAATCTGATTAACCCCAAATGAGATGAATGCCTGCAATTGGATGTCTCCAAAAAAGGGGCCAGGGTTCAGCTCAGTCTCCTGGTCTAGTACAAGGTTATGCAAATAGAATTCGCACAGCAGTCTCTGGACCTTCACCCCGTAGTGTTTACATCATTCTATAAAGTCATTGACAATGTTAATTTGTATGGGAGCACCTGCTTTAATAGCTTTTATTTTTAAGTGAAAATACCATTCCAGTAAAAACAGGGCATAATTTTTGGTAGGGGCCCTACATGCTAAGACGTCATTGTATAAAGAACACAAGGTGTCCATCTGCTTGATAACAATATCTAGCCTACAAGTTACCTTTGCAACATTCTCTTTTTCCTTCCACCAACCTTCAAAGGCCTGGCTTTCGGATTGATTGACGTTCCTAAGTTGCTGTTGTAGCTCTTCATACTTTTCGCGAGGGACCGTTTTCTCTCTAAGATTTTCTGCTTCTTGATGATCTTGTTTCAACCCCTTGCGCAAGGTTACTGTTTTTGGATCTCTTCTCCATGCAGCAGTGGAGGTCGGGAGTTTTACGTGAACTTTCTTATTGCGTTTCTTTGAGTTCAGAAACCTTATTACCCCTGAGAGTGGTGCCTCCATCTAAATTTTCTTGTCACAGGTCATCATATCGTCCATTTCTATTTTAACGTGGATACCAGTCTGTTGCTGTTGCTTTTCAAATGGAACAACAGTCTGTTCTTCAGCATCATTTGGAACAGCAGCTGGATTTTCAACAGGGTTTTGAACAGCAGGACGAATTCTGATCCTCCGCCTTTTTTCCTTGCGGGGTTTTGCTGGAGTGGTCACCCTTTTCTTCCCTGCAATCTTTCTTACCCTCTGCCTTGCTTTCAAGATCCTAATATGCTAGTGGAGCTGGGTTATTATTATAAATAATCTCTGTTGTTCCTTTCACAATTCTTTAATTTCCAAAATTTCGTTAGAAGGAACAATAGGCTATCTGCTGCGGCCTGGGCCGTGACTAGTCCCTAGATCTTCCTTGTGGGGTATTTCTTCATTGTTCTGCTCCGCCTGTTCTGAGGTAGGAACCCTAACTGGTTCTGTCAATTCTTGGGCAACTTCTTTTTCTGCCCCTGCTTCCTCCGGAATTTCTTCCGGTGTCTTAGGAACGAATTGTTCCTGTTCAGTATCTCTTATTTTCTCTTCCTCATGAACAGGTAGGTTTTCTTCTTCTGCCTCTTTTGCATGTGGTTTTTCAGGTGCATTTTCCTCTTGGGGTTTGTCATCGAGGTCCGATGGACTGGAAGGTTGGCCATGTTCACCCATATTGGCCAACACTTCGGCCAATTCATCTTCTCCTACTGGGTCCTGTGGTGGGCTACCTTCCTGCTGTCCCATTTCCTCCTCCTGCTTGGATTGTTCAGCTTCTGCTTCAGAATGCTCAGCTTCTGTTTCAGAATGCTCAGCTTCTGTTTTAGACTGCTCGGCTTCTTCCTCATTTTCTTCTTCGGATTGCTCGGCCTCCTCTTCAAATTGCTCTACCTCTTCTTTCTCTTCTCCTTTAGATTGCTTGGCCTCTTATTCTGGCCGTGAGGGTCACTCATCTTCAATTTCTACTGGCTGGCTGGTGTTTTCCTGGAGCTTTTCCAGCCTTCCTCATATCCGAGCTAACCTGACCGATTTCTTGCGTTTCTCTGGTTGTTTGGGTGTACCGGTGGCATGCTTATGCTTTGCTGATTCCTTACGTGTTTCTGGACGTTCGGATGTACTAGTGACATGTTTCTGTTTTGTTAATTCTCTGCATTTTTCTGGACGTTCTGGTGTGCTGGTAGCATGCTTATGTTTTGGCGATGGTGCTGTCAACCCCCCCTCAATAATTGCAACTAGCTCTTCCAAGCTGCTCTCCTGCTGGGTGAGGCTATGACTAACAATTAATCGAATTAACCCATGATGACTAACAACTGACTCTACATGCTGTGCCTCTTTTAAGCTTCGTGCAACGTCATGAAGTAACGAATTCAAAAGTGCAGGGAGATTTACAAAGCATTTCTGATTTAAAATAGCTAAGAGTTTAAGATGTCGTGGTCTTACCACATCTTTTCTACCCTCGCAGGTGATGTAGCTTTGAACGGTCCTTGCCAATTCTGCCTAGAGCTCTCCTAGCGTTGTTGGCAGAACTCCCTTCCCTTTAATTGTCAAGCTCTGGCCTTCGTCCTGGAAGATTTCTACAATCTTCTGTAATCTCTCCTTTTTTAACGTTCATACAGGTCCGGTGGCTGGTATTCCCGAGACTTTTGTGATTATATCATCAGTGACTGTTATCTGTATCCCCCTTACTGTGGAGTAATCCTCCTGCAAATTCTGCAGGAATTCAATTGCCACTATCTTGTTAGACTCCTGCAAATGATTGAGATAAGTTAGCCACCCTGCTCTTGCTAGGATTTCCCGGGCAGCAGTGAAGACTGTCAACACCTGCGGTTCCCTCCGGATCGCTCTTCCTCCCATGGTTTCACTGTGAATTCTCAATGGAACAGCAACTGTTCGTGCCGTTGAAACACGGGGAGGGTAATAGACGCAAGACTTGTTTGAAAAAAATAGAGTATGCAACAGAAATGGCTTATGAACAGTAATTCGTGTACCAAAAATAGAAAATAGCATGTCGTTAAGCCATGCCATACTTTCCCGAATAGTAAGATGACACGTAATCCAGGGAATAATGAGGTTAACCTCCCCCCCGCAATGTGATAGGTTGTCCCAGCCGTCAAATAAAGGAGAAGCGACCATTCTGAAACAAGGTCATAAAGGAACAGCATATAAAAATATGCCATGTTTAGAAAAACAACAAATTACCGAAATTGAGGCGGAGTTGGATCGCGTATTACATAAGAGGCTGTTGTGATATGATTCGAGGCTGGGGGGATAGGACGTCTGTCGTACTTGCCAAATCTCATGTGGTCATTGTCACTTACTCTGCCATGATTGGTGGTAATAAATTTTCATGCGATATATAATTCGGGAAATGATATATGATTAATTACTAGGATATAAGAAACAAAAGAGTATTAGTATCTTACCTATTGGTGTAACCAATGTGACTTCAATACCATTAATAGTGCTCTACTGCCGACAGGTGTCCATAACCTTGGCTGAGTTGTTTATTTCACCCCAGGAACCATGATACTTTGTGTATATGTTAGGGAGTGTAATGTCAAAATGTAGGCCATTATGCTGGCTTGGTAACCAGTTAACCATAACACCATTGAAGAGGAAGGAGAAAAAAGTGGGCAGGCCAGCTCGTGATGAGACCTCCTGTTCCAAGGTTTGTTTATTTGATATATCTTTTGGACCACATCCTTGGTGTGGTGGCCATAGTGGGAATTCCACTTCGCTTCCATCCTCATGATCATGGTAGGTTGGCTCTTGATGAGACCCCCTATCCTGCATTTTACAACTCATAAGTCATGTTTACTTTCTTTTTTTCTTTTTCATAGAGTACTTTTCCTTATTTATACACAAAGGGTGGTTCAACACTCCTTAAGAGTAGGAATGGTGGAAGAAGTCTTATCATCTCAATAGGAAGATATAAACCCTTTGCTCTTATTCCTAAATAATAATCAAAGGGGATTAAAGGGATCGTCATGATAAAGATAACCAATCAGAGCAAAATGAGTAGAACAATGAGAGCAAAAGATGATAAGTAAGTGTGTCCTTCCTTTTGTCCTCTTATCAATGCACAACCTTATAAAGATAGCGATTTATGATTTGAGGATTCCAGTGTGTTGTGATTTTGTATTCATTGCATAAGTGCATAGTTGTCTTATCATCTCAATAAGAAGATATAAACCCTTTGCTCTTATTCCTAAATAATGATCAAAGAGGATTAAAGGGATCGTCATGATAAAGATAACCAATCAGAGCAAAATGAGTAGAACAATGAGAGCAAAAGATGATAAGTAAGTGTGTCCTTCCTTTTGTCCTCTTATCAATGCACAGCCTTATAAAGATAGCGATTTATGATTTGAGGATTCCAGTATGTTGTGATTTTGTATTCATTGCATAAGTGCATAGCTGTATCTTAATGACTTGAAAGAATAGGAGCAAGAAGCATCCTCAATTTAGATCATCAAAAGGAATAAGCTGTTTCACAAGGAGAGAAAAAGCATGCTAGTGGTGTTCCTTTTGGAAAAAATAACAGCAAAAGACCATAGATAGAAAAAATGCAAATGTCGTTCCTTTGAAAAAGAAACAACAGAAGACACCAATGCCATTCCTTTGAAAAAGGAACAACAAAAATAAAAAAAAAATCCTATTCCCTTGGAAAAGGGCATCAAAACACTCGAAATGTCGTTCCTTTGAAAAAGGAACAACAGCAGCCAAAAATGTTGTTCCTTTGAAAAAGGAACAGCAAAAGACGCAAAAATGTCATTCCTTTGGAAAAGGAACAACAGAAATCAAAAAAGAAAAAGTATGTTGTTCCTTTGGAAAAGGAACAACAAAACATGCCAAAATGCTGTTTCTCTGGAAAAGGAACAACTGAAGTCGAAAATGTTGTTCCTTTGGAAAAGGAACAACAAAAGATGCAGATATGCCATTCCTTTGAAAAAGGAGCAGCAAAAAAAAAAAAAACCGTTCCTTTGGAAAAGGAACAACAAAAAGCAAGGATGTTGTTCCTTTGGAAAAGGAACAGCAGCAACACATGAATGCCATTTCTTTTGAAAAGGAATGGCAAAAATAAAAAATGTTGTTCCTTTAGGAAAAGAACAGCAAAGCACACAAAAAATAAAGGAAAAGATCCTAATGACGGCTGATCCTAAAGGATTTGCTTTTCTTGAACAAGGAACAACCGGAAGAAATGTTGTTCTTTTGAAAAAGGAACAACAAAAATGACAGCAAAACATTAATTCAAAAATATGTACAAAAAATGATTTAAAGAAAAAGAACTTATGTAAAAACTGTAAAAAGAAGTGAATTCCCTAATGAATTACAGGTGAGGAAGACTTATCTTCCTCTCCCAAAATCTCCATATCAGTGTCTCGGCGTAGCTATCAGCAGAAGGACTGCTGAGTGAGTGGTTTGCGATAGAGACAAACTCGGTGGGCATTTACTTTGAAGGCATATCCAGAACCGTCAATAGTGCTTAGAGTAAGGGTTCCATTGTCATGTACTTTTTGTATTTCGTATGGTCCCAACCAACGAGTCTGGAGTTTCCCAGGGAAGTCCTGAAACCTAGAGTCGTACAATAGATCCCAGTCTCCCTCGTGGAAGACTTTGTTTTTAATGAGAGCATCATGCCATTTAGCTCGCTTCTATTGAATCAGGGCAGTATTTTGAAGTGCAGAGAGCCTAATTTCGTCCAACTCATTGATCTGTTGTATTCGATTAATCTGTGCCTCTCTTAGATCTAAGCTAACTTCCTGTGTTGTCCGTAATGTTTGGATTTCGAATTCTATGGGGAAAATGGGTTGTTTTCCAAACACTAATTGATAAGGTGAGTAACTAGTGGTGCTTCTCCATGTTGTTCTGTAGGCCCACAATGCTTCAGGTAGTCTGGCAGCCCAATCACGCCTGTTTGACGCAATGGTTTTTGTTAGGATTGATTCTATTACCTTATTGCTGCTTTCTACCTACCCATTTGCCTGTGGGTGGTAAGGAGTAGTGATTTTATGTTGGGCGTGATAGTTGTTGAGTGTTGCAGCTATTTTGTTCCCAGGAAATTGTGGTCCACCGTCTGTAATTATTTCTCTTGGAAGGCCATAATGTACAAATAGATGGAATAAGAACTGTATGACAGAGTCCTCTGTGGCTCTTGGCAATGCCTCTGCTTCCACCCATTTGGTGACATATTCTGTTGCCACCAAAATATATGTTTTCTGATTTGATGATGGGTTGATAGGTCCAACGTGTTATAGACATTTATGTGCCTTATAGCATAGAGCATGAAATGTCAATAATCTAAGGGATCCAAAGTTCCTAAACAAGTTGTTCTTACCCTTAGAGGAACAAGGTCAGCAAACCACAACACTGCAAATCAGTTCTCCACTGAAAAACACTCAAAAACAGGTCAGTTTTGGATCATTTCAGCTGCTCCACTAGGCATCTGCGCTGCATAGCAGGTACAACAAAGGCTACCTGTGTTGCATAGCAAGTAGAACAAAGGCTACCTGCGTTGGGCGTACTTGGACATGTGGAGGAATCTTTTTCTCAAAGTGGCAGTGCCTAGGAAGCTTCTAAAAAGACACTTGATGATAAGATTCGCCTAATGATGAGTTAAGAGCTTCTAAAACTCCAAGTGGAAGACAGAAACTCCAAGTGAAGAACTGAAGAACAACTGGAGTTGAAGAGGACAACAAGTCACACATCAAGCTGACTTATCTTCACTCCAAAACTCTATATAAGGATCTCATCCCATAGGATCTGGAGGGCGGAATTGAGTGCAAAGAATTGATGTTGGTTTACAGTTGTGAGCATTGGGTGATTGCTTGAGGGAGGTGAAGAAGAGATTTCTCTCCGTCGGGAAGGTGATGCTGGATTGGACCTCTTATGGTTGTATCACCGCCTGAACCTTACTTCCATATATTAATAAAGCATTTGAGGTTCTTCTATTCGCATGTGTTTCAATGATGTATTGTCTTACTTGCGTATTTGATTTATGCTAATCCTTGAATCAGTTATGAATGCATGCTTCTTGTAGTTTCCTTTTCTTGTCTTATTTGTAGGATCTCGTGTAGCTGGGTCCGTAAAAAAGACTTGGATCTGGGAGCAAGCGGCAAACAAAGGAGATTGGATCGACCATTTGCGCAAGACATCGGTAAGTGGATCTCTCCCTTCTATCTCTTGCATGTCATAAAGAAGAAACTTTAGATAGCTTTGCTTTCAGCTGTTGCTAAGGAACTGTCACCCTTAGAGTGGGTTAGGGTCATTCCGAGTTGGATACTTTCCCCCACAACAGACTGGCGACTCCGCTGGGGAGCATGTCTTGTTGGTAGCTTGTGTTTCTTGCTATTCATTTCTTGAACAAAGAGAGTACCGAATCGAACTGCATTCGAGTCTTTCGAATGCAAAGTAGAGGGCAGCTACTCTAGCCCAGTGCTGGGCCTGTTTATGATTTGAAGAGCAGATCCACAAGGACTCTTTTTAGCTCTTTGTGATAGTGTTCATCTTCCTTTAATCATCCTCTAGTGTATACTTGACTGACAGCCTCTGATTTGGCCAAAAACCGCTCATTTTTGAGCAAACTGTGACCCGGAATCTGAGAGAGACGTGACTTGTCTCATCAGTGCAGCTTCCACAAAGGCTACCTGCACTGCAATGCAGGTCCCGAAGGGGCTACCTGCGCTGCATCTCAGATTGATAGTGCAGCACCTGCGCTGATCCAGTTTTTCCTTGTGCAACTGGGATTCCCCACTGTCTGTTGCCCAGTTTTCAGTATTGTTTTTGCAGCCTGTTGTCAACCTGTATACCCAGTTGAAACCACTTCTCTTTGCCTTCATTCTACCTCAGTTGTATGAAGAAACCGTGATTTTTCTTATTGTATTTCTTGCTGTCATTCACGGTTTCCCATAGCGAAAGTGAACTAGTCTTGCTATGACCTCTTGAATCTAGACCTGTGAGAAAGTGTCGTTGTGATTCTAAGAGTTAGTTTATTGTTGTTCATAGCTGCTTGAGCATTTGCTTTCGTTATATGGTTCGAATTTCAGTATTTCTTGTGTTGAAACGAGTGAATCTTAAGGTGTTCTTTTGATTGTTGGACAAAAACTTGTTTTCTTTCACTTGAAATTGAATTCGAAATTATACAACAGCTTTCTTTTTGTAATACATCAACATTAAGGAAGAAGAAAAGAAATACTTGCATTGTGCATGTGCATTTTGACAGTTTGCATGTCGATTTAGGAAAAGTGCATCAGTGTGTGCTCTATGATCTGTTTGAAAAGATGATGTCTTTCTTTTCCTTCAGTAGTTAAGGTTTTCATAAGTTGAAAGACTTGAAAAAGCTTGCTTATCATTCTTAGACTGCATTTAGGAGTTGTATCATACATCACGTGGTGATCCGTAAAGGCAAACTGCTAAGCAAGATCAACCTAAAAAGAACTGAATTTTTCTAACAACGCTTTGAAACATAACGAAACACAGTAGAGGTCTAGGTAGAGACGTGAACCGGCATCGTTAAACATAGTGACTGTTGATCTCTACGAAGGTGGGTGATTCCTCCTGAGGGACGATAGCACTAATACGGACTTGTGCCCCCGCGTACCGTCACGTATATTGGGGGACCCCTATAGGAACAAAGCCTTTATCCATAGGAAGCCGTGTCGGCCGCCCTACTGATCGCAATGCAGTGAACACATCATTCACGAAGATCGACCACTCGTACCGTAAAACGTATTCTGTGGTTTCGCGAAACGTTTGGCACACCCTTGCCTAGAACTCCAGAGTAGTTTCTTTTGGCCTTTTTCAAACTCTATAACTGAAAAATTCCATCTGAGCATTTGTCACTTCGGGCTCGTTAATGCATCGAAGGAGACTAGAGTCATCTTTAGCTTTTTCTCGACTCTTAAAAAGTGAAAAAGCAAGTTGTGTCTAAAAGCGTCGTCATATAAAATTCATCTTAAACGGAACATAATCACCCCTAATTCCTACGTTGATCTTAAGGTTGAGAACATGGAAAACACTAATCAAGGGATTCCACAGCATGGGACCCCTAGCCCTTTCTCCTCTTGGGGAGAAGTTGGTGCGCCCCACATGGCCACATTGTCGCTTCCAGGACTGATAATTGGCCTGCCAGTTTGGCTATTCTCAATCGCTGTGGTTCAGACCACCACGGTTCCTGAACAGTCGAGTCAACAGTTAGACCAATCTAGAGCTACCCTCCAGCCTTCCACTTCTTATGATCCTTCCTCCGATCCTTCTTCTTCGAAAGGTCAAGCCGCCAAAAGCGGAGCTCCCATAGAAAAGAAGAAGGAAAAGAAGAAGAAAGAAAAGAAGCAAAAGGAGCCAAAGGCGCCTGGGGGCAAGCAAAAGGCATCTAACGAAAACCCACACACAGCACGGACCGGGCCCAAATCGCCATGTGTCATATGTAGAGGAGACCACTTCCACAGTGATTGTCCCAGTATTCCCTGGATACTAAGGGACTGGTCCCCTCGTTTGCACGATTCGGAAGCGTCAACCTCTGACAACCAGGTTGAATGCTTACCGTCGACCAACGAAAGTGAAGGTCGCAGACGACGAAGAGGGATGAGATTCCCCTGCGAACTGTGTGAAGGCGATCACACTCTTCGCCGTTGTCCCTTTTTAGACGAGGCAAAGAGAGTTTTGGAAGATCAACTGGTGGCACCGGTGCTACCTCCACCTGGATATCAAAAACTCGCGCCAGGTCCTTCGTTGGTCGAAAATACAGCTGCCTTGCTCAGAGGGCCAGCTGAAGTGTCAGTCACTGAAAGTGAACCTACTGAATCCGGACCGGACGAAAGTCCAAAGGTCGAAATGGCAGTTGACCCGTTTCTCCCTTCAGAAGTTTCATCTTCAAACACCACAGTCACTGAGGATTCATCTTTAGTTGACACCCCCGCCGAAGAGAATAAGGATGACACCGTCCATATTCTTTTCGTCAACTCTGATTCTGATGAACATCAGGGCAATGTGCCCACTCCTTTATCGCAGGAAGGAGCGTCGTCAGGATCATATCCGGCCGTATATTCGGTCCCTCCACCAAGCAACCTAGTTGTGTCCTTTGATTTGAACCAACTAGGCAGACCCCGGTTACCAGCGAGCATACCATTTAGAATTATAGTCCAAATATACAAAATGGTGATGGCTGGAACTATCATTGATGAAGGGGCATCTGTGAGTATCCTGTCCTCTATTGCTTGGAAAGCACTGGGTTGCCCGGCGCTTTTTCCCGAGACAAGGCATCTCTCGGGTTTTGACAAAGGAACCAGTCGACCATTAGGGATTCTACCTAATGTGCCTATTACCTTGAAAGGGTAGGCCGTCAAGATGAATTTGATGGTCGTCCAAGGACCCTTGGATTATAACCTACTCCTTGGACGAGACTACATATATTGCATGGAAGCAATAGTCTCCTCACTCTTTCGAATAATGTGTTTTCCATACGAAGGAAGGATGGTCAATCTCGTAGACCAACTTTCATTTCCGGGATCACGCATCGCGAATAGTCACATACCTATCCTCAATGGTCTTTTCGATCAAGAAAGGTCTCTTCCCCCGGTTCTTCTTCTTGATGAATGCGAGTGATTCGGGAAAGGAACGCAGGAGCCCAGGGGGCATGCATCCTAGTCTGCTCTGGAGGCAGAAAAAACCTTTGGTGTAAAGTAGAATTTCCGCGGGAGAATATGACTAGTCCATACCCCATCCCCCCCTTCATCTTTGAGAATCTTCCTCTAAGCCATATTCATGGAGAAGAAGGACAAGAAGACGAGGAGAGAGATGGGCTCTCAGAAGGGGTAATTGGGAGTGGGGTTGTTCTAGAATAAGATTCTCTTGTTAAAGTTAAGTGCGTGGCGGAGCGTCGTCATTCACCTTTGTCTAAATAGGTAGGCTCTGCCAAAGAAGGGGATCCGTTTGCGGCAGCAAGTAGTAACCATCTTTGGATAAAAGGCAAGCCTCACCCATTAAAACAAATGTTTTAAAGGATAAGTAGGGGCAGCCTCCAAAGAAAGAAATTCTATTGCTGCAACAAATTGTAACCATCTTTGGATAACCTAATGATAGACATCGCCGAAGAAAGTTTCTGTTTAAAAGAATTAACAGAACAATCTTTGGGTAACCTGAAAGAGGTAAGCCTCACCTGTTGAAAACAAAGGTTTTTAACGGAAAAGTAGGGGCAATCTTGAAATTAGACTTACACCTGGGGGCATGCAAACCTCTTGGAATGCAAGCACGGGCGGCTATTTTGTTTTTAGTTTTTTAGGTCCTCCCTTTAAACCTGTAGGTCTAACCCGTTAAACTCGTAGGATTAGCCGATACCCAGCTTGCACAAAGAGAGGATATGGAGCAAAGCGTAGGGAGATGAAGCTCCTTAAAAAATAGGAATCTTCCATGAGACCTTACTACTTTATGACTGGTAAAAACGAGCAGTTTTGGCAAAGTTCATGCTCGTTAAAAAATAAACGCAAAACCGAGCAGTTTTCGCAAGAGTTCATGCTCGTTAAAAAATAAACACACATGTGAGCAGGCTTCCCCCTAGTGTTCAAGCTCATTCAGAAAAAATGAACCGGTAAATAACCATTTGAGACCGTAAATTCATCAGCCATAAAAGCCTTGGTCATGTTTGTGTACCGTCACCTCCACTTTTCATTTGGCCGATCATTCACATCCACTTGATTGTTTACCTATTTTGAGGAACAGTTGCGAAGAGTGATTTCACTTAGCCATCCTTGTAATACTGCCGTGATTGGAAAATTCCAACCTGTACCTGGAATCTGCTGCTATCCCTGTTTATCACTCGTTCCTCAAAAGACGAGTCTTCTTTGAGCTCTTTTCACTGACTCGTAAAATATGAAAAGTTTGCCGAGTTTTGGCCTTCCAGCTCGTTAAAAAGACTGGAAGAGCTATCCCTCCTCTAGATTTTAATCTTTTTGGACCTGAGGGATTAGTGCACAAAAAGATCGAGCGCTTGTCTAGTTCGGCTCGATAAAGATATCGAACATTCATCCCTTCTGTATTGTTTTATACTTTTTCGAACTTAAGGGATTAGATGACGAAAAAGGACCCCTGGAGTCTACTTTATGTACCCTTTTCAGACTCTCTAAAAATGAAAAGGACCGAGTTGTCTTTGTTGCTGGGCTCATTAAAAATATTAGATAGCGACAAACTTGTCTTTAGGCAAGAATGAGTTTCCCTATCGCTAGGCTCGTTAAAACATAGCGATGGGCTTGCCCGAAGGGCAGGTTATAGATCAAGCATATGTTATCCTCCTCAAGCTTGACAAAAATAAAGAGGTACTGGTCAGAAATGACTGGGGAAAAATTGGGAAGAACCTCAAAGCTTAATGGTAGCAAGTCGCTCTTGAACATGACACTTTTGCCTCCGTAAATATCGGGTTGGGTTATTATCATTCACCGGTCCCTTCACCATGGTCTTGCCATACCATCCATACATGGGGTAATGCTACCGATCCATCACATCAGTGTCGTTATATGTTCAAGAGATGTCATTCAGAAAGTGTCAACCGGGTCCCATCCACTACCATACATCATCTTTCATCCTTCCATGACCGCCACCCTGAATCATATTTCACAGATCGTTTTCACCATCATCACTAGCTTCGTTCCGTGTCACTGATGTGGGATTCATTAAGGCCCTCCTTTGACAGATCACTTCTTGTCGACATCAGTTCATTATCCAAGAAGTTGATCTAGGAACACCCCCTCAGTACTTTGAAGCTTGCATGCCTCAATGGCAAGTTTCTCACTTCCGGCGATAGGTATACATTAATGACCTTCGACCGGGAGACTTTGCGTGGTGTTCGACATCAGATCCTATATTCACGCCATGTGAATTGTGCTGCAGTACCTTGAGGGTCATCATCATTATCGGTGATTCCTCTCGCACTTGTTAACAGTTTACATTATTGACTGGTAATCAAGCGATGTCTTTCCATGTTCGACTTCAAGAAATTCTCACATGGATCGACTTGTACTAAAGGTCGGACAAGTTTGAAGACCCCGGATCTAGTTTCATCCATCCGGGCTGCGATATATATTCAGGAGATAAAAACATAGACATGTGCAGCAGATGAGCATCCTACTAAAAGGATGATAATTAAAAGCAGAGAATTATCCGTCTCTTGTCAGACGATCGTCTGTTTATGTACGGCAAATGTATTTATAAAGCTGATCATGGGAAATGCCCGCATCAGCTAGATCATGAAAAGAAAGTATGAAAAGATAATGTATTGTATTTTATTTTGTTACAGGTCACCTCCCGGCAATTGAATGAACTTAGGATCCTCCTAATAAAGCATTTCACCCGATAAACGACCTCATACTTTAGGGGGCAACTGTTATAGACATTTTTGTGCCTTACAGCATAGAGCATGAAATGTCAATAATCTAAGGGATCCAGAGTCCCTAAACAAGTTGTTCTTACCCTTAGAGGAACAAGGTCAGCAAACCACAGCACTGCAAATCAGTTCTCCACTGAAAAACACTCAAAAACAGGTCAGTTTTGGATCATTGCAGCTGCTCCACTAGGCATCTGCACTGCATAGCAGGTACAACAAAGGCTACCTGCGTTGCATAGCAAGTAGAACAAAGGCTACCTGCGTTGGGCGTACTTGGACATGTGGAGGAATCTTTTTCTCAAAGTGCCAGTGCCCAGGAAGCTTCTAAAAAGACACTTGATGATAAGATTCGCCTAATGATGAGTTAAGAGCTTCTAAAACTCCAAGTGGAAGACAGAAACTCCAAGTGAAGAACTGAAGAACAACTGGAGTTGAAGAGGACAACAAGTCACACATCAAGCTGACTTATCTTCACTCCAAAACTCTATATAAGGATCTCATCCCATGGGATCTGGAGGGCGGAATTGAGTGCAAAGAATTGTTGTTGGTTTATAGTTGTGAGCATTGGGTGATTGCTTGAGGGAGGTGAAGAAGAGATTTCTCTCCGTCGGGAAGGTGATGCTGGATTGGACCTCTCATGGTTCTATCACTGCCTGAACCTTACTTCCATATATTAATAAAGCATTTGAGGTTCTTCTATTCGCATGTGTTTCAATGATGTATTGTCTTACTTGCGTATTTGATTTATGCTAATCCTTGAATCAGTTATGAATGCATGCTTCTTGTAGTTTCCTTTTCTTGTCTTATTTGCAGGATCTCGTGTAGCTGGGCCCGTGAAAAAGACTTGGATCTGGGAGCAAGCGGAAAACAAAGGAGATTGGATCGACCATTTGCGCAAGACATCGGTAAGTGGATCTCTCCCTTCTATCTCTTGCATGTCATAAAGAAGAAACTTTAGATAGCTTTGCTTTCAACTGTTGCTAAGGAACTGTCACCCTTAGAGTGGGTTAGGGTCATTCCAAGTTGGATACTTTCCCCCACAACACAACGAAATCAAGAGCCCATCGCTCGAATGGTTCAATGACTAACTGTGGTTTCAGAGGCATATCATCAGATTGACCAGGACGTCCTGCTCACTGGCAACTGTCACAGGCTTGGACAAATTTCCTTGCATCTTTGAAAATCGTGGGCCAATAATACCCTGTCTGCAGCACTTTATGTCCAGTTCTGCACTCAACGAAATGTCCACCACATGGTCCATCGTAACAGGCTTTTAGGATGTCAAAGATTTCATCTTCTCGAACACCTCTCCTGATATGCATGTCTGCCCTTGTGTGAAACAAATAGCCCCCAATCCACGGGAATCGAGCACTCTTCTGAACAATCTGTTTGTGCTCATTAGGGGTTAGGTGTTTTGGTAGTTTACCTACTGCGAGGTAATTGGCAACGTCAGCATACCAGGGTGTTTGAACAACAACAACAAACAGATGCTCGTTCAGAAATTGATCTTCAACTGCTGATGCATCGATTGGATTTGGCATTCTTGAGAGAAAATCGACTACAGTGTTTTCTTTGCTAGGTTGATCCTTGATTGTGATATCAAATTCCTGCAATAAAATCAACCATCTAGTTATTCTGTCATTTGTGACAAGCTTATTTGCTAAATATTTTATGGCTGAATGATCTGTATACAAGATAACAGGATATCCCGTAATATAATGTCTAAACTTATTGACAGCATGTATTGCAACTAGGAATTCGTTTTCAGTAACAGTGTAATTTAATTCAGCAGGAGATAAATTTTTGCTAATGTAATAAATAACATATGATTTTTTTATCTTCTTCCTGCCCAAGGACTGCGCCAATGGCTGTATCTGAGGCATCAGAGGATATCTGGAATGGAAAATACCAGTTTGGTCCTCGAAGGACTAGGGTTGTGGATACGAGCTTCTTTAAATCCTTGAAAGCACGCTCACATTTTTTTGTCCAAAGAAAATCAATGTTACCAGTTAGTGCATATAAAGGTGCAGCAATGTTCAAATAATGTTCGATAAATCGCCTATAATAACCAGAAAATCCAAGAAAGCTGCGTACCTCTGTTTGAGTAGTAGGAGTGGGAATAAGCAAAAGTATTTGGATTTTGGCCGGGTCTACCTAAATGCCAGCTGCTGAAACATAGTGTCCTAGGATAAGTCCTTCAGTCATCATCATATAACATTTCGTGGCTTAAGCAAAGCCTGGTAGCGATGCAACGTTGTAGGACTTTTTCTAGGGTGTCTAATGTTGGATCGAAATCATCTACATATGGTGTAAAGTCATCCATGTATACTTCAAGTCCATCATTTATTAAATCTGCAAAAATACTAAAGATAGCCCTTTGGAATGTGGCAAGAGCATTACATAAGCCAAAAGGTAGAACTCGATAGGCAAATGTTCCCCAAGGACAATTAAAAGTAGTTTTATCTTGGTCTTTAGGGGCAATATGAATCTGATTGTATCCATTGAAGCCATCCAAGAAAGAAAATAATTTCTTTCCTGCTAGAGTATCTAATACTTGGTCTATGAATGGCAGAGGAAAGTGGTCTTTTTGTGTTGCTTTATTTAGCTCCCTGTAATCCACGCAGATTCTCCATTTCCCATTCTTTTTTGGTACCACCACAAGCGGAGAGACCCATTTACTATCAGAGATAGGATAGATAAAATTGACATCTAAAAGTTTTTGAAGTTCAGCTTTTACCACATATTTTAGATGAGGATTAGGTCTCCTTTGAGGTTGAAGAACAGGTATGGCATCATTTTCTATATAAATGTGGTGTGTACATAATTGGGGGTCAATTCCTTTCATATCAGGGTAATCCCATGCAAATGCTTCTTGATATTTTCTTAACAAATGGATGAGCTTCGTTTCTTCTTAAGGTGTGAGGTTGGCATTAATATTTAAGGTTTTTCCTGATTCAATTTCCACAATTTTACTATTTGCAACAGAAGTAACCGGTATTGTTTGATCATGTGTATCTTTCAGAGGATCTTCCTCTAATTCATTATCAAATGCTGCTTCTATCATGTGACATTGTGTGAAGGATCCGGATTCAGTTTGGCTAATGAAGTTATTAATGGCATCATCTTTTGTTTGGTCTTTAAAATCAAGTGCCTCTTGTATAGTTAATGGAGATCTAATGTTATCAATAAGGTATGATACATGGTGCTTGTTAGTTTTAATTATTGTGACACTTGGCTGTGCTGGAGGATATAGAACTAAATTCTTGATATTTGGTCCCTTGGTTATGGTCATATTTCCTTATCGGCAGCCAATGTAAGCATCGGCAGTGGCAAGCCAAGGTCTACCTAAAATCAGCGGGTGTCCATCAAGTCGGGTTTTTGGATTAATTATCAGGAAACCGGTTGGATATTCCCAGGAATCTATAGAGACCATGACATCATGTAGAGTACCCTCCGGCCTAACCATAGATCGGTCAGCCAATTCTAGCAAAGTAGAGGTGGGTTCTACAGATGTAATGTCGAGCTTTTGGCAAGTAGTGGTTGTTAAAATATTAATTGCAGCTCCTATATCAACTAAGGCATTAGACAGGGTATGACCATAAATTTGAACAGTTACAATTGGATTTCTTGGGTCTTCATATTTAATGGGTGTTTCTTTCCCTGATAGTAAATCAGATAAACTGCCGACTACTTGGACTCTTGGATTATTTGTTATATTCCTCCTTGGTTTCTTTATGCACAATTCTTTGATAGTTTTTGTGTATATGGGAATGTCTTGAATGGCTTGGAGGAATGGAATTTTTATGTACAAATTTTGTAATTCTCCCAGAATGTCAAAATCAAGATATTGTAAAGGTCGAGGTATGACTAATCGTTCTGGGAATGGAGGAGAGGATGTGGTTTCTTGATTATGAGTCTACTACTTATTCACATCCTCTTGTTGCAACAGATGTTCTTTTGGTAACTGATTTTCAATATGAATTGTTTTATCTCCCTCAGTTTCAATAATATGTCCAGATCTTAACTGAAGATCATTACATTCCCTCAGGTCAGGTCCTATTTCTGGTGATTCTATAATTTGGAGAGATTGGACCGGTCTGTTATTTGGATTGGGGTTGGGTTGGGCTGGGAGTTGCGGTCTCAGATTAG
Source organism: Pinus tabuliformis (assembly GCA_031772625.1). Lineage (NCBI taxonomy): Eukaryota > Viridiplantae > Streptophyta > Pinopsida > Pinales > Pinaceae > Pinus > Pinus tabuliformis. The sequence continues at coordinate 564,603,643 of CM062810.1, forward strand.
ACTGGGGATTTTATTGTAAGGCTGGCAGTGTAGGTTGAGGGAACGGAATAGTTCCTACTGGTTGATGCATTGGTCTCTACCAATTTGTCTGCCAGGCCGAAATTTGTGAAGTAGAGGGAGTCCATTGTGGAGGATATGGGCTACCTTGCCAATATGGTGGAGTGTAAGGGAAATTCGGCCAACCAGATTGGCTTACCTAATTCAGCGACGGGTTTGAAGAAGGAAACGACTGTGATGACCAGTTTGAAAACGGGGGTTGGGACTGACTTTTCCACATACTATATTGTTGAGAATTATACTATGGAGGCTGAAAAGAAGAAGTTGGGTCTGGAAACATACCAGATTGTCTCAGTTGCCACTGACGGCACTGGTTGATCAAGTACACCGATTCTGGTTCTTCTTCGGCTTCCTTATATACCACTTTCAATGCAGGAAGTGAGGGGCAGCTCTCCGTAAGGTGATCTTTTGTACAGATGGCACATGTTTGGACTGTATCCAGTGGACATTCATTGTGACTATGCTTTTTCCTGCATCGGGGATAGAAGATCGCCAAATTCTGTTCTGCTTCCATTTGCTTCTGTTTAGCCTGCATAATATCAAGTTGTGTAGTTAGTGTCCCCAAAATATCAGTTTTAAAATTTTCCAATAAATTTCCAATTTCTACACGTGTTACTCCTTCTGTTGAAATTTTGATATCTCTTACAAACCGATCATGTTCAGCCAGTTTTACTCTTGTGCTGCCTCTCGAACTCCTGATACATAAATCAATAATGTCAGTAAAATTCTCTTGATAAATATCCCCTTTTCCAATAATGTTTAATATTTCGATCCATTGTTCCTTCATGCCCCTTATCAATGTTGTTTTTAACACGTTATCAGGTAAAGGTAGTGATGCATAAGGAGATCTTTGCAGATTATACTGGAAACGTTCCACATACTCTTCTAATGTTTCATTCGGTCTAGCTGTCATTTGGAATATTTTGTCCTTCAGTTCTCTATACCTGCAGTAATCCTGATATTTTTTTAGGAAAGATTCTTTAATTTGATCCCAGTGGTTTATGATCCCACCACCTAATCCCATAAACCATCTTAAAGTAGCCCCTTTTAGTGTAGAGGGAAATAATTTTAGTTTCTGGGGGTCGGTGGTGTAATCATATCCCGTACACAACACATCAAATTCAAATAAAAATGCATCCGGATCTTCTGATGTGAGACTGTGAAATGTAGGGATATGTTGAAGAGGGATTGCTTTCATAGGTGCATTTGCTGCAGAATCCACTATAGGGTATTGTAATGTAGAGGTTTGAGTGTTTGGCTGATTCTGAGCCATAGGGTCGAATATATGCCAATAACCTTCTGGGATATCTAGGAGGGTATTCCTAGGTTGAGAGGGAATGGATTTAACAGGGATAGTTTTAATAGCACTTCCTCTATCTGGGATAATGAGACTGCCTAATGTCTGAGGAGATTGGGTTCCTTCAAGAATGATTTTTGCAGCACTCCCCTTATCTGGGCTATTTGATGGCTGATTTGTTCCAATAGGAGATCTTGGTTCCTCGGTTTCCCCTGTTTCTCCTTCTCCTTCACAAAGATTGCTGAAATTCCCTTCCTGTAATAGTTCTAGAGTAGAATTTTCAATTTCTTGAATGTCCTGCTCTTCAGTTTGACTATGCACCTCAGCAACGGCTACAGATGGTGATCCTGTGGCCTCAAGGGAACTAGTAGGCTGTTTAGAAATGATTTTCCTGGGTCCTACTGATGGCTGAGATTCTGTTTTCTTACAGATTTCGTCTATAAAGGTCGTTCGGCCAAGGGTCACCGGCCCCTTAGCTTTTTCAGGTTTTGGTGGATGTTTGATATTTTTTTCTGGTTTTTCCTACTTAGTCATGCACTCAAATGAACTATTAAATTCTATTCAAACAAAGCAGCAGCAAATCTGTTAGGAAAGCGGACAGAGGAGTAGGGCTTTTACATGCTCCGTACGCAGGTTCTTACCTTCCGTTTTTAAAATCCAACTCTTCCCTAGCAGGTTCATACACTACTCTGAAAAGAAAGGACAAATGGCTACACTCCTTCCCCGGCAACGGCGCCAAAATGTAGAGCTATAAAAATGGGCTCTTTCACCTCTACTTACCTCACATTAATATGTCAATCTGGGAGCGTTTTGTTATTTCAAAGAGTGTCTCAGTCTGAGGCTATCATTTGTCAGAGTAATTCTAGTAGTACAGCGTTTAGAAATACAAGAGTAAACAGATGCTTGTCTTCAACTAAGCAATTTATCAGTCAAGGGTTCGATAGCAATAACCCATCCCTTTGGAAACTGATGGAAAGGAAATTAGAGAATAGACCACGGGTCTGGGAACTAGATAGTAAATGCTGAGGCTCACTACAGCCTTAGATCGTCTCCTACACCAAAACAACAAATGCTAGTAAATGGAACAACAAATAAGAAAATGGAATGGCAAATAAGAAATTGAACAACAAATCTGGAATGGAACAACAATTCTGAAATGGAACAACAATTCTTAAAAGGAACAGCAGCTAAACAACTAAGTCTCTCAAGCAGTAATCAAACTTAATCTACTAACTCAAATGCATTAATTGTAATCAAACAACAATCTTTCACTCTTAAGGCAGATCAAGCAGCACACACTAATGGAACAGCACTGATTACTGATAAGTTAAGGAACAGTGCTTGGAAACCATATACACACACAACACGCTTGAATAGTAATCTGATCTAAGCATTACTCTCAATTAAAAGGAATACGACTGCATTTCAAAATGGAACAATATTGCTTCCGAATCCAACAATTGTAAAGAACACAACTTTCAAGATGAATCCTGTAACAAGAATGTACAGCACAAAAGCTCTGTAATAAAATAGTAACAATATTCGGTTAAGACTAATAATATTCAATCAACTCTGAAAGGAACACTAATATGATGTAGAGTCAATACAATAGTTTTGTCCGTAGCAATCTTAATGAATTAATGTTAACAGAGCATGTGATGTAAACTTATAAAGCATATCAGATTACCAAATAACGACGATAAGAAAATCATGCAGAAATCAAATCGTAATAATACAGAAGCAAGTGTCCCCCGGGGTCGGGCCCTTAGCCTCCAAGGGTACACCAATTGAGGTTAATCCAGATGCAGAGATGAAATAATCACCAAGTTTGTATTAATGCATGAAACAAAATTACAACGAACCAGTTCTTATCGAGACTCGATGATCAAAGTCTTGATCTTAACAGAAATTACAAAAAAGCATAATCATGTCGAACTCCCAAAGCTAACAATGCTATCCCTTTTTATAAGGGTGACAGCAGAGATGTATAAGTAACCAGATAGATAAAGCAGCAATCCCTCAGGATCAAGGATCCTAAGGGATTCGCCGAAGCGTTAATCCTTAATCATCTCTTTTCCCTCCTGGGCTGAGCTGGTGTCTTCACCTCCTTTTCAGGGCCGATTTTCGTTGATCTGCTTAGCCTTGTTTGCATTCGATCTCCCGTCAAAGGGACAGCGGTTACCTCATCCTTGTCCTTTCCCTTGGAACAGCAACAACTCGTTTTCACCCCTTCCTGCACGAGGGAATGACAATTGTCAGCGGTTAAGTCTTGCATATTAACATCACATGTTTTGTTATAATTCTTTATTGTTTTCCAAGTTCATGATGCAAAAAGGTTTACAAGTTCTACTGAAAAGCCACTGAAATGATCATCAGAAACATACCTTTTTAGTACTCCACAACCACTAGTTCCTCAAAGTGGAGTACTCTTTAAGCTCTTTTCAGACTCTTTAGATATGAAAAGATTGTCGAGTGCTTGTCCTTTTTAGCTCATTAACGGATTGGAAACAACATCTCTCTCATATTGTTTTACGCTTTTTTGGGCTTGAGAGATTAATTTACGAAAGAAAATTGTGGAGTTTTCTTTTTTTCCCTTTTCAAACTCTCTAAACATGAAAAGGACAGAGTTATCTTTATCATTAAACTCATTAAAACATCAAATAACGATATACTTGTCCATCTAGAAAAGTCTAAGTTTCACCTTCGCTAGACTCGTTAAAACATCACATAGTGATGGATTCACCCAAAGGGTGGAAATACACAACAATAATATGTTATCCTCCTCAAGCTTGATAAAAATAAAGAGCCATTGGTCAAAAATGACTAGGTAAAATGAGAAAAAGGGGAAAACCACTTTATGGTAGTAGGTCACTCTTGAACATGACACTTTCACTCCATCACCATGACTATTTGGGTTGGGTTATTAGCTTGATGGTTATCACACTGTTGGTCTCTCATACCATCCATCACATTGTTTTGGGTCAATGCTACCAATTCATTTCAGTGTCATCGACATGTTCAAGAGAAGTCATTCAATCAAAATTCATCCTTTTCAATACCATACACCTTCATTTTCATGACCGCCATTCCTGAACCTCGTGTCATCAATCAAATTCCATCTCCAAAATCATTACACTCATTTCGTGTTGTTGATGTGGGATACACCAAGGCCCTCCTGCGATGAGTCGCTTCTTGTCGACATCAACACATTATCTAAGAAGTTGACTTAGAAACACCCTTCCAATACCTTGAGGATTGCATACATCAATGATAGGTTTCTCACTTCCAGCGATAGGTTGACATCAATGGCCTTCGACCGAAATAGTTTCTATGGTGTTCGACATAAAATCATCCATTCACACCATGCAGAATGTGCTATAGTACCTTGAGGATCATTGTCATTATCGGTGATTTCTCTCGCATCTGTTAACAACTTACGTTATTGGCTGGTCATTGGATGGTGTCTTCCCATGTTCGACTTCAGATCATATATTCACATGGTTAGACTGGTACTCGAGTAAATTATTTGAGATAGAAGAACTCGGATCTAGTTTCATCCATCAGGGCTGTGATTTTAGGAGTACTAAATAATATGTAAAATGGTTTTACATTGATAGTCATTCCGATCATGGGTCTATATCTATAGACGATTGTTTATGTACATGTAATGAAAGTTTATAAGCTGAGCATGGGTATGCCTTCCCTCAGCAAGTTCATGTAAAAATCAAAATAGCATGATATATGTGTTGGGCCTAAGAAGAATCCTTAAAATACATGCACTTTCACTCCATTCAACATCCACTTTCTCTCCATTCTCACATTTTCTCACCTCTATTCCACCACCATGTCATCACATTAGCTTCACTTTCATCATTAAATGGGTTATCATTGTGTTTTCAAAAACATTATTAATTCTTAGTATTTTTAAAGAATTTGTTGTTAAACTTTAGAATATAATATCCATATACTTATACCTAACAATTAGAATGAGTTTTTTGACATGTGTAGGTACAAAGGAAGCTTCTAAGTCACCCTTATGTGGCACTCTATGTTAAAATTCGAATTTGAGGAGATCATGAACCTCATGGGGAAGATCATGGAGGATAGGGTTATGTGTCACCATTGGTTGAGAAATATGTGGATCAAAGGAGGGAATAGTGGATCATCATTATGAGTTTGTTATCTCATCTTGTTATATAAATAGGAGTGTTATCTCCTTCATTTGTAATCTTAATTTCCCCTAGAATTTAGATACTTAGTACTTCATTTGTAATTTTCGATTTTAGGATCATTGTAATGGAGATTTAGAATCTCTTGGAATGTAGAACTTGGAGCTTGTAATTGCAATTTGCAATTGATGATAAATAAAGTGGATTGGATTTTCTTCTACATTTGACTTCTTTCTAGGTGTGCTTGTGGAGCTATGGAGGACCCCCATTTCCTCACTTGCATACTTGTTTTCGTATAGTAAGGTTTCATTTATGCTTTTAATTTCATTAGTTTAAAGATCTTGATGCTGTAAATATAAATGAATAGTCTCTTGTAAGAGAGATTTAATATTTCCTATAATCAATTTGAATTATGTTTAAATGCCTTCATTTCTTAGTTTATTGATTAAGATGGTTAGAAATATTAATGAATAGACCTCCTGTAAGGGAGCTTTGGTATTTCTTCACCTAGATCTTAATTTAGTTTGTCTCTAAGTCCACATATGGTGGATGTTCCTTGAAGTTTTACTTTCCCGGGTTGATAGTAAATGAAACTCTAATTTGCATCTGCATTTTAGACCCAACATTTTGGCATCACTGCCAGGGAGGATCATTTAGAGATAGACTTAGGAAGTTATCTTTATTGCAATTTCTTTTTATGGACTAACTTGTGAAACCTGGTGACAGCAGGATCTTCATAAAGATGTTCAAGTTGAGCTTTTTTATTTTTCATACATAGTTTGATTTTAAATTTAGTTTTTTATCAAACCCCCCATTTCTTACTAATTCATCTATGGATGAGAAATTTGAAGATGTTAAACAGGTACTTCTTGGAGAGAAAGGACAATACTGAAGACTGGTTTCAAAAGAACCTTGCCCCAACTCCAAGAATAAGACATGTTACTCACATCCTTGCAAATAATCAGGTAAAAATTTTAAATCTTGAGGTGAGCATTTTCGAATTCTTAGTACGTAGGTGGCTTCACTGGAAGCATGCTTTTAGCTAAGAAAAAAAAAATCTTTTAACCAAGTTAAGGTAGAATATATTAGAAAAATAAAATGAGATCTCACTAGATTTTTTAGCCTAGTTTTTCTTTGAAAAAAAAACATCCACATTTCTCATGAATAAATTTAGGTAAGAGCCATTTCATCCACGCTAACCTGCAAGAAAAAGAAACAAAAAAAAAGAAACAAATCAATAGGTTAGTATGCTCTCTTCTTTTGCTTCGAGCGATCAGGGAAATCATAAAGTCTCTTGATTTATTTTCAAAATTAAATAAAAATCTCTTGCTAGGAATTTGCACAAATCATTAAAACTACAAGCATTATAAGAAATCGAAATCATTTTTTTTTAAGAAATTCTTTATTTTTGATTTCAAAATTAAATCTGTAGTTTCATGATTTGATAATTGTGTTAAAACTTCTCTGCATCACGAACATTTGAAACATCTAGTTGTTGCATCAAGAGATCATAAGGTAACACCTTTGTAGTTTCTGCCAATGTTAACATTGTTAGCTACTTCAATTTGAGCACTGAGCAGAACACCAAAATATTCGATACCGAGAGAATTTCAGAGAAAGCGAACAATGATGAATGCACAGTTGCATTTTGGATTAATTTGATGACTGCATCTGCTCCTCTGCATCTCTTGTAAATATTTAGATACTTGGTGCTACATATGTTTCCATTTAATAACAAAGACCCTGGCAGATGATAAGAGAGATTATATCGGAATCGAAATCAAACTTAGCAGCTGAATCATTTGTTGTTGCTCCTGCTTCCTGAATTGAACAGAGGCAAGCAGAATATATACAACAGTTCGTAAAGGAAGCAGAGAATGCGAGAGGAGCGATTTGAGCATGCATATTTTGGGGCACGATTTGAGTGGTTTGATGATTTGAGGATTACATGCAGATTTTCTGCCATTTCACTAGAATAGAGATTTGATCTGCATATCTTTATCTTAAGAAAAGGGAAAGGAGCCACCATCTACTCTGGCATTTCCTACATAATTGGTCAATCTAATACTGAAAGGAGCATTTTATCAAATCAATGCAACTTTAATGTACATTTGCTAAGGAATTTACTCTTGGGAGTCTATGCATTGATAGGTTTACTCAACAGATATTTGTTGCTACCCTTCCCATGCTCTGGTTAAGTGACAGGCCTTTTTCGATACTACTAAAAGAAAAACAAGCATAACTCCACCAGTTTTCTTTGAATATGGTACCATTTCAGAAATGTCCTCCACCTACTCAGCCTTGTTTGTAATCACTTCAGCCCACAAGATAGTCACAAACCAATCCTCCTTTCCTTCACTTGAGCTGCTTCATGTCTGTGTTTGGGTTCAGATGTCTTATCTATGAATTGATGCACAGGTTTGACAAGCACTTGCATGTGATTCAAGGTCTAACAATCCTCCCATGGTTTTCATTTAACTCCATTATACTATCTATCCCTGTTGTGCTTCGTCTCTCCATTATGCTCCTCATATGCTTGTGCCTTTATCTCAAACACCTCTTCTCTCATCAGTATATAAAGAAAGCATGGGCTAGCAACATCTATCTCTCTACTCTTTTTTGTCATTGCCACTAGCTCCACGAAAGGCAACACCCCATCCCCAAACGTAGTTGTGGCAGCTTCAAGCAAGTAAATCTAGAAAGGAATCGTGGACTATGTATAACATTCTCTCTCCTCGGGCTACGTGTTCTTAGCCATCTCCAGCATTGGAGCCACATGCTTTGGCATAGATAAATCCAAAGAGGCAAACCTCTTGTCCTACAATGCAAGGTTTATTTTCTCAGGGCTTCACGCAGAAGTTGTGTGAAATTATGTGAAGTATGTGGGAAGGTCATTACTAAAGCATTTTCTTGGATTAATATTCTACAATAAAGGGACACTCTTCCATTATATTGCATGAGGAATATTTCATCCACCGATAAGTCAGAATTGTATATAGTTTCTGGACACCAGGATTTGAGTGTATGCATGAACTATAATTCATACACTAAGAGCCTTTAGAAACCAACACAACCATGACTACTGTAGACAAAATGAATTTCAATTATCTATGGTGGAGATGCGGGGAAAGTAATTATTGTTTGTGTTGTGGCCAAATTTTTGCTATAGTGGTTCAAAAACTTGATGTTGTGAAAGAGTCTTGGTGTTGAGAGTCGACGGTTATGTCCAAACATATTTCAGTTGTTAGAGAAAGTAATGAATAATCACGTTGACCGATATGATTCGAGCATTGCACATGATCTTGTGGATGTCTTACTTGCAACTTTTGCAAAGAAAGATAACGAGTTCCAGATTTCATGTGATACTATATAAGCACTTGCTTTTTATATGTTGTTGGGTGGCTTAGAGTCAGCATCTATAGTGATAGAGTGGGCAATGGTAGAAGCCCTGAGAAACCTGCAGGTGATGAAGAAGCTTCAGGAGGAGTTGGAATGCGTCGTAGGATTGGATCACATGGTATGCGAATCTGATCTACCCACCTCATTTATTTACAAGCTATGGTCAAAGAAATGATTCACTTCCATCCACCGTTGTAACATGTACTAAATGTGATGTGGCATGTGCACTATATGCCAACCTCCATCGAAATAATCCCTCAATTACCGCAGTGGATTGCAATAGCACTAGCGGAAAACGTGGAGTAAAATTTGTGCACATATCGTGCCTCAAGAAAGAACTCAAACAAACGTGGAACCTTTTGTTCGCTGTCATCCCACCAATGCCTTCATCGTAAAACTCCACCAAAGGTGGTTAATGTTACCAATTTTCATGCGCTGTTCCATAGATCATGCCAAGAACTTGGCATGCCAATGGTAATTTTCCACTGATTGTGAAAAAAAATATCATCGAATTAGGTACGATCTAACATTTATCACTGACATATGATCTATTGAATAGAATCCTTGCACTATTATCAACTTCATGAAGAATAATCATAGAAAAACATTTACACGAGGAGGACAAGTTGGTGAGACAGGACGGTATGGAAATGGTTTGTTTCACATATACGTCATTCCAGAATCGATTGTAGTCGGAGGTAAGAGGTAAGCACCTATCAAAATTTATGTGCAATAATGATTGAAAATTCACCTACATTTTGATTTCTTCAGTAACGATGGTATACATAAAGGGTAATAAGGGGAGATACTATGTATTGTAAATTTTTTGAAAGCACATATAAATATAATAATTTATATATGAAAAAAAATGATTCATTGAAAATTTAAAAGAGTCATAACTGGAATAGCTCCTAGCTCCTATTTTCTTATAATTCCTTCACAATCTATATTTTCATAAATATGATATTCTAATCATAACTCTTACAATTACTCAATCACAATGTAGATTTTTGCATAATTTTATAAATATAATATTATTAAACAAAAGATTTTTAAGGAAGAAATGAAATAAGATTGGACAATCGCTCAGTTAGTCAAATAACCAATCCAACATTTGACATGCAACAAAAATATTGAAACTGGGTATAGAAGGTGAATGGCATGTCGATTGGATACAATGAATTATTGACAAGTGGTCTGTGTTATAGTTGAATAACAAGTCAAAGTGATTCAGTATGTTCACAATTGGACACAAATTAGGAGGATTCATTTATAGAACATTTAGAGGATTATAGATGGAATTAAAAACTATGCTTTATTCTTGTTGTATGCTTTTATGTAACGTACTAAGGTGCAGGACACAACAAATCTCTAATGCCATGCACATTCCATGAACCGTCTGACACAAACAGGAAGTAATTTAATTTTCATGGTTATTACTTAAAAATGGATTATTATCAATATTATGAATTGGAATGGAAATTATGCTTTTGATTCTCCATAATCTGTCTCATTTGGCATTAATTTTTGCGTAAGAATCAGGAAGGGAATGGCTAATTCTTCTTGAACACACTTCTGTTCTTTATGCCAAGTTTTTTTGCAGATTTCAGATGATCAACTGATCATTAAGGAAAAACATTGTGCACACAATTGGTCTTCAAAAGACAATTCTAAAAAACAAGACCATGTAGATAAACAAAATTTCCAGAAAATTACAAGTTCTTGCAACTTCTTGTAATAGCTTAATAGTTTGACATGTTGCATGACAGATTAGCAAATTCAAAGATCTGGGGTTTGTTCCTAAATGTACAAGGATGGTGAAATACCTATCCACACATGAATTCAAAGAATACAGGAGGCTATTCAACGATGGTGAAACTCAGTTATTTTAGCAGAAATTAGGAATTAATGAGCAAATTTGCTATTTTTGAGATTTTGGATGCCAAAATTTAGTTTTTCCCAACAAGAGTCATTATCCAATTCCCATTACCCACAGACACTTCATTACATTTTCTTCAATCCTAACCCACCAATAAAACCAACTAAGCTCACTTACAAGATTTTTGTTCCACTTTACATATTCATTGTCAGTTTCCTTTTTCCTACCCTTGCAAATAAAACCTTGCTTCTGTACACCATTAAGTCCATAGTCCTTGAGTCTAAATATTTTTCTAAAAACACCTTGAAGCTTGCATGCCTTAAGGGCAAGCTATCATGCCAATAAAAAAGAGAATACATCAATGTCCCTTGTTCGCCGGATCATATGAGTATTCGACAACAACAAATTCATTCATACCTAGAAAGATGTGTTCGAGGCATCTTGACTCTCATCCACATCAAATATGAGAGCTCTCGTGTTGACTAGTGGCATACATCAATGGCCACTAAGTTAACAATTTCTTGTTATGTTCGACACCGAAACATTTATTCACATGACAAGAATTGTAACAATGAGCATTGAAGACATGAAGACCAATCATTTCGTAGCAGAGGAAGCAGAATTACTTTCATTACTTTTCAATTTTTGATGTAAATGACTTGAGGACAAGTCAATAAACAAGGCTGGGGGGGGAGTGTAAATTCTAAATTTTGTATACCTTCCAAGCCTTACACATTTTCAGCCACATTCAGCAACAGATTCCGAACATTCAGCAGAAGATCCAGCAGCAGATTTAGCAGCAGATGCAGCAACAATAAAAGATTCACTTTTTTTTACTTCATCAACCATTTTCACAACCAAGTGAAGAAGACTATGATCATAATTTTGCAGCCATGCATGCACAAATCTCATCAATTTTTTAAAGGGTAAGTTGAGGTATGATATTTTCTAACTTTTAACCATTTAATTCCTTGAAAAACTAGAATGATAATTTTTGGAAAAAAAAATAAACTTCCTTTCCTCATTTCACAAAATTGCCAAAACCATCAGTTTGGGGGGAAGCGGGGGGATACATTTACATTCATACTTTGTCACCATCATATTTTTCCATATTCATATATCACATTCTAAAACCGACATACTTCCAAAATATATTGACTATTACAACACCATGAGCATAAAAATGGCTCTGTAAAAAGTATTTAAAAGTCAATTGGATGCCAAAAAAATCATGGTTGTTACACAAGAACCAACCATGATGCATTCCAACAAAAATACATCGCAATAAAAATCACATTATCAATATGCAAAGATCATACATTAAAATTGAATGCAACAAAAAAAATATGGTTGAAACAAAAGAACCAACCAAGTTGCAATCCATCAAAAACACTTCGCAAGATTTAAGTAAATGATATCATGCAAAGTTTAAGCTAAAGCTCAAGTATCAAAAGTAATGTAATAGATTCCATGAGGACATGCAATACTTTCAGTTTGGGGGTATGTTGGGCCTAATAATTATCCTTAAAATACATCCACTTTCACTCCATTCAACATCCACTTTCTTTCCATTCACACATTTTCTCACCTGTATTCCACCACGATGTCATCACATTAGCTTCACTTTCATCATTAAATGGGTTATCATTGTGTTTTAAAAACATTATTAATTCTTAGTATTTTTAAGAGAATTTGTGGTTAAACTTTAGAAAATAATATCCATATACTTATACCTAACAATTATAATGAGTTTGTTGACATGTGTAGGTACAAAGGAAGCTTCTAAGGCACCCTTATGTGACACTCTATGTTCAAATTCGAATTTGAGGAGATCATGAACCTCATGGAGAAGATAATGGAGGATAGGGTTATGTGTCACCATTAGTTGAGAAATATGTGGATCGAAGGAGGGAATAGTGGATCATCATTATGAGTTTGTTATCTCATCTTGTTGTATAAATAAGAGTGTTATCTCCTTCATTTGTAATCTTAATTTCCCTTAGAATTTAGAAACTTGGTCCTTCATTTGTAATTTTAGATTTTAGGATCATTGTAATGGAGATTTAGAATCTCTTGGAATGTAGAACTTGGAGCTTGTAATTGCAATTTGCAATTGATGATAAATAAAGTGGATCGGATTTTCTTCTACATTTGACTTCTTTCTAGGTGTGTTTGTGGAGCTATGGAGGGCCCCTATTGCCTCACTTGTATACTTTTTTGGTATAGTAAGCTTTCATTTACGTTTTTTTCCATTATTTTAAAGATCTTGATGTTGGAAATATAAATGAATAATCTCTTGTAAGAGAGCATTAATATTTCCTGTAATCAATTTGAATTATGTTTAAATGCCTTCATTTCTTAGTTTATTGATTAAGATGGTTAGAAATATTAATGAATAGACCTCCTGTAAGGGAGATTTGGTATTTCTCAACCTAGATTAATTTAGTTTGTCTCTAAGTCCACATATGGTGTATGTTCCTCAAAGTTTTACTTTCTCGAGTTGACAATAAATGAAACTCTAATTTGCGTCTACATTTTAGACCCAGCAATATGTATTGTAATTGATGCAGGTCACCTTCCACTTCGAAACTTCCTCATCACATCGTAAAGCATTTCATTTAACATTGGCATTTTTCCAACTTCATGCTTTAGGGGGGAGCTGTTATAGATCCATTTGGGCACATCACTCCCATCATCTAGATCAATGTTTTAGGTCTCACCAAACCCTAATTTTAGTTGCTACATACCCTAAGCAAGTCACCCATTTGCATGTCTCCTTCCCAGATAGTTTCATGACTTGAAAACATCTAGAAATGGCCTCTAGAGGGACTAGTGTAGGTAGGCCCATGTAAGGGTGGGCTAGAGAGCAGCTAATTCCATGCCAGGGTGCTTTGTAGAACACTTAGGCTTCTTTTCCACTTGTGTTGGGTGAGTTTGAGCGAAATTCATATAGGGTTTAGGGAATATTCTTATCTTTTGGAGTCATCTAGAAGGTTCCCTCACTTATCAACTACTATGAGCTCGAAAATGGATGACGAATAAGTTAAGATAAATCCTATCCTCTCATCCCTTCCTCAATGGAACTAATTCTAATTATGGAAGGCCATTCAATACCACCATTTATGAAAAAACCTCCTTCATCTCCCTATAACTTGACCACTCATCTAAGTGAGCAGGGGTTGGATTATGTTGAATTGTAAGGAGATAATGTTGCTATGAGAATTGGCTTTGAAGCAAGTATCATAATGCTACAAGTTTTTCATGCTTTTGATGTGATGTGGATGGGATCCAAGTTGGAGGAATGACTTTGAATCAGACACAATGGCTGTAATTCCTTCTTCTATTCAATAAAGTATTTGAACCTTTCTCCCATATTTTTGTATTGTCTTATAATGATTATATGTGTGAAATGTATCTGATTCCATTCACTTACATTTAATGATATCTTGCTTTGATTGATTCTTTGTTTTTTGTTGTGTTTACAGGTACTTCTCAAGTGTATTATGTATAGGAAGGAGCAACAGGATCAATACACAGGAGACAAGAGGAAAGGGGAACTACAAGTAGGTCTTCTCATCTTCTCATCTTATCTATTGCTTATAAGGAAAGACTAAAATACTTTAAATTGTTGTTCTAGATATGGCTACTTATCTAGGGAATTAGTATTTATCTGTAGATACCAAATTCTCCAAAACAGTTCTTCCTATTGGTGGGTGGTAGAAATTTTTTACTAGGGAGTTGGTGTTTCCTACGAGTCAATGAAATTGAATTTATCATAAGAAAATATTGAATATCAAGAAGAGAAGAAGTATGGTGGTTTTGTCCCGTTATGTGTTTCCACAAAAATCTTTCTGTCATTTTTCCTTGACGTTTATATGCAAGTTTATGTTTTACGATTCTTCTCATATGATTGATTGCTAAAAATGTTCAGAGTATTAATTTATAATAATTCTTAAAATATTGATTCACCCCCTCTCAGTATTTCCAGCAACTTTCGTCAATTATAGGCTCAGTAAGAATTATCCAAGAGGGAAACTTCTAACACAAGTCTATAGACATTAATTTATGCACATATATATTTGCATTAATGGAATTAATAAATCCTTTACCAAAAAATTAAAAATTTCTTGTAAGCATAAATTCCTAGACAATTTTTTTCAAGTAAAAACATGGGAGTTACATTTGGACATAATATCTTATTTCACACATGAAATAATGCTAGCACACCAAAATTTATGAAACAAAAAAAATACTTACAGCAAATGGGGGGGTGTGTTGTTACTCATTCATGAATATACATGACCAGGCATTTTTTGAAAACACAACAAAGAGTGTGATGGCTCATAATCCAAATATGCATAAATAATTGTACCTAGTTGTGTATCTAAAAATGGTTTTCAATTGGAAGTACTTCCACTCTCCACCGAACCATAGGCCAATGTACCAAAGAATTGTTGTATTTGACAACCCTTGAACCATATTTAGAGCTGGAGGAGTTAAGTGTGCAAGGGAATGTATAGCAATATTTATTTAATAGATAATCAAGGCAAGCATTCCATTGTCCAGGCAGTTTATTGAGTGCCTCTAGCAATAAGAACCACAATGTTGCTTTAACCAAACGAGAATCAAATACAGGGATTCACCAAAGTCTCAGTAATGTATGATTCAGTTTCAGGAGGTTGAATACACTATGTGTTTCGTTTATCATTTGATATTTGCAAGGAATGCATTATAGGAAGCAAGAGCCCACTAACGAGGTGTTTTAATCATGATGTATTTAATAAAATAGAGTACTTGGTATGTAAAGTAAGTGAAGTGAGATGAATGAAGGGTAAATTGGCTAAGGATTTGAGACCATGCCATTTGTATTGTGAAAGAAAAACCCTTAAACCATGAGTAGGACCACTAAGATGAGATGAGGAATTTAAGGGGGACATGATGATGACATCCATTATGAATAGAAAGTGTTCTAATTTATGAGAAATGAGCTTGTGGGATATTGTAACTCCCCCCTCATCATAATAAACCCTTTCTAGTTGAATAATCTCACGAAACACTATGCTCACTAAATCCACAAACAAGGTCGTGCTCCATTGAATCTATGGAGATAAAACCACAAAACTCAAATGAAAAAAATGAGAAATTAACCAAACTACCTAGCGAGTAGGGCTTTTGTCCAAGTCCTCCATTTAGGAATGGGATGTGGGCCTCATACAAGGCCACATGTTGGCTAACCCCCCAATTCCATTACATAATCCTCTAATTCAGGTAGGGGCATTGTTTACATAATTTTATTTTTCTTTCTTATATTTTAAGATTTCTTAAAGTTTTGTTTTTCTCTAATTTTCAATTTTAATATTATTACTATTTTTATTACCTAATACCATTAATTATACTTAATTTAAATTACTAAGGTGTAATCAAGTTTATATATAATTGGGGATTAATTACATAAGAAATGGTTAAAACTAGCAATTGCACCAGATGTTGCAAAGGAAACGCTATAAGGCATAAATTCAAGAAGAATCGTGATATATAAAAAATCATTGAAGATAAAAATTAGTAAACAAAATGTCATTCAAGGCTAGAGGATAAAGAGAAATCACTTACATTAATATGCCAAATTTTTGTTTAATATTTTTATTGATTTTGAAGAATAACAAGTATTATGTCATATTTTAGTTAGAAGAAATATAAAGATAAATTCCAACTATTTATACTTATTTTATTTTGATGTTATGCTCTCAATATTTCCCAAATTTCCTTCTAGGTGGTAGGTTTCTACTTATGAAAGAAAAGGTAAGGATACTCAAAATTGCATTCTAGTTATTAGGACTCACCTTAGAGAAAGAAAGGTGGTGATACACAAATTGTATATCATTTTGCAATCTTTTAACTTAGACGGTAACCCCTCTATATATTCTAGGGATTTCTAATTTTTTGAAGGTTTGTTTTTTAACATATTTGACTTTGTACTATTTTATATCTGTTAACACCCAGGTTGTTCCGTATGACTCCCAAGGGAATACGGCTGGGGTAACCACTAACCAATCTTTGGACGACAGTTTCTAGCCAAACTGTAGTCAGAGAGGGCTCTCTCTTTATAATTTATCTATGTTTGTAATGATTTTAGGCTAGCTATAAGTTCAGGTCTGTTTTAAGTTTTTTGCTTGGATGATAATTTCAGTCAAGGTGCTTATGTATTTTCCAAAGAGTTCTAGTCCATTGGGCTATGGAGTCAGTGGTCCGTTAGTTTGGTGTGCTGATTTACCAAAGTAATGAAATTGCAAAGCTGGGTAACCGTCTGAGAAACGATGCTATGAATTTGTGGTTTAGTGTGATATGATCAGAATATGAAAGGCACTTAAGGATCTTTCATTAAACTGAAATACTGAAATAGTGATAAAGAGATAATGTTACCTAGAAGCAGTGAAGGATTTCTAAATAGCATTTACAATAAAGATTTAAACAAAACATGAGCATTTAAGAATTCATGTCCATTTAATTTTGAAGAAAACATTTACAGCAAAACAAGATTGAGCATAGGGTGTGAAGGAAACATATCCTGCACTATTCTTTTTCTTTATTGCTAGATTTGATGAAAACATGAGCATGTAACAATATAGGAAAACAAAACAGAGATTTAAGAAAACATATCATTCCACCAGACGGCACAAGAATTCTGCAACAGCACTTAGATCACCAGCAAAACACCATACTTCCAGAAAATCACTGAGTTGAGCTTGCTCTTTGTATTAAACTCTTCTGAAAATATACAGTATACATGCCTTAGAGTGAAAATTCTCAACCCTTATGCGTTACCAAGGGGAGTATATATAGAAAGTTTACACAAGAAAATATCTAAAATGAAGAGTACATGCTGCATTAATATCCTGCCAACTGCTGGAGTGTATTAGTTGAGAAAGTTAATGCTGTAATAACTTCCTGTCTTTTAGCTGTCAAAATTGGTCAGAGCCTGTTGATCCGGTGGCAGTTGGAGTCGGCTGAGGGTATGCTGTCCAAATTTGCGCAACTCTTTATCTTTTGGCTGGCCGTTAGAGTCTATATGCTGAGTCATCACTCAGCTGCTTTCAATGCTGACTTTATCATGTTGTCTGTCTTTAAGGTGACTTTGAGCTGGCAGTGACCAAACAGCTGGAATTACCATGGCAAAATCTGAAGCATAAACTGCCACCAATCCTCCTTAGGCATTTGATGCCTGCATATTTTTATCAATGTTTCCTCTGCCTCTGTATGTTTTTAAAGATTGGGAGGGGTCTCAAACAGGTGATTCACCTCATTCTCAATGAAGAACATGCCTTCAAGTTTTTCATATAAACTCTGTCCTGTAGGAGGCCCTGCTGGTTCAGATGTACTGCCAGATGCAATAATCTGATTTTCAATAGTGGTTGCCATTCTGTTGGCCATTTGATCTAGGGAGATCAGCTTTCCTGCACCACTTAGCAAGCTGGGCAGGCCTTTTGCTTGCAGCACTCCCATTTTGGCCTTGTATTCCTCCACATCTGCTTGCATTTCAAAAAATTTCCTCTCTACTGTTTGTATATAGTTTCTTAGAGTTAGTGCCTTCTTGGCAGAGAGGACAACTTATGTTCTGTTGGGAATGCCTATGGCTGCCAATTCTTCCCTTTCCTGTCTATTCAGGAAGTCGATCATCCTGTTTGCCTGTTCTGTTTTGTTTCCTAGTACTGTCTTGGCCTTCTGAATTTCCGCTTGTGCTTGGCCCATCAAATCCATCTGCTCATGCATTATTTTTATTGATCTCCACTGCTGTTTGATGGATTGGCCAATTTTAGCCCATAGGATTCTCTTTATGTCAACCATAGCTGTCTCTAGATTCAGCTCCTTTTCTAAGGCCTTTATCTTGTCTCTTTGGGCCTTTATTTCTCTGCCCTGTTCTGCTACAGTCATTTTGGAGTTGGTATACTTGGAGTCCAGTTCTGCCAATTTTTCCTTGGCCTTCTTTATTTCGTCTGCTTGGAGCTCCATTGCTTTGACGGCCTTGGTCAATTCTTCTATACTTGGACTGGCATCTGGGGCTGCTGCTGTTCCTGCTGCTTCTGTTGTGGGGGCACTGCTGCCCCTAAAGTTGCTGTTGTTGTTGATGTAGTTGTAGGAGCTTGGGAAGTGGAATCTGCTTGTTTTTCCTGTAATATTCCTTCCAGCTCTTTCTCCAGTTCCCTATTCCTTTGGTCTTGCTGCATTAGGAGGTCTAGCTGGTCCTCAGCCCGTTTTTGCTTTTGAAGTTCTGTTGTTTGAGGGTGCTCTGTGGGCTCCAGCTTCAACCTCTTCTTTAATGCGTTCAAGTCATCATCTTTTTTCTTCATGAGGGCCTTTACACCCGTTGGATCACTAGGATCATGTCCTAGATCGATGATGATCTCCTCCAGGGACTTTATTCTATTGTCTTTGGCTTGGGATGACAATCTCTCAAAATCCAACTGGGTGTTGGTGTTTTTTAGGGACTCCTTCAGCTCATGGGCCAAGGTGGCCTTCTCTACTAGGGTTGCATAGACCATCTCTCCAGTTTTCTTGTGGAGTTCAATCTGGTCCATGGGATGTATATCCCTGGCTAGGACCTCCACCCTTGTCTTTATGAAATCTGCAGGTGTCTTAGGCTCCGGCCCCATTGGCTTGAAGTGGCTCAGGAGCAATTTCTCCTGCTGAATGTCATATACCGACAATAGTCTCTCTTGCTGGGCTGGTGTTGCATCTACGAATTGCTTGTAGACCTCGGCCCTTAGCAGCTCATTCTGAGCTTTTATCTGTTTGAAAGAAGCCTTGGTGCTTTTGGGCTTCTTTGTCATCTGGGAAGAGGAGGACACCTCTAAGCCGAGTTGTAAAGTTTGCTCCTGCTCAAAGGAGCTTGTACCTGTGTGTTGACTGCCCTCCTTGTCTTTTCTTTCACTCTCCAAGACATCATCAGTAATGTATTCTACCTCTAGGGAGTCTGCTCTTTGCCTTTTGGCTTCTGGCTGGTGGGAGGATCCACTGAGAGGAGTGGACTCTTCTCTATCTCTTTTAGTTCCCCTTTCCTCATGTGCTGGGGTCTGTAAGATTGGGGCAGTTACTGGCTCTTTTTGTGGAGGTGGAATTTGCAGTGTTGGAGCTGCTGGTAGCTGAGTCTGTGGAGGGACATTTTGCCCTTGTTGCTGTTCTTGTTGTTGCCCTGTTTGCTGCTCTGCTTCAGGGGCAGGCTTTTCTTTTTTTACCTCCTCTTCTGTACCCATTATACCCTTGCCTTTATCTAACACTGGTGCTAATGTTGAAGGTGCCTGTGGTGCAGTCTTTGTAGCCGAGGTCCCTTCTCCTATTGAATAAGGCGGTCTGAAAGGTACCTGCTGCACATAGTCTAGGTCAATAGTCTTTTCAAGCTCCCTCCTACTCTTTAGCATTCTCTCTTCCTCAGTTAGATTTTCAACTAGAGTGTCCATCTGCCATTCTTGCAGGTTGGCATATTTTTCAATGTGAGAGTACTCGCAATGTTTAATGCCTATAAGCCTATACTTGTTTCTTCTAGCAGTGATGAAACCTTGAGGGTCATAATGGACCCACCGAAAACTATAGGATAACTTGTATTTATCCTTGAGGATTAGGTCTGCCTCTTCCCACCCTTCTTTTTTGTTCATGATGAAGGGGCCCAACTCGTGTTTGAACTTGAGGTGGGCCTTCTTTTTGGCGCTGTGGAAATGGGTGAGGTCTGACTGAATCAACTGCCTGTAATATTCCAAGGCAAATAACCTCATAGGTACATATTTTGGGATCCTGTATGGACAGAGCTTACAGCCATAGATCCTAATGACAGTATGGTTCTCATATAGGTACCAGTCACCTATTTTATATTTTCTAGAAAGCTGCAGGGCTTTCTTTATCTCATTTGATATTCTGGGAGGAGGGGACTTCATCAACAGGCAAGAGACTGGGTATACAAATTGGTCAACAAATTCACAGTAGGTATAGGGTGAATTTGTGACCTTATGAAAGACAGAGGTCCAGAAGATAATAGATCTTCTTTCCCCTTTGTGATCCAGCCTTCTGTTGTAGCATGGGAAGGCTTCAGAGTGGTAGTACATGAATAGGTGGTAAATATAGGTTGAGTACCTGAAGACCCCCTACCTGTCCACCTTGCTCAGCTAATCATGAATCTTATTGGCAATGAATTTAGCAAAGTTATATTTCCTGGCAGGGGGTTGGCGTGGGCTATATGCAGATAGCAATACAAGCATTGTTTTGTCCACATGCTCACTGTTTTTGTATCCCAGCACATAGGCAATCATGTCCAGTAAAAGCCTGCCTATATCATTGAAAAGGATACCCAGGTAGGGAGGTGGCTCTGTAGGCTGGCACTCAGGTCTCATGAAATCTCTGGTGACCTTTTGAATCTCCTCACTGGTCATCTTTTCACCAGTCTCTAGCAAATAGCTAATGGAAAACGGGATTAGCAATTCTGTCTGATCAAAATGTAACATTTTGTTGATAGACTCAGCATTAATGTAGAAAAGGATCCTCCCAGATGTGGAGCTGTAACAAGGGTCTTTTTCACCTCTAGTTATCTCACATTACAAGTCAATCCGGGAGCATTTTGTTATTGTAAGGGACATCTTAATTTGAGGCTATTTTTCAGGATAATGCTTTGTAGTATAGATCTAAAGAATACAAGAGTAAACGGATGCTAATGCTAAATTACTTTTGCATAAATAAATCACACACGCAGCAACTTCGTCGGTCGAGGGTATGGAATCAATAACCTATCCCTCTAGAAACTGATGAAGGAGTATGGATCATGATCTGGGAGCATTATAGCGTCTGCTGTATCTCACAACAGTCTTGAACCTCCTCTCATGCCACTTCAATAAACTCAAGCAAGAAAACAGAATGAAACAGCAATCTTCAGAAATGGAACAACAATAAAAGGAACGGCAATAAATGGAACAGCAGTAAATGGAACGGCAGTAAAGAAACTAAGTCTCGCGAGGTCTACACTTCGAATCCTTGGCACACACTTGCATACGAAAAGGAAAGCAATCGTTTATACAGGTTTGCAGCTTTAACCAAATGGAACAGCAAATTATTAAAACAGGAAACGTCAATCATATATATATCAAATGGAACAGCAAATCATTAAAGACAGGAAACGTCAATCATATGTATACGATCTGCAATAGTCACCAACAATCCATTAACCCCAATCACCTGTAGCTGAAATATTCTACTTATGAATCCTGTAATTAATGCAAACAACTCAGATCAACAGTATGCGAAGAAATCTGAAAGTATGATATGAACTTATCACAGAGATTTATAACAGGAAAGCTATAGATGAATAAATATGAAACAACATGCAACCATAACAGATTATGAGAAACAAACCACACAAAGCAGAATTGTAATGGTACAATCATCCAGTGTCCGTTGGAGCCGGGCCCAAAGCTTCCAATGGCGCACTGCCGTAAGCTACTTCAGACGCACGGAGAAATTAACGCCAAAATATTATATTAACGCATCGATGAGAGTACAAAACTAAGTCTCAGAGAGACTCAATAGTCTGAGTTCAACTGACAATAGAATTCATGAACAGAAAGTTAAAGATACCAAAGTCCTACTAGTTTTCAATGCTACCCTCCTTTTATACAAATAACGGCGGAGTTCATCGGTCGACAAAACGATTGATCATAGCGATCCCTCAGGATCTTCGATCCTGAGGGATCCGCTAAACTGTTAACGCTTTCCTTTACTCGGCCTGTATTTCCGAACTGGCAGTCCTTCATCTCGTTCCGGATTGATCTTCCTTGATTTACTCGACCTGGTCTGAACCTTATTTAGAACTGGAGGGACAGCCGTTATCTTCTCGTCAAATCCTCGTTTTGTATTGCGCCTTCCTGCTTTTACCTTTTCCTGCGCAGAGAAGACAACTGTTAGTGATTGGATTATTTTAGACTCGTTCTCGTTGCATTCTCCCTTCTTTATAATAAAGAAAAGATTACAACTATTGCTTAAGACATCACTAAATCATTTATTAAAACATACCTTCCCAATGCTCTACACACCCCCCGACTTACTCTGTTTCATGGCCTCATGAAACCGTTATAATTAACATGGAGAGCAGTAAGAGAATAGGCTGGAGAGGGTACTTCATGAGGGGGTCTGCAACCATGATAGGCAACCAGATTATCAAAGAAATAATGCAACTGTTCTGCAGGCATATCATACAAGGCCTGGTACCCCGGTGCAGGGTGCCAGATAATTGGGCTTCGGAACCGATATCCTAACCATGATGGTCCAGCTTGCAGAATGCACTGGCCATAAAAAGGCAATCGTTCAGCAGCCAGCTCAAAGTTCTCATATCTGAAGGGCTCCCTGAGCTGGATGCTTGGGGTGGAAATCCGATAACGGAATTTGGCAGCCTCCAAGGCGGAATCTTTAATAACCAGGAAGTATTCTAAGCTATTTCGAATCAACTCCTCATGCATGGGTCCTAGTAGTTTCATAACGCCAGAGTTTCTCATAAGGCTTTCGTGTGATTGCCATAGGCGAACTGGATCTCGAGGCTCAGCCCTGACCCATAGATCTAGGCTGTGCTCCTGCCTCTGAAAGGCATTGTAAGCCCTGAGCCATTTTAACTGGTTGACCCCAAATGAAACAAAGGCTTGCAGCTGTATATCCCCCACAAAGGGGCCAGGGTTTAGATCAGTTTCTTGCTCAAGCACCATATTGTGCAAATAAAATTCACATAATAATCATTGGACCTTAACCCCATAATGTTTGCAACAATCAATAAAATCATTAACAGTGTTAATCTGAATGGGGGCACCTGCCCTGACAGCTTTTATTTTCAATCTTAAGTATCTTTCAAGGAGGAATAAAGCATAATTCTTCGCGGGGGCCCTGCAAGTCAAAACATCATCATACAACGAACATACAGTGTCCATTTGTTTAATAACAGCATCTAGTCGACGTGTTACCTTAGCAACCTTTTCCTGCTCCTTCTGCCATCCTTCGAAAGCCCGACTCTCCGATTCACTCATGTTTCTCAGCTCCTGTTGCAGTTTTTCATGTTTTTCCAGAGGGATCCTTTGTTCCTCTAACTGCTCAGCCTTCTGCTGCAATTCTTCGTACTTTTCTCGAGGAATCCTCTGCTCAACTTCCTGCTGCAGCTCCTCATATTTCTCTCGAGGGATCATTTGCTCAACTTCCTGCTGCAGCTCCTCATATTTCTCTCGAGGGATCATTTGTTCAACTTCCTACTGCAGCTCCTCATATTTCTCTCGAGGGATCATTTGTTCCCGTAGCTGTTCAGCCTCTTGTTGGGCCTGTCTTATCTCACGGCGCAAGGCCTTGGTTTTTGGATCCCTTTCCCATAATTCCCTGGAGGCCGGAAGTTTCGCCTGGACCTTTACATTTCGTCGCTTAATTCTCCCTGAAGGTGGTGTCTCAGTGTGGACTGCTCTATTTTCCCCTTCCTTCTTGACATGTACAAAGGGGTACGGTGGTCCCTCTGTAACTGGGATGTCGTCTTGTGGCTCAACTTTAATTGGAACGACAGTTGGTTCTAATGGGCTGTTTGGAATATCAGCCTGCTCCTCTATGTCAATAGGAACGGCATTCTGGTGCTCTGTTCCAGATGGAACAACATTTTGTTCCTCAGTATTAATTGGAACAGCTGCAGGTTTGCTAGCAGAATATCGACCTACTAGATGCCTATAGGTGCTCTGTCTTCCTCTCTGAGAGGACCCAGCTGTATTTGCCCTTCTTTTTCTTCTCACAGTCCTCTTTATTCTCAAACTGGCTTTCAGACTTCGAATTTTCCGCCGAAGCTGGGCTATAATGGTCAGCAATTTCTGTTGTTTCCTTCTCAACTTCTTAATTTCTTTTGCCTTGGCTGTGGGCACATGGGTGGCCCTCAGTTCTGCTCCTCTTTCATCGAGGGTTTCTTCCATCATTCGGGGAACGTCCTGTTCCCGACAAACATTTTCATCCTCCTCGCCATCAGCGGGTGGATTTCCTTCTGGTGTTTTAGGAACGGCTTGTTCCTGATTGGTATTCACATTTTCTTTGTCAATGACAGGGGAGTTTTCTTCTCCTGCCATTCCATCATGCAATTCGTCACGCGTCTCTTCCTCAAATGGTCCTTCGGGAGGCTCTGCCGGACTAGAGGGTGAAGGATAACCTCTAAGGCTGGCCAAGATGGTGGCCATCTCTTCTTCCTCCACAGGGTTTTGTGGATGGCTACCCCCCAATTGTTCCATCTCCTTCTCCCGAATTGGCTGCTCAGCAGCTGCCTCTGGATAGCTGGTCTCGGCCGCAGAGTCGTCATCCCTATCTCCTTCTTCAGCTTCTACTTCATTCTCTGTTTGTTCCAGGTTTTCCCCAGGTATTTGTTCTGGCGCTGGAGGATCTACTATTATTTCAATCGGCTGGCCTACGTTTGGCTGGATTTTCTCCAGCCTACCTCTTATCTTTGCCAACCGAACTGACTTTCTAGGCCTCCCGGGCTGTTCGGGTGTGCTAACCACCTGTTCCTCCTCCTCCACCTTTCTGCGTTTTTCAACCTGTTCTTCTATGCCGGAGGAATGCCTTCGCTTTAAGGTAGCAGGTCTTTCTGCGGCCAATTCCTTACGCTTTTCTGCATGTCTAGTTGCTTCAGGGGTGCATTTCTGTTTCCCTAGCTTTATGCGTTTCTTCGCTTGCTCGGTTGTGTCCGAGGGTTGCTTAGGTTTTGGCGATTCTCTGGGTTTTTTAGGTGTTTCGGAGGTGCTAGCGGGGTACTTCGTCTTTGGGGATGGTGATTCTACTTCCCCTTCAATTGCTGTAAGAAGTTCCCGCCAGCTAGTCTGCTGCCGAGCGAGACTGTATGTCACTATCAGGCGGATCAGCCCGTGGTGGCTAACCACTGCGTCTTCATGATGTGCCTTTTTCAGGCTCCGAGAGGTATCATGCAACAATGAATTTAACAATGCAGGGAGATTCACAGCACATTTTCCTTTTAACACAACTAAGAGCTTAAGGTGACGCGGCCTTACCACATCTTTTCGTCCTTCGCAGGTGATGTAGCTCTGTACTACCTTTGCCTGTTCGCTCGAAGATTCTCCTAGTGTTGCCGGCAGCACTCCTTTTCCCTTCACTGTCAGCTCCTGCCCTTCATCTTGGAAGAGTTCTACGATCTTTTGCAGTCTTTCTTTCTTTGTCGTCCAAATTGGACCTAAGTCTGGTAATCCGGTTACTTCCGCGATTATTTCCTTCGTGACTGCTATTTGCTTCCCACCTACCACTGAGTGTTCTTCCTGCAAATTCTGCAGGAATTCCATGGCCACTATTTCGTTTGATTTGCGCAGGCGGCCAAAATAAGTTAACCACCCTGCTTTTTCTAAGATCTTCCGAGCGGCTTCAGAGACTATGAGCTCGCTCGGCTCACTTCTGATAGACTTTCCTCCCATGGTTTTGTTTCAGGGTCTAGATGGAACAGCAATGCAAAGAACGTAATTGCGGCAAAAAGAAAAGATACAGAGCATGCATGAATAATTGATCATAAATAACAACTTTTTCAAAAAATAGCATTGTCATGCCGTTAACGCATATCGTACCTCCGTATCATATCATTTCCGAATGATGTGTTAACACATGGCCGGCGGAGTAATGAAGTCACCTCCCCCCCGTGCGAAATGATAGGCTGCCCCAGCCGTCAAAATAGAAGAAGGCGGTCATCCCATCACCGAGTCATAATGGAGCAGCTTTTAAAATTTTTCCATGTTTTAGATTAGACAAAGAAATACCGAGATCGATGCGACAGATAGATCGCATTTAACATAAGCCTTCGTGATGTGATGCAGAACATAAGGATAGGACGTCTAACACTCATGGAAAGTCTGAGATTGTCATAGTCAATGCCTTTGCCATAATTGGTAATGATAAATGTTCATGTGACGCATCCACTGAGGTGTAAGATATAATTATTACGAGGATAGAAAGAAAGATTTAATAAGATCCAAATTGGTGTATATGTTTTGACTCCGATACCATTAACAGAGCTCTGCTGCCGACCGGTGTTTATAACCATGGCAGAGTTGTTTATTTCACCCCGGAACCATAATCCTTTGTGTAGTTTTGAAGAGCAATTCTTGTCAACATGCAGGCCATCATGCTGGCTTGGTGACCAGATAACCATGACGCCATTCACCAGAGAGGCGCGAAACGTGGGCAGGCTAGCTCGTGATGAGACCCCTGTTCCAAGGTTTGTTTATATAATGAACCTATTGGACCATATCCCTGGTGTGGTGGCCATGATGGGAATGCCACTTCGCTTCCAATCTTATGATCATAGTAGGCTGGTTCTTAATGAAACCCCCTATCCTGCTTTTGACAAATAATTTCTTTTGGTTCTGCTGTTGCTTTTTTTCTTTGAGATGGACTTTTGCTCTTGTATAGTTACACATAAGGGTGGTTCAGCCCTCCTTAAGAGTGGGAATGGCGGAAGAAGTCTTGTTATCCCAATAGGAAGATATAAATTTTCTATTCTTATTCCCAAGTAATAATAAAGAAAATTGTAGGAACGTAACATGATAAAGTTTTCCAACAGGGCAGAGGAGGTGAGACTTATGGCTGAAAGAATGATGAGTGTAAGGTTCCTTCCTTTGTTGTATCAATACTAGGGCTGTTATAGATAGCGATTTATGATGTGCTGATCTTGATATATCATGCCTTTTATATTTGTTGCATAAATATATAGCTGCTACTCATGGCCTCGGGACAATGTTTTCTTCTTATAGAAAGGACGAGGGCATACTATTTCTTCCTTACAAGGGAGGGTGGGAGGGTTCTTTTTGATGCAATGTCCTAAGATAACAAAATCACTCAAATGCTGCTTGCTAAAAAAAGATTGAAAAAAAACACACAAATGTTGCTCCTTAAAACGTAATAAGAAAATTCACAAGTGTTGTTCCTTTTGAAAAGGAACAGCAAAAATTCAAAAGTGTTGTTCCTTTTGGAAAGGAACAGCAAAAATTCAAAAAGTACTATTCCTTTTGGAAAGGAACATCAAAACTCAAGGGTGTCGTTCCTTTTGAAAAGGAACATCAAAACACACAAGTGCTGTTCCTTTTGAAAAGGAACAGCAAAACACACAAGTGTTGTTCCTTTTGAAAAGGAACAGCAAAACACACAAGTGTTGTTCCTTTTGAAAAGGAACAGCAAAACACACAAGTGCTGTTCCTTTTGAAAAGGAACAACAAAACACGCAAGTGTTGTTCCTTTTGAAAAGGAACAGCAAAACACGCAAGTGCTGTTCCTTTTGAAAAGGAACAGCAAAACACACCAGTGCTGTTCCTTTTGAAAAGGAACAGCAAAACACACAAGTGTTGTTCCTTTTGAAAAGGAACAGCAAAACACACCAGTGCTGTTCCTTTTGAAAAGGAACAACAAAACACAAGGGTGATGTTCCTTTTGAAAAGGAACAGCAAAACACACCAATGTTGTTCCTTTTGAAAAGGAACAGCAAAACACACACTTGAAACATATATACAAAATGTACAATCTTATATACAAAATGTGGTAATTAAAGAATGAAATTCTTACTCATCTATAGGGGAGGAAGTTTTTGCTTCCTCTCCCATAATCTTGATGTTAGTATCTTGGCGTAACTGCTGGAAAAATGATTCCCGAGTGAGCGGTTTGCGATACAGACGAACTCGGTGGCCGTTTACCTTAAATGTATATCCAGATCCATCGATTGTAATCAAAGTAAGGGTCCCATTGTCATGGACTTTTTGAATCTCATATGGTCCCAACCATCGAGTCTGAAGCTTCCCCGGGAAATCCTGAAATCTAGAATCATATAACAGAGCCCAATCTCCTTCGTGAAATATCTTGTTTTTGATGAGCGCATCATGCCATTTGGCTTGCTGCTGCTGGATGAGTGTTGTATTCTGTAATGCAGCGAGCCTTGTTTCGTCCAACTCATTAATTTGCTGTAATCGATTTTTCTGTGCTTCACTTAAATCCAATCCGACTTCCTGGGCAGTTCGCAGGGTTTGGATCTCAAATTCTATAGGAAAAATGGGTTGCTTTCCAAACACTAAGTGATATGGTGAATAGCCAGTGGTACTTCTCCATGTGGTTCGATAAGCCCACAGTGCCTCCGGTAGTTGGGCGGCCCAATCGCGGCGGTGTGAAGCAACAGTTTTTGTCAAAATGGACTCTATTATCTTATTACTGTTCTCGACTTGCCCATTTGCCTGCGGATGGTATGGGGTAGTAATTTTGTGATGGATGTGATGGTTATTGAGCGTTGCAGCTAATTTATGTCCCACAAATTGTGGTCCTCCATCTGTAACCACTTCCCTTGGGAGACCATAACGTACAAACAAATGGAACAAGAACTGGATTACTGACTCCTCTGTAGCTCTGGGTAATGCCTCCGCCTCAACCCATTTGGTAACATATTCAGTTGCCACCAAAATGTAAGTTTTTTGGTTTGATGGGGGGTTGATGGGTCCGACAAAGTCCAGAGCCCAGCGTTCGAAAGGTTCGATCACCAATTGAGGCCGCAAAGGCATTTCGTCTGCTGGGCCAGGTCGTCCTACACGCTGACAACTATCACAGGCCTGGACAAATTTTTTTGCATCTTTGAAGATTGTAGGCCAGTAATATCCCATTTGTAATACTTTGTGTGCTGTCCTTCGTTCAGCGAAATGTCCTCCACATGGCCCGTCATGGCAGGCTTTCAAGATATCAAAGATTTCGTCTTCTTGAATACATCTTCTGATTTCCATATCTGCGCCTGTGTGAAATAGATAGCCCCCAACCCACGAAAATCGATTGCTTTTCGCAACGATCTGTTTCCGTTCGTTGGGAGTTAAATGTTTTGGAAGCTTACCTACTGCAAGATAATTAGCCACATCAGCGTACCAGGGAGTCTGAACAGCAACTGCAAATAAGTGTTCATCTGGGAATTGGTCCTCAACTGCTGTTGTTTCAACTGATTTTGGTATTCGTGAAAGAAAATCAGCTACAGGGTTCTCCTTCCCTGGTCGGTCTCTGATTGTAATGTCGAATTCCTGCAACAAGATCAACCACCTGGTTATTCTTCCATTTGTAACAGGCTTATTTGCTAAATACCTAATAGCAGAATGGTCTGTATACAAAATGACGGGATAGCCTGTAATATAGTGTCTAAATTTATTAATAGCATGTATCACAGCTAAAAATTCTTTTTCGGTGACAGTGTAATTTAATTCAGCCGGAGCCAAATTTTTGCTGATGTAATAGATAGCGTATGGTCTTTTCTCTTCTTCTTGGCCCAACACTGCACCGATTGCTGTGTCTGAGGCGTCGGTTGAAATATGGAATGGTAACTTCCAATTAGGTCCTCTGAGAACTGGAGCTGTAGATAGCAATTTTTTTAATTCAGTGAAGGCTCGATCACATTTTTCTGTCCACAAAAAATCAACATTTCCAGTTAATGCATGTAGAGGTGCGGCAATACGTGAATAATGTTGTATAAATCGTCTATAATACCCAGAAAAACCAAGAAAACTGCGTACCTCTGTTTGATTAGTGGGGGTTGGGATAAGCATAAGTATTTGGATTTTAGCCGGGTCTACCTGAATGCCAGCTGCTGAGATGTGATGTCCCAGAATGAGTCCTTCTGTCATCATCATGTAACATTTTTCGTGACTCAAGCAAAGCCTGGTAGCAATGCAACGCTCTAGAACTTTTTCGAGAGTGTCCAGGGCTGGATCAAAGTCATCTCCATATGGTGTGAAATCATCCATATAGACTTCCAATCCATCATTAATTAAATCTGCGAAGATGCTAAGAACAGCCCGTTGGAATGTAGCCGGAGCATTATATAATCCAAAGGGTAAGACTCGGTAAGCGAACGTTCCCCAGGGGCAAGTAAAGGTGGTCTTGTCCTGGTCTTCAGGGGCAATCTGAATCTGGTTATATCTGCTGAAGCCATCCAGGAAAGAAAAAAATTTCTTGCCTGCTAAGGTGTCCAATACCTGGTCTATGAAAGGAAGAGGGAAGTGATCTTTTTGTGTAGCTTTGTTTAATTCTCTGTAATCAACACAGATCCTCCATTTCCCGTTCTTTTTAGGTACTGCCACAAGTGGGGAGACCCATTTGCTGTCAGAAATAGGATAAATACAATTAACGTCTAATAATTTCTGCAGCTCATCTTTTACAACATCTTTTAAATGGGGATTGAGTCTTCTCTGTGGTTGGCGAACTGGTCTTGCATCTTTCTCGATATAGATACGATGTGTACATAGCTGGGGATCAATCCCCTTCATATCGGGATAGTCCCAAGCAAATGCCTCCTGATACTTTCGTAGGAGCTGGATGAGTTTGGTCTCTTGCTCAGATGTCAGATTAGCGTTAATGTTCAAAGTTTTGCCCGGTTCAATTTGTATTACTTTGCTGTTAGCAACAGAGGTTACGGGTATATTTGGGTCATTGTCATCTTTTAGAGGATCTTCCTCTAATTCGTTATCAAATGCTGCTTTTATCATAAAGCATTGTGTATACGATGTGGACTCTGTTTGATTAATGAATTTATTGATGGCATCATCTTCTGTTTGATCTTTAAAATCTAGCGCTTCCTGAACTGTTAATGGTGGTCTAATATTATCAGTAATATATGAGGCAGGGCGCAGATTGGTCATCGATATATGAGGTGTGATGCTTGGCTGGGCTGGCGGGTACAAGATTAAATTTTTGATATCCGGTCCTCTGGTTATGGTCATGTTTCCCTGCCGGCATCCAATGTAGGCGTCAGCAGTAGCGAGCCATGGTCTACCTAGAATTAGCGGATGTCCATCTAGTCGGGTTTTTGGATTAATGACCAGAAAATCAGTCGGGTATTCCCAAGAGTCTACTGAAACCATGACATCATACAAGGTGCCTTCTGGTCTTATTACTGATCGGTCAGCTAGCTCTAGTAAAGTGGAAGTAGGTTCTACCGATGTGATTCCAAGCTTCTGGCAGGTTGATGTTGTCAGGATGTTAATTGCAGCCCCTAGATCTACTAAAACGTTGGTCAGGGTCTGCCCATAGACTTGAACAGTGACAATTGGGTTTCCAGGATCCTCATATTTAATTGGTGTTTCTTTTCCTGATAAGAGGTCGGATAAGGTGCCGACTACCTGGACTCTAGGGTTAGGGGTTATATTTCTTTTTGTTTTTCTGCTACACAGGTCTTTTATGGTTCTTGCATATATGGGGATATCCTGTATAGCCTGAAGGAATGGAATTCGTATATACAAGTTTTGGAGTTCTCCCAGAATATCAAAATCCGGATATTGCATTTGTCTCGGAATGGCCAGTCGTTCTGGGAAAGGTGGAGAAGATGTAAGTTCTTGCTGATGAACTTGGTCTTTACTTACTTCTTCTTGTTGTGACGGTTGTTCTATCGATAACTGGTTTTCAATATGAGCGGTTCTATGTCCCTCAGTTTCTATTATTCGCCCAGATCTCAACTGAAGATCATTGCACTCCTGCAGAGCAGATTCAAGCTCGGAAGATTCTATAATTTGAAGAGATTGAACTGGTCGATTATTTGGGTTCGGGTTGGGTTGGGCTGGGAGTTGCGGTCTTAGGTTGGGCTGGGGATTTTGTTGCAAGGCTGGCAGAGTTGGTTGAGGGAGCGGAATTGATCCTGGCGTTTGATATGTCGATCTTGGCCAGTTTCTCTGCCAGGGTGAACTTTGCGAAGTGGAAGGGGTCCACTGTGGAGGATATGAATTATTTGGCCAATATGGCGGAGGATAAGGAAAGTTTGGCCAACCAGCTTGGTTCATCCAAGGGTTCGGAGTAGGAAACATTTGAGGCGGCCAATTTGAAAATGGGTGCTGAGACTGATTCTGCCACATATTCTGTTGCTGAGCATTAAATTGCGGCGATTGAAAAGAAGAGGAGGGATCTTGAAACATACCAGGTTGCCTAGGTTGTCATTGACGACGCTGGTTGATAAAATATGCTGATTCTGGTTCCTCTTCTGCTTCTTTGTACACTGCCTTTAAACCAGGGAGCAAGGGACAGCTTTCAATCGGATGGTCCTTGGTACAAATAGCACATATTTGAACTGTATCAAGCGGGCATTCTTTCTGGCTATGTTTCTTCCTGCACCGCGGGCAGAAAATTGCCAGATTCTGTTCCGCCTCTGCTTGCTTCTGTTTAGCCTGCACAATATCAAGCTGTGTAGTTAATGTCCCCATGATATCAGTTTTAAAATTCTCTAACAGATTTCCAAGTTCCACTCGTGATACTCCTTCTGTTGATATTCGATTGTCTCTAGTGAAGCGATCATATTCTGCTGGTTTTATCCGTGTGCTGCCTCTTGAGCTCCTGATACACAGATCAATAATGTCAGCAAAATTTTCCTGATAAATGTCTCCTTTTCCCATAATATTCAACGTTTCAATCCATTGCTCCTTCATACCTCTAATCAATGCAGTTTTCAACACGTTATCGGGTAGAGGTAACGATGCATATGGAGATCTCTGCAAGTTATATTGGAAACGTTCTACATATTCTTCTAAAGTTTCATTTGGTCTGGCAGACATTTGAAAGATTTCATCCTTTAGTTCTCTTGATCTACAGTAATCCTGATATTTTTTTAAGAAGGCCGCTTTCATTTCGTCCCAATTGTTTATGACTCCACCCCCTAGACCCATGAACCATCTCAGAGCTGCTCCCTTCAAGGTAGAGGGAAACAGTTTTAGCTTCTGGGGATCAGTGGTGTAATCGTATCCCCTGCATAACACATCAAATTCGAATAGAAACGCATCAGGGTCTTCTGATGTGAGTCCATGAAACGTTGGAATATGTTGAAGCGGAATTGCCTTCATTGGCGCATTCGCAGCAGAATCTACTATGGGATATTGCAAAGTAGAGGTTTGGGTATTTGGCTGATTCTGCGCCATGGAATCAAATATATGCCAGTAATCTTCAGGAATTTCCAATAGTGTATTCCTTGGTTGCGGAGGGGTAGTCTTAGCAGGAACTGTTTTTACAGCACTCCCTTTATCAGGGATAATGATGGCCCCTACGGTCTGAGGTGAATGAATTCCCTCAACAAGGATTTTTGCAGCACTTCCTTTATCCGGACTATTTAAAGGCTGGTTTGGTTCAATAGGAGATCTAGGTTCCTCGATTTCCCCTGTTTCTCCTTCTCCTTCGCAAAGGTTGCTAAAATTTCCTTCGTGCACTGGTCCAGGAGTCGAATTGTCAAATTCTTGAAAGTCCTGCTCCTCTGTCTGACTGTGCACCTCCGCAAAGGCTTCAGATGGTGATTCTGAGGCCTGAAGGGAACTAGCAGGTTGTTTAGAGTTTACTTTCTTATAACCTACTGATGGCGGAGATCCAGCTTTCTTGTAAATTTCGTCTATAAAGGTCTTTCGTCCAAGGGTCGCCGACCCCTTGGCTTTTTCGATTTTGGATGGAGGCTTTTGATTCTTTTCTGGCTTTTTCTGCTTAGTCATGCACTCCAATTAAATTACTAAATCAATTCTGCTAGGAAAGCGGACGGTGGAGCAGGGCTTTTACATGCTCCGCACGCAGGTTCTTACCTCCCGTTTTTAAAATTTAGTTCCCCCCTAACAGATTCACACACTACACTGTTAAAAAAACAAATGGCTATGCCCCTTCCCCGGCAACGACGCCAAAATGTGGAGCTGTAACAAGGGTCTTTTTCACCTCTAGTTATCTCACATTACAAGTCAATCCGGGAGCGTTTTGTTATTGTAAGGGACATCTTAATTTGAGGGTATTTGTCAGGATAATGCTTTGTAGTATAGATCTAAAGAATACAAGAGTAAACGGATGCTAATGCTAAATTACTTTTGCATAAAGAAATCACACACGCAGCAACTTCGTCGGTCGAGGGTATGGAATCAATAACCTATCCCTCTAGAAACTGATGAAGGAGTAATGATCATGATCTGGGAGCATTATAGCGTCTGCTGTATCTCACAACAGTCTTGAACCTCCTCTCATGCCACTTCAATAAACTCAAGCAAGAAAACAGAATGAAACAGCAATCTTCAGAAATGGAACAGCAATAAAAGGAACGACAATAAATGGAACAGCAGTAAATGGAACGGCAGTAAAGAAACTAAGTCTCGCGAGGTCTACACTTCCAATCCTTGGCACACACTTGCATACGAAAAGGAAAGCAATTGTTTATACAGGTTTGCAGCTTTAACCAAATGGAACAGCAAATTATTAAAACAGGAAACGTCAATCATATATATATCAAATGGAACAGCAAATCATTAAAGACAGGAAACGTCAATCATATGTATACGATCTGCAATAGTCACCAACAATCCATTAACCCCAATCACCTGTAGCTGAAATATTCTACTTATGAATCCTGTAATTAATGCAAACAACTCAGATCAACAGTATGCGAAGAAATCTGAAAGTATGATATGAACTTATCACAGAGATTTATAACAGGAAAGCTATAGATGAATAAATATGAAACAACATGCAACCATAACAGATTATGAGAAACAAACCACACAAAGCAGAATTGTAATGGTACAATTAGCCAGTGTCCATTGGAGCCGGGCCCAAAGCTTCCAATGGCGCACTGCCGTAAGCTACTTCAAATGCACGGAGAAATTAACGCCAAAATATTATATTAACGCATCGATGAGAGTACAAAACTAAGTCTCAGAGAGACTCAATAGTCTGAGTTCAACTGACAATAGAATTCATGAACAGAAAGTTAAAGATACCAAAGTCCTACTAGTTTTCAATGCTACCCTCCTTTTATACAATTAACGGCAGAGTTCATCGGTCGACAAAACGATTGATCATAGCGATCCCTCAGGATCGAAGATCCTGAGGGATCCGCTAAACTGTTAACGCGTTCCTTTACTCGGCCTGTATTTCCGAACTGGCAGTCCTTCATCTCGTTCCAGACTGATCTTCCTTGATTTACTCGATCTGGTCTGAACCTTATTTAGAACGGGAGGGACAGCCGTTATCTTCTCGTCAAAACCTCGTTTTTTATTGCGCCTTCCTGCTTTTACCTTTTCCTGCGCAGAGAAGACAATTGTTAGTGATTGGATTATTTTAGACTCGTTCTCGTTGCATTTTCCCTTCTTTATAATAAAGAAAAGATTACAACTATTGCTTAAAACATCACTAAATCATTTATTAAAACATACCTTCCCAATGCTCTACACCAGATGGAGTGCTAACAGTTCTGTGCTGCACATTATAGTTTTAAGCACATAGGTGAATGATTTCAGGGAAGACATTTACAGCTGGGAGACAATAGTATGGTAGGTTTGACTCCCATATTCCATGTGTACCATGACCATCCTTATAGTCCTCTCTCAACTAACTGAAGGTCTGCAAGAAGTCCCTGTTGCCCTCAAAGTCTTCAATAAGACAGTCCTTGTCAACAAATGGCAAGGCCTCCAGCTCTCTATTTGTTGGATTCAATGGAGCTACACTGAGGGATGACGATGCAGAAGCAGCCATTGTAAAACTTGATTTGAAATAAGGTGATGGCAATTGTTTACAAAGTCTTTTAAAAGCTTGAGTAATAGGACCAATACAGACCAAGTCTGAAGTGTTTTTCTCAGTGAAAATGCAAGCTGGTTTCTGCAGTTTGCTGCAACCTCTCAGGGACGTGAACTGCCAAGGGTAAGTTGCAGAGGTAATGAGGTTTCTTTTGGTAAAAATGCAGCTGGCCTGTACTCGGAAAAAGGGAACAATGCCGAGCACCTCGAGGACAATTTTATGGTTTCATCCCGTGGAATGAGCGCTCTAATGTTGAATTATAGTTCAGGGGCGGTGCAGGTTGCTTGGGCTTACTTTAGGTAACAAGCAGAGGTGAATTTAGGATTTTTACCAGTTTTCTAATGGTGAATTTACAGAGAATTGGAATGCATGGGCAAAAGTGGGGAAAACTGGTGAAATACCTAGAAAAACTAGCTTGGAAGCTTGCGGGCCGGGCTGTGGAGGTTTAATGCCATCGAATTCTGGACTTGTAGCGGTCGAAATGTTGAATTTGATGGCTGGGGACAAATTTCGCGGCAGCTGGTTGACAACGGCTACTTCTTTTGCGCGTGAAAATGACCCAAAACGGCTCATTTGGTCGTTTATAACGTTAAATTTGGAAAAAGTATGCATTTGGCGCTTTTTCGCCGATGACGTCAGCATGACGTCATGGCGGGGCCCGGGTACGGAGGTGACGTGGCTGCTGAGGTGTGAGCTAGGGTGGCAGGACACGGTGGCGGGTAAATAAGGTGGCAGGGCTACATGGAGGGCCACGGGATGCGGGGGCGGCGGAAGCGACATGACGTCAGGCAGACGTGAGTGATGACGTGCGGGGAGGGCAGTATCGGTATAGTGGTAAGCGGGTTCCCCGCACCGCTTTTGCTGATGAGTGGTATTGGGGAGGGGGGCTCCGAACAACCCCAGCGTTTGACACGCGTCCCTGTACGGGGCGGAAAACCATTTTCCCCAAACGCTAAAGGTCGGCAGGTCGGGGAACAGAAATGACCGCCCACCGTAGGATCATGGGTGGCGGAAGATCGACGGCTGATGGGCCCTCCGACGGATCGTGCAGGTTTGGGGGGGGCCCGCTGGCCTATTATAATATTCAATTTAATATTTCGGGCGGGGAACCTTGGGATAGTGGGATTTTCATGTGTTTTGGGAAATTTTCGGGTTTTTCAAGGGTTTTGTAAGAGAAAGGGGTTTATAGGAGGGATTTTAGCAAGGGAAAAAGGGGTTTTTTGTGCTTTTGAGCAGAGGGATGGTGAGGGCTGAGGGAAGAGGTTGCTGCTCATAACCAGAGGTTAAAGCAGCTCCAAGATAGGGTTGACCACAGTCCCAGATGGACTAAAGTCTCCCTTGACCATTTATTTGGCTATAGTGCCAAGAGGAGGATATGTACATAGTGTTGGGATTTATACACCATAGTGTTATTATAGTAGGGAAAGGGGGACATAGGGGATTTAGATAGTAGAGTTAGGGGTTAAGATGTATGAAAGGGTAAATGAAGGGGAAACCACTAAGTTTGTTTGAAACTCAGTTAGTTTAGGGAGTAGATCAAAATGAAAAGAACTTTAGACAAGAAATGTGGCTTCTTAAAAGATTACGAATCACCATGAAACCATAATTCTTCCATGAATCTCAACTGATGAGGGAATGTTAGTAAATGACATGAAAAGGGGGAAAAGGGAGGTTAGACATGCTCCTTTGCTTGCTGCAACTTGATGAAGAAGAACACCTTCTCAATTCATTGACTTTGCTTTGGTAAACAAAGTTAACACACATGCAATGGTAAAGATAACCTTTCTGCAACCCCAACTACTTACCCAGCTACTTGCCTAGCATTTTTTATTTCTTCTTGGAGGGTGCACTTGGACTTGCAGACCCTTACCTGCCTTTTCTTTTCTTTGGCTTTTTCTTTTGTTTTTCTATCTACTTCTACCCTTATTTCTTCCAAGGTCCCAGATTAAGCTGTTGGGAGCCTTTTCTTCTCTACCTGAACTACTTGTCTGCCAAGATTAAACAGTTTGGACAGACTTCTTTCTCTAATCTACAACTGCAAATTTAAACCATGGAATGATCCAGATTAGACTGTTGGACCATCCATCAAAATTGGGACGCATTAGGCTATTTACACACCTTGTACTCCTTTGGAAATATGTGATCTTTGCATGATCAAAGTAGATCATATTTGGAACTTCTATAGCCAATCATGAAATATGAAACCTATTGGTATAGGTAGCTAACAGTGGCTCCACATGGGGATGGTTTTTCATTTGAAAGACCATGAACAGCAGGTCAGATTGCCTTGGCCCTTGACATGTTTTACCCAAAACTTGAAGTGTGCTGCTTTGAAATGCCGATCTTGTGCTTTTCCTTCTTAGTAGATCTTTGAATCTATGTGCCTTTTGCTGACAGTCAATAAACTTGGAAAACTGCATTTTTACAATCTAAACAGAAAATAATATATACATCTTCATATATACAAGGGAACCTCAGGTTGTACGCATGGGTAATAGTCAAAATAATGCTTCAGCATCCTGCCATTCACAGGACCTTCATCCAAGTCAGTTTCATTAAGACTTTTTAGGAAGTAAGTGTTGTTACCTTGCACTGCTTGGACAACAAATGGTCCTCTCCATAAGGAATCGAATTTTCCATGTTTTCCTTTGTCTTCTCTTCTTGCATCCCACTTGAGGACTTTGTCTCCCACACTGAAATCTTATGCCTTAGTTTTGCGGTCAAAAGCCTTCTTTAGCTTTTCTTGTAACACTTGAACTCTGCTGAAAACTTGATCTCTGGTTTGCTGCAGACATATGATTTGATTGATTCTTCTTTGCATATCATTTGGTTCAGCTTGGCTTTCTTGAAGAAGCTTCATAACAGGCACTCCTAGTGATGAGGGGAATTTGGCCTCTAATCCATAAACCAACTCATATGGGCTGGTCCCAATTGATCTTTTGGTTGTTAGTCTATCTGCCCATAGGGCATTCACAAGCTTCTTATGCCAATTCTTTTTGTTCTCTTCAAGTACTTTCTTTATGATATTTACCAGACTTTTATTTGATGACTTAGCAAGGCCATTTCCTTGGGGATAGTATGCAGTAGAATGACCCAAAGTGATGTGAAATTTATGGCAGAAGTTCACCATTTTCTTGGATCTGAAAGCAGCAGCATTGTCTGTTATTATCTTGTCAGGACAGCCAAATCTAGCTAATATATTGCTCTCCAAGAACTGAATAATTATTGAATCATTTGCTTGTCTGCATGGGGCAGCTTCAATCCACTTAGTGAAGTAGTCTGTTGCTGTTAAAATCCATCTGTGTTGTCCTGAAGATGAGGGGTGAATTTCCCCAATGAAATCCAAGCCCCATTGTTGAAAAGGTCTCTCTGTTGCAATAGGCCTTAAAGGAAGTGGCAGCAACTGTCTCTTTCCCTCAAACACTTGACATTTATGACATGAGGTGATGAATTTCTTGACATCAGAGAACATGGTGGGCCAGTAATATCCAGCCCTTAGTATCTTGTCCACAGTGGACTTCCAGTACAAGTGCCCACCAGAGTCACCTGCATGAAATTCTTTTATGATATTGTCAGTTTCATTTTCAATTAAACAGTGCAGCAATATACCTTCATGGTTTTTCCAAAGCAGATTTCCATCCATCACACAAAATCTTGAGGTTTTCATTTTTAAGAATCTACACTTAGTTCTGGACAGTCCTGGGGGAGCACACAGGTTTTGTAACACATAACAGATATCAGAATACCAGGGGGATTGTTCAAAGGCTACATTGATCTTTGGAGTCGCCAGCTCCGGTTCACTGTCCAGCTGGTTGATGTCTAAGGCTTGGAAATTTGTTTCTGTCATTAATTTGGCCAAGCCTTGCCCTTTTATTAGTTTTGTAGGTTTTATCTCAATGTCAAATTCCAAGATGTTGGCCATCCATTTTCCTCTTCTGCCCTCTAAATTTTCTTGGGTGAGAATGTCTTTGACAATAGGACTTGGCACATATGCTATAACATGGGAATAAAGGATATAAATCCTAAAGTCTTTAATGGCTTTGAATAAAGCATAAGCTTGCTTTTCCATGATTTGATACTTTAAAGGTGCATCTCTAAGAGCTTTTCTAAAGAAAGCAATTGGCTTCTCATTTCCTTGGTCATCTTTTTGCAATAAAACAGCAGCAATAGTATGCTGGGAGGCAAAAGAGAAAATGATAAATTCTCTGTCAAACTGAGGATTGGTCAACACTGAGGTTTGGGTAAGGGCCAATTTTATACCTTCAAAGGCTTGATTGGCTTCAACAATCCATTTGACTTTTGAATCTTTCTTTAGCATGTTATTTAATAATCTGATTAGTTCTGCTAAGTTTGGGATAAACCTTCTCAAGAAATTGATTTTTCCCAAGAATCCTTGCAACTCTTTGACATTTCTTGGGTGGGGCATTTGTAGGATAGCCTGTATCCTATATGGGTCAATTCTAATGCCATCTTTAGAAATGATGTGGCCCAATAGCTTACCTTCCTCTAAACCAAACAGGGATTTCTTGGGATTCAAGGAAATTCCATATTTTCTGCATTTTAGGAAGATCTGTCTCAGATGTTTTATATGTTCTTGGTCTGATTTTGAGAAAGGTGTAAGGTCATCTAGGTAAATGACTAAAAAGTCATGAATCTCCTTGGCAAAGGCAATATCCATGGCTCTTTGAAAAGTTTCCCCTGCATTTTTCAATCCAAAAGGCATCTTTACATATTTGAAAGTTCCCCATGGGGTTGTAAATGCAGTTTTGTCTTGGTCATCAGGGTGCACCAAGATTTGATTGAAGCCTGAAAATCCATCCAGTAATGAGATCCTTGAGGCCCCTAACACTCTTTGGAGAATGTGATCCATCTTGGGTAAGGGATAGTTGTCTTTGAGGGATACTTGGTTCAGATTTCTTAGGTCCACACACAGCCTGATTTCCCCAGTCTTCTTTCTTGTAGGGACTAAGTTGGAGATCCATTCAGAGAATCTGATTCGCGCTATGATGCATGCCTTAAACATTTTCTGTACTTATTGTTCCATTGCTGGGAGAAGCATAGGATTGATTCTCCTCAATTTTTGTTTAAAGGGCTTTTGATCAGGCTTGAGAGGGATAGTGTGCTGGATTACAGAGGTGTCATAGGACTTTAGGTCCTCATAGCTCCATGCAAAAACATCCTGGAACTCTTTAAAGAGGTCAATGTATTTTGGCTTTTGATCAGGAGGTAAAGATGCAGACAATTTAATTATTTTGGGTTTGTCAATTGTACCTATGTTGCATTCTTCAATGGCTGCATTTAAGGGCTGCATTTTTGGTTTTCTGGGGATGTCATTTGAGTCAAAGATGTCTTCTAGTGGAGTTAGGCCTGTTGGAAGAAAATTGTCTTTCAGCTCTATGATTTCAGCTTCAGCATTGGCTACCTCTTCACAATTAATTTGTTGAATTTGCTGAATGTTTTCCTTGTTGAAAATGGTTGGATTGAGCATTTGTTTTGCTGTTCTAGGTGATATTGGGTAAACAACCTGTTGAAACTGTAGTTGTGATTGACTTGCTCTGTCAAGTATTTGTGATTGACTTGCTCTGTCAAGTATTTGTGATTGACTTGCTGTATCAAGTATTTGTGATTGACTTGCTGTATCAGTGTCAATATTTAATCCTGCAAATTCTTGTTGCAGAGTTAAAAATTGGTTTATTTGCTTGTCATCCTCAAATACTTGCCAATCATTAACATTGTTCGGGATGGAGGGTATGTGTTTTACCTCAGCTGTAAAACAATGATGAGGCTCAAAAGGCAGCTTGCAGGTACTTGCAAAGGTGGCTAAACTATGAGCATGTAGATTGTGGGTTCTAGGAATTTTAGTGATTTGAAATTCAGAGAAAAAGTTTAGTACTTCAGCAACAGCAGACCTATAAGTCCTTAGTATTTTGTCATTGGTGACAAAGTTTCCCTTCACTTGTTGAATAACCAAATCTGAATCACCCATGATTGAAACCCCGACAGCTTGTAAGAACTTTACTAACTTGAGGCCTAGTAAAAGAGCTTCATATTCTGCCATGTTATTAGTACATCTGAAGTTCAATCTATAGGCTCTGCCTTCTGCATGACTATTCTCTTTATTGTGTACCCAAACTCCAGCTCCTGCCCCTAATTTGTTGACTGAGCCATCAAATTCAAGGAACCATAGAATATCTTGTTGTGGTGGAGATTTGATGATCGGTTCATGGGCTAGCAATGTGAGTAGCAGTTGTGGTTTTTCATCCAGCATGTCTTCTAGGACAGTTTCATCATTTGATTGGGTATGCTTGATATTTAGAACAGCAGCAGTATCTAGTGTTTGATTGACTGTTGTTTCATGGGTAGTAATTCTTTCATTTGAGCTTTCCTCCTGTATGAGTATCTTGGTTTCAACCTCACCTTTTGAGGGAGTTGTGCTGTCATTGAAGAGAATGTATGAGTCTATGTCTGAATGGATGGCATATATGGGGAATTTTTGAGGCTTTTCTTCACTGCTGACCATATATTTCATAAGTGTTTCTCTGTGCAGTCTTTTTGGTTGCCCAAAAACAGAGATGGTGGCATATGACATGTCTAATTGTAGGGAACCTTGGAGTTTAGCTCCCCATGATCTTGATAACAGCATCCCATACTTAGGTGGGATATCAGCAACTACCACATCCATTAGGATTGTCTTGTTTGGGTATTGAACCAGAGACACACATAAGTCTTTTATGAGACCTAAACACTTGACTTGGCTGGAGTCAAAGGAAAACAGGTCCTTGTATGGTCTTGTTATGTCTAGATTCAATCTCTCCATGACCGCTTTTGGCATGAGATTGTGAGAGGCACCTGAGTCAAACATTGCGTTATGTAATATTTTATCATGAATATGTAAACTGACATAAAAAGGTAGTATCCCTGTGACTACTGTTTTTCCATCCACTTCTGAGCCAAATAGGAGTTCTGGGGTGTCATCCAGCACATTGACATCATCTTTGTTGCTAGTGAGTTGAAGGGACTTCTTAATTTGTAGTTTATAGATGTCATGCTTGGCTAGTTCTGAGAGAGGGATTGCTATTTTTAGTTTGCCGATTTCAGTTTCTAGGTCAAAAGGTTTTTCAGATTGGGTTTTGGGGTTATAGATAACAGTCCTTTCCTTGTTCATTAAATCTTCTTCTTGATTTTTATCTTGACTTTGGGACTTGCCTCTTTTACTCATCTCTTGGGGAGTAACATTTAAATTAGGATGAGAAGATGAAGTGGCCAGAGGCTGCTGTCTTAAGGACAGTGGTTCAGTGATCTCTTCAATAATCACTTCTTCTGCAGGTGAATTTTTTTTGTCATTAGGCTCTGTGACTATGACTCTTTCAGGCTGCTGATTGCCCTTTATCTTTTCAGGCTGGTTTACAGTCACAGTTCTGCTCCTTAGCTTGTATTGTTTATGGACCTCATAAACAGCAGTGTCATAGCCTTGCTTAAAGTCAAAGGATTCACCTGATTTAGTTTGGAACAGTTTTCTTTCATCATCCTCATGATCTTCTTGTGTTAAGAAAACCTGACTTTCACCATCTAGACCCATTAAATTAATCTCAGGATCTTCATTGGGCTCTGTTGATGTGGAAGTTTCTGCATAATTTTCTTGGAAAGGGGGTCTTATGTCTTGATCAGCACTGGTTTTTCCAATGCCTGGGTTTTGAGTTCTCCTAAAACTTGGATTCCTAGGAGGGTTGTTTTGTGGTGCTTCCCATGATGATTTTCTCTCAACCGATTCCACTCTATCAC
The DNA here is from genome assembly GCA_031772625.1 of Pinus tabuliformis. Taxonomy (NCBI): domain Eukaryota; kingdom Viridiplantae; phylum Streptophyta; class Pinopsida; order Pinales; family Pinaceae; genus Pinus; species Pinus tabuliformis. The sequence continues at coordinate 564,647,780 of CM062810.1, forward strand.
CCAATCTTTTCATTCCATTGAGTATCGCATCTAGCTTTTGGTCAAAGGCAGAGGGTTCTTCTTTGAAAACAGTCCTCTTTTCCAACCTTGCCCTGTTTCTTTTGGCAATTAGGTTGGCTTCCACTATAACTGCAACCCTTTGGGCCTCTGCAAGGGATTGAGGATCTCTTTCCTTCAACTGATAGGCCATGTCAGGGTGAAAACCATCAGGGAATTTGTCCAAAGATAGATCAGGAGGAGGTCTTAAATTTTGTGGAATCGCGTTATATACATTGTTAAATCTTGCACAACACTCCAAAACAGTCTCTTGGAGACCTCTTTTGATAGTGTCATATTCCCCAAGTATGTGCAGAGGATCTTTCTTCTTTTCCCATCTACTGGTAAAGGCTTGATACAGTTCATCAGGAGTTGTAATGGAGTTTGCATTGAGGGATCTAAACCAAGTTCTTACATCCCCAGTCAGGCTTTGAACAAACATCCTCATTCTGACACTGTCATCATCTATTTCATAGGTCTCAAAATGGTCTTGCATCCTCTTAGCATGTTGGACAACTGTCAGAGGGCCATTGGAGTCAAAATATGAGATTTTGGTTTGGTAATCTTGGGGTAGAGCTGCAGCATTAGCTGGTATCTGCAAGGGTGCATATCTGTTAGCCATATTTACAGGATTTAGAGGATTAACAGGGGCAGCTGGGATAATAGGAACAGTGGGTACCACAGGGGTAACAAGTAGGGGTGAACCTAGAGTGTTGGTCAAGGGGATATGTGCAGTGGATGAAGATGTGAGAGGAGGACTTTGAGATGTGGATGGTGAACTAGGGGAACTAGGGGTAGACCGGAAAAGGACTTTGCATGGAGTAGGGATGAGGCTGGGATGATCTAAGTCCGAGGTTAAATCAGCAGGCTGCTCCTGCCTTTGCTGCCTCCTGATGTTTCTAGGGATGGTATTTGGATTATCAACAATGATGGGTGGATTAGGGTCAGGATTTGCCCTAGTGTGCCGTGGATATTTCTTGGGAGCCAGCTTCTAACTGTTTTTTAGGATTTTGTAGGAAATTTTTATATCTGTAAGGACTGGATAAAGATTTTGGAATGGCTATATATACTTCAAAGCTGAGATGAAGATTCTCTGAAAGAGCTCTTCCCTAGAACTATCAATGTTACACAGAAACAGTTTTGAAGGCCTCCTGACTTGTTTCAGGCTTGATTTCAGGCTTTGAGGGATGTATAGAAATTGGAAAATCCTAAGAAGTCCCCAGTGGAGTCGCCAATTATGTTAACACCCAGGTTGTTCCCTATGACTCCCAAGGGAATACGGCCGGGGTAACCACTAACCAATCTTTGGACGATAGTTTCTAGCCAAACTGTAGTTAGAGAGGGCTCTCTCTTTATAATTTATCTCTGTTTGTAATGATTTTAGGCTAGCTATAAGTTCAGGTCTGTTTTAAGTTTTTTGCTTGGATGATAATTTCAGTCAAGGTGCTTATGTATTTTCCAAAGAGTTCTAGTCCATTGGGCTATGGAGTCAGTGGTCCGTTAGTTTGGTGTGTTGATTTACCAAAGTAATGAAATTGCAGAGCTGGGTAACCGTCTGAGAAACGATGCTATGAATTTGTGGTTTAGTGTGATATGCTCAGAATATGAAAGGCACTTAAGGATCTTTCATTAAACTGAAATACTGAAATAGTGATAAAGAGATAATGTTACCTAGAAGCATTGAAGGATTTCTAAATAGCATTTACAATAAAGATTTAAACAAAACATGAGAATTTAAGAATTCATGTCCATTTAATTCTGAAGAAAACATTTACAGCAAAACAAGATTGAGCACAGGGTGTGAAGGAAACATATCATGCGCTATTCTTTTTCTTTATTGCTAGATTTGATGAAAACATGAGCATGTAACAATATAGGAAAACAAAACAGAGATTTAAGAAAACATATCATTCCACCAGACGGCACAAGAATTCTGCAACAGCACTTAGATCACCAGCAAAACACCATACTTCCAGAAAATCACTGAGCTGAGCTTGCTCTTTGTATTAAACTCTTCTGAAAATATACAGTATACATGCCTTAGAGTGAAAATTCTCAACCCTTATGCGTTACCAAGGGGAGTATATATAGAAATTTTACACAAGAAAATATCTAAAATGAAGAGTACATGCTGCATTAATATCTTTCCAACTGCTGGAGTGTAGTAGTTGAGAAAGTTAATGCTGTAATAACTTCCTATCTTTTAGCTGTCAAAATTGGTCAGAGCCTGTTGATCCGGTGGCAGTTGGAGTCGGCTGAGGGTATGCTGTCCAAATTTGCACAACTCTTTATCTTTTGGCTGGCCGTTGGAGTCTATATGCTGAGTCATCACTCAGCTGCTTTCAATGCTGACTCTATCATGCTGTTTGTCTTTAAGGTGACTTTGAGCTGGCAGTGACCAAACAGCTGGAATTGCCGTGGCAAAATCTGAAGCATAAACTGCCACCAATCCTCCTTAGGCATTTGATGCCTGCGTATTTTTATCAATGTTTCCTCTGCCTCTGTATGTTTGTAAAGATTGGGAGGGGTCTCAAACAGGTGATTCACCTCATTCTCAATGAAGAACATGCCTTCAAGTTTTTCATATAAACTTTGTCCTGTAGGAGGCCCTGCTGGTTCAGATGTAGCCAGATGCAACAATCTGATTTTCAATAGTGGTTGCCATTCTGTTGGCCATTTGATCTAGGGAGATCAGCTTTCCTGCACCACTTAGCAATCTGGGCAGGCCTTTTGCTTGCAGCACTCCCATTTTGGCCTTGTATTCCTCCACATCTGCTTGCATTTCAAAAAATTTCCTCTCTACTGTTTGTATATAGTTTCTTAGAGTTAGTGCCTTCTTGGCAGAGAGGACAGCTTCTGTTCTAATGGGAATGCCTATGGCTGCCAATTCTTCCCTTTCCTGTCTATTCAGGAAGTCTATCATCCTGTTTGCCTGTTCTGTTTTGTTTCCTAGTACTGTCTTGGCCTTCTGAATTTCCGCTTGTGCTTGGCCCATCAAATCCATCTGCTCATGCATTATTTTTATTGACCTCCACTGCTATTTGATGGATTGGCAAATTTTAGCCCATAGGATTATCTTTATGTCAGCCATAGCTGTCTCTAGATTCAGCTCCTTTTCTAAGGCCTTTATCTTGTCTCTTTGGGCCTTTATTTCTCTGCCCTGTTCTGCTACAGTCATTTTGGAGTTGGTATACTTGGAGTCCAGTTCTGCCAATTTTTCCTTGGCCTTCTTTATTTCGTCTGCTTGGAGCTCCATTTCTTTGACGGCCTTGGTCAATTCTTCTATACTTGGACTAGCATCTGGGGCTGCTGCTGTTCCTGCTGCTTCTGCTGTAGGGGGCACTTCTACCCCTGAAGTTGCTGTTGTTGTTGATGTAGTTGGAGGAGCTTGGGAAGTGGAATCTGCTTGTTTTTCCTGTAATATTCCTTCCATCTCTTTCTCCAGTTCCCTAATCCTTTGGTCTTGCTGCATTAGGAGGTCTAGCTGGTCCTCAGCCCTTTTTTGCTTTTGAAGTTCTGTTGTTTGAGGGTTCTCTGTGGGCTGCAGCTTCAACGTCTTCTTTAATGCGTTCAAGTCATCATCTTTTTTCTTCATGAGGGCCTTTACACCCGTTGGATCACTAGGATCATGTCCTAGATCGATGATGATCTCCTCCAGGGACTTTATTCTGTTGTCTTTGGCTTGGGATGACAATCTCTCAAAATCCAATTGGGTGTTGGTGTTTTTTAGGGACTCCTTCAGCTCATGGGCCAAGGTGGCCTTCTCTACTAGGGTTGCATAGACCATCTCTCCAGTTTTCTTGTGGAGTTCAATCTGGTCCATGGGATGTATATCCCTGGCTAGGACCTCCACCCTTGTTTTTATGAAATCTGCAGGTGTCTTAGGCTCCGGCCCCATTGGCTTGAAGTGGCTCAGGAGCAATTTCTCCTGCTGAATGTCATATACCGACAATAGTCTCTCTTGCTGGGTTGGTGTTGCATCTACGAATTGCTTGTAGACCTCAGCCCTTAGCAGCTCATTTTGAGCTTTTATCTGTTTGAAAGAAGCCTTGGTGCTTTTGGGCTTCTTTGTCATCTGGGAAGAGGAGGACACCTCTAAGCCGAGTTGTAAAGTTTGCTCCTGCTCAAAGGAGCTTGTACCTGTGTGTTGACTGCCCTCCTTGTCTTTTCTTTCACTCTCCAAGACATCATCAGTAATGTCTTCTACCTCTGGGGAGTCTACTCTTTGCCTTTTGGCTTCTGGCTGGTGGGAGGATCCACTGAGAGGAATGGACTCTTCTCTATCTCTTTTAGTTCCCCTTTCCTCATGTGCTGGGGTCTGTAAGATTGGGGCAGTTACTGGCTCTTTTTGTGGAGGTGGAATTTGCAGTGTTGGAGCTGCTGGTAGCTAAGTCTGTGGAGGGACATTTTTCCCTTGCTGCTGTTCTTGTTGCTGCCCTGTTTGCTACTCTGCTTCAGGGGAAGGCTTTTCTTTTGTTACCTCCTCTTCTGTACCCATTATACCCTTGCCTTTATCTAACACTGGTGCTGATGTAGAAGGTGCCTGTGGTGCAGTCTTTGTAGCCGAGGTCCCTTCTCCTATTGAATAAGGCGGTCTGAAAGGTACCTACTGCACATAGTCTAGGTCATTAGTCTTTTCAAGCTCCCTCCTACTCTTTAGCATTCTCTCTTCCTCAGTTAGATTTTCAACTAGAGTGTCCATCTGCCATTCTTGCAGGTTGGCACATTTTTCAATGTGAGAGTACTGGCAATGTTTAATGCCTATAAGCCTATACTTGTTTCTTCTAGCAGTGATGAAACCTTGAGGGTCATAATGGACCCACCAAAAACTATAGGATAACTTGTATTTATCCTTGAGGATTAGGTCTGCCTCTTCCCACGCTTCTTTTTTGTTCATGATGAAGGGGCCCAACACGTGTTTGAACTTGAGGTGGGCCTTCTTTTTGGCGCTGTGGAAATGGGTGAGGTCTGACTGAATCAACTGCCTGTAATATTCCAAGGCAAATAACCTCATAGGTACATATTTTGGGAGCCTGTATGGACAGAGCTCACAGCCATAGATCCTAATGACAGTATGGTTCTCATATAGGTACCAGTCACCTATTTTATATTTTCTAGAAAGCTGCAGGGCTTTCTTTATCTCATTTGATATTCTGGGAGGAGGGGACTTCACCAACAGGCAAGAGACTGGGTATACAAATTGGTCAACAAATTCACAGTAGGTATAGGGTGCATTTGTGACCTTATGAAAGACAAAGGTCCAGAAGATAACAGATCGTCTTTCCCCTTTGTGATCCAGCCTTCTGATGTAGCATGGGAAGGCTTCAGAGTGGTAGTACATGAATAGGTGGTAAATATAGGCTGAGTACCTGAAGACCCCCTGCCTGTCTACCTTTCTCAGCTGATCATGAATCTTATTGGCAATGAATTTAGCAAAGTTATATTTCCTGGCAGGGGGTTGGCGTGGGCTATATGCATATAGCAATACCAACATTGTTTTGTCCACATGCTCACTATTTTTGTATCCCAGCACATAGGCAATCATGTCCAGTAAAAGCCTGCCTATATCATTGAAAAGGATACCCAGGTAGGGAGGTGGCTCTGTAGGCTGGCACTCAGGTCTCATGAAATCTCTGGTGACCTTTTGAATCTCCTCACTGGTCATCTTTTCACCAGTCTCTAGCAAATAGCTCATGGAAAATGGGATTAGCAATTCTGTCTGATAAAAATGTAACATTTTGTTGATAGACTCAGCATTAATGTAGAAAAGGATCCTCCCAAATGGAGTGCTAACAGTTTTGTGCTGCACATTATAGTTTTCAGCACATAGGTGAATGATTTCAGGGAAGAGATTTACAGCTGGGAGACAATAGTATGGTAGGTTTGACTCCCATATCCCATGTGTACCATGACCATCCTTATAGTCCTCTCTCAACTGACTGAAGGTCTGCAAGAATTCCCTGTTGCCCTCAAAGTCTTCAATAAGACAGTCCTTGTCAAGAAATGGCAAGGCCTCCAGCTCTCTATTTGTTGGATTCAATGGAGCTACACTGAGGGATGAGGATGCAGAAGCAGCCATTGTAAAACTTGATTTGAAATAAGGTGATGGCAATTGTTTACAAAGTGTTTTAAAAGCTTGAGTAATAGGACCAATACAGACCAAGTCTGAAGTGTTTTTCTCAGTGAAAAAGCAAGCTGGTTTCTGCAGTTTGCTGCAACCTCTCAGGGACGTGAACTGCCAAGGGTAAGTTGCAGAGGTAATGAGGTTTCTTTTGGTAAAAATGCAGCTGGCCTATACTCGGCAAAAGGGAACAATGCCGAGCACCTCGAGGACAATTTTATGGTTTCAGCCCGTGGAATGACCGCTCTAATGTCGAATTATAGTTCAGGGGTGGTGCAGGTTGCTTGGGCTTACTTTACGTAACAAGCAGAGTTGAATTTAGGATTTTTACCAGTTTTGTAATGGTGAATTTACAGAGAATTGGAATGCATGGGCAAAAGTGGGGAAAACTGGTGAAATACCTGGAAAAACTAGCTTGGAAGCTTGCGGGCCGGGCTGTGGAGGTTTAATGCCATCGAATTCTGGACTTGTAGCGGTCGAAATGTTGAATTTGATGGCTGGGGACAAATTTCGCGGCAGCTGGTTGACAACGGCTACTTATTTTGCGCATGAAAATGACCCAAAACGGCTCATTTGGTCGTTTATAACGTTAAATTTGGAAAAAGTATTCATTTGGCGCTTTTCCGCCGATGACGTCAGCATGACATCATGGCGGGGCCCAGGTACGGAGGTGACGTGGCTGCTGAGGTGTGAGCCAGGGTGGCAGGACACGGTGGCGGGTGAATAAGGTGGCAGGGCTACGTGGAGGGCCACGGGATGCGGGGGCGGGCGGAAGCGACATGACGTCAAGCAGACGTGAGTGATAACGTGCGGGGAGGGCGGTATCGGTATAGTGGTAAGCGGGTTCCCCGCACCGCTTTTGCTGATGAGTGGTATTGGGGAGGGGGGCTCCGAACAACCCCAGCGTTTGACACGCATCCCTGTACGGGGCGGAAAACCATTTTCCCCGGACGCTAAAGGTCGGCAAGTCGGGGAACAGAAATGACCGCCCACCGTAGGATCATGGGTGGCGGAAGATGGACGGCTGGCGGGGCTTCCGACGGATCGTGCAGGTTTGGGGGGGGGGGGGCGCTGGCCTATTATAATATTCAATTTAATATTTCGGGCGGGGAACCTTGGGATAGTGGGTTTTTCATGTGTTTTGGGGATTTTTCGGGTTTTTCAAGGGTTTTATAAGAGAAAGGGGTTTATAGGAGTGATTTTAGCAAGGGAAAAAGGGGTTTTTTGTGTTTTTGAGCAGAGGGATGGTGAGGGCTGAGGGAAGAGGTTGCTGCTCATAACCAGAGGTTAGAGCAGCTCCAAGATAGGGTTGACCACAGTCCCAGATGGACTAAAGTCTCCCTTGACCATTTATTTGGCTATAGTGCCAAGAGGAGGATATGTACATAGTGCTGGGATTTATACACCATAGTGTTATTATAGTAGGGAAAGGGGGACATAGGGGATTTAGATAGTAGAGTTAGGGGTTAAGATGTATGAAAGGGTAAATGAAGGGGAAACCACTAAGTTTGTTTGAAACTCAGTTAGTTTAGGGAGTAGATCAAAATGAAAAGAACTTTAGACAAGAAATGTGGCTTCTTAAAAGATTACGAATCACCATGAAACCATAATTCTTCCATGAATCTCAACTGATGAGGGAATGTTAGTAAATGACATGAAAAGGGGAAAAAGGGAGGTTAGACATGCTCCTTTGCTTGCTGCAACTTGATGAAGAAGAACACCTTCTCAATTCATTGACTTTGCTTTGGTAAACAAAGTTAACACACATGCAATGGTAAAGATAACCTTTCTGCAACCCCAACTACTTACCCAGCTACTTGCCTAGCATTTTTTATTTCTTCTTGGAGGGTGCACTTGGACTTGCAGACCCTTACCTGCCTTTTCTTTTCTTTGGATTTTTCTTTTGTTTTTCTATCTACTTCTACCCTTATTTCTTCCAAGGTCCTAGATTAAGCTATTGGGAGCCTTTTCTTCTCTACCTGAACTACTTGTCTGCCAAGATTAAACAGTTTGGACAGACTTCTTTCTCTAATCTACAACTGCAAATTTAAACCATGGAATGATCCAGATTAGACTGTTGGACCATCCATCAAAATTGGGACGCATTAGGCTATTTACACACCTTGTACTCCTTTGGAAATATGTGATCTTTGCATGATCAAAGCAGAGCATATTTGGAACTTCTATAGCCAATCATGAAATATGAAACCTATTGGTATAGGTAGCTAACAATATCTATCCCCTATTTTATTTTGGCTGGTATTCAAGTATATTTCTAAAGAGTATAAAATCTATCATCAAAATCAATCCACTCAAATATGTTATTGGAATCGATTCATGTAAAGCATTGATTAAAAATTCTATTAACAAATACATCCATTTAAAATTACAACTCGGAAGTTGGAGCCCTAGGAAATAGGATTTAAATTGAGATTTTAATGAACCTTCTTTTAAGAAAATCCTAGGATAAAATTTATCCTAATAGGAGCTAGTATAAAAATAGGAGCTAAGTATAAACGTAGACTATGAAATTGAAGCTAGTAAACCAAGTCTAACATATTAGACATACATTAAAATCAGAAGAGATTAAACATACATTAAATTGATTATTAACAAAAAGGTTGGAATCCATTATAGATTCTTCACTATTGCTATTGATTGATGCTTGCTAGGAGAATTCGGGTAGACAGGCTTGTTTGTTGGCTCGTTGGTGGTAACCTCACTTGTTTGTTTGTAAGTACTTCCCTCTCTAATCAGTTGGGAACGATGGGGGACATCTCTTCTCTCATCTGGCAAACATCTCTTCTTTCATCTGTTGGCAACTTGGAATGGGTGAGTTTGGGGAATGGGTGCTTGCTAAGTATCACCTCCCCTCCATCTGGCCAACAACATAATAAAATTTCATTCGCATGGCTTTGTTGAACTAATTTTCTCGAGTCTAGTGGAAACTTGGGAACTCAAGAAGATCATATGGTAATATCTTGGCTTAATCTCTTATGGTGGTGGTGGTGGCTAAAAGGCCTTCTCTTTCTTTCAAGTACTCAGTGATGGGGACCTTCTCTTGTGGTCTGGCATACTACTCTCGTCATCTATTGGGAACATGGATTATGTGGAATATTTAGGGTGATGGGTGCTATTACAAGTACAACTTAACACTAGGACTACATAATGCACTTCCCACACAGAAAAAGCTACACATTCACTAACTTTCTCTTAGTTGGAGGTTGCATTGTATCATAAGTTTTATTCTGAGTTGGTGGGTTTGAGAAGTATTATTGTTACTCTTAAAGAAGAAATGATTATACTCTTTCTTCCTCTTTTCTTGCCCTTATCTCTTTTTATCCATCCATATCTTATGGAAGTCATGTTGGCCTCCTCACTAGTCTTAAGTCAAATTGTTTCCTCTAATTTATTTGGCTCCATGACTTGAGTCTCATTTTTTATTAGAACCTACAGTTCGTTGAGTAAACAAATGACTTAAGTTGTCCATCCTTCATAAATGAGACATACTTTAGAAGATTCATGAACTTACATTCATATTTACGTAGTGTCATAGTTCCCTTATTTAGGTCATGAAACTCATTGAATTTTTTCATATAATAAGAATAAAATCAATACCTTTTATCAAGGTACCTTCTAAATTGTTTCTAGGTTCGTTTCCTTTGTCTATCCTTCTTCCCTTGTTGATTATGTTCCCATGATAATGAGGTATTCTCAGCCAATCATATATTTCAAATCTTGCCTTTTGGCTTCTTGTTAACCATGCTTCAAATTCTTGCCTCATTCTCATCTTTGCATCAAATGTTAGCAATTTTTCTTTATTTCATATTCATTGAAGATTATTGGTGGGCATTTCTACCTTTTTATCAAATTATGATAACTCTATGATGGCTCTTAAGGAAGTGGAATCAGAGGGTGAATTCCTTGATCCATGAGTTCCCTTTGTTAGTGTCGGTATCTTCATCCCTCCGTCAGAGATCAAATCCTCTTGTTGCATTTCATATTAGGTGTCCCACCCAGTCAGCTGCATTCCATTAGGCACATGGATCATCTGATGGTAGTGGCTTCTCCTACAAATTTCCCTCATGTCATTTACCTGTTGGCTCATGTTTATTCATCAAAAATTGTATACAGTCACTTTTTGTCTTTAAGATTGCAAAATTATTTTTAGGGTTTCATTGTCATATAGGTCTAGGGTTTCATTAGGGTTTCATCTAAAAGTGTTTCAAAATGTCCAATAACAACCAACATGCACATGAGGAGGTTCCAACATCAATAAATTTTATAATCAAGTGTTCAAGATGTGTTTTTCCTAAAAATTTTGTTTTGAGGAAAAATAGAGTATTTTAGCTTTTATTGTACAAATTCATGTAATTACATTTCCTTCATATGTAAATCACTTCCCCTACAACCCTGGTCACTTTCCCTAGCCCCACTAGCTCCAACCCCCTGCAAAACAAACAACACGTAAGTCATTCAGTTCATCACAAGTTCTAATAAAGTGAAAGAGCTCAAAACAAAGTTAAAATAAAGTCATTTTCAAAACATTGTAAAATTGGGTTTTGCAAACCAAAAATTTAAAGGCTCCTTGTATATAAGTCATTTCTTCAATTTGAAAAGCTCATTTTCACTCAAAGACAAAGTTGGGCAAAGCAAAGTCGTGTTGGTGAGTAAGTAAGACAAAGTTGGTGAAAAATCGCCCCAAGACAGAGGCGCGGCGCATAAAGCCGCGATCTCCAGTTCAAATTTATACGGGCACGACGCACACACAGGGCACTGCGCATTGGGTTTGATGCATGGCGCACAGAGCCGGAAAACCCGAAATCTTCCACAACTCACTCCAAATTTCCCAACATGCTTGGATCTTCACTTGTGCAAGTAGGTTGAGCCTTTATCACTGCTAGTGAAAGATTTTGCTACAAAGTTTATGGTGGTTGTCTTATGGTGATTGTTTAAAAGGAAACCAAACCCTATCTCTTGAAATTTCTCAAAGGAAATTGTTGTCGAGGGTTTGTATTGATTATTTTGCCACCAAGTCCACCTTTCCACTCCCTCACTCCATTTTCCCTCATTTCCCCTATTCCCTAAATTCACACATTCCTAAAACATCATTTATTCCTACCCCAATTCCCATTTCCCAAAATCCCAAATACAAATTCCCAAACCCTAGTCGTGTGCCAAAAGCTCCAAAATTACTCCATAATCCCTTGTTTCCCTAAATAAACTCTAGCCAAACAGTCCCTAAAATCCCTCATTTTTCCCTCCCTCTACAGTCCCTCATGTCACTTTTCCCTTGGTGGCAAAAGTCAAAACACATCACAAATCACCTACTTCTCATCAAGACAACTCCAAGACAGCTCACCCATTAGCAGAGATGGCATCTGATCCCTCATATGATTATGAAGAGGAGACACACAGTGACTCACCTACAGAGGTACATGCACCCAGGAGGCCTCATAGAGGTGGCAAACATATTCGAGAAGAACCAACCACTCTTGCTGAGTTACAGGCCTGCCCTCTTGCCATCACTTGTTTTCAGCACTAGTCCTGCTATGAATTTTGTGAGAAGGTTGCTAGCATTCAGTTTCATCATGAGTTGGTCCGCTTGTTTGTGCTGCATTTACATGATGGTCAAGCCACTCTAGCTGGTGTAACTTTCACATTAACACCAGAATCTATTTCACTAGCAACCAACATTCCTAACATTGGAGAGCAATGGAACAAGAGGCAGCAAATTTACCGGCAACATTATGAACCATACATCAAGCTTGGTTATTTGAGACAGCTCAGGGGAGTTTTTCCTTTTCGGTACCTCAAAGATTCATATGCTCCTCTAATGAAACTGATCATGAAGTATTTCAGCTGTGAGGGCCAGTTCTCCCATTTATATGCCTATCATATCAGGCTGATGATGCATTTTACTAGGGTAAGGATGATGAAGCTCCCATATTTCATGTGCCAAAATATTGAGAAGATGACCACCCTAGTACAGCACAAAACCCCTCAGCAGCAGTTCAATAGTATATATCATTTTTCTCTCATTAAAATTGTGGTCATCCATCAACTTGGCTTGCAAGGCATCACTTGGGAGGACTCCATTTCTCTTAAGTTTCTCAGAGACCCTCAGAGACCTTCAGAGGCTTTGCATGAGATAGGTGGACCTTCTTATCAGCATGAGGATCATGAGACACAGACCGCTAGTATGCCAGTGTTTATCACTTATCAGAAGGGCACTAGATGGTTGTTCACAGCAGCCAAGCGAGTATTATCTCCACCCAGGGTGGAAGGGGTCTCGCTTCCGCCATCAGCACAATAGGTTCAAGACAAAGGCAAGAGGCCATTATAGGATGAGGGGCCTTTAAGTGAGCGGGACTTTATTCTCATTGAGGGTGATGATACAGATGTGGGCCCACAAAGAACAAATCTCAAAGAAATCATCCAAGAGCAGCAAGCGGACATCAATGCCTTGTCCCTCAACTTGGAGAGGGCTAAGTGGATTATAAAATACTTGGAGAAAAGGAATAAGTAGGTTGAAGATTAGCAAGCAATAATGGAGTTGCAAAGCATTCGGGAGAATCACCAAGCTGCCCAAAGGAGAAGGGTGGAGTTCACTTCGCTTGAGCAAGAGATCAATGCCGATCGGGAGTCATGGCTTGAAAGAGCCAATATTCAATTAGAGAGGTTGTTGGAAAAGGCCAACAAGGAGAAGGCATTGTTGAGACATATGGCATATCATTATATGGCGAGGAACAAAGTTTGCAAAGCGAGAATTAGAAGCTTAAAGGCAAAATTGAAGAGGGCATCAAAGAGGCAAAAGGAGCATGATTGACTTCATATATTGGCTGAGGCTTCCTTATCCCAACACAGTACTTGATGGAGAAGACTCAGCCCAAATTTCAAAAAATTTGGGGCATTTTTTGCATTTTTGAAATTTTTGGCACAAAAAACAGGATTTTCTGCCCTATGCGCCATGCCATGTGGCGCTCGCTTTTGATAGGAGCCTCTAAATCACAAAAACTCAGCATTTTTGGATTTTTCACGAAAAATATGTTTTCCTACAAATGGCCAAGAAATTTGGATAGCCTTTGAGCCCTCAAAAAGGTCAAAAACACTCAAAAAAATGACCTTATTGTCCCTATTTTGACACACAGGAAGCAGTGTTGGACGAACTAAATTTTGGAGGGGTAAATGGAGGCAAAATTGAAAAATTACACTTGGGTTGGAAAGTCGATAGGTAGACCTTTCCAACAAGCACACTTGTAGCGAATTTCGACATCGGGAAGGCCTCCAAAAGTGGGTCCAAACAGGCGCTACGCATAGAGAATCACGCGCGGCGCATAGAGGAAATTTGGCCCAGTTTGACGAGGAATGCTTTGTTTTTCACTCAGCTTTTACCAGTTTGACTTTTTCATCTTCTTAATTTCAAATTTGTGATGTAATTTCATGTAAATTGATGGATCATGATGTAAATATGTCAAATTTTCACCTAGGAAGGTAGATTCATCTCTTCAAAAGTTGTTTGAAACTGAATGAATCAGTTCCTTTGTTTCTAGAGGCATGTTGTTCCACTGCCTGATTTCTAGTTCTTAGTTTAGAATTAGTTGGAATAGCTCCTAAACATGTGAGTTCGACCCCTAAAGGCTAGGATGAGCTATGTTTTGTCTATATTATGTGTTTTTTAAGTCATTAGCATGGTTGGACTCTTGAGAAAGGAAGGAGCTTCATTGTACACTCATATCAGGATTTTGGCTAAGGAATTGAGACCAGGGTTTGCAGCACTCTTTGGGATCCATGTGGAATGTTGTTTTGGTACGGTGCTTTCTTATGTATTTGTGAATTTTTTTATGTGTTATGCATGTCATCTTCTCTCTTATTTCTTCTCAACTAAATCAAACAAGAGTGTAAGTAGAATACATTGAAATTGCAATGCTCTACTTAAGGTTTGCTTTAGTTTCTTGATGTTTTCAACTGTTTGGAGAGGATCCATGGCTTCTCTTTCCATATTCAACTCCTCCTCTGTCTAATCCATCCATCTCACTTGATTTAGAGTTCCATATACAGTTTCCTACATTGCCCCATTGAGATCTCTACAAGACTAAGCCTCATTCCCTGCACCCAAGATCAACCTTTCCCTTCGAGCCTGCAAAAATATCATTTTGTTCAATCAAACTCTTTGTACATATACCTAGCCTAATATCAGTAGCTATATCGGTCATCTCAAGCCCTTAGTGATCATAATTCACTGAGATTGACCCGAAGAGAGCCCTCTCCCGACCTGGTAGGACTAGCTACCAAGTTAAGTGTGGTTTGATGTTGGCCCTGGATCATATCTTTCTCAACCTGAGGTAAATCTAGGCTCCAAAACCCTCATTGGAATCTATGTTTCCATTGTATATTATTTTCCTTTCAATTGTTTATTTATTTATGCAAATTTCCACAACAACTAATTATTTACCTAATTTTTATCCTCTTATTCTTGCTCTATATGCACAAAAAGGTCTCTTACTATCCTAGCAAGATAATTTTGCATCTCTTCTAATGACCATTTGAATGCATCTCTGCTTCTTTGATGTGGATTTAATGCTCATTAAAGTTCCACATAAGAAGGAAGGCATTGAAAGGACTTTTTGGAGCTGACTATCAGGTTAAAACTAACAGTTTTCTAGGGAGCTAGGGAGTAGGTTTACTTCACGAATTCAAAATAATATTGATAAGGATCCATTTTTTCCTTTATGTTTCAAAGGGGGAGCCTTCCCATGACTTATGTAATGAAAAATCGTACACAACCACAATTATTCACACAAGTTCCAATTAGTAGCAATTAGTCTAAAATGACTCAAATTTCCACACTTGAAAGACTCCTTGATCACTCCTTCTTGAGAGCTATTCAAGAAGTACCTATATGCCCTCCTACTTAGACACCTCTATACTAGTGCTTCTCCAAAAGCACAGAATTGAACTTATTTTTCGCCATTTTTGACATGGATAAACCCTTAAAAAATTTATCACTTTCTTTCTTCACTAACTTGAGTGAGAGACTTATTCTTTAGTCCAAGTGACTCCTTCACTAGGCGGTGACTCACATCCCAAAGGGAGTCAAACATAAGTCCAATTTATTCAATGTAAATTGACCAGGATGAGCCCAAGCAAAAGACGGGAAAAAAACCAAACATAATGCCATGTTAACTATTTTGACATTACCAGGTACAATGCTAAGTTTCTATCAAGGAAGGGAACTTTGCAGTACCCATTACCTTCGGCCTCTATACTCCCAAATTGTTACTGATATTTCCCGTATTTTCTTCTTTATTTTCTATAATATTTGACTAGGAAACATGGAATCCAAATCTGAGGTTGAAGTCAAAATCGATGAGAACGGGTTTGTTATTCAAATCAAGCAAGGTATGGACCTACAACAAGAAGAAATAGTTCCCAACGGGAAAGTTACTCACAGATTTTAGAAAAGACTCAACGGTCAAAAGTTTGAGTCCGTCGTTGTGGAGGAGTTTATGAAGCATGACTCATGAATCTGGAGCTCATAGCTCATTGAATACTAGGAAGCAACCTTGTCATGGATCATGGCTCCAAATGTCGCCTTCCTTGTTGAATGCCTGCCAGTTTTATGCGAGACATGCAGACCAAATCTTAGATGCAGACGTCAGGCAACTTGGTCGAGTCTTTGATTCGACTGGCACCAAAACTGCGCACAAATCCATTGTCAGAGATACAAACACAGAGGTCATTTTAAGAAATTTAGTAGGCGGAGAGAATTAAACCTTAGAGGTGTAAATATTTCTTCATGTTTTATGTTTAAAAAGAGGTTTACATTTGGAGAGATTTGATCTTTTTAGATAATTTGTGAATAAAAGATTAAAATAGATTTATGTTGATTATAAATATCTTGAATTAAAATATTTAATTACTCAATGTCTATTTCTCATTCATTTTCAAGGGGTAAAAAAATATTTGAAAACTTTTTCATTTATAAATTTAAACTAAAATAAATCTAAATTTATTGTCTATTTTTATTAAGTATGGGGGATTTACGCAGTGCATTATATTAGATATCATTTTTGGGATTCAACTGCGTTAAGTAAGTCATTCAAACGTATGACCATTTCCATGAGAGGTAGTCGTAACTGACTAATTTCTCATGATTTTTGAATAGTTCACTTAGCACTCATTGCATCGGGTGATGCTCACAGGGGTGAAGAAGTGGGATTGAAACTAGTGAAATGTGGAGAACGAATCACATAGCATCAATCATCACTTCCGGGGCTTGCACCCGGTAACCAGGACTTCCCAGGAGGTCACCCATCCCAGAACTCCTCTGGCTCAAGCGCGCTTAACTGTGGAGTTTTTCCCCACAATCAAGCCCACTTAGCTTGCTACCCCATTTGCAAAACCTTAGCAAGTATTGTGCCTCATGAACCATTCAAGTAGAGATCCCTTGACTTTTTTTGAATTTAAGTATGGGGGATTTACGCAGTGCATTATATTAGATATCATTTTTGGGATTCAACTGCGTTAAGTAAGTCATTCAAACGTATGACCATTTCCATGAGAGGTAGTCGTAACTGACTAATTTCTCATGATTTTTGAATAGTTCACTTAGCACTCATTGCATCGGGTGATGCTCACAGGGGTGAAGAAGTGGGATCGAAACTAGTGAAATGTGGAGAACGAATCACATAGCATCAATCATCACTTCCGGGGCTTGCACCCGGTAACCAGGACTTCCCAGGAGGTCACCCATCCCAGAACTCCTGGTTACCGGGTGCAAGCCCCGGAAGTGATGATTGATGCCATGTTATTCGTTCTCCACATTTCACTAGTTTCAATCCCACTTCTTCACCCCTGTGAGCATCACCCGATGCAATGAGTGCTAAGTGAACTATTCAAAAATCATGAGAAATTAGTCAGTTACGACTACCTCTCATGGAAATGGTCATACGTTTGAATGACTTACTTAACGCAGTTGAATCCCAAAAATGATATCTAATATTTTTATTAAGTTAATACATGTACTTATTTTGAAGTAGAAATTGGATAATTCTTATTTTAAAATTATCATTGAAATGCAATAAAGAATATATTATTGGTCCTTTCTTCATGTTTTGTGTTTAAAAAGAGGTTCAAATTTGGAGAGATTTGATATTTTTAGCTAATTTGTGAATAAAAGAATAAAATAGATTTATGTTGATTATAAATATCTTGAATTAAAATATTTAGTTACTCAAAGTATATTTCTTATTCATTTTCAATTAAAATATTTAGTTACTCAAAGTATATTGCTTATTCATTTTCAATGGGTAAAAAAATATTTGAAGATCTTTTAAATTTGGCTAAGTCGTTTATAAATTTAAACTAAAATAAATCTAAATTTATTGTTTATTGTTATTAAGTTGATAAATGTATTTATTTTGAATGGTACTCTTCCAACTTTTTTTAAATGTGAAAAATCTTATCATCGTGTGAGAGAATTAAATCTTGGAAGTGTAAATCTTTCTTCATGTTTTGTGTTTAAAAAGAGGTTCACATTTGGAGAGATTTGATCTTTTTAGATAATTTGTAAATAAAAGATTAAAATAGATCTATATGATTATAAATATCTTGAATTAAAATATTTAATTACTCAATATCTATTTCTCATTCATTTTCAAGATGTAAAAAAATATTTGAAGATATT
Organism: Pinus tabuliformis; assembly: GCA_031772625.1. Taxonomy (NCBI): domain Eukaryota; kingdom Viridiplantae; phylum Streptophyta; class Pinopsida; order Pinales; family Pinaceae; genus Pinus; species Pinus tabuliformis. Next base: position 564,665,626 of record CM062810.1, read on the forward strand.
TTAAATCTGGCTAATTCGTTTATAAATTTAAACTAAAATAAATCTAAATTTATTGTTTATTGTTATTACATTAATACATGTATTTATTTTGAAGTAGAAATTGGATAATTTTTATTTTAAAAATACCATTGAAATGTAATGAAGAATATATTATTGGTCCTCTTCCAACTTTTTTTAAATGTGAAGAATCATGGAGGTGTAAATCTTTCTTCATGTTTTGTGTTTAAAAAAAGGTTCACAATTGGAGAGATTTGATCTTTTTAGATAATTTGTAAATAAAAGATTAAAATAGATCTGTATTTATTATAAATATCTTGAATTAAAATTTTAATTACTCAATGTCTATTTCTTATTCATTTTTAAGAGGTAAAAAAATATTTGAAGATCTTTTCTCATTCATTTTTAATAGGTAAAAAAATATTTGAAAATCATTTAAATCTAGCTAATTCGTTTATAAATTTAAACTAAAATAAATCTAAATTTATGGTTTATTGTTATTAAATTAATAAATATATTTATTTTGAAGTAGAAATTCGATAATTCTTATTTTAAAATTACTATTATAAAGAATATATTGAAATGTTATAAAGAATATATTATTGGTAGTCTTCCAACTCTTTTTAAATGTGAAGAATCTTATCATCTTTCTCCATGGCTTATAAAATTAGAATTTAAAGGCATCTAAAGTTATCATTCATTTAATTTAATGTTCAATATGTATCCATTAGTTAATTCAGAATTTGTAACCACGCCCAATATCATTCGCTTACCCCTGGAGCCGTGTTTAAGCCACTTCTTCACTAGGTGCTGAGGGCTGCCTATTTGTTCGAGCATGTGAAATTGTTAATATAGAAAACCGAAAAAGAATTGGAAACCTGAACAAGTAGTGGATGAATGCTAGAGTGCTAAAAGTACGTCCGTATGTATTCTGTAATTCTAGTTCTACAAAACAAAAACGACTAATTTTTCAAACAGAAGCCCAACACTATAATTTCATATTCATCACACATCCCAATATACAGAACCCTAGAGATGAATGCCAAATTATATCGACAGTTTCTCTATTAGATGGAATGAAAAATTATCAAATGGAAGACTGAAGATACATAAATTTCTATCATGGAATTAATGTTGGAAGAATATGATCAAAGACATATATGACATACACAGGGTTGCTCGCTTTGCGAATGAAATAAAACCTAATTTCTTCATATGAATTCCTCGGTCTGTTTATTCCAAATCATTTAGGATCTCCACTTAGAAGCGCTCCACCCTCGACACGGTGTAATATTTTCTGTTCTTTCTGCAACAAATACCCATTATAGTATATACTACCAGATTCTGCGTGAAAAATGCTTTTCATCCTTGGTTGACTGGCCTAGGATTCGACCTTGCGGCGTTATACATAGACGTGGCAAGCAGCATAAGCACTCTAACTTGTGTACCATCATGTGAGTGCCTGCATACCCTGGACCTGCATCTTGAGCGCCACGATGTCGTCAGCGACCTCTTCCAAGAAAACGGGCGTGTCCAGCCGGAGACTTCCGGGAATGAGCTCCCTGAGTGTCTACATACCAGGAGCCAGAGTGCCCTTTTCTGAGCGGATGCCAGATTTGAGCATTCAGATAGGGCCATAGACGTAGCATGAGGCCATAGACCTAGCATTCCAAGCTTTGGGGGCCCCTGGTGCGATGGTTTTCATTCGAACGGCGAAGCCATTCTCATTCTTTAGTAATATTGCTTCTCTTCCCATCCAAATCCGCAACTTTCTGACAGTTAAACATGTGGAGAGAAGAGAACCGTGTTGTGTGAGCTTATCCTATACCAGGATAGCAACACTGAATATATTTGGCACAGAATAACCCTCAACGCTAACCAATCTAGCTCGCAAGATTTTCAAAGGGAGTTGTCTATAATGCGATTTTTTGGAGATTCCGGTGACGGAATCTGGCGGAAGAAATTGAGATTAAATCATGATTTGTTGCAGTTAAAATGGTTTTTTAACTGCATATTCGGATTCAGCACCCTGAAAAACCCCTCGGACGCTTTGATTGTGCAGAAAATAGCTATCAAACTTGAGATTCCAATAAATTGCTGCCGGATTTTCACCGGAAAAACCCGCCAGAAAGGCTTTCAAAAAGTCGCATTATAGACAACTTCTTTTTGGAGTTGTCTATAATGCGACTTTTTGGAGATTCACGTGACAGAATCCGGCAGAAGAAATTGAGATTAAATCATGATTTGTTGCAGTTAAAATGGTTTTTTAGCAGCATATTCGGATTCAGCACCCTGAAAAACCCCTGGGATGCTTTGATTGTGCAGAAACTAGCTATCAAACTTGAGATTCCAATAAATTGATGCCGGATTTTCACCGGAAAAACCCGCCGGAAAGGCTTTCAAAAAGTCGCGTTATAGACAACTGCTTTTCGGAGTTGTCTATAATGCGACTTTTTGGAGATTCCGGTGACGGAATCCGGCGGAAAAAATTGAGATTAAATCATGATTTGTTGCAGTTAAAATGGTTTTTTAACTGCATATTTGGATTCAGCACCCTGAAAAACCCCTGGGACGCTTTGATTGTGCAGAAACTAGCTATCAAACTTGAGATTCCAATAAATTGTTGCCGGATTTTCACCAGAAAAACCTGCCAGAAAGGCTTTCAAAAAGTCGCGTTATAGACAACTGCTTTTGGGAGTTGTCTATAATGCGACTTTTTGGAGATTCCGGTGACAGAATCCGGCGGAAGAAATTGAGATTAAATCATGATTTGTTGCAGTTAAAATGGTTTTTTAACTGCATAATCAGATTCAGCACCCTGAAAAACCCCTGGGACGCTTTGATTGTACAAAAACTAGCTATCAAACTTGAGATTCCAATAAATTACTGCCGGATTTTCACCGGAAAAACCCGCCGGAAAGGCTTTCAAAAAGTCGCATTATAGACAACTGCTTTTCGGAGTTGTCTATAATGCGACTTTTTGGAGATTCCGGTGACGGAATCCGGCGGAAGAAATTGAGATTAAATCATGATTTGTTGCAGTTAAAATGGTTTTGGTTTTTTAACTGCATATTCGGATTCAGCACCCTGAAAAACCCCTGGGACGCTTTGATTGTGCAGAAACTAGCTATCAAACTTGAGATTCCAATAAATTGCTGCCGGATTTTCACCAGGAAAACCCGCCGGAAAGGATTTCAAAAAGTCGCGTTATAGACAACTGCTTTTCGGAGTTGTCTATAATGTGACTTTTTGGAGATTCCGGTGACGGAATCCGGCATAAGAAATTGAGATTAAATCATGATTTGTTGCAGTTAAAATGGTTTTTTAACTGCATATTCGGATTCAGCACCCTGAAAAACCCCTGGGACGTTTTGATTGTGCAGAAACTAGCTATCAAACTTGAGATTCCAATAAATTGCTGCCGGATTTTCATCGGAAAAACCCGCCGAAAAGGCTTTCAAAAAGTCGCGTTATAGACAACTGCTTTTCGGAGTTGTCTATAATGCGACTTTTTGGAGATTCCGGTGACGGAATCCGGCAGAAGAAATTGAGATTAAATCATGATTTGTTGCAGTTAAAATGGTTTTTTAACTGCATATTCGGATTCAGCACCCTGAAAAGCCCATTAATACACGTTAATAACCGATTAATACCCGTTTTCAATCAATCCGATGGCAGAAATTATTTCTATCGTCTAACATGAAAATCAATGACTCACAATTGGACAGGTAGCATGCGAGGAGAGTTATTCTCATAAGAAACGCCTTAATAATTGTAATTCATAATTTCTAAAGTTAATTAAATGTTATTCAGAGTTAATTCGTTTAGATACTTTGTTAATATTTTTAAAAAATGAGGTACCTAATTAATATTAGTTAGTGATAATGTATATCAATTTATGATGATTAAAATAAACCTACAGTTGTTATAAGACTAATATGGTAATACTATTAATTGAATGTTTTTTTTGTGGGCATAGGAATTTGGCATGCTAGGAAGACAGCTAAGGGTTATTATCAAATACATGAAAATGAAAGTTATTGTTTAATAATTTAAATGGCATCACTATTAAGTGGAAATAATAATTGCAAATCACTTAATAAGTGTAAATGGTATTAACCATTTTTATAACAACAAACCTCATGACCTCATAAGCATAAACGATTTTCCACAATTTCAAAAAAATAAAAATATATATATATATATATATATATATATATATATATATAATAAAGAAGATTTCAAACTTATAGGTTATGAAAGTGTAAATTTATCAAAATATTTTTAGTAATGACCATCTAATTTGGTTAGTTATGACCTTTATATATATATATATATAATATACCAGAGATTTTTTGGGGTTTAAGGAAGACTTGTATTTGATCTATATTTAAATATTTGTTCACTTAGTTTTTTGTTTGAATAGTTGTTATTCATCTGCTTTATAAAAGAAAAAATGAATTTTCTTTTGCTATCATTTCCCTACTACTAGCGAGTGACTAAAGAAAAGAAAAGAAACAAAATAAACTTAATACATATTTTTCTTATTCTTCTTCTTTTGGGGCTTTTTGTTTAACCATATGGAATTTATGATCAACATTAAAAATGAAATATGCTTCTTTTCTACTACTTCTAAGGTTTTCAAAGTCATCTACATGTTGTGGCAGGTGCAAAATTTCATCTCTTCAACTTTTATGCAGAAAAACAACAATATGGTAGCACTACTTGAAACAAAATTTTCCATAGTTCATAGAAATAGGTTATATGATACCAAGTTATTCAATACAAACTTGCATACCTATATCCATACATCTATAAAAGTGTGCATTTAACTCTTATTAATAAGTTTCTAGAAAAATGTTGGTTTAACTTTTATTATATAGGTCTATAAGCTATCGACTCACTTTGAGGATATTTTTTCAAATTCAGTGAAAAACATGTTTATGTGATAAAATTGACAAAGTGTTATGGTATTCTTAATGCAATATTAGAAATGAATATACTAGTTCATTTCATTGGTACTCTTTCTATAATCGATAACTAAACGCGAGTTTAAACATGAGTTTTATTACAAGAATATGAAAGTTTAGAGTGATACTATTTGTTTACATCTTGATATTCAACCATTTTTTTCATTTTTCACAGTTACATCCTAGGGAATCCACAATTATTTCACATTATCCAAAGAAAGATAACATTTGAATTCTCAACATCTTGAAACATTGTGATATTTTATTATTTTCATTGGATTCATTATTCAATTTCAAGGGAACATATTATCTCCATCTAAGGTGGAACTTGTCAATATTTATTGGTGTCATCATAATTCTAGAAAATTTCCATTTGGTACAAGGTATGCACCTTTGACCAATATGTAAATGTTATTAATAGAAATTGTTTCTGTAAATACCCTCACTTATACTTAAAAAATGGAATTTCGGCACTCCTCTTTAGATTTCGAGTTTCGTTTTGGCTTCGAGACTTAGGCTTTTGGTTTTGGCTTCCTCTTTAGCCTTTTTTCACTTTAGCTCCCCTTTTTGGCCACCATTTGACATAATTTTACACAATTATAAAAAGGTGTAGTAGGTGACAACACACACCACAAATTCCTTGTTGGGGTCAGCCAATTTTAAAATTCTAGTTGGATACAAAGTTGTTTAAGCTTGTCAAAACTATCTTAACACTTTTGACTCCACTGAAATTCGATCCCCTTATTTTGTAGACTAGTGATTGGGTATGCAAGCTTAAAAAATACTTATATAAAAGTCATATAGTAGCATGTGATGCCCATAAAATGTTTGACTTCTTCCACATTATTGGGTGTTGGCCATTCCATCATTGCTTTTATCTTCTTAAGATCTACAACAATTCCTTCTTCTGATATTACATGTCCTAGATAGTGAATTTGTTGTTGGTAAAATGAACACTTTGCTAAATTTAGCATATAGCTCATTTTCTCTGAGAGTTTGAAGGATCACCTTCATATGTTGGTCATGCTCTTCCTCACTCTTTGAATATACCATAATATCGTTTACAAAGAAAATTACAAACTTATCTAGAAATAGCCTTAGTAATTTCTTAATGAGACACATGAATGTAACACTATAAATTAGTCAACTCCAATGGAAGAACTATAAAATCATATAGTCCATAATGTGTGTGAAACATTATCTTGTGTATGTTCTCATCATGTTGGGAAGCAAATGGGTGTTTAAGAAGAATATGAATGTAGAAGGAAAGGTGGAGAAATACAAAGCTTGGTTGGTAGAAAAAGTTTATTCCTAGGTGTCAGGAATTGATTTTGGTAATATTTTTTCTCCTGTTACAAAGGTAGATTCTATTAGATTAATTTTATCCGTTGTTGTTGCATTTGATTTTGAGGTAGAATAGATGAATGTGAAGATAGCATTTCTTTGTGGGGATCAAGAAAAAGATATCTGCATGAAGCAACCTTAAGGATTTGCAGTGAAGGGAAAGAAATAACTAATACACAGGTTAAAAAAGTCTTTGTATGGGTAAAAACAGTCACCAAGGATGTGGTATCAGAAATTTGATACATATATACGGGGACTTGGATTCACAAGAAGAAAAGTGAATCACTGTGTGCATTTTAAATCAATTGATGACCATGTTATTTATCTCGTCTTATATGTGGATGATATGTTGTTGGTTGGAAATGAAAAATAAATTTTCCATAATTTGAAGACCCAATTTTCCTCCAAATTCGACATAAAGGATCTTGGTAGTGCAAACTATATCTTGGGCATGGAAATTAAATGATACCAGGAAAAGAGGAAGCTCTGGTTAAACTAGACGAAATATGTCGAGACAATAATGCAAAGATTTAATATGTAGGATAGTACACTAGTTAAGTTTTTGATTCCTGTAGGTGTACAATTATTTGTTGAACAATGTCCTAAGATGAAAGAAGAGGAGGAGGACATGCCTCATGCTACATCCGCAATTGCAGTCGGTAGCCTGATGTATGCAATGGTATGTACCAAAACAATCATTGCACGTGTAGTGGGAGTATTGAACAAGTTTATGTCAAAACTAAGGAAGTAGAAATGGACAACAGTGACGCAGGTTTTCAAGTATTTGTGTGGCACTATTGATTATGGTTTGTGCTACTAAGGAAGACCAATATTGGACACAGGTTTGGAATTATGTGGCTTTGTTGATGCAGACTGCACTAGAGATCTAGATTGGAGAAGATCTACAAGTGGGTAGGTGTTTAGGCTATTTGTAGGTCCAGTCAGTTGGATAAGAAAGAGACTATATGTAGTGTCATTTTCAACTATAGAGGCACAATACATGGCATCCACTCATGCAAGAAAGGAAGTATTTTTGTTTCAGATATTGTGTTCAAGTATGGGGTTAGTACAACGAGCTATAAGGATACACTGTGATAGCCAAAGTGGATCTTTCTTGGAAAAGAACCCTTCTTATCATTCAAAGACAAAGCACATTTATGTTCAGTATCACTTTGTGAGGGATATGGTTGAGGACAAAAAGGTGTTACTAGTAAAGGTGGACACTTTGTATAATGTTGCAGATGCATTGATGAAGTATGTGAGCATTGAGAAGTTTTCTTGGTGTATAGAAATAATGGGCATTACAGCGCTGGACCAATGACTAAGCTCTCTTGTGACCCCCTGTTTGGAAAAGAAAACAACAAGTGGGAGAATATTGAGTGTGTGGTATATTCTTTCCACAACTAGTCACATGTGCATGGGGGCACAACCCCCCTGCACGAGGTCCAAGGTAGCGCCCTAGAAAAAAAAAAATAGACCATAAATTAGGTGGTTGAACCTACTTATAGTTTTGTGCATGGGTTTTGCACATGGTTTTGGGCATGATGGTTTTCTATCCATGGTATTTTATAGATTTGATCCAGGAAACTACGGTTATGTTCTAATCCAGGGTTAATAGATTGGGGCTTATGAATTCTTCATTATGTATACATATGTATTGTAATATTGAAAGGAACATAATGAGAAATCAATCTGGTAGTCCCAGTTTTGGGATCGAGGGGAAAATATCTATGTATTTGTTTTATATTCTCATCATTGTTTATTTTGTAATTTTTTACAATTTGTCTCTAGGTAATCTTTGTACAGGGTTAACATGCACATCCATAATCCTGATTTGATGATACCTTGATATTAGATCAATTTTAGAGAATAAATAAGCTCCTCTAACTTGATCAAATAAATCATCTACTCTTGGCAGGGACTTCTTATTTGTTATGTTCATATTATTCGGTTTTCTATAGTCTATGCATAGTCTGAATGTTCCATCGGCATTTTTCATAAATAACATTGGTGTTCCCAAAGGAGATACAATTGGATTACATAGTTTTTTTCCAATAATTCCTATAATGGAATACTCAACTCGATTAGTTCAAGAACACGTATTCTGTATGAGGCCTTGGAAACTGGAACAACACTATGTATAATATCAATGGTAAATTCAATATCCCTCCTTAGAGGAAGTCTTGTTATTTTTTCGAAATACATCCTTGAACTATTCTAATACAAGATATTCTTCTAATGATGGTTGTTGTTTATTTTCAGAAAATTCTTGTACTTGGAATATAAATAGACGACACCCTTTTCTAGAATATTTATTCATCTGTATAACAAAAAATTGTCTAACAATTCTTTTTCTTGAAATCCCTTGAAGCATACGAGATTTTCCTTCATCATTAACATAGGTAAAAGACTTTTTGAGGCAGTTTAATATCACTTTATGTGCTCCTAACCAATCCATTACTACGAGGATATAATAATATCCCAATGGTAAGATGTTCATATTAAGGGTAGTTTGCATTTCATTCAGATTTATTGTGCAGTTTTTACTCATTTCAGTCACTATTCTCTTAGTTCTTGTGGCCAACTATACTAACCAAGGCTTATATTGTTTTTCTTTTCCAAGTTTACACTTTTAAACTAAAATAAGGGAAACATAACTTAATGTAGATCTTCAATCTATCAGTAAAAAAACAATTTTATTAGAGATTTTATCTTGAACTTCCACTGTGGTTGAATAATGATCTGCTTGCCTCCCATCCAATGCAGTGCTAATTTCACGTATGTTACATGCAACATCATTTACAAAGGATGCTTCCTAAAAATTATTTAAAATTATCTTCTTCTTTAATGGATTTTGTGGAAAATCTATCCATGGGTAGTTTTCACCACAACCACAACATTTTATAGGTGGTTTTACTGACTCACTAAATTTTTTGTTTCCTATAACATATCCTCCTTTATGTCCAAAACTTTTTTACTAACTAAAATTTCTATTGTAGTTCCATTCTTGGGATTTTTAAAACCCTTTCTTTTGTTGTCAAAGTGGTAAGGCTTCTTTGATATCCATCCTTTAAAATTTTCTCCTTTTGGCTTCCTCTAATTGAAACATAGTTTAGCGTTCCTAATGGTTTCATCCATAGTTTTAGGTTGTTCAAACTCCATGTTTTCCCTATATGATAAAGGTAGGTTACTAGAAAAAAAATTGGGTTTTTTCCTCCTCCTTCTTCTCATCCATAGTAAGTTGTCCCAACTTTAGCTCATGAAACTCCCTAGCCTTTTCATCAAAATATATCTCAGTGATATATTTCCTTTCAAATTCTTTCTTAAACAATTTCCAAGTTACATTCTTGCTTCTGATTCTTTTGACAAACTTATTTTCTTCCTATCATTAGGTTTCCTTACTTGTCAACTAGTTAGTTACCATTCTTTCCATGAGATTACTTGGATAATTGAATACTTCGAAGTATTTAGACACATTGAGGAGCCATGCTTCTACTCCTTCCTCAAATTGACCATCAAAATTGGGAGGTGTGATTTTCTTAAATTCTCCCTATAATTGAGAGGATGATCTTATTTTCCTTGGTAAAGAGGTGTTTCTAGTGGATTTCTATTTTTCTTGACCACTAGACTGATTTGTTTAGTTTTCACTATAAGTTATTGAATTGGTTATGCTTAGCGTGCTAGTAGATTTACTCCTAGCTATTTTCGTGTGAGTATTTTAATCAAATTTCTTATTCTATAATATCCTTAACAAATACCCATTTATCTCCTCTTGCTCCTCTCTATCCTTGGCCAACATTTCCTAATTTTCCTTTATATCATCTAGATTTATTTTGAAAATCCATATTAGTTGCAATAGTTCATAGTTTTTCCTTTCTACATCATTGGTTCCACCATCAACCATTTTTAATTTGGTGTCATTCTTTTCATCACCCCTTCATGATCCTATAGAGGTTGTTCCATTAAATTATTCATCCATACTTCAATTTATTCAGTTCTTTTTATGTAATTTTTTCATGATAGGTATAATTAATTTAATTTCAGGATCCATAAGAGGCCAAATGTTGTAACAACAACTCTGATACCATTTGTAAAGACCCTAACTTATACCTCATAGATATATATATATATATATATATATATATATATAATGCTCCATCTTCAATTATATAGTTAATCCATTTATTTGTTGTAACCATTATTGTAACTCCACATTTATATTCTCTCTAATGGTTAATGCTTTATAGAAATGTTAATTAGGAACACCATTAGGTATCTCTTCTCATTATTATTATGGTAATCCTTATGGTTTATTGATCCGAATTGGATCATTATATTATTTTTCATCCATCTTGATGCAGTTGGAGTGAAAAAATTGGAGGAATCCCCTCACGGGAAAATTATTACCGGTGAGACCCAGTTTGGCGAAATGGGGCTTGAAACTTTTTGAGAGCATTTTGAGGCATGAAATGACATTTGTAGGGGTAAAAAGTTTTCGCTTCAATGTGGCATAATTTGATTCTTTTCTACACACATATATATTTCCAACGGTATAACAAGTGCATCAATCAAAGTCAATATGAAAAAGTAATGCCTCGAAAGTTGACACTCTTGTTTTGACACCTATAGTTCAAGAGGATACCATGTTAAGCCCCATTATTCATGGGAAAGGGGCTAGCCACATGATTATGATATAAAAGACTGTAGAAGAGTCTATATTGTAACTCTAGTGAAGAGTTGATGTAGTCAAAATTAACCACAAATGATAGTGAGGAGAGATAGAAGGTAGAGAACACAAAGAGGATCTATGCATTGTAACATCCCAAGAGTGATTTAGGTGGATATTAGTGGTCACCTACCTATTCCACTTGCACCTCCACCATTGTTTCTTTCATTTTTTCAGTTTCCTCAGTTGTAGCACAATTTACTATTTTTGGTAGTTTTTTGGGTCCTAAACTTCCAGAGCTGTTTTGAGGCCCTAAATGACATTTTTTGGGAAACCCACCGGTGGAAAATATAACACTTTAACTTCATATTCACTGTCAGTAATTGTAATCCTCAGATATATCTTTCTAGTGAGGTACCATGTGCATCAAACGGAGATCGTATGCCAAAGATATGACCCCAGGAAGTTGATGTACCAACTTACCCCAACGGGGCCCACAGTTTGGCGTTTCAACTCCTAGGGTTAGGTTTTTCCATTCTTTCTCAATAATAAATAGGCCTTCAAGCCTCATTGTAACACATTGTAGAGGGATGTAGCCACCACATGTGTTCTCAGAGTTAAGCTGCAATTGCCCGAGCTAGCCTTATTTTCATTCTGTTTGTAAGCATATTTCAGTATTTGATATTAACGAAATGAAGTGTTATTTATGTTGCATCTCTGTATTTATGGTTATATATGTAATTTTTTTCCTTCTTGTTTAGATTCAGATCAACGAGCCATAGGCATTACTACTTTTTACCTACAACCATATTTCCAGATAGAGAAAGAGAGTGGAGCAGCCTCACCTTCCAACTGGGTTTTCTCCCGAAAGGTTTCCCAGAGAGTATATATTGTGTCTTCTGTGTGTGTGCTTATTTTTTCATTCTCTAATTTTCTGAATAATTTCCATTCGCATGCATGCACTAATTACTATTAAATCCACAAATCCTAAAGTTTAATAAACTATAATAGTGTAGAATTTCCAGAGTTTTAATATAATATTATTAGATATGTTGTGATGAACTCTCCAATTGAATATCTAGGACATTTTATGGATCTTTTAATGTTAGAAAATATTTATTTTGGTATTTTGTGGAGATTTCATGGATCTAGATCGGCGTGGCCAAAAATTGTAAAACCTAATCATGGCCGATGAATTTGTAAATGAAGCTCGTGATCTCGCAGAGGTGACATTTTTTCGGCCCAAATAACAAGTGGTGGATATAAACGCAATGTAAAATTCCTCATGGTGGCCCTAAGAAATAATTTTGGGATATTTGGAGAAGATGGGGGTTCGAATGTAGAAGACAAATCATAAGGGGGATCGGGAGGTCAGGAAGACACAAAGAACCAACCAAAGAAAGAACCTGAAAAATATCAACCTAGTTTGAGTGTTGTGAACCAATCCCTACTTAAAATGGAAGAAAAAGTTGATATCAAGTCATACGACAACAATATTGATGCTCTAAATTTGAACCACTACTTGTAGCAACTGGAAGTTTATTTTAGCATCCATCAGATTGAGGAAGGAAAGAAAATCTCATTCGCACGACTGAAATTGGAGGGTCATGCACTGACTTGGTGGGAGAGCCACATGGAAAACCTAAGGTTGGAGGGAGAACCTCCAATGACTAAGTGGGAAAAATTCAAAGGTCTCATTAAGTCATAGTTTTATCCCATTGGGTATGTGAAGGACTAGTGGATCTGATGGCATTACTTTTGGAAAAAGCTAATCCAAAGCATGCAATAATACACCATGAAATTCAGAAATATGGTTATAATGTTGGGTATCTCTCCAAAGAAACAAGATGTACTCCTCAATTATTTGGGGGGTCTACACCTCCATCTACATGAGAAAGTGTTTTTTTTTTTAATCCCAACTTAGTGGATGAGGCTTATGTACAGGTACAATACCTGGAGAAAATAGGCCTGAAAAGACTGCAATCAAGTGGATTGAAGGAGAAGGAGAAACATGAAGCTTCTAAGGAGGGGAAGAAGAAGTAAAAATGGGTAAAATATAAAAATATAGTAGCCACAACACACTAGTGCAAATATCCTAGCAACCACTGCAACTTCTACAACATTGATGGCCATACAAAGGAGAAGTGTTGGAAATTGCATCCAAAGCTAAACCTGGAGAACAAGAAGAAAGATAATAAAAAGAATAATCTCATGGCCACATATTCAAGTAAGCAAGTTGAAAGTACCTCAGACATGGATTAGATGATCATTTTTACATTACTGCAGAAGGAGGCCAACAATAAGAAGAGAAAGAAATGACCAAAATCTTCCATATAAAGATATAGGTTAAGAAGACAAAGATTGATGTTTTGTTTGACTAAGGATGATATGTGAATCTCATTGGAGCAGATCTAGTCAAGAAGTTGGGGCTGGAAGTTCATGATCATCCAAAACCATATCCATTGAAATGGGTAAATAAGGACGAAGAGTTGAAGGTAACAAAACAATGTATAATTAGATTTGTTATTAGTGTTGATTTTATTGATGAGGTAGACCTAGATGTGGTTCCCCTTGATGTACTATGTGGAGTCATGTTTGGGAGTCCATACATGTATATCTGTCATGAAATATTCATGAGGATAGCTAACCTATATTGGTTCATCAAGGATGGAAAATATTTCATCATCAACACACATAAAGGCAAGTCTAAAATTTCATTGATAAGTGCCAACCAAGCTATGAAATTGATCAGTTCCAATAAGAAGTATGTTTTATTATTTTTAAGAGAAGCTTAGTGTCAAGAGGAGTCAATAAGAGGAAAGGCATCCCTAGAAGGGTGTAACAAGAAACATAAATAAGAATTGAAGGAGTTTTTACAGGCATACAAGGATGTGATCCTAGAGCCCAAAATGTTACCACCTAATAGATAAGTGGAGCATAAGATCCATCTATTACTAGACTCTCCATTGCCAAATATTGGGTTGTATAGGCAGTTTTTTATAGAATCAAGTGAGGTGAAGAAATAGTTGTAGCAGTTTTTCGAACAAGGTTTCATTCGACTAAGTGCATCACCATGTGGGTCACCCATAGTCATTGTGGTGAAGAAGGATGGGACTTGGCATATGTGTATATAAACTAGAGTGTTGAATAAAATCACACACAACAACAGATAGCCCCTACTAAGGATAGACGATTTTCTAGGTCAGTTGTAGCAAACAAAGTACTTCACCAGGTTTGAATAAAAGAAGAATGTACATGGAAGACCACCTTCAAAACTAGGAAAGGTTTGTATGAGTGGTTAGTTATACCATTTGTCCTATGTAATGCACTAGATACATTTATGACATTAATGAATGATATGTTGCGACCTTTTATATATTCAATTTTTATTGTCTATTTGGATGATATACTCATATATAATGCTACCTGTGAGGAGCATATTTCATATTTGATGCAGGTGCTACAAACACTGAAGAAGCACCAATTGTTATCAAATCTCAAGAAGTGTGATTTTGTGCAGCAGTCCTTGATGTATTTGGGGTATGCGATGAGTGGAGGAGAACTGAAGATAGATCCTTCCAATATTGAGGCCATCATGAAATGGTCGGTACCTACTAATGTTTCTGAGATCAAGAGTTTCATTGGTGCAACATAGTACCTGAGGAAAGTCATAGCCTCATTTTCAATGGTAGCAGCACCACTCCATGCCATAATAGAAATGTGGAAATATTTTCTAGTGGGGAAAAGGTTACCAAAAGGATTTCGAGGAGATAAAGTAGAATATTAGTCAAGCACCAATTTTGGCATTACCAAACTTGCAGCGACCATTTAAAGTGGAGACAAATGCGAGTGGGTATGTTATTAGAGTTGTCTTAATGTAGGGAGGAAGGCCTGTATGCTACCATTCTAAAGTATTTCATGGGGAAGTTCTTAACTACCCTACCTATGACAAGGAGCTTTATGCCATGGTGCAAGTTGTGAAGAAGTGGAAGCATTATATGATGGGAAAGGAGATAGTAATCCACAAATATCATGGGTTGTTACCATACTTGAAGGACCAAAGTAAGCTAATACATACAAGGAATTACAAGTGGATGGGGTTTCTACAATTATTTCATTCGATGATCAAGTATAAGAAGGGAAACACAAACAAGTTGGACAACATATTGTTAAGGCCACCCACATCGACAATGACATCTTTGGGGACTCTTATATACATGGAACCATTCACCCATGATGCATATAGAGAGGAATATTAAAAGGATGAGGACTTGAAGGAGGTGTATCAACAGTTGCAGAGTCAGAGTTATGTGCACGATGGTGACATAAAAGTTGACTACCATCTCTAGGATGGGTTACTCTACAGGGTGGATAAGCTATGTGTTCCTAAAGGTGAGCATCTTCAGTTGATTAGAAAGGATCACACCTCTAAGGTTGCAAGGCACTTTGTTGTGGGGATGCCCATGGATAACTTGCATAGGTATGTGTATTGGCCCAATATGCAAGAGAAGGTAGCTAGGTTCTTAAGAGGATGCATTCTTTGTTGTACCAGCAAGTCATGCAATAGGAAACATGGTCTATATCGTCCCTTACCTATACCTACTCATTCTTGGGAAGGCATTTCCATGGACTTTGTGGGAGATTTATCAACACCCAGGAAGGGACATGCCTACCTATTCATGGTAGTTAACAGGTTCAACAAGATATGTGTTTTGATTCCCTATAAAAGGACCATCAGTAGACAAGAAGCAACAAACTTTTTCTTTGGACAGTTCTAGATGCACTTTGGGATACCAAGGAGCATCATTTTAGATAGGGAAACAAGATTTCTCAGTGTATTCTGGACTACATTGTGGGAGAATATGGACACAAAGTTGAAGAGATCTACAACATTCCATCCAAAAGCAGATGGGAAGGAAAAATTAGTCAATAAGACTTTGGTGCAGCTTCCGAGGGGATACAACTAGAAGCATCTGAGGACCTGGGATGAAAATATGGTATATATACAACATTATTATAACATATAAATCCAAACTTCTACAGGAAATCCCCCATTTAAGACTTTTTTGGATATTTGCGACGTTCACCTTTCGATATTGCATTTCGGCAACAAGGAGGAGTGAGGGAATATCTTATAGGAGATGCTTTTAGGGCTAAAAATTTTATAGAGAAGATCATGAAAATCCATCCATATGTACATTAAACACTACATAAGTTGCATGATAAGTATAAGGCTAAATATGATCAACACATAATAGAGAAATGATTCAAGGTGGGAGATTGAGTATCGTTATAGTTGAATAATGAGAGGTTGCAGGGTCTTGGTAAGAAAATCAAGGCTCTAAGGTATGGCCCCTTTGAGCTACTGGAAAAGGTCATTATTAATTACTATAGACTCAATTTACCAATGTATGTTATGAAACCAGCTCACAAAAAGATAGAAAAGAAAGATTAATGCCTTAGAAATCAGCCTCTTCGAGGGGACCACCTCCTTTGCATTACACAAATGAACAAATCTTGGATGATACAAATGAAAAAACCTCCTTTCTATATATAGGAGTCTAAGGGGTCATAATATAATCAAATCTGACCTAACAATAATAATATAAGGGCACAACAATAACAATAGTGGAATTCTATGGGGCACAATAGTAACAATATGGGGACAATAGGGGCACAACAATAACAATAAGGGCTACAATGACAATCGTAATGGGGAATCACTAGTATTATAGGGACCTAACATGCCCCTCTCCTTGAAAAAATTGTTGTCCTCAACACTTGAGTAGTTCTGGATGCTTCTATATAAAATTCTCGTCCTCCCGTGTGGAATCTTCAGTGGGTAAGTTCTTCCACTTGGCAAGATACTCCGAAATTGATCGATTTCGCAGTTGTTGAGTTCTTTTTTCTGTGACTGCTTCATGTTCCAGTATGATTTTTCCTTCCTTGTCAAGTTCTAGCAATATTGTTTTAACTAGGAGCATGCCACCAACAACCTTCTTTAAGCGTGAAACATGGAAAACTAGGTGCACTCACGAAGCTACAGGAAGCTCCAATTTATATGTCGTGGTACCAATCTTTTGCAACACCTTGTACGAACCATAATGCTTTGGTGATAATTTATTATCCTTCTTAGCTTGCTTGAGGGAAATTTTTTTATATGGTTGTAGCCATAGAAATACCCATTCACCTATATAAAAACTTCTTTCACTGCGATGTTGATCTCCCCGTTGTTTCATTCTATTTTGTGCCAAAGTTAGGTTATCCTTTAAGATTTGGAGAACTTATTGTTGATGCTTGATGTGATCTTCCACTACTTGAACCTTATAATTTTCTCTTAAATATGATGTTATGGACGATGGGTGATATCCATAAAGTGCAATAAACGAGGTCATTTTTGTTGTAGTATGGAAGGAAGTGTTATACCACCATTCAGCCAAAGGCAACCATTTGACCCATTGTGTCTATTTATCAGATACAAAGCAACAAAGGTATCCTTCCAAACATTTGTTTACTATCTCAGTTTTCCCATCAAATTGAGGATGATAAGATTAGCTATGAGCTAATTGAGTACCAAGACAAGAAAATAATTCTGTCTAAAATTTCCAATGAAAATGGGATCTCTCTCATTTACAATAATCTTTGGGTTTCCATGTAGCTTTTGAATTGTTTCCATAAATGTAGTAGAAACTATATTGGATTTAAATGGATGAGATAATGCACAAAAGTGCGCATACATGGTAAGTCTGTCAACTACCACCATGATGACACTCTTTCCTTCGGACTTGGGTAAACCTGTGATAAAATCTATTGAAACCTCCTCCCGATGTTGACTTGGAATGGATAAAGGTTGTAATAGACCTGGGGTATTATTTGTTTCAGCTTTATTTTGTTGGAAAACCAAACATTCTGCCACAAACTTCTGAATATTAGATATAAGGCCATCCCAAAAAAATTCCTTCTTAACCCTATGGTAAGTTCTTAAGAATTCCGAGTGCCCTCCTAGGGGAGAGGCGTGCAATTCCATAAGAATATTTTGTTTGAGTTGGGAATTCTAACATAGGTATAAGTGATATTTGTACCATAATGAATCATTTTTGCAGCTAAATGTATCAGATGTACTCAGACTGTGTTGTATCTTTTGAATGAGTGCCCACACTTCTTCGTCATTCTTCCATTCACCCCTTGATTCATTTATCCAATCTAGTTGGATAATAGAAATGGAACATAGAAATTCTTCCACATCCTCATCCTTTCTTGAGAGTGCATCTGCCACAACATTTTGCTTCCCTTTTTTGTATATGATTTCAAAGTCATAACCCAACATCTTTGTGACCCATTTTTGTTGCTCTTATGAAGATAATCTTTGTTCTAAAAAGTATTTAAGACTATCATGGTCGGTTTTTACCTTGAAGTGTCTTCCCATTAGGTAGGGTCATCATTTCTTAAGTGCATGTAGCATTGCCAACATTTGCTTCTCATAAATAACTTTGTGTAAATACTTTCCTTTCATTAGATGACTTTCAAAAGCAATGGGTCCTTCTTCTTGCGTTAAACAACACCAATTCCATTTCTTGAGGCATCACATTCCACAACAAAGGTTTTTGTGAAGTCCGACAATACTAAGACCAGTGCTTGTCACATTTCCTCTTTAAGATGTTCAACCACCTTCGTTGCTTCTGGAGTCCATAAAATTGCATCTTTCTTCAATAATTTTGTTAGAGGTGCTGCTATTCTCCCATAATTCTTAAAAGACTTGCGATAAGACCCTGTCAACTCGAGAAATCCTCGCAGATGCTTTATGGATGTGGGGATTTTCCATTCCTTAATGAATTTAATTTTTCTAGGGTCTACCTTAACACCTTCATGAGATACAATATGACCCAGATATTCCACCCCTTGTACTCCAAAGAAACATTTGGAGATTTTTTCATATAATTGTTTCTCCTCCAATAGTTTGAGCACCTTGTCAACATGTTAAACATGATTCTTCCAAGACTTGTTATAGATTAGTATATCGTCAAAAAATAATAACAAAAAATTTCTAAGGGTTTGAAAGTGGAATTAATCAAACCGTGAAATGTAGAAGGTGCATTGGTAAGGCCAAAAGGCAAGAAAAAAAATTCATAATGACACTCATGAGTTATAAATGTTGTTTTCGGAATTTCTTCAGTCTTCATTCTAATTTGATGATATCCTAAACGAATATCCAACTTGGTGAAGTAAATTGATACATGCAATTCATCCAATAGTTCATCAATTACAGGAATGAGAAATTTATCTTTAATAGTGAGCTTGTTGAGCTCCCTATAATCTGGACACATGTGCCATGATCCATCCTTCTTGTGCACCAATACTACTGGAGTAGAGAAAGAACTTTAACTAGGTTGAATTATACGAGCCTCTACAATTTCTGCAACCATACACTCTTTTGGGCATAGGGATATCTCTAAGGCATGATGTTTAGAGGAGCACTTCCTGGAATCAAATGAATAGCATGATCATGATCATGAATAGGTGTTAGACCTCTGAGAGTATCAGATACCTTGGAATGATTGTCCAAGGCTTTTTGGAGATATGGAGAAATAGATGATTTCGATGTGGGAACCGCTAGCAAACATAATTGTGCAATTAGGCCTCGTTGTTCTATCTTTAGAAGCATTTTCATTCAGTTAGAGATGATTATCTTTCATGATTTCCCTACGATACCTCTTAATTCAACTTCCTTTCCTTCTAGAGAAAATTTCATGAAAAGTTCTTGAAAATTAAAAGCTATTGTAACCAATGATTGTAGCCATTGGACTCCTAGTGCAACATCAACACCACCCATTGGAATGGAAAGAATTAGGCTATTCAGTACATATTCTCCCATGGATAGCTTGATATTATGGCACTTTCTAGATAAATTTATGGTTCCTCCACTTGGAACCATCACTTGACACTCTGGTGCTGGATATAGGAAGCAATTCAATTCCTTAGCTATCTTAAAATGAATAAAATTATGGGTATTGCCCAAATCAATCAACACTATTACCTTTTTCTTCTTGATATGTCCTTTTATTTTGATAGTTTGAGGAGTGGTAATTCCGTCCAATGTATTACAAGATATGGTTGGATTTGTTTATTATTTCTCTAAGGTTTTTTCATGTTGTATATCCTCTTCTTTTGATGTTTCTTGTTCCTTTTCTTCCTCCTCTTCACAATATATGTAAAATAATTTCTTCTTAGCACAATTATGACATTTAGTGTATTTTCTATCACAACTGTAACAAATCCCTTTTTCTCTTTTTTCTTCCAATTTTTTGGCTACCAACCTTGTAGATTGTGGAAGGCTAGGGGAAAAAACAATTCCATCCTTATCCTTGTGAGTGGTAGGCTTCCTTGTTTCCATAATTTTTCTTTCCATTTTTCTTGCCAACCTAAATGCCTTCTCCAATGAGTCAGGTTCCCAAAGGCGACCCTCATGTTGGATGTTATCCTTTAAAGTATCTATGAACACATCAATCCTATGCTCCTATGGAATATATTTTACCATTATATTCAATTTTGGAAGTCCTCAATGTGCTCCATCATTGAACCCTTTTGTTTGAGGTTTATCATTTGGCTAAAAAATTGTTTCTTTTTGTTTCCTCATAATGTGCTATCATTTCTTCCATAACAATTTCCCAAGTGAAAATTTGTTTATGAGAGCAAAGCCATCAATACCATAAAAACTGATTTGGTTCCAAATATAAAGTTGCAATGCATACCTTTTGTGTGTTTTTCACATTATGGAGATCAAAATATTGCTCCATTTCTAGTATCCATGTTACGGGATCTTTGCCATCAAACTTCCTCATATCGATCTTTGGAACATGGGGGTTCTTCAATCCTATGTTAGAGTCTATGAAATCATTATTAACATTTATTTGTTCTCATCATGAGTTTCCTTTATTACCCTTTCACCATTAGTAAGCATTTCTTGTAGCAACTTAGTCAAATCTATCTTCCAATCTTCCATGTCGCCTTTCAATTTTTCTTCTATACCATCCATCTTAGCATCCATGCCATGCATATTAGCTTCCATGCCATCCATCTTAGCTTCCACGCCATCCATCTTAACTTCCACGCCATCCATCCTAACTTGCACACCATTCATATTAGCTTCCACACCATTCATCTTAGCTTCCACGCCTTTCTTTAAACCATCAATCTTAGCTTTTGTTACCTTTTGTGAGAGTGAAATTTGTTGCACTTGGTATCATAATTTTGATATATCATGTTTCATTTTTCCTCTTCTTCATGAGTCATGCTAGAGCTTTCAGGTTGCTTATTTGGTGTTTCCATTTTCTTTCTTCAGGGCATCAATTAATGATAATTATGCTTCACTATTCCCTTTGAACTTCAAACTATTTTTTCAACCCAAACTTATGCAAAATTTTAAAAAGACTACACACCTTTTTTTGCTTTGTAGATGCTCAATATTGAATCTGTTGTATCTCTGTAATTGCGGATCTCGAAGGTCTGAAATTACTTCCTATGGTATCCCTCTAAGTCCTATTTCCAATGCCACTAGTCTGATCAAAATTGGATTCTCTAAGAAAAAGTTATGCCGAATCTCCCAAGATGACCTAATTATATAATTTTTCAGTAGAGCAAACTTGTACAATGTTCCATGTGTCACTGTTTCAACCTTCAGATTTGAAAAAGATACACAAAAAACTAAAGTATGTCCTCTTTCTGCAACTTCTTACAAACTTTTAATCTGATTCTCAAAGGGAAAGTTATGAATACTTTCCTCAGATCATATCTCTGAAAATATAATGAGACAAGATCTAAAATTCAAACCCAAGATTCATAATGATTTCGACTCAAATTTGGTTTTTTTAAGCTTCTGAAATGTCGCAGAAAAAAAATGTTATAGCGAAAACTCCACGATTACCTATTTGGAGCAGAAAAACCCTAAAATCCAAATCTCACATACCAAATGTTATGAAACCAACTCACAAAAATATAGAAAAGAAAGATCGTCGCCTTAGAAATCAGCCTCTTCGAGGGGGAAACCTCCTTTACATTACACAAATGAACAATTATTGGATGATAAAAATGACAAAACATCCTTTCTATATATAGGAGTCTAAGGGGTCACAATAATATAAGGACACAACAATAACAATAGTGGGCTTCTATGAAACACAATAATAACAATATTGGGACAATAGGGGCACAATAATAAAAATAAGGGCTACAATGACAATAGTAATGGGGGAATCACTAGTATTATAGGGGCCTAACACTGCATATGAAAATTTACTTAGTTGTGAATGTAGAGAATTTGAAACTCTATGAGCCTTCCATGCTAGATTAAGAAGAGGAAGAAGTCCTACCTTCTTTGGAGGATTTGGCACCAAATTCTTAGGTAGAGTTGACAGAAGATACAGTTTTGTAGAAGAGGTCCAGAACTACAATACAAGGGCAACATGACCTTTGGAATACTGTGTTGAAGGGACAACTTTGAGGAAAAGCTAAATGTTATACCAGAGAGAAGGTGGAGGAAAAAATTCCTCACCTCATTCTGTAAACTCTTTTGGGGACCAAAATCCTCCCAAAATAGGGAGGTGTGATCCAAATTGTATCATTATATTGTTTTTAATCCATATCAATGCATTTTGAGTGGAAAAAGTGGAAGAATCAACTTACAAGACCATTTTTACCTACGGGACACAATTTGGTGAAACGAGGTCTTAAACCTTCTGGGAGCAATTTGCGGCACCAAAAAACGTTTTTTGGTGGTAAGAATCTTCTTATTTAGTGTGCCACCCTCTCATGTTATTATACACATAAATATATTTCCAACGGCGCAAGAAGCGTGTCAATCAGAGTTTGTATGCCAAATTTATGCCACTTAGACGTTGACCTTCTTGTTTTCACACCCATAATTTGGGAGGATGTCCAGTCAGCCCCTATTATTCATGTAAAATGGGTTAGCCACATGATTATGATGTAAAGGACTCTAGAAGAGTCTATATAGTAACTCTAGTTAAGAGTTATTGTAGTCAAAATTAACAACTAGTAGGTTATCGAGTTATGTTCTAACCGGGCCACTACAAGGAAGATGCATTTCCTTCTTCCAAGAGAATTTTGCTCGATAGCTGAGAAAAGATAGACAAGAGAGATAGGAGGTAGAGCACTCAAAGAGGATGTGTGAACTATAGCATCCCATGAGCCACGAGAATTACTTCTTTGTACCTGCAGCCATATTTCCATACAGAAAAAGAGAGTGAAGCGACCTCACCTTCCAACTGGGTTTTCTCTCAAAACGGTTTCCCATAGATCATATATTGTGTCTTGTGTGTGTGTGTGTGACTATTTTTTCGTTCTCTACTTTTATGCATAATTTCCATTCACATGCATGCACTAATTACAGTGAAATCCACGGATCTTAAAGTTTAATAAACTGTAATAACATAGAATTTTCAGAGTTTGAATATAATGTTATTAGATATGTTGTGACGAACTGTCTAGTGGAATATCCACGTTAGTTTATGCATCATTTATATTGTAAGTATTTTATTTGTAACTATTTCAAAACCATTTGTTTATGTATTTCTAGTTCCACCACCAACCATTCCTAATTTGATGTAATGTTCCACATCATCCCTTGGTGATCCTATAGAGGGTTGTCCATTAAATTCCTTAGTCATACTTCAATTTCTTTAGTTATTTTTATGTAACCTCTTCATGACATACATCACTATTTTAGTTTTAGGACCCATAAGTGGCCTAAGGTTGTAACAACAACTTTGATAACACTTATAAAGACCCTCACTTATAACTAAAAAAAAAATTCCCCATCTTAGATTTCTGTAGTTAATCCATCAATTATTTGTTGTAACCATTATTGTAACTCCACATTTATATGCTCTCTAATGGTTAATGGTTTATACATATGGTAATTAGGAACACCATAAGATATTTCTTCTCATTATTCTTATTGTAACCCTTTTGGTTTATATGGTAACTATTTTATTTGTAATTATTTCAAAATCATTACTAAGGATTTTATCCTTTCACATCTTACCAATTGTCTCCTTTACCAAAGATTACTCACATAGGTTTGTTAGTGTTTCCAGGAAAACTAGTGTCCATTCGGACTGCTGGTCCCACTAAGATGGGTAGCTATCTTAGAAACAAACAATCAAAGAAATTCAAGATTTCCTTTAAGTGTACTAGATAAGAGGGAAGAAAAGAGGACCAACCTAGATCTTCTGCTTGGATCCTTGTTTGATTTCTCTTTCCCTTGATAGAATTTGCCACTCCTCTCCTACTTGTCTCACTTTAAAGAGTACCTATAGAGTCAAAGTAACTGAAAACCATCAGATCATCTCTATCTAAAGCATCGTAAACAATGCAGAATCAGAAACACATTGACCATACAATTGCATTCAGAAACAATAAGATTCACAAACACACGATTATATGGAGGAAAACTCAAAGAACTTTGTTAATAGTAGAAGAGAGGATTACAACCCAGCTATCTGATCCAGCATCATCCTCCCAACATAAAAGCCCTCTTCACCTCATGAAAAGCAAGATCACCCAACAATACAATGTCTCTTCTCACTGATAAACCAATAGCACTTCCTTGCAAATTACAAAATTCCAGCCTCTAGATCTCTCAGATGAGGGATCCATTTATAGATGTCTTTGAAGGGTGTGAGTCAACTCTGGGTTTTTTATTAGTGTCATTCCACTGATAGTTCTTGGTTCCACTTGGATATTTCATTGATCTGTTACTCATCCATGGGCGAATTCAGAGAGGCAAGTGTCATATGAGAAGTTTCTGGAAGATTCCATGATCATCCACTTAGCAAAATATCTCTGCCATTTGTCTATTCTCGCTCATCATGCCCCACAGAAGGCTCTTTCAGTATGCATCGCACCTGGATAGTGTGGCAGCCAGTATGCATCGCACCTTAACCATGAAGCAGTCAGTATGGTCCAGTTTTGGCTAATTCTGAGTGGTTTTTCAGGTGGAACGTCTGGGAAATGATGTAATCAGTTGACCATGATCCTTTAGGGTATGAAACAACACTTTTAGGGGTTAAAGAGCCCTTGGTTTATGGACATATGATTTTGGGGTTGCAGTGCCAAAATATGTCTATAACAATTTCCCCCTAAAGCATGAGGTCGTAAATCTTTTGATGTCCGTGAAATGCTTTATCATGAGGATCCGAGGTATTTGAACTGGAAGGTGACCTGTATAAAATACAATACAATACATCATCATCATATTATTTTCATGATCTAGCTTAGGCATGCATTCCCATGCTCAGCTTTATAAATTCATTTTCATGTACATAAGACAGACAATCGTCCGCTATTGCAGATTGGTGATTCTTCGCATGAAGAGTCATCTTCCTAGCTTAGATGACTATTTGTGGAGCTTCTGCGTACAATTGATGTCTTTATTTTCCTAAATATATCGCAGCCCGGATGGATGAAACTAGATCTGGGGTCTTCAAAGTCATTCAGTCTTCGCCCGATGTACAAGTCGATCTATGTGAAAAGATGTTCTGAAGTCGAACATGGAAAGACATCACCTGATTACCAGCCAATAATGTAAGATGTTAATAGGCGCGAGAGGCATCACCGATAATGATAATGACCCTCAAGGTACTACAGTACAATTCACGTGGTGTGAATATATGATCTGATGTTGAACACGACGCAAAATCTTTCGGTCAAATGCAATTGATGTAAACTTGTCGCAGGAAGTGAGAAACTTGCCATTGAGGCATGCAAGCTTCAAAGTACTGAAAGGGTTGTTTCTAAGTCAACTTCTTGGATAATGAGCTGATGTCAACAAAAAGTGACTCATCTTAGGAGGGCCTTAACGTATCCCAGATCTACGACATGAAACGGAACAGAAAGATCTTCTGGAGGTGAAAACGATCTGGTGATATAAGGTTCAGGAATGGCGGTCATGAAAAAATGAATGGTGAAGGTATTGCAGTGGATGAGGCATTTGGTGGATGGTGAATTCTCTGAATGACTTCTCCTGAACATGTTGGCGACACTGAGATGGATTGGTAGCGTTAACCCCAAAAGATGGATGGTAGGGAGGACCAATGGTGATATGACTGGTGAAAGTGTCATGTTCAAGAATGACCTGCTACCAATAAAATTCTTCAAGTTTTCTTCCCTTTTTCCCCAGTCATTGCTGACCAGTACCTCTTTATTTTTGTCAAGCTTGAGGAGGATAACATATGCTTGTTCTATAATTTGCCCTTCGGGCAAACTTGTCGCTATGTTTTAATGAGCCTAGTGTTAGTGAGACTCATTCTTGTCTGGGTGGACAATTTTGTCTCTATTGTTTTAACGAGTTTAACAAAAAAGATAACTCGTTCCTTTTCATGTTTAGAGAGTTTGAAAAGGGATGAAAAGGAAACTCCAATATTCCTTTTTCGTAGCATAATCCCTTAAGTCCGAAAAAGTATAAAATAATACGAAAGGGATGATTTTTAGATTGCTTTAGCGAGCCGAAAAAGACAAGCACTCGATCTTTTTGTTTGATAATCCCTCAGGTCCAAAAAGATTAAAACATATAGGAGGGATGGCGCCTCTCCTTACTTTAATCAGCTGGAAAGGCCAATTTCTCGAAAATATTTTTATATTTAACGAGTCTAAAAAGAGTTTAAAAGAGACTCATTTTTTAGGAACAAGTGGTGTTTTCAGGTAGCAACTGGTTCCAAGTAAGTTTGGAACTTCTCAAAACATGGCAGTGTGAAGAGGGTGGCAATTAGAATCACTCGTTGCAGCTGTTCCTCAAAAGGGTAAACAATCAAGTGGAAGCGTATGATTAGCCAAAAGAATGGAGGTGACTGTAGGAATACAACCAAGGTTCAAAGGGGCTGATAGCAGGGCAATCACAAAGATTATTTACCAAGGATGGATTCATTTTTTAATGAGCTTGAACTAGGAGAAACTATGCTCGTAGGCGGGTTTATTTTTTAATGAGCTTGAACCTTGCGGAAACATTGATCATGCCAATCATTTTAAAGATTTCTCTCATTGGTAGGCTTATTTTTTAATGAGCTTGAGCTCTACTATAACATGTGCTCATCGCCTTTTTATGTAAGCCAGAAACGACCAAACTACAAAGCTAACTACACTAAAAAGCTAAAAAGCTAAAAAATGCTAAAAAGCTAAAAACTACTAAAAAGCTAAAAAATGAAATTGGTCCTTTTTCACTTGCATACAAAAGGTTTGCATGCCCCCAGGTATTTAAGAAAAGGAGAGTTTCTAGGTCACCCTATGGAAGTCCCTGCAGTTAGGCAGGATTGTTTCTGTCAGCAATAGACAAAAAACACTTCCTTGGCTTTGTCCATCGAAATAGACGAAGGTGAATGGTGTGAACCTCCAATCACGTAACTTATAAGTAAATGGTTGTTTCAGACTGATCACATAACCTACAAGGAAATTGTTTTTCAGTCCAATCATATAACCTTCAAGGAAATCTTTCTTTTCATCTGGGTTCGCCCGAAGCAGACCAGGGTGCATGCCCCCTAAACTTCGTTACATTCACCAAACTAGTCGCGATAATTAGGTGGATGGAATGAAGGTTGAAGGGACATTGTTGACGCAAAGAGACCATTTAGGGATGATGGTTGATTCGTAGCTATGTTTGAACCTAGAAATGAAAGCTCGAAAAATTGTACCAATTTGCCTTCTTGTGGAAAACACATCACTCGAAAGAGTGTGGAAACAATAGTTTTCATGCTATATATATAGTCACATCCAAGGAGTAGATTGTAATCTAGTGGCCATTGGACTACCATCACGTTCAAGTGAACAATTTTCCTTTTCAAAGTTATCAACAACTTCGGAAGGATCCCTAACAGTCGACTGGTTCCTTTGTTGAAGCCTGACAAATTTTGTGTTTCAAGCGAAAGAGATGGCGAACCAAGCGCTTTTCAAGAAGTTGAGGAAAGGATACTCACTGAAGACCCTTCATCTATAATAGTGCCAAACATGATCATTTTGTAAACTTGTATTATGATCCGGAATGGTACACTAGATGGAAGGCGGGGTCTTGCTAGTTGATTCCAATCAAAGAAAATGACTAGACTGCTCGGAGGAGGTACCAGATAAACGGCTGGATAAACCTCATGAACTGGGGGGCTTTCCTCTTGTTGTAAAGGAATGGGTGGATTGCCCCCAAGTTCACCAAATTCTATATCGACAAAAAGAATTTGAATGGTGTCGTTCTCATTCTCTTTGGAAATTGTATCATCTGAAGGTGGACCTTCTGAAGGCAAGACTGGGTCGACTGCCATCTCGACCTATTGACTTTGGTCCGGTATGGACTCAGAAGGTTCTCTTTCAATGATAGGAATTTTGACTGAAAAATGAGTTATTTCAGTCAGGTTTTCAACTAACAATGGACTTGGTAAGAGTTTCTTGTATCCAGGCAGAAGTCGTTGTGATGAAGTGGGACAATTATGCAAGATTCTCTTGGCCTCATCTAGAAAAGGACAACGGGGAAGGTGATGGTCTCCCTCACATAGTAGACATGGAGTTTTGACCTTTCTTTCCTGTTCAGGGATTTCATTTTCACTAGTTGACGGTGTGTTATCAACCTGATTTCCAGAGGTTGATGACACTAGATGGTGCGGATGGGGAGACCATTCTCTCAAGATCCATGGAATGCAAGGACAACCTTGATGAATATGGTTTTCTTTGCAAATTAGACAAGGATATCCAAGAGATTTAATGTGTGAATTTTCACTAGATGAGTCATTGTTTCCCCCTTGTTTAACTAGCTTCTTCTTCTTCTCAGCTACTTGGTTTTTAGTATCACTAGTTTCACCAAGCGAAGAGGAAGAAGGGGAGGGAGAAATAAGTGAAGTAGAAGGTGAAGGGACCGCTTCAGTATCATCTAGTTGCTGATTTGATTGCTGAGGAATCACGGTATTTTGAACAACAGAGGTTGAGAATAGCGATATTGGTAGGCCAATTGTGATTCCGAGAAGGGACAATGTAGCCACATATGGAGCACCAATATCTCCCCAAGAAGAGAAAGGACTAAGATTCCCTCCAAGAGGGGTTCATTGATTAGACTCCATTATCTCAAACTAAGATCAATGAAGGAACAAGGATGTTATTCCGATTTAAATAAATTTTATGACGCTTTGACACAACTTTGCTTTCAATTTTTAAGAGTCGAGAAAAAGCTAAAGGTGACTCTAGTCGCCTTCGATTTTTAATGAGCCTGAAGTTACAATTGCTCAGATGGACCTTTTGTTTTAAGGAGTCGAAAAGGAACGAAAGTGACTAATCTGGAAATCTAGACAGAGGGATTACCAAACCAATCGTAAAACGACAATATACACCTTGGTGGTAAATTAAAGAGAAATTACCAAGGACTTCACGTACGGTAGTCAATCTTCCCGAATGTTGTGTTTAGTGCATTGCGATCGATAGGGCGGTAGACAGGGCTTCCTAAGGATAAAGGATATTAGCCTATTGTGGTCTCCCAATATGTACCCAACGATACGGGGAGCAAAAGTCCGTACAGGCACTTGTCATATCAAATAGGAGGAATCACCCAACCTTCGATGAAAATTATAGTTACCAGATTTTACGACACCGAAACACATCTCTAGCCTAGACTTCTAGATGTGTCGCTTTAGGTTCCAAAGCATTTTTATGTTCATTGAGATTTATTTTAGAGTTGATCTTGCCTTGAAGTTTGTCTTTCAAGGTTCACCGCGTGATGTATATGTAAAATTCCTAAATATGCAATATAAAATGATAAACAATTGTTTATTTTTTTTTAGCAATGAAAATCCTAGCTACTAAGGAAAGAAGAATACAATTCTTTCAACATAGAGAAAAGAGCACACACTAAATGCACTTTTCCTAAATCATCTTTCACACACAATATAAATGCAAATGCAAATGCATGTATTTGTTTTTCGTTTCCTTAATGTGAGAATGATCAAAAGGAAAAATAAGTACAGATCTGAACTATTTTCTTCAAAGCAACATTTCGACAATTTCTTTTCAAAAAACGAAAGGAAGACTAAAACGACACTTTTCGATTTTGAATGGAAAACTGCTTTCGACACTTCACATATTAAAAATCCAAATAAAATACAATGACAAAAGTACAATCTACTATATAGAGGAGGAATACTTTACGACACTCTTCTTTTTGACTCAAAATGACAGTTACGACACATTTTTGCATCAAAAAATGGCAGTTCGATTAAGCTACTTTCGACAAAGGAGGACTGTAAATGGTTGACAAATACATAAAAACATTTACAAATCCTAATCAATGGAGGCTGAATAATGTAAAGGAAGGAGGCTTCAACAATGAGATACTGATCATGAACAGCAAAACTACTGAATAGAGCTAAAAATAAAGAGGAAAAACCAAATTTCAAAGAGAAAAATAGTGTCACTCAATCATCGCACATGTCCTTCAGGGAAACAGGGATGCATCTCACCTACAATACATGGGAGGTGAGATGCACACAGGCTTCCCAGTTGTAGATAGTGCGATGGGCCAGGGAGAGAAACTGAGTTTGGTTTTTGCTCAAAATTTACAGCTAAGTTCAGTGATTTAGGCTGAGTTATGATGGACAGTAAAAAAAAAGTATAGGGGTATGATCTTATGAGGTTATGAGCTACCATAAGGGAACTTAGGATGCTTATAAGTCAGATTTTCAGTTCATAAACCAACCCAAATATTGACTAAAGCAGCATTAATCTACTTCGCAATTGCATAGCGAAGGCGGTTCAAAGGCTAGATGGCTAACTTTAGGCTTTGTCTTTAGTTTATAAAGCAAACAACAATAACAAACAAACAAACTATTCGCTCCCCAGTGGAGTCGCCATTTTTTCCGGGAAAACTAGTGTCGATTCAAACTGCTAGTCCCACTAAGATGGGTAGCTATCTTAGAAACAAACAATCAACGCAATTCGAGATTTCCTTTAAATGTAATAGATAAGAGGGAAGAAAAGAGGACCGACCTGGATCTTTCGTTGGATCCTTGCTTTATTTCTCTTTCCCTTGATGTAATTTGCCACTCCTCTCCTACTTGTCCCGCTTTAAAGAGTACCTATAGAGTCAAACTAATAGAAAAACATCAAAGCATCTCTATCTAAAACATCATAAACAATGCACAATCAGAAACACATTGACCATACAATTGCATTCATAAACAATAAGATTCACAAACACATGATTATATGGAGGAAAACTCAAAGAACTTTATTAATAGTAGAAGAGAGGATTACAACCCAGCTGTTTGATCCATCATCATCCTTCCAGCATAGAATCCCTCTTCACCTCATGAAAAGCAAGATCACCCAAAAATACAATGTCTCTTCTCACCGATAAACCAACAACACTTCCTTACAAATTACAAAATTCCAGCCCCTAGATCTCTTTGATGAGGAATCCATTTATAGATGTCTTGCAAGGGTGTGAGTCAGCTCTGTGTTTTTGATTAGTTTCATTCCACTGATAGTTCTTGGTTCCACTTGGAGATTTCATTGATCTCTTACTCATCCATGGGCGAATTCAGAGAGGCAAGTGTCATAAGAGAAGTTTCTAAAAGATTCCATGAACATCCACTTAGCAAACTGTCTCTACCATTTGTCTATTCTCACTCATCACACCCCACAAAAGGCTCTTTCAGTATGCATCGCACCTAGCTAGTGTGGCAGCCAGTATGCATCACACCTTGACCATGGAGCAGTCAGTATGGTCTAGTTTTGGCCATTTCTGAGTGGTTTTTCAGGTGGAATTTCTGGGAAATGATGTAATCAGTTTACCATGATCCTTTAGGGTATGAAACAACACTTTTAGGGGTTAAAGATCCCTTGTTTTATGGATATATGAGTTTGGGGTTGCAGTGCCCAAATATGTCTATAACAGTTAGGCCAATATTTTTTGTTTCCATTTTATCCTTTCACATCTTACCAATAATCTCCTTTACCAAAGATTACTCACATAGGTTTGTTAGGTCAATATTTTTGGATATTTCTTTGAAAATATATTATACATGTGTTATTTCTTGCAATTATATATATATATATATATATATATATATATATATATATATATATATATATATATATATATATTTGGCTATATGTGGAATATTTCTTGGACAATATACATCATGACATTCTATAAACTATGTAAATTAGTCCATTAACATATTTAAATGCAAATGTAAATGAACTTGCTGATTATTTAAAAACTCTTATACCTACCCTACTACCATACCTATAATATTTAATAGTTCTCACCTTATAACTTCATGAAGTACGACTTGTTGCTTTGACCCAATGTAGACATAGCTGTATGAATGGTGTTGTGTTATACCTATCCTACTAGCATAGCAATAATATTTAATAGTTCTCACCTTATAACTTCATGAAGTACGACTTGTTGCTTTGAGCCAATGTAGACATAGCTATATGAATGGTGTTGTGTTTTATATGATTTTGAATGTGGTACTATTTGGACTCACACATGAAACATTTATATCAAATTCATTGCAACGTAAGCAAGAAGCTCGTTTTCATTGCCACGTAAACCACATGACCTAACCCAGTGTAATGGTTCAGACGAATTGTTCTCAGATAGATGATAGGGATAACATTAGGGTTTTCATTGATTTAGGTTTTCATTGATTTACTAATGAATATATCTTTTTTTCTTTATAACATTCATTTTGTTGATGTTTTCCACTGATTCTGCCTCTTTGTATCTAGGGTTCTTGGAATCACAAAATAATGAACCCTTTCTAGCAATTATATTTTCCTTTCCGTTTGACTTTTTATTTTCCTTTAGTGGTATGAGTTTGTTCACTCTTGTTCTATCAAATTGATTGGCTTCCACCTCTTCAGGTCAAGCGATTTCAACAAAGGTAATTCTCTTTAAATGTTATTCCTGCCACAGTTGAAAATTGTGTTTTCCCTTTACAATTGATTCCTTTTTTTCTTGATACATCAATTTTCATCATTTGTGCAGGTTTGCAAAGGCTATTATTCTTCATGAACAAGTTTTCTAAGGATTCTTCTATCCAATCCCTTTTATGGGGTTCTATATCCATAAACTTCAGGAGGGTAACATCCGACTGGGTTACCTCCTTCAGCAATCCAAGTATGACTCTATAGAAGAACCAACTCTTAAATCTGGTACTTCTAATCTATTCCTCTTTTACTGGTTATTATACTCACGGAGTTATTTACTCTCTTAGTATTATGGGATGATAATGTTACCTTGTTTGTCATAAAGTTTGAGAAAGTGATTAGGGTTTATTTGAAAGGTTGGATTTTCGCATTCAACATTTTTGTTGGGAAATATATCTGAGTTTTCTCTAATATAAAAAATTAGTGATGAGGGTTTATTTCTTTTTATGGCTCCTTTAGTCAAGAATCCCCATCCCCATTCTCTTAGAACGGTTTTTTTTTCTAGAAACAAAATTAGCGTTTGCTCAATTTATATTAAATAAGGAGTTCTTTGGAGGTTATTCTCTCTTGTTATTTTAATTCTTGTATTTGGAACTTTAATACCCAGTTCGACTACCAAGGTTTTTAGTAAAATGAGCATTTTTTCCTTTGTATTTTTTAGACATCCAAGCGAGAGATTTAAGTGTATAGGATTGAGTATATTTTTATTTGTTCTTCTAAAAGTAGTTTTGAGGTCAAGCGCATCATGGTTTTTTATTTTATGCCTTAGATTACAGGGTTGTATGGCTAAGCGTACTTGGTAATGGGTTTTTTTAAAGTCATCCATGTTTTTCATATATTCATTTATAATTCGTGGAATTCAACCTTATTGTAAAGTCCTTTTAGAGTGTGATTTGCAAACTATATTTATAACTATTTACATTAAGTCCATGGAAAACCATTACATGATTTTCAATTTCAATTGTAGTTTAATTTGTATACTTATTAATTTTCTAATACAACTCCTTCCTTCTAAACACACGTAGTAGGTTCATTCCAACAATCTTCCATCAAGGTATCTATTCTTTGATATATTCTACATAGTATTCTATTTTTTAAACTTACATCATTTCACACAATGTACTCATTACTCTAATTTATTTTTCAGGCATTTATTATACAATTAATTTTCAAATATTTTCGACATTAACATTCTCAACTTTACAAGCTTTGGTCTACAACTCATCTATCTTTTTTAAGAGGTGTTGGGAAGAGATCCCCTAGGGTTAAGCTTACATGTTATGATTGACGCTTAGAGTCTGAACTGCTTTTTCTGTATTGAGGTGAAGGGGAGGGCTCCTGGTGTTGTGTGTGTGGAGACCTTGGTAAGTGTGTAGCTCAATGTGCATGCCCCTACTGCTGTGTGCACATGGTCTGAAAAGTATATGTATTGAAGATTTGGAATAATAAAGAGTATTTGAAACATTTTTCTTTCCAAACTGTATACTTATGTGTTTTCTATATTTATGCTCAATTGAATACCATTTATCTCTAATATTGTCTTAATTACACCGTGAAGATCTCAATTTACCGTTATATGTTATTTATGCATGATTAGACCCTTAGGCGAAGGTCATAACTCTCTTTAATTGGAAATTGCTTTAAGTTTGGGGATTTTGACGATAAGGGTTCGCTAAAGGTAAGATCAACTCTCAAGCTTAAGAAACACCTTACCCACACATCACATAGCCTTTTGGATGCAAAAAATTGGTTCTAGCATCCCCCAATACTGCCTCGGTTGAGACTACAACCTACACCAAGCGGGTTGTTTCTAAAAGGGCCGATAGTGTAGGGTTTTTTTCGTTAGCGCAACTAACTCTGAACCTGGGTCTATGCCCCCTCAAGTCAATAGCCCTATTACACCTAGAGGTGCGATGCAATTACTAGATCGAGATACTTCTCGAATTACACATCCATCCACTACACCTCTACCTTCACCTTTGCCTCGTATATATACACCTCCACCTCCACCTCCACGTCCAACTCCACTATTCAATATGACAAATACAATGAATGTGCCTGTATTTAGGGGTCAGGAATCAGAGGATCCCAATTAGTTTTGGTTCATCGCAGAAGTTGTGTGGAAGGCATAGTGGGTTAACAATGATGACATGAAGAAAGTGCAATTAGTTACAATGCTATAGGAAAGAGTGCTTACTTAGTACATAAGCTATAGTACGACTCAACTCGCCGCTTCATTAGCTGAGACGAAGGATGCGCTGAATGTAGAATTTAGGAAGTGAAAGTCGCAAGCTCAATATGTGACCGAAATAAAGGAGATCAAGAAGAGGGTTAACGATTCTGCATGGGATATAGATCAACAACTCAACTGTTTATTGAGCCAAGCTAATCTTCAGATTTCAAATGAAAAAAATAAGGACTGGTACATAACAACATTATTACCTCACTTCAGGTCATAGTGACATTCGTCTCATGTTTACCCTCATGAGATTGTGAATTTGTGTAAATGTGGGAAGGGATGGTTACAGATACCATATGCCTTAGAATTGATCTCTTAAGGAAAGTAAACCTCTAAAACATGAGTTAGGGTTGCAGGGACTGAACTAAGAAACTTTGACCGCGGTGACTATGACGTTAGGGTGCACCATGTGACCCTAAGGCTATGATCCCTCTGTTAGACACTAGGTTGCAACAATTGTGGAAAAAAATAGGTTAAAATAATGGCCAAAGCTCAAGCAAGATTGATGAATACGAACTCTAGGGAGAAAAATTAGGCTGATAGCAAATAGTCCTACATGAAATCTATATGATTGCATGATCCATTCATCAAACAACAATGGGCATAAATAGAGGCCAAGATGTTATCACAATGACTTCAACAAATATAGAATATCAATGGTTCTTGTGGTGAAAGCTCATTTCTATGCATTTTTCATTTAACGTAACATGAATATGACGTGGCTTTCTTGCATCTCATTATGGCCTAGAATTTCTCAGACATAGTTTTTAAAAGTGATTCTTTTACATTAAATTCATAGACCACTTTTTCAAACTTAACATAAAAAAATAAAACAGGAGTTTCGGATTGGAAGGGTTATATTTTTCTTTTGTAACTCCCATATGACAAAAGATACATAGAAGGTGGATTTTTTTTTCATAGATGGCTTATGTTTTGGGGCTACATATTTGTGTGTGGCCTGTAGACACAGGAGATATTTTGACTTGATTTAACTTAGACAGCTACAAGTTAGGCACACTTAATGTTATTCAATATCATAAAATTTGGTGCAATATCATTTTGAACCATTGGAACACAGAGGAACTATATTTATGAATAGCATACCATTACTTTCAAAAAATACCAATTGTATGGAATAGAATAACAATTCCCTTCCATAAATAAAAAAAATTCTTAGAAAAAACATTGAGCCAAACCAAAAAACGATTACAATTCCTATTAATGTTTCTAAGAAAAACACATCAAAGAGCATGGTAGTTTTGTAACTCAATAATTTAATTTATTAAACCAAAAAATCAACGGAAAATCAAAAGTAGCTAGAGTTCATCATAAGAAGAGGAAGTATCCACTAAACAACATTATCACACTCACTAAACAAAACTTTGAAAAAACAATTGTTGATATGCCTATCTATGATTTCTCATGCTGTTATCAAACTTTCTTTATAAAGGGTGTTATAAAAAATCAACAAGTTGATTCACAATAAAGAACATGTTGCAACTAAACGCATGCATCTGAAAGACTACAATAATGTCAAACTGGAAAATGAATACATTTGAAAACCATATAAGAAATCCTTGGACCATGGTCAAATTCCCAAGTTTTCATGCCCTCGATAAATTAGATGCAATAAGTGTATCCACATCTTAAAAAAACTAATTGAGCTAAAAAAAATGACTAGTATCAATGTGCTTACCTTTCATGCAAATTTTGGAGTTGGACCAAAAGTATATAGGTAAACAAATGTTCCATACTAGAAGTATAATGAATGTTCCCATTAACATGTGTCGGATTCAACATGCCCTTCCAAGTGATATAAAAGGAACTAATACAATTGTTGTGGTGATACAAAAAAGTTGTGCTATAAAAACACTTATGCTTATGGTTATGTTTAGGTGCATCTAGTCATGAAAGAATTGCATCGCTTACACTAAACCATGATTTATTAGATGGAGATGATTGTCATAAAAGGAAATTCGAAGGAGATTTTTTATGGAGGCTACAGATACAATTGCACTTGAGATATATATTGAAATAGAAAGTGACATCAATGAAAACAATGAATATCAAGTGACAAAAAAATTATTGCATGGGTTCACAGAATGACATAGTATTTATGATCTTAAAAGTAATTAATTAAAACCTTCCCCTGGTGAGGAGTATATACCATTGGAAATTTTCCACGACAAATATTCATAGGAAATGAGATTTATGGAACTTTTTTATGTATAAAAACATCCACATGATATTACACAAAAGTTTATATTTCAAAAAACTATTCAATGGGGAATATTTCACAAGGACCATGAGTTTTCATATCTGTTATGAAACCAACTCAGGAATGGATAGAAAAGATAGATCAACGCCTTAGAATTTAGCCTCTTCAAGGGGGCAACCTCCTTTACATTACATAAATGAACAATTCTTGGATGATTCAAATGACAAAACCTCCTTTCTATATATAGGAGTCTAAGGAGTCACAATATAACCCAGCCAACCTAACAATAATAATATAAAGCCACAAAAATAACAATAGAGGGATTATGTGGGGCACAGTAATAACAATATGGGGATAATAGGGGCACAACAATATTAATAAGGGATGCAACTACAAAAGTAATGGGGTAATTACTAGTATTATAGGGACCCAATATGCCCCTCTCCTTCAAAAAAAGTGTTGTCCTCAACACTTGAGTAGTTCTGGATGCTTCTGTATAAAATTCTCATCCTCCCATGTGGAATCTTTAGTGGATAAGTTCTTCCACTTGATAAGATACTCTGCAATTGATCGATTTCGTAGCTGTCGAGTTCTTGTTTCTGTGACTGCTTCTTGTTCCAATATAATTTTTCCTTCCTCGTCAAGTTCTAGCAATATTGTTTGAAATGGGAGCTTGTCACCTATAACCTTCTTTAAACATGAAACATGGAAAACTGGGTGCAATCGAGAAGCTGCAGGAAGCTCCAATTTGTATGCCATAGTACCAATCTTTTGCAACACCTTGTACGGACCATAATACTTTGGTGATAATTTATTATCCTTCTTAGCTTGCTTGAGGGACATTTGCTTATATGGTTGTAGCCGTAGGAATACCAAATCACCTACATCAAAACTTCTTTCGCTGCGATGTTGATCTGCCTGTTGTTTCATTCTATTCTGTGCCAACACGAGGTTATCCTCTAAGAGTTGGAGGACTCGTTGTTGACGTTCGATGTGATGTTCCACTGCTTGAACCTTAGAATTTTCTCTTAAATATGATGTGATGGATGGTGGCTAATATCCATAAAGTGCCATAAATGGGGTCATTTTTGTTGTTGTATGGAAGGAAGTGTTATACCACCATTCAGCCAGAGGCAACCATTTGACCCATTGTGTCTATTTATCAAATACAAAGCAACGAAGATATCCTTCCAAACATTTGTTTACTATCTCAGTTTGCCCATCAGATTGAGGATGATAAGATGAGCTATGAGCTAACTGAGTACCAAGACAAGAAAATAATTATGTCCAAAAATTTCCAGTGAAAATGGGATCTCTGTCACTTACAATAATCTTTGGGTTTCCATGTAGCTTTTGAATTGTTTCCATAAATGCAGTAGAAACTGTACTAGCTTTAAATGGATGTGATAATGCACAAAAGTGTGCATACTTGGTAAGTCTGTCAACTACCACCATGATGACACTCTTTCCCTCAGACTTGGGTAAACCTGTGATAAAATCCATTGAAACCTCCTCCCAATGTTGGCTTGGAATGGATAAAGGTTGTAATAGACCCAGTGTCTTAATTGTTTCAACTTTATTTTGTTGGCAAACCAAACATTCCGCCACAAATTTTTGAATATCTGATTTAAGGCCATCCCAAAAAAATTCCTTCTTAACCCTGTGGTAAGTTTTTAAAAATCCTGAGTGCCCTCCTAAGGGAGAAGTGTGCAATTCCATAAGAATATTTTGTTTTAGTTGGGAATTCTTACAGAGGTATAAGCGATCTTTGTACCATAAAGAATCATTTTGCCAGCTAAATGTATCAGACGTACTGGAATCTTGTTGTAAATTTCGAATAAGTGCCCATACTTCTTCGTCATTCTTCCATTCCTCCCTTGCTTCGTTTATCCAATCTGGTTGGATAATAGAAATGGTGCACAACAATGCTTCCACATCCTCATCCTTTCTTGAGAGTGCATCTGCCACTACATTTTGCTTCCCTTTTTTGTAGATGATTTCAAAGTCATAACCCAACATCTTTGTGACCCACTTTTGTTGCTCTTCAGAGGATAATCTTTGTTCTAAAAAGTATTTAAGGCTATCATGATCCGTTTTTACCTTGAAGTGTCTTCCCATTAGGTAGGGTCGCCATTTCTTAAGTGCATGGAGTATTGCCAACATTTCCTTCTCATAAATAGCTTTGTGTAAAAACTTTCCCTTGATTGGACGACTTTCAAAAGCAATGGGTCTTTCATCTTGCATTAAAACAACACCAATTCCATTTCCTGAAGCATCACATTCCACAATAAAGGTTTTTGTGAAGTCTGGTGTAGCTAAGACCGGTGCTTGGCACATTGCCTCTTTAAGATTTTCAAGGCCTTTGTTGCTTCTGGAGTCCATGAAAATGCATCTTTCTTCAATAATGTTGTTAGAGGTGCTACTATTCTCCCATAATTCTTAACAAACTTGCGATAATACCGTTTCAACCCGAGAAATCCTCGCAGATGCTTTATGGATGTGGGGATTTTCCATTCCTTAATGGCTTTAATTTTGCTAGGGTCTACCTTAACTCCTTCATGAGATACAATATGACCCAGATATTCCACCTCTTGTACTCCAAAGAAACATTTGGATCTTTTTGCATATAATTGTTTCTCCTCCAATAGTTGTAGCACCCTATCAACATGATCCTTCCAAGACTTGCTTTAGATTAGTATATCATCAAAAAATACTAACACAAATTTTCTAAGGAATGGTTTGAAAATGGAATTCATCAAACCTTGAAATGTTGAAGGTGCATTGGTAAGGCCAAAAGGCATGACCAAAAATTCATAATGACCCTCATGAGTTCTAAATGTTGTTTTCGGAATGTCTTCAGTCTTCATTCTGATTTGATGATATCCTGAACGAAGATCCAACTTGGTGAAGTAAATTGATCCATGCAATTCATCCAGTAATTCATCAATGACGGGAATGGGAAACTTATCTTTAATAGTGAGCTTGTTGAGCTCCCTATAATCCAGACACATGCACCATGATCCATCCTTCTTGTGAACTAATACTACTGGAGCAGAGAAAGAACTTTGACTCGGTTGAATTATACCAGCCTCTAGCATTTCTGCAACCATACGTTCAATTTCACTCTTTTGTGCATAGGGATATCTGTACGGCCTGATGTTTGGAGGAACAATTCTTGGAATCAAATGAATAGCATGATCATGATCACGAATAGGTGGGAGACCTTTGGGAGTCTCAAATACCTTGGAATGATTGTCCAAGACTTTTTGGAGATCTGGAGAAATAGATGATTTCAATATGGAAACATCTAGCGAACATAATTGTGCAATTACACCCCTTTGTTCCTTTTTTAGAAGCTTTTTCATACCATTAGAGCTAATTACCTTTCCTGTTTTCCCTGCACTACCCCTTAATTCAACTTCCTTTCCTTCCATGGAAAATTTCATGAAAAGTTCTTGAAAATTGAAAGCTATTGTACCCAAGGATTGTAGCCATTGTACTCCTAGTACAACATCAGCACCTCCCATTGGAATGGAAAGCATTGGGCTAGTCAATACATATTCTCCCATCGATAGCTTGATATTATGGCACTTTCCAGAGCAATTTATTGTTCCTCCATTTGCAACCATCACTTGACACTCTGGTGCTGGGTATAAGAAGCAATTCAATTCTTTTGCTACCTTACAATGAATAAAATTGTGGGTACTTCCTGAATCAATCAACACTAGTACCTTTTTCTTCTTGATTTGTCCTTCTATCTTGATGGTTTGAGGAGTGGTAATTCCCGCCAATGCATTACAAGATATGGTCAGATTCATTTCTTCTTTATCTAGGCTTTGTTCCTGGAGTATATCCTCTTCTTTTGACCTTTCTTGCTCATTTTCTTCTTCCTCTTCACAATCTATGTAGAATAATTTCTTCTCAGCACACTTATGACCTTTAGTGTATTTTCTATCACAACTGTAACTAAGCCCTTTTTCTCTTTTTTCTTCCAATTTTTGTGGTGTCAACCTTATAGGTTGTGGAAGACTAGGAGTAACCACACTTCCATCTTTATAGTTGTGAGTGGTATGCTTCCTGGTTGCCATAATTTTTCTTTCCATTTTTCTTGCTAACCTGAATGCCTTCTCTAATGAATCAGTTTTCCAAAGGTGAACATCATGTTGGATATTATCCTTTAAAGTCCCTATGAACAAATCAATCCTATGATCCTCTGGAATATCTTTTACCCTTATGTTCAATTTTTGTAACTCCTCAATGTGCTCCATTATTGAACCCTTTTGTTTGAGACTTATCAATTGGCTAAAAAAAGTGTTGCTTTTTGTATCCTCATAATGTGCTATCAATTCTTCCGTAAAAATTTCCCAAGTGATAAATTGTTTACGAGAGAAAAGCCATTGATACAATACAAACTAATTTGGTTCCAAATACCAAGTTGCAATACGTACCTTTTGTGTGTTTTGCACATTATTGAGATCGAAAAATTGCTCCATCCGTAATATCCATGTTGCGAGATCCTTGCCATCAAACTTCCTCATATCGATTTTTGGAATATGGTGCATATTCGATCCAACATTAGAGTCTATGAAATCATGATTAAAATTTCCTTTGTTTGCATCATGAGTTTCCTTTACTACCTTTTAACCATTGGTAAGTATTTCTTGTAGAAAATTTGTCAAATATGTCTTCAAACTTGTCATGCCTGTCTTCAAATTTGTGTTCAAATCTATCTTCAAGTTGTCCATATTAGCTTCCATGCCATTCATCTTAGCTTCCACGCCATTTATCTTAGCTTCTGTTAGATTTTGTGACAGTGACATCTGTTGCACTTGTTCTTGTAATTTTGATATATCATGTAGCATTTCTTCCTCTTCTTCATGAGTCATGCTAGAGCTTTCAGGTTCCTTACTAGGTATTTTCATTTTCTTTCCTCGGGGCATCAGTTACTGATAATAATTCTCTACTATGCCCTTTGAATTCCTTCAAAATAAATTTTCAAACCAAGCTTACGCAAAAATTTAAGAAAATCTACACACCTTTTTTCACTTTGTAGGAGCTTGATATTGCCTCTGATGTATCTCTGTACTTTCTGATCATCTAGTTCTGAATTTGTGACCTACACTAGCCCTATGTGTCCCCTTTCCAATGCCACAACTTTGACCCAAATTGGATTCTCCAAGGAAGAGTTATGTGAAATCTCCCACAGTGACTTGATTATAGACTAATTCAGTAGAGCGAACTTGTATGACGTGCCACGAGTCGCTGTTTCAACCTTTGGATCTGAAAAATGCATACAAGAGACTACAGTTTGTCCTCTTTCTGTACCTTTTTACGAAATTTCAATCCGATCCCCAAAGAGAAAGTTATGATGATTTTCCCCAGATCACCTGTTTGGAATGTAATTCAGGAGTCTGCAAAAAGACCAACTTCCTCAGATCATATCCCCGCAAATGTAGCGCAAAAAGCTTTGAAATTTAGAACCGAGGTTCAGCGCCATTTCTTCTAAAATGGTTTTTTTTTTCATCTTCTGAAACATAGCAGAAAAACAGTTATAGCGAAAATGCCACGATGACCTGTTTTGGAGCAGCGAAACCCTAGAATCCAAAGCTCTATTACCAAATGTTATGAAACCAGCTCAAGAAAAGATAGAAAAGATAGATTAATGCCTTAGAATTTAGCCTCTTCAAGGGGGCAACCTCGTTTACATTATATAAATGAACAATTATTGAATGATTCAAATGACAAAACCTCCTTTCTATATATAGGAGTCTAAGGAATCACAATATAACCCAACCGACCTAACAATAATAATATAAAGCCACAAAAGTAACAATAGAGGGATTATATGGGGCACAGTAATCACAATATGGGGATAATAGGGGCACAACAATATTAATAGGGGATGCAACTACAGAAGTAATGGGGTAATTACTAGTATTATAGGGACCCAACAATATCACATCACAAATTTGTTTTACAAGGAAATATGCATTATACTTAGAAAGTTAACAATTGTATTTGGGTAAGAATAAGAAAAGGAGAATTAAAGGGAGGAAAACTACTAACAAAACCTATTAACTCAAAGACAAATCTAGGACACATTCTTAAATTAGATGTTGGCTACATGGATTTAAGAACAACCCACCCATTTCCAAATTACTTTCTTGGTTTAAGTAGGAATTTCTATGCAATGACAGGACAATTGGGTCCAATTCCGACATTCTTTGTCTCCTTTAGTTGTGTTCAGCACCATTGGAAACCTTTAGTAAATGCAATACAACATCTGAAGGAAAAAAATGACCATTCTACTAACAATGAGAAAGAAAAAATCATGCTTGAAACCTTATTAAGAAATGATCCACTAACATGATCATGTTACTATAATAATAAAATGGGTGCCCAATGACAACTAGTTTCCAATGATAAAAAGTATCTTT
This sequence comes from Pinus tabuliformis, assembly GCA_031772625.1. Taxonomy (NCBI): domain Eukaryota; kingdom Viridiplantae; phylum Streptophyta; class Pinopsida; order Pinales; family Pinaceae; genus Pinus; species Pinus tabuliformis. Next base: position 564,709,475 of record CM062810.1, read on the forward strand.
GTAAATTACAAGATCATTTTTTTTTAAATTTCAAAACATAGGAAGCCAATATCACCACCCATTTCTATGGATAAAGAATGCATTGGTCTATCGCAAAAATAAAAATGTTGAAATAGAGGACTTTCCACATAGACATTGGCTAATGATTCACGGATTGTTGCAAATGATCTTAAAGCAATTTAACATCATCATTATACAATATATTTTAGGAAAGAAAATGTTCATTGTACATTCATTTTTCCCATTCCCGAATAAAAAAAATAATTATACTTGAACCAACTGAGTTCAAAGATTACTAAACAAAGAAAAATGGAAAACTTATTTTGAAACACTTGAACATACCAGATAAAATGAAACATATATATTTGACACAGTTTTGAGAGATTTGAGTTTGACAAAGCATAAATATATTAATGCCATAAAATCTAGTTTAAAATATACAATTATTTTACTGAAAGGAAGGGAAACTGACATATGGACAATAATTATTTTTCGTTATATTCTAAAAATGTGCAATACAAACATAGATGATCAAATTGTGGTTGATTATGATGAAACAATAAAATACTATAGCTCTTATATGATAAAACCCGATAAAACCATGATAGAAAATTTTAAACATATATGAGAAAAATATATATATAAATACTTGGATATTGTGCAAACAATTGTCTCACTTGGAAAATATTTGCTAAACTTGCAACAAATGTTTGCACACCAGGTTGTATGTATTTTTTGTCCCTTCATTTGCCTCCTATTTCAGAAAAATGTATATTAATCAATAATTTTCCTAATGACCAATTAGTGTCTATTAAATTACAGCAAGAAGCAGATGATTCAGAGAATGTGTTCTACACTTCAATAAATGATTGTTACTTGGAACAACATTCAACCATTGAACACATTTTTTTAGCAAAGTTCGCATCAAGCTATACAAAAAGGGGAAAGAAATGAAAACATGGCAATGTGCGAGATGTTATAATATTCATAATATATAATAAACATAACGATGGAGACACATGTTAGTGAGAAAAATTGATGCTATATGTCTCATATAGGCTTGATGAATATAATTTTAATCTTATGTACTCTACTTGGATTAATGTATATTTGAGAGTAAAATAAACCATAAGACAAAATGAATAAAGCTTCACTTATATAGTTTGTAAAGCATGGGGTGACCTTTATGACACACCAAACATTGTTGAGCTCAATGATTGTGGAGATTTCTTTTTCTTTGCTGAAGCAAGAGATGATCCTTCTATTTCATTAAAACAAAAATAATGTTACAAAATATACAAAAACCGTCCGATTTCATGGACTTAGAAGAGACAAGTGGCAACCCGCCATAGACTTGACCCCCCTACAACCATCATTAGCAAACTCTTAAATTACACAAAAAGTTGGACTAAAAGTTTCTCCAACCACGTAGTAGACTCAGTGCCTTCCACCCCCCCAGCCTGGACAAATAACAATAGTCGCCACCGACTTGAATTCGCGCACTAACCAATGATAGAGGGAAAAGGTGCCCTCATAAGACTCGTGGACAAAAAGACCTGGACCCACCAAAATAGCATGGCTGAAACTGACCGTAGATCTCGACGGCTATATCCAATGGCCAGGAGCCATATCGCGCTACTTAGAAGACCGGACATTAGTGTGCGATGGGGGGCGGTATTCCTTACCACCCCCCTGCCACGTGTAGGAAGCCTAATGGGATCGCTTCCAAAAATCCAATACCACTTACCACTCCAGAGCCCTACGATCACCTGGAAACTGCTTTGTACATGGTTTTCCGTTCCGAAAGTGGATTGAAGGGAGATTGCCACTGCCGAAAAACCCGCCAATCTAGGCTGAAAAATAGTACGATTAATCCCGGCTGTCGAATCACTTCACTTGATCCGATGGTTGAGGATCAAATCATACCACCTGATAATATTGAGAATTAGCACTTCCCACCAGATAGACCAGTAACTTGCATTTTCAATCCCTGTCGTTGAAACGCTCCGCATGATCTGATGGCTAAGGATCATTTCGCACCAACTAATTTTTCTAAACATTAGTTTGCAATGAGGGTGGTATTATAGTCGACCCCACTGCCACGTGTAGCCCTCTATATGGAATCGCTCCAAATTCATCAAAACCATTTTCTGCTTGTGAGGGTTGCGATCACCAGAAAACCTTTCTCGGCCCGGTAAACTGATCTCAGACAGAAAACCCCTGCTTTTGCGGTTGCCTAGAGTTCCCGAGATCCTTCGTAAGTTTTCTTTCTCTCTGCCTGAAACTAGTGAGGCTGAAACTCCCATCAAACATTCTTTTTTATATGAACCAGGGCCACCGGACTGAGTGTCCATTGGAATATCAAAAACAAATCTGACTCATTTAACTATGGTCGAAAAGGAACTGTAACCCCCTGAAGACTTGAAAGTAGAAAAAGAAGGCACATAGAACACCTAAATCAATTAGATTCCATCTCCATGGCCCTACTCCAAAATACAATCCTGTCTTCATCTACCTGGTCCGAACATTTTTCTTTTAGCCTACTCTGAGGCATTTCTTTCCAGCTGAATGCAACCATGTTCTCTGTGTGGATCACCCCTTGATTGGCCAGAAGATCAGCTAATTTGTTTGTCGATATTCTTACATGCTTAAAACTAACAGTCTTAAGGCTCTGGAGGTGCTACTGAATCCATTGAAAGCCCTGGATCAGACACCAGTTCCTTGAGAATTTTTCCAGCTTTGTGCCCCAACTGATCCTCTTGACTAATTCGATGATTAACTCTGAATCAGCTTCAACAATCATGTTTTGTCGGTTATCCTGTTTCAGGAAATTTAAGCACTACTCCGTAGCCATCAATTTCACCATATTATTAGTGGCTCTTCCTAAATGACAGTAGAAGATGAAAAGTACTCCACCATTCTCATCCCTTAACACACCTCTGTGACCCGCAAAGCTCGGATTTCCCTTTGAAATCCCATCAATGTTGAATTTTAAAAAGCCTTTTGGAGGGGGAATGCCAGAAATCTTGCTTAAAGTCAAGGGAAATATTTATGCTATCCCATCCTTTAGGTATAAGGCCCTGCAGACCCAGATCACCGAGAGTTTCAAATCCTCAGCCGAAGGAGGGTTCTTAGATAGATTTCGCACAATAGTGCTAACTGTTTCCTTGATTTGTTTTAAGATCTGTTCAAAAATGCTTTGGGATGGTCTCTTTTCACTCTTAAAGATTCTATTGTTACTTTCTTTCAATACATTCCAAATAATGAAACCTGGCATGATGGCCCATGCTGAGCTTAGAATCTCATTGTCTGAAAAGGTTCTTCTCCATCTATTTAGGGTATTGATAATGCTCCCTTTGTCCCTGTCAGTCTGTTGGAAAATGTTGGCAAAAGAATCCCATAAACTGGATGTGAAGATGTAATTGTTGAGGAGGTGCTCCATAGTTTCCTCTTGGGCTTCACAGAGCTGACATCTAGAAGGCCCCAGGACACCCCTCTTCCTAATATTATCCCAGGTCAGGATTTTCTTGTGTAGAACCAACCACATGAAGAGTTTAATCTTCATCCATCCTTGATGTCTCCATAGGTCTTGCCAAGTCTTATCTAGAACATGTGAGTTAAGGTCAAGGAGAATGAGTTTTTCTTATTTGAGATTAAAGGTACCCTCACTTTTGTTGCCCCATCTTAGTTGATCTTGCTCCCCTGATTTCAAGATCTTCCTTTGTTCTAACATATTTTTTAGAGTCTCATCTTTAGCCTTCAGGGTGTTTTCATCCCTGGGCTCAAAGTTCCTCCAAGTTCCCCATTTTTCAATACTATTGGTTTGGACCCAAAAATCTTTTACTTTAGATAACCCCTTAGAATTTGTATCTTCCTTGAGATCCCTCAAGTCTTCCTTTAACAAAATAGGTTCTTGATGCCATCTGTCCTCCTAGAATAGGGCAAGGTTTCCTTCTCTAATTTCCTAGAAGTTGTTTCCTTGGATTATGCCGCTATTGTCCCATGCATTATCCCAGATGTGAGAGCCTTTATTATATCTTGGCATTCTTATTAGATCATTGTTTTGCCACATGTGTGAATATTTTTCTTTCCATATCTTTGCCCATTGTGCCTCAAGATCTTTGACCCATCACCACCATAATTTAGCTCCTAAAGCCTTACTTAGAATCTCAAGATCATCCAGATCGAGTCCTCCATAGTTTTTGGGTTTACAGATTTTTTCCCATGCTACCAAGGCCCATTTCTTTTTTTCTTCCCCCTTGCCCCAAAGAAAGTCTATTTGTACTTTTCCAAATTGTTGTAGAACATCTTTGGGTGCTGGGAGAGCTGATAGCATGAAGACTGGGATTGCTTGAAGGACAGCCTTGGTTAGCACAACCTACTAGCCAAATTTAAAGATCTGAAAGTCCATTTCCTAATCTTATCTTGTAGTTTGCTAATCACTATCTCCCAGATACTCTTGTGTAAAGGCTTGGCCATTAGAGGGACTCCCAAATATTTTTAAGGGAGGATCTCCCTCTGAAAGCCCAAAATTCTTGAACTATTTCTTTGAATAGCAATTTCAGTGTTAAAGAAAAAATCTTAGATTTGGAGAGATTAACTTCCATACCTGAAGCCATGGCAAAGTCTCTCAGGATTTTCCTGTAAGCTAGAGCTTCTTTGACTGTGGGGATGCCTTGTAGCATGGTATCATCCATAAATTGTTGATGTGTTAAGGCTTGACCATCTTCAGTAAGTTGGAGACCTTTGACTTTACCAACTTCTTTAGCATGCCTGATAGATCTGCCCAACCCTTCCATCATGAGAATGAAGAGAAAGGGAGAGTGTGGATCTCCCTGAAAAAGGCCTCTTGAAGGAATAAAAGTCTCCGAAGGAGAACCGTTAACAATAATTGAAAAACTATGAGAAGTTACTAGGGCCATTACCCATCTGATCTAATTGTGATCAAACCCAAAAGCCATGAGAACTTTCCTGATATAGTTCCAATTCAGTTTATCATAAGCTTTGGCTATATCCAACTGCATGATCATTCCAGCTTTCCTCTTGCTTGTTAGTGAGTGCACCACCTCATGAGCTTGAATAATGATGTCGATGATTTGCCTACCTTCCACATATCCAGATTGTTCTCCTGACATCAGGGTGGGGAGAATAGGTTTGATTCTATTCGCCACAACCTTGGATATTATCTTGTAGACCACATTGCACAGGGCAATGGGTATGAACCTATCAAGAGTTAGAGTTGAATCTTGTTTAGGGATCAAGGCAACAAAGGTGGTGTTAAGCGCCTTCAGAATGGTTTTGTCCCTCCTAGAGTTTTCCACTACATTCAGAACATCTTGTTTTACAATATTCCAGCAAGCTTTGAAGAAATCAACATTGAAACCATCCAGACCTAGAGCCTTACCATTTTTCATTTCTTTTAGGACCTCATTAATCTCCTCTTTCGAAATTGGTCTATAAAGGTTGAAATTGTCCTCATCGGAAACCAGCTTAGGTATGTGTCTTGAAATAACCCTGATAGACTATTCCCTATCTGAACAGGATTCCTAAGCAATACCACGAAAGTGCTGAACTAGAACTGTTGCTATTTCTTCATGAGAATGAAGAAGATTACCTCCTTCATCCTTGATAGAATAAATTTTGTTGTGAACTCTATTCGCCAAAGTGGATCTGTGGAAAAAACAGGTATTGCGTTCTCCTTCTTTTAGCCATTGTACTCTGGTTTTTTGCCTCCAAAAAATATCCTCTTGTTTGCAAAAGTTCTCCCGTTCTTGTTGATACTTGGTAGCCTACTCATTTATATCCTTATCGAAGCCCTCCTTGATGAGGGTTTGGTTGAGTTCCTGCATTTTTCTCTCAACATATTTTTTTCCTTCAAAAATGTTACCAAACTCCTTGTTCCATTCCTTGAGCCTAAGTTTGATGTGTTTTAGTCTTTTTTGGAGTAGGAACATGCTTGTGCCCTAAATGTTTAATTCTTCCACCCACCAGATAGCTATGTTGTTGGCAAAATCTTGGTGGGAAAGCCAGATGTTTTCAAATCTAAAAGGTATATTCATGGGAGTACCAATACCCTACATTTCCAGTTGCACTAGCCAATGATCAGAGCCTCCAAAGGGGAGAACTCTTGCAACAATGTCCTTGTCCTTGAGCATAATATCCTCTGAGATAATGAATCTATCTAATTTGGAAGCCACCTGAGACTGTCCTCGTCTTTTATTGTTTCAAGTAAAAGTTCCATTACTCATAACAATATCCACTAACTTCATATTATCTATGAAATATTGGAAAGCACAAGAATATTTATTTAGAGTTCTGGTACCCCCTTTTTTCTCCGACAACGATTTGATCATATTGAAATCACCCCCCAAGATCAAAGGAATACTTGCATGTCTTTCGTTGAGATCCTGCAGGGAGTCTAAAGGCTTGAGTTTGCCATCCATTCTTTGGGGGCCATACACATTCGTAACTAGGTAGAATTACTTATCTCCCACTGGCTATATGACCACTGATAGATAATCCCTGACTACCTCTGCATCTATAATGTCAATTTTTTGGGGGTTCCAAAGCGTGAGAATGCCACCTGTTGAATTCTCTTCTTTGACTCTGAGAAACCCAAATTTTTTGAGCCATTTACTGTGAATCTCTTTTATTTTCTGAATGGAACATTTAGTCTCCTGGATGAAGATTACATCTGGTGCTGCTTGTTTCATTCTATTACTAAGTAACCTTTGTTTTCTTTTATTTCCTAGGCCTCTAATATTCCAGGAAGTGAACTTCATTATTAACAATCTGTAAAGGAGTAACTGGATAGGTCTTTCATCTTACTTAAGTCTATCATTAGCTTTCCACATTCCATCAAAATCTCATTCTACTTTTTCTTGCCTCTTTTCTTTCCTGGGTATCTAGGTGCCAAGACCGGTTTGGTTTTCATAGCTTTCGCACCTTTGCTGTTGTGCCTTTCATGATTCCCTTACTTTTCTAGCCCTGTGGTCTGAGTTTTCCAGAAGAACAGCTGTTGAACTCTATTGAACTCCTCTAGAGGTAACAAATCCACTCCCTCCCTAGTTCCTTGTTTCAGGAATCCTTCTAGATCTAGATTCTCTTTCTCAAGAATCTCCTGTAGTTTGTGGTCTTCCATTCCCATCTCACTCTGGGTCATTTCTAGATCCATCTCTAATTCTGTGTCACTTGTCATTTCTTCTTTATATTTGTTAATTTTTTTTGTTTGCTCCCCCTCTTCTTTGTTCTCCTCGTTCACTGGAGTGTCTCCCTTAGCCTGATCTGCTTTCGTTATCCCTTCTTCCTCTTCCTGTGCTTGGAATCTATTTTGAGTGTCTTATTTCCTTTCATTTTGATGTGTATTCGATCCCCTCTTACTCCCTTTTCCTTTCTAGACCACTTTATGAAAGCCTTCATTGTCTTTTATGGTATTGGTTTTACTAGTATTTTTAGTTTTACTGAGAGGGAAATCTCTGAATAGATGCCTATTCTCATGACATTTACGACATCTAAATGGGATGTGCTCATAATCCAATGTTTTTACCCATTCTTTGTCAAACACTTCCAATATTACCTCATCCATCAGAGCTCCAGAAAGATCCATCTCCACACATATTCTTGCAAAGGATGTGTATTTTCCTCTTCTAGTGGCTTCAGAGGCTTTGAAAAAATGTCCTAACTTATTTCCTATGGCAGATAGGGATTCCAGTTGCTAGTAATCCAAAGGTAGAGAGTAGAGTCTTACCCAAACCAGGACCGAGGTAAAAGTTTCACGTTCTGGGAAAAAATTCATGATCCAAGGTCTCATGTACAGGCCTGCTGCTGCATAAAAGTAGGGCCCTCCTTCGAACACTCTGTCCTTATCTTCAATGTTTGCAAAGACTACAGTAAAGAATCCCTTTGACCCAAGATGTAGTTCTATGCTTCCTTTTGGTTTCCAGTGGTATTTAATCCATGTCTGTAATGCTTTTTCAGTGGGCCATAAACCCATGAACTTACAAATGATTGCATAAGTCTGCATGTGGTCCCCATGCGCCTGTAGAGCAGGGTCATTCAAAACAACTCTAGGAGTGATAGTAGTCTTGGGTTTTCATGGTCCCCTTTGTGTTTTGTCTTTTGTGTCTTGTTCCTTGTCCTCTTCCTTGCTTTCTTTAGTGTTGTTATTCTCCTTAGATTTAGAGCCCTCCTGCTCCTTTTCACTATTTCTTTGCCTTTCAGCTGAAGGATCTCTATCCTCTTCTTATGGTTTCTTTCCTCTATTGGCCACTGCCTACTTGTAGGAGGGAGTGGAGCTCCCTCCTTTGTGGCCTTCCATGGAGAACGAACTTTGCTAAATTGTAACCATAGCTCCAAAATCACCCTCCTGCGTGCTCTCCCGTTCCCACCCAACTCATAATCACGTCCTCTCAATGATTGTGGAGATTTCAATAGAGATATAATGGAAGAAAAAAATTCAATTTCCAATTCCATCTTCTTGAACAAAAGTAGACAATATGAAGAGTATGTTATTGATGATAAGCTTCACTACTTTCATAGAACGAAACACATAAAAACATAGTTGATCAACTTTATCATATTTTAAAACAACCATATATATATAGAGGAAAAAGAATTCTATAGCATAAAAAGACAATGGAACAAAGAAAAAGCAACAATAGTAAAATACATCTTGAGTAAAAAAGGAATGGGAAGGAACCAATATATCTTTTTCTACTTGAGATGTAGACACTAGAAATATGTTTATTACAAGAGAAATTTTTGAATCTCTTGTGTACATATACAATAATAATATTGAATAAGATCCACTTACATTGAAAGGAGTCATTATAGTGTGTACAAGAAAAGTAGCTTTTAATGTTGGTGATGTCACATTGCACTTTGCCCTTCCCATGCCTTTTAACAAATATGAAAACTTTCCTTTAATAATGAAAATATAGATACATTGTTGAAACACTTTGATTGATAAGGTTTATCTTGTTGGTTCTACACTTTTGTACCATCTTGATAAACAATTGCATTAAATAAAACATACCCCTATAAAATGCTTTAGAAATGTAGATTTGATAATGCATGGTGAATTGTATCATGCACCTCTCAAAGACACTATGGTCTCTGAACACTCAATGTTGAACGAGGTGAGAGTGCCATATATTTTTTGGCAAGAAAACGTAAAATGCTATCTTTTGCATATTCCAATCCATCAAAAAGAAATAAATTTTGCTTTAATTTTAAACAAAATGAGATTGAAAGCCTAGTCAAATGCTGACATAGAATTCAACAATCATCATTGTTATAGGCCACCACCAATTGATCCACTTTTCCATATCTATTTTATAGTAATAAAGGTGCAAACATACAATCAAAAAATGTTGTTACATGTGGCTACAAAGTTAATAATTCTTGAAGCATTTGACAAGGTTGAAAGCATCAAACAAATTTTGTATCTTATGAAACAACAACCATACTACTATTGAGAATACTAGTAAAACTAAATATTCTCTTTGAATTATATGCTGGAAAATATGACATCAATGATGGCCTTGTTAATGGTGATGATGGAGCAATGAAAGCTTATTCAATTGGAGAAAATGGAAAAGATGCTTCTTGTTGTAAAGTTATTACCATCATTTAGGTAGAAAAGAAATTGCATTATAAGAAGACAATTTCTAGTACAACTAGCATGCACTAGGATAACGCATAGAGCATGAGGCTTGACTTTAGAAAAACTTGCATTTGTCCCAAGTGAATTTAGAACACAAGGTTTAGTGTACAAATATCTTTCACAAGTGAAAAACCATGGATTCATTGTTCTTGCATCAGAGATTAACACGCCACAACTTCCATTTTAGCAAAATAATAGACACATAAATGAAACACTTGGTTGAAAATGCATCATGGAACTTTGATCTTGTTTGTAATTATTTTGCAATTACCAATAAACTTACATTAGTGTCCTTGACCATGTAGCTTGCACGCCCATCATGATTATATTAAAAAAGATGAAGACATTATGAACAATATGGTTATTTGCAACCAAGAGATACACACACATTTCCTATCTAACTGACAATATTCAAATTGAACGCATCATACTTTGTTCATGATTTCCTTGCAAAAAAAAACATAATCATATTTGAAACAAAAAACCTTTGAAATGAAAAAGTTGAGTTTGTAATGTGAGAGATCTATATAATACAACCAATTTGATTTATGAACATATATGTTGTTCCTTTTACTGTTGTCCTTACAATAAATGAAATGATAGCAATAACCATATTACACGTAGTGATTATGATTGGTAATTTCAATGTTGACATCTACTCAAATAGTCAAAATAGTCAAAGAAGAAAGCAACTAATTGAATATACAAAATCAATTCACTTGCAATAATTGACATACAATTACACTCCAAACTTAGAATCTCAAATACACCATGTTTGGACAAGCAAGAATTGACATACAATTACACTCCAAACTTAAAATCTCAAATACACCATATTTGGACAAATCTCTATGCAAGTTGTTGTCAAGTAGGTTTGTTAGATGCATATTAGAGTGATCATACAATTCATGCTATCTTGCACCTAAACTTAACTTTACAACAAATAATCATATACCTATTTTGTTTTACCTTTCAAAAAAAAAAAGTAAAACTTATTATAGAGAGAAAAAATCACTACCCTTATTCCTACAATTGTGTTCTCCTCTCATTATTTATATTCTTCTTTAATACTTGAAATATTATCATATGCTATAGTACCAACACTAACCTTTGTAACATGAATTTAAACATTTTTTTGATAAATAAGAGATGAAAATTCTATTAATCTAATCAAATTACATAATATACAGAGTGCCCTAGATAGCAAGGGCAGAGAAAAACCAGGAACCAAATCTTACAAGATTCTTACAAATAGCACAGGGTGGTTCCTCCTGCATCCACCAGATGGACCTGATGGCAACAATAAAAGTCCACTAAACAAAATGGGTTTGAAACCCTTAGGAAACAGGCAGGAACCAATCCTCACCGTTGAAAACATAACCCCAATCCAACGGCCAACAAGCCAAGGGACCCACAAAGGGACCCACCATCAGGCAACCAACACATCTAATCCCAGTCGTTGAAAGCAAAGTCTCGATTCAACGGCCAGTGGGGATATCGCACGGATGACAAGCATGGAGGTTAACCGCGCGATGAGAGCGGTTTTCTCTCCCCTCTCATTGCCACGTGTTACCCCCTGAGTGGAATCACATGCATCTTTCACAAAACCAGATACCAGCCATGTCTCGCACGATATACCAAATAAGGTTTTGGGTTTTGTGTCCATGGTTTCGCAGAAAGCCCGGGGCCCATACAAGGACCCACCGTGTACCCCACTACCCTTTGCAAAACGGACCCGATCTCAACTCTAAACTAGATCTAGAAAACAGAAATAGGTCCGGAGCCCTGAGGCAACAAGCCCAATCCATCTCAGCCGTTGAATACATAATCCCGATCCAATGCTCATCGGTGATATTGCACGGGCAAGAAGTGCAGAGGTTAACCGCACAATGAGAGCATTTTTCTCTCACCTCTCAATGCCACGTGTTTCCCGCTGAGTGGAATTGCATGTACCTACCAAAATACCAATCTAAGTCCCATGCGAAATACCACTTATGGTATTGCGTTTGTGGTTTCATAGAAAATTTGGAACATTCCGCCAGACCTTGTGGAGCCTTCCACCTGGAGTCGCCAACAGAAACTCGCTGAGCCAAATACACCCAAGCAATCCATTTTGTATCATTACCTAACTTGAAGCCTTCGTCATTCATCCGAAAGTGAACAAAGTTGTGGAGAGCAACCATATCCCAAAATCGTGGATGAATTAGGTGATATCATCCTCACTCCTATCTCCCGAATCCCTTCGATCAGCATTGTTCATCCATAAATCCCAATCATTGGCTACCAAGATGAAATAGTCCTCTCACAATTTCTCTTCAGGTAACAACTCCCAAGAATGTCGAGAATCCCTGTCCTTATTGGCCACACCTTCGTTGGCCAACCAATCTGCAAGCATATTTTCCTTCCTTCTAACATGAAAAAATCTAAACGTTTTAAGCGTCTGCAAGTGAGAGTGGATATGGTGAAAAACCTACAGCAGCTTCCAGTGCTTTGACACTTTATCTGGCGAAGTTCCATTGTGAATATTCTTGGCTGCTCTGATGATCAAATCCGAATCTGCTTCAATGATAACATTCTATAAATTTGCCTCCACCAGAATCTCCAAGCATTGATCTAATGCCAGAAGTTCAGCCATGTTATTGGTACCCTTTTCCAAGTGGCCATGGAAGATGTATTTTTTGTTCCCCTAATGATCTCTTATAGCACCCCCAAAGCCAGCTTCCCTCGAATTGCCCTTAGAAGCTCCATCAATGTTTACTTTGAAGAAGCCCTAAGGAGGGGGCTGCCATCTACTGGCCTCTGTGTTAATTGTTCTCACTTCCTTCCTTATTCCTTGAGGATTTATAGATTGAAGACCCAAATTAAGGATAACAATCACCTCGTGAGGTAGCAGAGAATTCATGGGAATTGACCTCAAAAGGCTCTTAACTTTTTCTTTAATCTGTTTTATAATTTCATTGATTATGTGTTGTGGCTCACTAGCTTTATTTATGAAGATCCACCTATTGTGTTCTTTCCAAACATTCCAAATGACAAAGCCTGGTACTAGCATCCAGGCTTTGTTTATGGTCTCAGTCTCTGAGAAGTTCTTCCTCTAGTTTTTCAGAGCGTTGGATATGTTGAGACTATCCCTGTCAGTTTGTCTGAAGCTTGAGGCCACCTAGTCCCACACCTTAGTAGAAAAAGAGCAGAGGTTGAGCAGGTGTTCAATCGTTTCCTCATGTGAGCCGCATAGGTGACATTTGGAAGGGCCACTGAAGCCTTTCTTTAGGAGGTTTTCCCAAGTTAGGATCTTTCTTTGGTGCACAAGCCAGATAAATAACTTTATTTTCATCCAGTGAGGATTTTGCCAAAGCTCCTTCCAGACTTTATCAGCATTTACAAAGTTGAATCCTGTGATTGCTTATTTTGCCTCTTTGAGGTTAAATTTACCTTCGTTATTCTTCCCCCATCTTAATTGGTCGTGTGAGGAGGAAACCAGAATCCATTTGTGCTTTAAGTCCATGGTGAGAGCCTCTGCCATGGCCTTCAAAGGACTCTCATCACTGTAACTTAGTTCCTTCCACTTCCTCCATTTATCATTGTTCCTTCCCTGATCCCAGAAATCTTTTACCAATAATAGGCCTTTGTTGTCTGTGTCTCTTTTGAGGGTTGCCAGGTCATTCCTGTTAAGGATGGGTTCCTGTTTCCAGCTGTCCTCCCAGAATCAAGCTCGGTCCCCTGCTCGGATTTCCCAAAAGCAATGCTATTGAACAATGCTTTTCTTCTCCCAAGCAAGGTTCCATATGTGTGAACCCCTGATTTGTCCTGTCATTCTAATAAGATCATTTTCCTGCCAGTGCTTGGTGTACTTTTGTTTCCAAAGGTTGGCCCAGGGGGCATTCGGCTCCTTGATCCATCGCCACCAAAGTTTAGCTCCCAAAACTTTACTGGGAGTTTCCAGATCATGCAACCCCAAGCCACCATGGCTTTTGGGCTTGCAGAGCTTGTCCCATGCAACTAAGGCCCACTTTTTTTTCTCTTCCCCTCTACCCCATAGAAAGTCCCTTTGAATGTTCCTTATCTGTTGCTCAATACCTTGAGGAGCAGGGATAGATGCAAACATAAAAATGGAAATGGCTTGCAAGACCACCTGTGTGAGCACAAGTCACCTTGCTAAGTTTAAGGATCTGCATATCCATTTTCTGATTTTCTCCTAAAGTTTAATTAAAATTGGTTCCCATATTTTCTTGCTAAGAGGTTTATCATTAAGAGGAATGCCAAGATATTTCGAAGGCAACTATTCCCTTTGAAAACCAAGAATCCTAGTATTGTTTCTCTGTATAGCAATATTAGTGTTAAAGCAAAAAACTTTGGACTTGTTTAGGCTTACCTATGTACCTGCTTCCATAGCAAGGTCCTTTAAGATATCTTTGATTTCCCTAGCTTCCCTGACTGTGGGTATGCCCTGCAGCATAGTATCATCCACAAATTGTTGATGAGTGTTAGCCTCTCCATCCGGGGTGAGCTTGATCCCTTGAATTTGACCTTCAACATTAGCCATTTTAATTGCCCTGCCTAGCCCTTCCATCATGAGGACAAAGAGGAAAGGGGAGAGCGGATTGCCTTGTCTGAGCCCTCTGGAAGGTGTGAAGGTATTTGAAGGAGCTCCATTAAGCAGAATGGAAAAACTAGTTGTGGTGACTAGTGCCATAACCCATCTTATCCAATTCTGGTCAAAGCCATATGCTTTCAGAGTAGCTCTGATATAAGACCAGCTGAGTTTGTCATAGGCTTTTGCAATGTCCAACTAAATAATCATGCCTGCTTGCTTGTTGCTTTTGAGAGAGTGTACCACCTCATGTGCTTGGATGATGTTGTTGAGAATTTGTCGTCCCTCCACATAGCCTGTTTGCTCTTCCGAGATGAGGGAAGGTAGTAGGGGCTTGAGTCTATTGGCTATCACTTTGGAGATGATTTTATACACCACATTACATAAGGCTATGGGTCAAAATCCATCCAGAGTCATAGCGTTTTCCTTTTTAGGGAATAAAGCTATGGAGGAAGCGTTCAGTGCTTTTAGAAACTTTTTGTATTTGCTTGAGTCCTGCACAACCTCGAGGATGTCTTGTTTGACTGTATCCCACCAGGCTTTGAAGAAATCAACATTGAATTCATCCGGGACTGGTGCTTTTCCACTTCGCATTTCCTTGATCACCTCACTGACCTCCTCTTCCGAGACTGGCCTATTGAGATTATGATTGTCCTCTCTAGTGACCAACTTGGGAATATACCGGGTGAACTCATCAATGAACCTAGATCTATCCTCCATTGGCTCCTTTACAATATTAGAGAAGTGTTGTACTAGATTTGATTTCATGTCCTTGTGGGAGACAAACTCAACACCCTGAGAATCCTTAATCTTTGTGATTCTATTATGTGCCTTGTGGGCCATAGTGGACTTGTGGAAGAACTTAGTATTTCTTTCTCCCTCTTTGATCCATTGAATCCTGGATTTCTGTCTCCAGAAATTTTCCTCTTGTAAGCATCGATCCTCCCATTCTTCCTGTAAAGAGTTGGTTAGCTTTTGCCTCTCTTCATTGAAGCCCTCTATGATATTGATCTGATTGATATCCTAGAGTTTTTGTTCAGTCTCAATTCTAGCCTTGAGGATATTACCAAATTCCTTTCTATTCCAAGCTTTAAGTTTGGGTTTAATATATTTCAGTCTCTGCTGGAGCATGTACATTTTAGTAACCTGAATATTAAGATCCTCTTTCCACCATTTGTCAATGTTACTGGTGAATTTGGGGTGTGAGAGCTAGGCATTCTCGAATCTGAAGGGCCTGTTCCTTGGAGTGCCCATAAAGGTAGCTTCTAGCTGAACTGGCCAATGATCTGAACCCCCAAAGGGTAGAATGGACGTTGTGATGGCTGGTCCTGTGAGGAGGAGATCCTCAGAAACGATAAATCTATCAAGTTTTGAAGCCACTTGAGAAGCCCCTCCCCTTTTGTTATTCCACGTGAAGGTTCCATTTATTGTCTCGGTGTCCACTAGTCCCATGTTCATGATGAAATCTTAGAAGGCTCCAGAGTCTCTGCCTAGTTGTTTGGTGCCTCTTTTTTTTTCCAAAAGAGATCTTATCATATTGAAATCACCTACAACTATCCAAGGCATATTGGGATATCATGCTCTTAGATCTTCCAGGGAGGTAAGAAGCTTGAGTTTATCCACTTGCTTTTGAGGTCCATAAACATTTGTTATCATGTATATCTCTTTATCACCTACAAGACTACACACCAAAGATAGATAGTTCCTGGATGCTTCAGCATCCAGGATTCCAAATTTCTGTGGATCCCATAGTGTGAGAATCCCACCCGCCGACTTATTTGCCTTAACCTCTAAATACTCTTACTTTATTAAACATTTATTATGAATTTCTCTTATTTTCTCCATTGAAAATTTGGTCTCCTAAATAAAGACCACATCTAGTTTTTCTCCTTTTATTCTGTTACTTAGATTCCTTTGTTTCCTTCTACTACCTAAGCCTCTAATGTTCCAAGTTGTGAGCTTCATTGAGAAACTTTGGTAAAGGAGTAGCTGGTAAAATCTTTCATCTTACCTGAGTTAATCAGTAGTTTTCCACATTTGTTTAGTAGTTCATTCTGTCTTTTCCTTCCCCTTTTCCTTCTTGAGTTCTTTGGAGATTGTGCCTGTAAGTTCTCCATCATTTTAACCCCACTCTGCTCCTGGCTTTTGTGGTTTCTCTTGACACCAGTTCCCTTCGATTGTGCCCTCCATAGAAAGAGCTGCTAAACTCGATCATAGTCTCCTTTTGGCAAGGAGTCCACTCCTTTGTTGCTGCCTTATTCTAGAAATAGTTCTAAATCCAGATTTTCCCTATCTAGAATCTCCTATAGTTCATGGTCCTCTGTTCCTGCTTCAATTGGAGTCATCTCATGGTCTTTACTAATCTCCATGCTGCTTGGAAGATCCTCCTTCAGCTGGTTGTTTATTGTGATATCCTCCATTTCAGCTTCTGTTTCCTGCTCCTTAGATGTGTTCTCCCTATCCTAGACTATCTCCACATTCTCCTCTACTTCCTCTAGGATTTTGAAACTATTGTGTCTTGTATTTCTGTCTTCACTACTTTTCTTGTGTGGTCGTTTATCCCCTTTCCCTTTGGCCCCAACCTTGGTAAAACCCTTCTAATCTCTATCCAAAGAGGTTTTCACATTGCCTTCCATACTATTTGTTGGGCAGTCTCTAAATAGATGGCCATGTTCATGACATTTGCGGCACCTAAGAGGTATGTGCTCATAGTCCACCATTTGCACCCACTCTTCATCATATACCTCTAAAATTATTGCTTTTGGAAGGGCTCTAGATAGATCCATTTCCACACATATTCAAGCAAAGGAGGTATATTTACCTTTGATAGTTCCCTCTGATATCTTCAGAAAATTCCCCAACTTGTTGCCTATGGTTTTCAAAGATTCTGGTAGCCAGTAATCCAGAGGTAGTGAGTATAGTCTGATCCAAACTGGTACAGATGTAAATGTTTCACGTTCCGGGACAAAGTTCATCATCCATGGTCGCATGTAGAGTCCTGCCGCAACATAGAAATATGACTCCCCTTCAAACACTTTGTCTTTGTCTTCTAGGTTCGCGAACACCACTATGAAGAAGCCCTTAGAACCCAGATGTAAATGTATTTCTCCCTTTGGCTTCCAATGGCTTCTAATCTAGATGCGAAATGCCCTTTCCATTGGCCATAACCCCATGAACTTGTAGATAATCACATGTTCTTTCATATGATCCCTGTGCACTTGAATCACTGAATCACTCAATATGACTCGCGGAATGATGCTTGATTTGGGTTTGCAAACCCCCTTGGTTCTTGTGGAAGTCCCTTTTCCGCTGCCGCCTCCCTTCCCTATTTCTTTACTTGTTTCCCATTGATTCCCTTCCTGACCCTGGGGTTCGTTTCTTCCAACTATCTCCTTGCCTTTTGCTTCTGAAATCTTTTCCAACGGTTTTTTGAAATGCTTCCCTCCTGCTTCCTTGCCTCCTTCTGTGACTACCTGACTGTAGGAGGGAGCAGCGCTCCCCCTGCGCGTCCCGCCATGGAACCCTAATGCAAAACCCCAGCGTCAACTTCGATCCTCATTCAGGTTCTGCTCCCAATCCTTTAACTCCCCTCAATGAAATTATTTCCTATTAGGTCCATGAATTTAAACATTAATTTTGTTATCTATTCACATTGTTTTAACCTTCTTTTAAGCAATACACTTATTTATGTGAGATAAACATTGGTTGACATTATTTTTTTTATTATTTGTAGTTTTTTTCTAACATTTTTCCTTCTTCATACATTCACACTTTAATATAATCTTACTTAATAATATTGGATATTTGGCATCTTTCTCATCGTGCTTGTTTGTGAAGCTCTAGATTTTATCGTATTTGTAATTCCTAGAGGTTCAAGTGAAACCAACAACTTAAAACCATAACACCTTCCTAACAAATACATGCACACCACATTTTTTTTCCTAGCTCTAGCTCTAAAGTTATGAATCAAAGGACAATCCCTCAATTAGAGAAGCTTTCTTCCTTTTTGCATTATACATAAAACTACTCTGCTTCCTTTTTGCATTATACATAAAACTACTCTGCTTAAATATAACTAGTGATAAACTGAGTATGTCTTTGTGCATGGTATTTGTTTTTTTACACAAAACTTAGCTATTAAACCTTTTTCAAGTCATACTTTGTTTCTTTCATTCTATTCTTCTTAATGATGCAGTTGTAGCAACGGTGTTATGTAGTCCATTTTAACTGTCTTTCATTATGTACATACCTATAAATTACTTACATATAATAGACATAGAAATATGTTGACTTGAACAATGCTTACTCAGTTGCAGCAATCGTGTTATGTAGTCCATCTTAACCGTCTTTCATTATGTACCTACTTATAAAGTACGTAATAGACATAGACATATGTTGACTTGAATAATACTTACTCTTTAAGACTCATATAGATGTAGCTATTGAATGTTACACTAAAGGCTACCAATGATTTGTAGTCTCTCTTATCTAGTTTGTTTTTGTGGCTCAACCTTGTAGTCTCTCTTATCTAGTTTGTTTTTGTGCCTCAACCTTCTTGATTATTATTGGGATAGTTGAGACCTCTAATTACTCTAATTTAATTTAGACAATATTAAGAAGAAGAACTCTTAGCATTGAATTTGAGGGTATTGTTTCCTTTTTTTCCCAAAAAAAACCTAATAGTCTATGAAACTTCTACACCCTATTCTATAATAAACTTCTGCACCCTGTTCTCATGTATAAACCAAGCTGGCTAAAGGGGATTTAAACCTGGGTTGCCTTATTTTCACAATTCCACAAACTTCTAAAAAAACCTAATTGCGCTGAGACAAATTGAGGCTATTGTTAATCAAGCAATGGGGTTATAGTTATTTGAACTACAAAAATTAATTCTTTCAATGTGTATTTTCTAAAGAAAGCATCTACTGGAGTAGTGTTTAATATCTAATTCAAATTCTCGCGTTTCCTTAATGCAAATGAATAAATTTGAACAATAATTCTGTTTTGTACATATAAATAGATTTGTTACATGTTTTTAACACTACATATGCATTGAATCGATTTCTGCATTGAGTCGATTAATGAGATAAGTTTAATTTACACAATCAGAGTTTAAAACATCTAGGTCCCTGGATATAATTTTTCATAGTTGATATGCTATATATTTACTTAATAATTCTGTGAAACAATGAAAAAGATATCAATTTCTGTGAAACAATGAGAAAGATGTCAATTAGCAAAACGGATAATACAACAATTGAAAATAAAACTAGGCATTTATACAAACAATTCATACTCCGTCCACAATCGAGAACAAAGCACAATCTATGCATTTTGGCATTAATAAAATTTTGCATTTTCTTTTACAGTTTGTAAAATGGAAAACAGTACAAACTATTAAGACAAATGTTTTCTTTAAAATAGGCAGACCAAAACAAAAGCAACATCGTCTTCCCTAACTGACATTTGCATAAAATATTCAACAAATATTATTGAAGAAAATGTCTATAGTGTAATCTTGGTTCTAGTAGAGCATCTTCATCACCAAAAACTCAAGTCGTACATGCTGATCTGGTTTACGCGGTAAATGGACGTATTACAATAATGACAAGCTAATAAAGCAAACAAGTGAAGATTGATTCGACAGGCTTTACCGGTCAGCGCAATTGGTTGAATGGTTATCAATGAGCTTGCACTCATCTTACGTTAATGGACGCACTTCGGAGCTGTCGTCAACCCATCCCATATCCTCGGATTGAGCATTATTCTCTTTCTCAACCGTGATAGCATCTTTTATCTCTCCCACTACATCGGTCATGCTTGGCCTCTTCTCTTTCTCAATTGGCCTCTTCTCTTTCTCAAGCCTGATAGCTTTTTTTATCTCTCCCACTACATCGGTCATGCTTGGCCTCAAGCTCGGTGTATCGTCAACACATCTCAGCGCCAGTTTTGCAACACGATCAATTGATTCCAAGTTGTAATTTCCGGCCAACCTCTCGTCTATGATTTTTGGGCCTGCTTTTTCATCCTTCACGTAAGGTGTCACCTGTAAATACATCCAAATATAATTATTACGAGTCTCACATAACATAAGCTTAGTATGAGATACGCTTAGTCTTTGGCAGAAAATGCAATTGAATGTTATTTTATGTTGTTCAGATTACCCAATTAACGAGGTTAATTTCCTCTTCATGCAGACTTTCATCTGCGGCTTTTCTGCCGCATATCATTTCAAACAAAACGACTCCAAAGCTATATACATCACTCTTCTCAGTCACCTTGTGAGTGCGTCCATACCTGTAAAACATCCCCAAACTAAATTGAAATTGCTTCTTCTCTCATTAAGTAATCGAATAATTTTAATCATGAAGAAGAATATTTGAAAGAAAGTGGAAGTTATATGTGTGATATACTCTGGATCGATGTATCCAGGCGTTCCCTTTGCCATAGATGTTGTAGCATGTGAAGCCTCCCCATCCTTTGCTATCTTCGAAATACCAAAATCGGCCAGTTTTGCATTCATATTGTTGTCTAGAAGGATGTTGGCGGTCTTGACATCCCTGTGAATTATCTTTGGGGTGCAACCCGCGTGCATGAATTCGAGTCCTTTGCACAGAAATAGATGATGTATATTGTTAGACATGATTTGTCCTTTGTAACAGCGTTTAAATCACAAATAATAACTGTGCGTTAAATTACTGAAAGAGTTACCCTGCGCCACATTTAAAGCTATGTTCAGCCTTGTTTTCCAATCAAGGTTCGAATCTCCTGCAACAGCACCTGGACGATAAATTTAAAATCAAATCTAAAGTATTTTTCTAAAATTCTGTCGTAGTAATCAATGTTAAACTTCAGCAACTCAACGAAACATCTTTACCATGAAGCTTGTCCGATAGGGATCCTCCTGACATGAGCTCGTAGATAAGCATAGGATTTTTCAATTCACTACAGTAACCGTGTAAAGGCATCAAGTTCTTATTCTGGGCTCTAGAAAGAACATCAGCCTGTTAATAAAAGAAAGCCACCCACATGAATTTTAGTGTACATTTTTTGGGTGCAACCAAATTATTGTCAGTATAATTAGACAATGCAGAACTTGTATTATGTACCTCATTCAGGAACTGCTGAAATGTTGAGAACATTTTAACTGCTACATCTCTCCCATCCCGCAACTTACCATAGAATACCTTTCCCGAGTTCCCTTGTCCAATTTCTCGACTAAAGTCTTCTGTGGCTTCCGCCATATCCTTAACCGTAAAGCGGGGATACTTTTCGAGCTGTGGCACCTTTATAGTGTCATCTGCAATCCAGATAAATATACAAATTATAAAAGCAGGGTTTTACGCAATTTCTCATATGCGTTTCCTAGGACGTCTCATATGACAATATTCGTAAAATTGCAAATTCCTGCCTGACCTTTATTGTGGCGCTGTCTTTTCCTCGATTTTCTCCGGTATACGGCAATAGCCCCCATCGCTAAAGCAATTAAACCTCCACTTATAGTTATTCCGAGGATAATTCCGAGATTAACACGCTTTGAATTGCTTCTGGTTTCCTGAATTTGTCGGACACATTCCCCCGCCTCAGAACTGCAGAGGTAGTTGTTCCCAGTGGATCTGCAACAAATCAAAACGATTTGCTGTGAACTATGAACTTTAAGCAGTAAGGCTAGATATGAGGTATCGCATTGCTGGTAAAGAAAATACTGAAAAATCACTACTTCAAAATATACGAATGGGAATCTACGGTGAATAAAAGAAGTAAAATATAAGATATTTGATTACTTGATATTCAATGAATTCTTGTCGAAAAGTTGCCCCGGAATTACCCCGCTGAAATTGTTGTTCTGGATAAACCTGTTATAATGGTACAAATGATGGCTATATGATATTAGAAATTACAGTTAATGTTAATTTTAAAGAGGAACTGGCAAATGAAGCAGGATCGGGATATACAATTCTTTAAGGTTGTTGAGGTTGGATAACCAGTCTGGAAGACTACCGTTCAAGTTGTTGTTTTGTAGATGTCTGCACAACAAGCGAACCAAGCCTCTTAAAATTACAATCTATCTGAGTTAAGAACAAAAGACTTACAGGGAGGGTTTATGTTTAAAAGAATTACTTACAATCTCTCCAACATGGTTAAACCGGACAAATCTGGCAAGGGTCCGATCAGATTATTATTTTCAAGTGACCTGCTTATTTTCAAACACAAATGGGTGAATGCCATACCAATATAATATTCAAATTGCTAGCGATGCTGCCTAGACGCATCATCAAACTCTATTTTTTACACAATCACAGGTGGGAGGGAGATTTATGAACCGTTAATAATTTTTAAAAGAAAATGAAGAATGGTAGGACACATTTCAACTAATTAGGTGCACATGAACGAGTCTGTTCTGTCAAATTTCGAACTTCACACATACATGAATTTTAATTTTTGCACAAATATTTTCAATCAAGGTTTCAAAATCCTTTGTTGAGGTTTATATATATATATATATATTGAAAATATAAAATTTTAAACTTTATTGGACATGGCTAAGTATCATAATTGCATTTGTTACCCTGCAACTTTTCAGTATAAGGATTTCAGGATGGAAGAGTTACACACAAAATTAAAGTCTACTTACACGTTGACTAACGCTGTCAACTGTCCAATTTCCTCAGGTACGGATCCTGTAAGATTCCTTCCCGACAAATTTCTGGCGACATGGAGGATTACTGTAAGGTCTTGCAATTTTGACTTAGAAGTTTTCAGTTCTACTGCAATTTCAGCTATAAACAAATCGAAGAATTAAACTTACATTTCCGAAATTTTATTGGCCTGAGAACTGTAAACACAGCCCAATCCATTCCACGGAATCAAATAACAAGGATCGGAAATCCAGCCTTTTATGCCATACTTACTTTTTATAGCGCCAAGAGCTTCAACTGCAGAATAAGAACTATTTGGTTACACGTTGAATTCTGGTACAAGTAATTCTAGGAGTAGAAGTTTAGTGAGGGCACTTACTGTCCTGTGAATTTGTTGCCGTCTGCGTAGGATGTATCGTGTAATACTCAAAAGCATTAATTATAGGACGATTCGTGGAGCGAGGAGCCTTCACGAGGTGAAATATGAACTCGTTTGCTTCATTGGATATGAATGTTAGCTCTAACGCAGAATAATTTCTCACCAGCCAAATGGTTTCAGACCTGTATTCCCCATTTATGGTGACGTAAAAAGATGTAGATTCGGATGTATTGAGCGTCTCGAGCTCCGCTAAATATAGCAGCAGTAATGACTTGGCCCAAGGGGCTGTTGGTAGAGTAAACCGAAAGTCGTCGATATTCATGACCCATGCCGTTTGCATGACAGCAGTTGGAGGATGGTTTTTGGTACTGTCTGAGAAAATGGGCTCTTTCGAACTTACATTCCGTACGATACTTGAATCAGTAAGATCTATATCTGGTTTCCAGATGCGGTCGAAGTTGTCTCGAGGATATCTGCTTGAGTAACCGTACAAAGCACAATATTAGTGCATCAAAATTGGCTTACCTACATCACGCTTGTTTTAGGCATATTTGGTAACGGTGTGAGAGGTTTCACTTAATCTCATATAATCCTTTCTATCAATTATATGAAAACCATAAAGGAAAACACAAAACATCACGCTTGTTTTAGGCATATTTGGTAACGGTGTGAGAGGTTTCACTTAATCTCATATATTAATCCTTTCAATTAATTATATGAAAACCATAAAGGAAAACACAAAAAGCCGTTCTACGAAGTGATAACTGAGCTTCAAGCAGTATATAGATTGAACTATAGAACAACTCGTTTCAGTATGTAAAAAGTCTAATGCTCAAAATGCTCACCTCACTATCGAATTTCCACCAAGATCTGCCCTTTCTTGCATAAACAACATTGTGCCTGATTTCGCTTGGCTATACATGCCATTTTGGAGGGTTCTCAACTCAATAGCATTGATAAAGGGATCATCCGCGTCCCGGCTTCTGATTAAACAAACATATAGCACTTCCCCAGAACTAACATAGATTCCTTCATGAATATATGGATCTGGAATGGGATTCGGTAACTTCAAATAAATCAACATACCAGATGTCTCAATACTGCGATTAAATTCAGGGTAGGAGCCGGAGAATCTACTGTAATTTCCAAGAGCGAAGGATAATCGTAAGAGGTAAGGCACATTGGGGGATACAGGCAAACGATAGCAAGACTTGTTGAGAGGCTTTGGGAAGAATCTTAGTCTTTGCAGGTAAGATGGCAAGGTTGCGTTCCCGGTGACTGCTGTCTCACCGACGTCTATGTAATTAGCATCGGTGACCCATGAGATTTTGTTTTCGTCAGTGTAATTTTCTTTTCCTGCGCAATCAACACTCAGAAATCCTGCTACCACCCAAATATTCAATTAATACAAAGAAATATCTTGTCGACCAAAGAATAGTAGGAACACCAAATCAGTGATGCATCTTTGAAAAACAAAACGTTCAATGACAATTCAAAACGAAACTAAACAGAAATTGCCGGTAAGAGCGTGCTGGTGTGGAGTCTTAAATCACCTGGTTGAGCAATAACATTATCAGCCAATAAACTCAACAGCACGGTGATCGCCATCCAAATGGCCCATTTGCCATAGCCAACCTTTTCCATTGTTCCACCAATTTTTAGGAAGCCGCACCTTACTCTTAGAATCAAGGGAAGACCATGCACGCAGGATTGAGAATCCTAAATAAATCTGCCTAATCTTGGAAGCTAATATGCATCTAAACAGAGCGGAGTTTGTAGCGTCTGTTAGATCCAGGGGAATACAATGCACGCAGGATTGACAATCTTAGATATATCTGCCTAATCTTGAAAGTTAAGATGTATATAAACAGGGGAATTTCTAGGAGTTGTTTATGGAGGTAGATGAATTGTTTGGACGGTCAAAAGTGGCTGGAATCTGGTCAAAATAATTTCAAAAATTCTGGGGAAAATAATTTTCAAAAAATCTTGTGGATGCAGTGTTTGAATCATGTTTTTGATAGTAAAAATGAATTCGCACCATCAAAATATAAAACACCTAAAATTTTAAACTTTAACAACTATAACTTAAATTTACAAAAAACCTTACCAAATTTTCTCTAAATATGACTAAAATTTCTGGAACTTTCCCCACCCTTCTTCCTACTGGTTAGAATACGGCGAATTTCTATCGTCCGACGGTCTAAGTTGCTGCAATCATTCACAACATGCAAGGAATCTACTTTTGGCTCCGTAGTGTCTGTTCCGGTGGGCCCGGAAGGGCAAAAAGGGGTTTACGTCATCATCAAGTTGCAATTATAATTATGATTATCTCGAGAGTTTCTCCGTGATCCCGAGGTAAAAAGGTCATCCTCGATTATTACCATTTAAGATAAACTTTCATCTATTAATAATAAATTGATATTAAAACTAAATCGAGGTGTGGAGATAAAAACATTAAATGGGATTATTTAATTTTTTTGACTCAATAAATGATGTCTATGCATATATACATTTTCTTATTATATTTTATGATATTGTCATTTGCAATTATGTAAATTATAAGAGGTATTGTTATTACTAAATACACTTAGGGTAAGACTTTAATTATCGGGGGGATTTAAGATATTCCGTGATGGAAACACTAAAGTTTTTTGTTGGTATTTTTTTTTGAGTTGTTTTTAGTGTGATTTTTTGGAAGCTTTTTCGGTGGGTTTTTTTAGTCTATTTTCTCTAAAATTTGGCAAGAATTTATTGAAATCACAAGTTTCATAGGTAACTCCTACACAATCGAAGAGCCTTAGGGGTTTTTAAGGGTGCTGAATCCATATATATAGTCAAAAAACCAGTTTAAATAACACAAATCAAGATTTCACTTCAATTTTTTCTGCTGGATTCGAGCATCGGAAAGTCCAAAAAGTCTCATTAAAGACAATTCTTTTTTTTCTTGTGGGGGGGCGGTTGGCTAGGGTTTTTCATTCTCATGAGTTTTTCCTTAGTTATAAGCTCCTTTATTATGTCGCTATAGCTTCACAATGTACATCCATTAAAATATGAGTATTTTTTTTGTAACAGGGTGTTTCTCTCCTTTAAGGTGATGCCATCACTTTAGATCACTCGATCTTTTTTATTTTCGTGAGGCTTTCTCTGAGGGGTACCCTCTATTTGTTGGTGGGAGCTTTGGCAATTCGACATATTTCATGATGGAAACACTAAAGTCTTTGGTTGCCACCTTATTTTTGGGGGTTTTTCATCTTCATGAGTTTTTCCTTGGTTAGGAGCTCCCTCATTGTGTCGCCATAGCTCCACAATGCACATCCATTATATTGTAAGCAAATTTTTTTTTGTAGCAAGGTTCTCCCTCCTTTAAGGTGATGTCACAGCTTTAGATCACTTGATCTTTTTGGTTTCCAAGGGGACTTCTCTCAGGGGGAACCTTTTGTCTACAGGTGGGCACCACCAACATTCTCGCAGAGGAATATGTTCCATCTCAATGTGTTTCCTACATGGGGGTAGGCAACTTCAAGAAGGGATTTTGCTCAAATATTATGGTATAGCTAAGGACATCTTAATCCCATTAGTCTCAACATTGAATGTAGGAGCCGAAGGCTAGGGTGTTACCTCTTCCTCTGAGCCATGATCCTTTAAAGTTGCTCTAAAGCTAGGGCTCTTGCAATAGACTCCCAAAGTTATCACAAGGTCATCCCTCATTGTAGAACAAGAGGAAGATATTCTAGAACTAGAGGTTGAAGACCCAAAATCCAATATTTTTAGCTTATCCTATGAGAAAAATGCCATAATATGTCGTTTTAATGGGCTATGGCCATAAAAATCCGAACTCTAGGAATGGATGAATCAAACCTAGTCCCGAAATATAGATTTATATTTCTATTCAAAAGGATTCTTTTTTATTTATTTCAAAACTTTGAAGGGTCGTCAAAGATTTTTTATCAAATACCTTGGTTTTCAAGTTGCTCTAGGCTCTCCTTTTAGCAATGTTTTGATGAATTCAACCCTTTATCCATGATAGCTCTCGCCACTCTAATTTGGGTAAGACTTCCTAATATGCCCATTCATTTGTTAACTTTGGATATCTTAGCTTTTATAGGAAACTCTCTAGGTCATTTTATTAAGATAGATAATAATAAGATTGAGAGGGGTATTGTAACCTTTACACACAACTGTAAATAGATCTTAGCAAAGGGTTTTCTAATAAGATCTTTATCAATTTGACTGACATAACATTTTCATAGCCTATGGATTGTAAAAACACAACTTCATGCTATGGGTCTCGTCGTCAACAACCAGGTCATATCAATAATGATTTTCCTTCTTCTAAAGGGCATTCTCATCCCCTTGATGCCAAGAAAAATATTAAGAATGGAAAGACCCAAAAGGATATAAGAATTAGTCATCTCACACACATGATAACATGCAACAATAAAAAGAAATTGCAACCAAATTTAACTCTTCGACCTTAGCTTAAACACTCGTAGTGCCAATTCATCCCACAAACACTGTGATCACTCCTCCTTTTCCATTTCCCCACTTTCATTCTAATCCTTTGGATAGAGAAGTGAGAGATACAACTATGATCTTGGCTTCATCCACAAGTGGACATAAACATCATCATGAATCATGAATCAGATCACTTGGATAGCAATATGGAAGTAGCCATTATTGCATATCCTCCTAGAATAGAAATTCCTAATGGAAATGCAACAATTGTCTCCATATGAGATGCTCCCAACAACTTCTTGGGATGGATTGACATTCACAAGGAAAAAAGAAGAAAATACCTTTGAACTACTCATTGATTAGTTTTTGTCTCTGGTTGTTGGTCTCCCTCGAGTGGGGCAACAAATGGTTTTGATCTCTATTTTTTCTAAATCCTCTTCTAACTTTAATGTTTGGTTTCCAATGTGGGACACAAGAAAGAGTAAATAAATCTTTTCTATTACCATCCAAAAACAACTTTAAAAAAATAAATTATAAGGATTTTTATTTTATGAATGTTGATTTTGGTTTTTAAAGGATTTCTAATTGATGGAAAATTATGTTTTCTATTGCGATTAAATATATTTTTAATAATATTTTAACTTTTTTCTTTTTTAGTTGGATTACAATTTCGTTTAAAATTTAGTTGTAAAAATATTTTAATAATATCATTTTTTTTAATTGGTCTTCTATTTTTTCAATGGTTTAACTACGAGTGAGTATTTTTATGCCATTTTTTCTTAAATATTAATTAACTTTTATTGGAATTCAAAACAATATTAGAAATATCTTATCTTTTATATTAAATTATTTTGTAATGTAACATAAGTGTTGTTATGTAACCTTAAGTGCCTAGTCATAGGCTGACTTTTAATAAGTGGTCGTCCATATTTTAACGAGAAGGTTTGATAAGGAAAAACAAAATACACCTTTCACTATTCCTAATTAGCATGAATATAAAAAAGAGGAATGATTACTATCCTAAACTGAGTAAGGGCAACACTCTCAATTTAGAAAAAATAACAGAACATTTAAAATTTATTTATCAATCTTTTATCACAAAGAAAAACTAATCTTTTGATTTTTATATATCTCATCTTATTGTTAGAAATCTGCTATTGGAAACAGCAAATGCTTTTAACGTTAAAGCAGTTTCTAATCTTAATGTGACCCGATCTAATCTTAAAGCATTTAGATCTTATCTTAAAGCAGTTTCTAATCTAAAGCATTAGATCTTAAGCGTTGAATTGGTATATGATGGACGTACCAGATTAGAGTTAAATAATATATAAAGGATTGGGTCCTCTCTCTCCCACACAAGAGTTGCATTCTTCTCCATCAAGAAGCACATAAAGGAAGTGAGGGCAAGAGGAGAGAAACCGAATTCTGAGAAGAAGACAGACAGAAGACAGAAGATGGCAGCCATTACATCTTCCGCTGTTAGTCAAGGTATGTCATCTTAAACAACATATTAAGTTCTGAATGTGAAATATTTGGTATTGATAATCTTTGGATGTTAGTAGCTATATTTTAAATTTGGTATCAGAGCCACAATCAATAACTGAATATTTCCCGTGATTGCAATTGATCTGTTCTGTGCTTTACTCATGTGATTGAGCCTTCGGGAAATTGTGGGGGTTTCATGAAATGATCACGAAAAAAAAAATAACACATAGCAAATGTAACGCAGTGTAGTTTTGTGTTTCATAATCTCTTTTTCCCACTCCTGGCGAGCCTCTGGAATGCCATAGAGGGAAGGGAAGCACGTGGACGAACTTTTTTGCTTACAGCTCATTACAGTATGAGTGGATGGTCAAGATTATTAATTCCAAGATAAGGTTTAAGATGGGATGAATTTTAATACCCTATTAAATCATTCACACCTCATGTCGCGCCCTCACTCCGCCACGAGACTTAGTAGTCGAGAGGGCAGTTGAAATAAACAGGGGAAGTATAAACAATCCAGGGTTAGTCTCCGCAAAATCGTGAATCGATTCGAATTGACAATGCCTACACTCAATTTGAGTACCAATGTGCCGGTGGATAGCGTGGTCAGCTCGGATATCCTCAAGGATGCCAGCAAAAGTGTGGCCAGAATCATTGGCAAGCCCGAATCAGCTAGGCACCAATATTAAATGAAAATCCCATCGGGTTATGTACAATGTATGCGAATTAAAAAAACCAACATAGCTGAACTGAAATCAGAACTGACTACATTTCTGAGAACTAACTACATTTCTTATGAAATAAAGTAACAAGAAGCTTAATCGATGACGTTTCCTATGAGATCTGTCACTAGTACAAAATAATTGTTTGAAATTTGGGCATAAAAGTAATTGCTCTATGACTGATTGTTTTGCATAAGGTATGTGTTATAAATTAATTATGCACATGAGATTTATGATTTTGTTAATCACCAAAGTGGTCAAAATCAGAATGTTGTTTTGCATAAGGTATGTGTTATAAATTATTTATGCACATGAGATTTATGATTTTGTTAATCACCAAAGTGGTCAAAATCAGAATAATCATTTAGTGCATAAGTGACATAATGATTATTGATAGAAATTGCCAGTTATAATAATACCAATTAAAAACTGGCGTCACTAATGATAGAACCTGAGAACTTACCCAAAGGAAAGTCTTGTTCTATAACTAGTTGACATGATGAGGTTTGATAGATATTTTGATTAAATAAATATTGATCATCCAAAGATGTCAGTTCTATTTAATTGAATATATTTATTACCTACTTATGTTTTGGTATTTAATTATGTTAAGTATAAGATAGTATCTACCCAAAGGAGTGCTATATTATACTATTATGTCTACATCTGAATCGCGTTAGTTATGAGCTTATAGTTATTTCATTTTTGATTTCAAGGTTATCTATCTTTCGTATGTTTTGAATCAAATTTAGTTGAAGTTCCTATTAATACATGGTGGCTTGATACTGGTGCTACAACTCATGTTTCCAACAATATGCAGGGATTTCTTACGATCCGAACCATAAATCCAAATGAAGATCGTTTTCTCTTTATGGGAAACGGAATGAAATCTTCAATTGAAGGCATTGGGACTTATCGTCTAATTCTAAAAAGTGAATATGTATTAGACTTATACAGTACCCTTTATGTACCTTCATTATCTAGAAACCTTATTTCCGTAAGTAAGTTGGATAATTCTGGTTTTAGATGTATGTTTGGATCTGGCTGTTTTGATTTATATAAGAATACTAATAATGTTGGTTATGGTATTCTAATTGATGGTTTATATAAATTGAAACTGAATGACACTTATGCGAATTCCTTGTTGAATGTAGTAAATAATGTTGGATGTAAACGTAGCAGGTTGAATGAAAATTCTGCTTTCTTGTGGCATAAACGACTAGGTCATATATCCAAAGAAAGAATGATGAGATTAGTAAGTAATGAAATTTTGTCAAATTTGGACTTTAGTGATCTAGAATTATGTGTGGATTGTATTAAAGGTAAACAAACCAAACATAATAAGAAAGGAGCCACTAGAAGCAGCCAGCTTCTTGAACTAATACACACTGATATTTGCGGACCTATGGACACTCCAGCCTTTAATGGAGAAAAGTATTTCATCACTTTCATTGACGATTTTTCCCGTTATGGTTATGTCTATTTGCTTCATGAAAAATCTCAATCTGTGAATGTCCTTGAGACGTTTGTAAAGGAAGTTGAGAGGCAATTAGATAAAAAGGTGAAAATCATAAGGTCTGATAGAGGTGGTGAATATTATGGTAAATATAATGAGTCAGGCCATTGTCCAGGTCCATTTGCAAAATTCCTCGAAAGTCATGGTATATGTGCGCAATACACAATGCCAGGTACACCACAGCAAAATGGTGTAGCAGAAAGGCGCAATAGGACGTTAATGGATATGATTAGGAGTATGATGTCAGATTCTACACTACCTAAGAATTTGTGGTCGTATGCTCTCAAAACCGCTAACTACACCTGCATGTTTGGGGTTGTCCAGCGGAAGCGAGAATTTATAATCCACATGAAAAGAAATTAGATTCTCGAACGATCAGTGGGTATTTTTTAGGTTACCCTGAGAAATCTAAAGGGTATGTGTTTTATTGTCATAATCATAGTCCAAGAATTATAGAAACTGGTAATGCAAGATTCATTGAGAATGGTGAAGTCAGTGGGAGTACTAGAAGAGAAATAGTAGAAATAAAGGAAACAAGGGTAAATGTTACATTGCCTAGAATAGTTCCTCCATCTACTATTACTCCAAATGTTGTTCCAGCTGTTGTAGAACGGCATGATGATAATGAACAACATATAAATGAAGAAGTACTTCCTGAAGGAAATGACTTACATAATACTGATATGCATGAACCACAACAAGTAGCATTAAGAAGACCTCAAAGAAATCGTAGGTCATCTATTTCTGATGATTATGTGGTTTATATGCAAGAATCAGATTATGATATTGGAATCAATGAGGATCCAGTTTCGTTTTCACATGCTGTAGAAAGTAAAGAGTCAAAGGAATGGATTAATGCCATGAAAGAAGAAATGAAATCCATGCAACATAATGAAGTTTGGGATCTCGTTGAGTTACCACATGGCTGTAAAAGAGTCGGATGCAAATGGGTTTTTAAAACCAAACACGACTCTAGTGGTAATATCGAACGGTATAAAGCTAGACTTGTTGCTAAGGGTTACACTCATAAAGATGGTGTTGATTACAAGGAGACATTTTCTCCTGTTTCGAAAAAGGACTCACTAAGAATAATAATGGCATTAGTAGCTCATTATGATTTGGAGTTACATCAAATGGATGTGAAAACAACCTTTCTGAATGGAGATCTTGATGAGGATGTTTATATGGATCAACCTGAGGGTTTTTCTGTAGAAGGTAAAGAACAATTGGTGTGTAAACTTAAGAAGTCAATATATGGGCTTAAACAAGCATCCCGACAATGGTATATTAAGTTCAATACCATTATTACATCTTTTGGTTTTAAGGAAAATACGGTTGATCACTGTATATACCAAAAGATCAGTGGGAGCAAGTTTATTTTTCTGGTCCTTTATGTTGATGACATCTTGCTTGCTGCAAATAATTTAAGTATATTGCATGAGACTAAGGAATTTCTCTCAACGAACTTTGAAATGAAAGATATGGGAGAGGCATCCTATGTGATTGGAATAGAAATATTCCGTGATCGATCAAAAGGAATATTGGGATTGTCTCAGAAAGGATATGTCGAAAGGATTCTAGAGAGATTTGGAATGAGTAAGTGTTCACCTGGAATTGTTCCTGTACAGAAAGGTGATAAATTCAATCTCATGCAATGTCCTAAGAATGATGTTGAACGAAAGGAAATGGAATCAATTCCATATGCATCTGTTGTTGGTAGCCTAATGTATGCTCAAACCTGTACTAGACCGGATATCAGCTTTGCGGTTGGTATGTTAGGGAGGTATCAAAGTAATCCAGGAAGGGAACATTGGCAAGCTGCAAAGAAAGTTTTGAGGTACTTACAAGGCACGAAAGATTACATGCTCATGTATAGAAGATCCAATGAATCAGAGGTGATTGGATATAGCGATTTAGATTTTGCTGGATGCATCGATACTAGAAAATCGACTTTTGGTTACCTGTTTATGTTTTCTCAAGGCGCCATATCATGGAAAAGTGTGAAACAGACTATCGTTGCTTCATCCACTATGGAGGCAGAATTTGTGACATGTTTTGAAGCCACAATTCATGCATTATGGTTGCGGAACTTTATTTCAGGACTTGCGGTTGTCGACACCATTAGCAAGCCGCTGAAAATTTATTGTGATAACTCTGCAGCAATATTTTTCTCAAAGAACGACAAGTACTCTAAAGGTGCCAAACATATAGAACTGAAGTATCTTGTTGTGAAAGATGAGGTTCAGAAAAAAAGAGTGTCAATCATGCACATCAGGACAAAACTTATGATTGCAGACCCTTTGACGAAAGGGTTACAACCAAAACAATTTAAGGAACATGTTCAAAGAATGGGTCTTGGTTGTATTAATAATAATTGATGTGTGACATTCTGAGCTCTTTTATGTGTTTCTGATATACAATTATGTGTCTCTTGTTTTAATGTAGTAGTACGTATTTTATGTAATTTTAAACAAGAAAGAGTCTTATAAAGATATTATGTTTAATCATTATGATATAAGACATTATGTGGACCATTATGCTGTTTTATATAAATTATGAGTATGAATTGATGGATTGCTGGTATTGTAGTATATGGAAGGGAATGCATTGAATTAATAGTGCACAACTGCCATAACTCTTAGCAATTTATCATAGTATGATGTTCAACACTTAATATTATGAATAGTCGGGTCAAGTGGGAGAATGTTAGAAATCTGCTATTGGAAACAGTAAATGCTTTTAACGTTAAAGCAGTTTCTAATCTTAATGTGACTCGATCTAATCTTAAAGCATTTAGATCTTATCTTAAAGCAGTTTCTAATCTAAAGCATTAGATCTTAAGCGTTGAATTGGTATATGATGGATGTACCAGATTAGAGTTAAATAATATATAAAGGATTGGGTCCTCTCTCTCCCACACAAGAGTTGCATTCTTCTCCATCAAGAAGCACATAAAGGAAGTGAGGGCAAGAGGAGAGAAACCGAATTCTGAGAAGAAGACAGACAGAAGACAGAAGATGGCAGCCATTACATCTTCCGCTGTTAGTCAAGGTATGTCATCTTAAACAACATATTAAGTTCTGAATGTGAAATATTTGGTATTGATAATCTTTGGCTATTAGTAGCTATATTTTACACTTATTGCTAGTGGCAATCTTTTATCACAAAGAAAAACTAATCTTTTGATTTTTATATATTTCATCTTATTGCTAGTGGGGATTCAAGTTTCGTTAGGTTATTAGTGGCGATTTGAGTTTCATTATCTTATTAGTGGGGATTTGACTTTAAATAAGAAATATAATATCCATTCTCACCAACCACCCAATATAATCTCAATTAACAATTCATTTTTTAATTATATATATGTTATTTTTTTTATTTCATTTTAGTGTTTCAACAATCTTTTTAATCAATGAGTTTAATATGTTTAATGACTTAGATGGAATATGAATTTCAAATTTCTAGAATATAGAGTCTTTATTTGCAAAATGGAGTTTTTGAAATTTGGCTTCTCTTTATTATTAAAATTATGGAAATCATTTTTAAAATTATTTAAAACATTAAATAAGTATATTACTTTTTATTAAATTTTATATTTATTCTTAAAGTTTGGTGTTTATGTGCTTTGATATAGTATTATTTTTGTATGAGAGTACCGATGCAATTTAGGATAGGAAGAAATATTAGAGAAATATTGATTAAAACATATTTACCATATATGATGGTAAGGTAGGAGAAATACTGAATAAAACATATTATAGAGTGTGGTGATAGAAAAATATTAGGAAAAACATATCTACCAAATATGATGTGATGTGAGGGTGGGAGAAAATATTAGATTTTCCTAATATCCCACTCACCTCATCCTCATACTCTTAATATTAAGATGAAATGTCTAAAATTATTTTCCAAAATCAAGTTTGCATAAGCTTACTAATCATAAAACAACATCTATTTTATTAGATTTATGATTATTCACACATATGAAAGCTTCTATTACGAAATATTAAGTTGAAAATGCATGTTTAGTTTATATGAACTATTGCTAAGAAAATCCTTGTGTATATGTTTTGGACACCATATATAGGGAAAGAATAAAAAAAATGGTGAAGATAGACTGAAGATAATAATTCCAACATGTATGTTACTCTTCTATTCACAATAATTAGCAAAAACAAATATATTAGTTAATAGTTAATTGATGGGAAAAAATGCATATCAAACATCATGCAAAGAGTAGTTTTAGAATGAAAACTATCAGGGATAGCGGGTATTTGTTAACCGTTTGAAGGTTCCGATGGATTTTGTCATGTGCATGCATTAATTGATGACATTTTTTCATAGTGAAAGTGACGTTGTGGTTCAAGCCATATGCTTCGACACTGTCCATTGCAATAAAAAATTTCAACTTAATACCTCTTGGAAGGATATTACAGATTGATATAGATAATATCCCCAAGGCATTTGAGAAGGTAATATCTATAGTTTTGGCACATCATACAAAGTGAGATGAAGAAGTCTGTAACATACAAAAGGTCAGCAAAGAATCACACTTGTTCTACAATTCTTGCCATTATGGAATTAGAAATATATATTGAAACTAAAATTCTTGCACCATTGTTATTGTAATCAAGTAATATAATTGTAAAATCACATTAATATAGTTATCAATGAAAACCTAGAAGACGGAAATAATGCCTTCAAAAACCTGGAAATATCCCTTTATCGAGCTTGAAAATCAAAGGATAGGATGCCTTTTCCTTAAAAATAGGTGAAAGATTAGTCTAAAATTAATGGGACACCAAAGTAATGCCAGTGAGACTAGACCAAGTAGTTACTATATAACTTCCATCTCAAGATAGGTGGGAAATATGTATGAATCTCATTTTAATAAGTAGTATTTTAGTTTGAAGCAACTAGAAAATGAAAAAGGGAGGGATAAGTTTCATTCAGTCACTTGAAATGCTTATATCATTGAATGGAATTCTTTGCATATTTCATTTGTTTGGATATAGGTGTTCTAGTAATGCCTAATGTTTCATGTTTTATACATGTGGAAACTTGGGTAGTTATTATCCAATTTTTTTATGCAGTGGAGTTGGTTGATTGAGTGACTTGCATGCAAAAAAGATAAAAAGGGGAAAAAATGTGAACTCAGTTTAAACAATCAAAGCATGCCAACCAACTTGGAAAATTAGGAATAGATGGTTATTAAGTTATGGAAAAACTAAAAAAGCTCTTAAAAAGTTATTACTTCATGGAAATGATTCAAAATAGGATATCATGCATTCATAATTTTTCATCCAAATGCTCAAAATATCTAGGAATCATGAACATTTTTTTTCCAATAAATGCATGCATTCCTCTTCCTCTTATGTTGAAAAGTGCATCTCACCAACCTTGCAATATACAATGAATTATCTTGGAATTTCTCTAATATTCTTGAAAACCTTTGGTCTATCTCTAAATGTGTCAAAATGTCTAAAAATAATTTTGTATGTCATTATTCAACCTTTATGAGCATGCCATGAGTAAAACCTAGAGATAGTGATATGAACTCTCAGTAAAGGGTCTCTTCGTGTGATATCCCTCCGCTTAAAAACTTAATTATATTTATATGTATATATAAGTTTAATTTTTAAGTTAGTATACTACATTAGAAAGATAGACATATTTGGTTATGAGTAACGTACTGATAAGGATTGAGGTATAGTTGATGTCGAAAAGATTGAATTTGTATTTATTATATATATATTTATAAAGGACAATTGGAAATTAATGACTAAGTACAAATGAATGAAAGAGGAAAAAAGATGCAATTTTATTTTGGAAAAATTGTTATTGTCTGTCAAAGTCCTACGAATCTAATATGGGTGATTATATTTATTTATGAAATTATTTTACTGGTCAATTTCATGTTTCCTAGAAGAGGAGATGTTGTCTCCAAAAGTGGGAAACAAAATCTCATAAATGTGCAGTTAACTACCTACCACATGTTGGTGAGGTGGAGGAAGTTAATAACCACCCAAATAGTGGCAGATGGATATTATCTAAGAATTCTCCTATTTTTCTCTCAAGTTTTTTGAGAATGGAATAGGAGAGACTAAAGAGAAGAATGGAGAATAGACATACAAAAAAAAGTTTGCAGACCTAAATTGCATAGGGGGACAAGAATATTTTGTTGTGTCAAGGTTGGGAGAGTTATTTCAAGTCGGTGCTTCTCACCTTATACTTTTATGTTTCAGAAAATTTTTATGTTCAACTTTTTCATATGTTAATTTATGTTTGTTGTCCCAAGTTCATTGAAAACAAATGATTAGTTCATGAAAACAAATGATTAGTTTTTTAGATGGGATTGTGAAGGTTATTTTTTTAAGTTTCTAATTATGACATTTGGATTTTGAATTCTAAAAGAAAATATCGTATTGAAATGATATTATTAGTAAATTATTAACCTGAAGGCACAAATAACCTTGCAAAGGATTATTCCATCGTGGTACTACAAAGTTGAAATGTTGTAATTAAAGTAGTAAATAGTAGTTATGTTTATAATGTTGTTGCTAAGAGAAAAATAATGTTTAGAGGAGCATTTATAAGTGGATGACACATCCTCCATTTTGTGTTTAAAAAAAAACCAGAATATGTAAAGAAAATAAATAATTCATGATAGATATACAATCATATCTACACTTTGTTCTACAGCTAGAAAGTATAGATTGTATAAATACATTTACTCACATAGTGATATATTCTAATCATATTGATGTGTTATAACCATTGGAATGCAATCATATATATATTATTATATTTCTAACATTAAAACAAAAAAACAAAGAGAAGAGAAATTTTTTTATGAGTGCAATTATATAGCACAAAGAAAGGAACTGGTATGGTGTTTAAATAAGAGTAAACTTCTATCTCTTCAACAATATTAGACAAAGTAAGAAAATTGATCATTCAGTTGAAAGAAAGAAAGACAATGAAGTTAAATATGTGTGTAGAATGCATATACATTAAGTAATTTGGTTTAACAACTTGTAACACAACTATGTCTTACTGAAGAATATCTACAAAACATATATAAGTTATATTGGAAAATATACATAGACAATCAGTTAATGGAGAACTTACTAAAAGGAAAATTTAAAAATAATTCAATATTATATACAAATTGTATAGAGAATCCTTGTTAGGCAATAATTCCTGTATTATAACATAAGCACAATTTTCCTCAAAGGAAATTACATTTTCCCTATTACTTGACATGAAGAAAATGAAACTAAAATGAGATTAACAAATACAACAAATGTTTCTATATTGTATAACAATTGTCTCACTCGGGAACACACAAGAGATACTGTGTAGTAAGCCAACTGGGAAGCAGAGGAAGTGATGTGTTAAAAACTTTGGAATCCCATAATATCAAGTTGTCACTTAACACAGGAGGAGAAAAAATACAATTACCTAGAACAAGTAACAAGAAATCTTTAAATTAATGTACGATAAAGAGTAATATAAGGAATATTATTTACCCACAAACCAGGGACAAAGTTATGCCAATAGATACAAGAAACTACTCCAAAGTTCTGCCTGTCTTGTCACTGAAGCAGAAAAATGTTAGAATTATAACCTTTTTCAACTTAGGAATTTTGGTGATAGATTAGAAGAAAAATAAAAGAATTTGACAATAGGATTATTAAAAACCTTCCGCAATTTTAAAATCTCTAAAATAGAGGAGAGGGGAAGACTCTTAAATATTCTAAAAAGAAACCTTTTGTAAAATTTTAGAGTTAATGGTAAGGTTTTTTGCTATAATATATACAAGTCATAGACATAAAAGTGACGAGAACTACTCAGACCCTTAAAAGTAAAAATATACAACTAGAGACTATATTTGTCTTTCGTGCGATAGTTACACTCTGAAGAAAGATATTTATAAATAACAATAGCTAGTCATAATTTTATAACCCTAGGGTTTGGGAGAGTCACAATTCATCTATGAAACCCCATAGGGTTCAGTGACATAAAATACTAGTGACTCAACTATTCAACTCAGATAATATAAAAAACTAACCAAGTCCATACAAATTTATTGCAACCAGTAAGATACTATAAAAGAAGATTCGATAAAGACAAAAATCCCCTATGAACACTAACAGGGAGAAAACTATAAATAATACAAAACTTATTATGCAACAGATATGAGGGTTTCCCCAAGCGAAACATAATTACAAAAATAATACTAGGGTATTTTGTATCTAGAACAAGTTGCATAAATTTCAAGAATCATTTATGTTCAATCACATTGCTTACCTACATGTTGCATATGTTTTGGAACCATAATCCTTTTCCATCAGTTATACCCAAATAAATATCCCTACAGACCTATAGAAAGGAAATGTAAAATCTTTAGTATATTCTCAAACCAAGTATTTAGAATAATAGAAGAAAATCAGAATACCACATGGGTGCGAGTCTATTTAAAGTATAAATTTACCTCTGTTATTGAGCTCTAGAGTTTAACAATCACATCATTAGGGAATTTTGAGGTCTAAAATGGGCCTCCTGAGAAAAATGTATAACCAAAATAAACTTTATAAGAACCAATAGGATTCAAGATGATGATGTAAACCATGGGGGGTGATTCACCATTTTTGGAGTCAAAAAGTAAAAAGATTAAAAAATAATAAATTAATAAAACTACTTTTTTAACTCATATTTTCAACTTATCTCCTAATGTTTTAATCAAATTTCAAGCAGGAGTACTTGTTGGATGCAAAATGTAATTCCTCATCCAAAGAATACCCATGTTCCATACTTTTGATGGACCCTGCTACATGAAAAATGAGAAATACATGAAAAAATGTGATTGCAATCACATTTTTCATGTATTTCTCATTTTTCATGTAGCAGGGTCCATTGAAAGTATGCAACATGGGTACTCCTTGGATGACGAATCAAATTATGCATGCAACGAGTGTTTCCACTTGAAATTTGAGTAAACCCATAGGGAGATAAGTTGAAAATACAAGTAAAAAAATAGTTTTTCTTTTTTCCCTCTAAAATTTGATGATGTAATATAATCTTGTTTTATTATTTCCACTATTATTTTATAATTTCCTTAGGAGTCCCATTTTAGACCTAAAAACTCCCCTAATGAATCTTTCTTATCAATAGGTATTGAAGCCAATTATCAATCTGTAAAATTTGAGAGGCCATTTTTCCAACAAAAATGACCCAAAACTACAATTTTTAATGTATCCTCGAAGGGAATGTAAGTTCCATTGAAACCCTAACAAAATTATATCCGCGGGAAACAACATGACCAAACAAGAAAAGCATAATGAATGGGAGAGAAACGAGTCTTGAAAACCATTCATTCCTTTGGAAACCCTAAACAAACGGAACATTGTTCTTTGATAACAATGTATACATACTGTCAATGAGGTCAAAATACAGGAAGGGATACGTGGCAATGTGAAACTAGTTCCCGTCTAGTGGTCGAACATTCCAGATAATATCTCCAAATAATCCCATATTGGAAATGGAAAAATAAAGGTCCATGTTTATATAAGTTCCAAATTATGTAATGAGAAAAACACATAGAAATATGACCAAAGTATTGACAAAGCATAATTGAACGATAAATGTCATGATAGGGGTGTTATATGTATACCTTGCAAAGATTCGAATGATGGAATAAAAATTACCATTGCATTAGTATATAATATTGTATAATTGGAATAGGGTCTAGCGTTTTAAAATGAGTAAAAGGAACATTGGAAAGGTCGATGACAACAACAATATACGATTATTTGTAACTCAAATTTCTTTGTAAAATGAAAATTTTATATTGAACAAGGTATAAGAAATCTAATTTGATATGACTCCCCACACACACATATATATAAACAAAGGAAATATTTATTTTTTATAAATATACCATATACAAGAAGTGCTAAAATAAGCACGGTGATGAAATAAGTTGGATGAAGATAACTTTTATGATGGGAATAAAATGTGAAGTATTAATTTACGACAAAAAACCATGTATTAATTTGGACAAATGTGTCAATTTAAATTAATTAAAATTCCATTGTAGAGCATTTTTTAGTAGTTAAAGATATGAAAATGAATTGTACATTGAATAGTCATAATAACAAAATGGAAACTAATTGAATTGTACATCATCATCATCATCATCATCATAATATTATTATTATTATTATTATTATAGTGTCTTTACAAGTGGTATCAGAGATGTAGTTACAAAATTGGGCCTTTCTTAGGTCCAGGAAAACAAAACTACTACACCTGTCATGGACAAATTGTATTGAGGAATGAAAGAACTAGAAATGTCAGGGGAATTTAACAGTCAAACCTCTGTGGGATCAACTAGAGTGAAGCAAAATATGATACTGAAATAGGAATGGTTGGAGGCAGAACAAGTAATGCATAAGGGAAACATATTAAATTTCTGCAAGTAATAAGGAATTTGAAAATTTACTTGGATGATATTAAAACAAATCAATAAAGACCGGTTAAAGAAAGATAAGACCTAGAAGAAATCAATGGGTATTTGTGAAGAAAAATGGAGAAGGAAAAGGCTAGTAGAAAGAATCATAGGAAGAGATGTAGAAGTAAATTTGTTAGCACTACACATAGAAGTAATTCAGAAAATTCTAGTGGTAGTGAAACCAATGAGACAAGTGAGCAAGAGGAACATAATCAAGAAGTAGCACTTCCTCATCTAGAAAAAAAAATCATATTCTCAGTTACAGGGAGAGTTTAAGAAAATACGACCTCAAAATTTTGATGGTGAAACTAAAGAAGGAGCAAAGGTGTGACTCCTTAATATGTCCAAATATTTTGAAGTGTACAAATTTACAAGAAATCTTAAGGAAAGTTTGGCCACATAGCAATTTACTG
Organism: Pinus tabuliformis; assembly: GCA_031772625.1. Taxonomy (NCBI): domain Eukaryota; kingdom Viridiplantae; phylum Streptophyta; class Pinopsida; order Pinales; family Pinaceae; genus Pinus; species Pinus tabuliformis. The sequence continues at coordinate 564,751,855 of CM062810.1, forward strand.
GTAAAGAAACCTTATGATGGGAAGAAAATAAAGTTGTTAAAGTAATCAAAATCAAAATTCTAACTTGGAAATCGTTCAAGAAGGAATTTAAGAAGTATTTGAATTAAAGATACTTTGATGAAAAGGATAGAGAATTTCATGAGTTGAAACAACAACAACTCACAATTGATGAGTTTTTCAATAAATTTATGAGTCCCTTTAGGTATGTCCCTTACTTGAAAGAAGAAAAATAAAAAATCCAATTATTTATCAGTTGTCTACCTCTCTCATACAAAGAAATAATTGAATTTGATCAACCAAAAACAATGGATGAGGCTATTAGGAAAGGAAAACTATTCTTTAATTGGAGTACGAAAAAGGGAGAAAGCTATAAAGGATGGGTGTCCAAGAAATCAGAAAAATTCAACAGTAAGAAGAAGGGGTTTAAAAATCTCATTGTTACAAAAAGTATGCAAGATGGAAATTATAACAGTAATTATAATTAGCAGAAAAATAGTGGAAATAAAGGAGGAACTGTTGCAAGTAACAAAAATTTCATTGAATCTGTGAGGCCACCCATAAAATGTTGGGGTTGTGGTGAGAGTCACCCGTGGAGAGATTTTCCATAGAATCCATTAAAGAAAAAGGTTGTGTTAAATCAAATACAAGAAGCCTCAACAATAAATGATGTAGCCTATAATATACCAAGGATCAATGCAAATTAGATGGAAGGGAGGAAAATCATCAGTCAAAGGTGATACAAGTGAATGGTAAGATCTTTGACAACAATGTATCTATACTTATAGATCCAAGATCTACCTTAAGCTATATATCACATGTTGTAATTGAGAAATGTAAAGTTAGAAGAGAAAAACAACATAAACCTTGGTTAGTGTAGTTGGGCATAGGAAATAAAAGAAAAGTATCTGAAATCAGTAAATACTACACTATAGATATTAATGGAATTCAAATTGTCCTCAACCTATACATTTTACCATTAGGATCCTATTATGTCCTCATAGGAATGGACTAGTTAGAACAAAAAAAGTAATATTAAATTGTCTAGATAAATCCTTTAACTTCGTGGATGATGGAGGAAAAGCATACACGATTCAAGGCATATGAACAAAATTTTTGTTCAGACATAGTTTTGTTGTACAAATGAAGAAGAATGTTAGGAAGGGTTACCAATTATTCACAGTTCAAGTGAAAAATTGTTTGAAAAAGACAAGCAACCATCATTGGATGAATACCCTATATTGGAGTAGTTTAAAGATGTATTTCTAGAGGAAATACCAATACTTCCTCCAAGAAGGGACATTGATTTCACAATTAATCTTGTACTTGGTTTTGTTATGGCTTTCAGGGTACCATACAGAATGAGTTTACCTAAACTAATGGAACTAAAACTTCATCTGCAGGAGTCATTAGACATAAAGTAAATCAAATGAACTGTGTCTCCTTGGGGAGAACTTGTATTTTTTGTGAAAAAGAAGGATGGAACATTTTGATTGTGCATAGATTATAGACAATTGGATATGATGATAATTGAAAACAAATATCCCTTGCCAAGAATAGATGACTTGTTTGATCAAGTTATGGGAGCTTCTATATTTTCAAAGAATTACTTTAAGTCATGATACCATCAAACTAGAATCAAGGATGAAGATATACACAAGACAACTTTTTATACTCATTATGGGCACTATGATTTTGTAGTGCTTCCATTTGGGCTAACTAATGCACCTGCCACATTCATGTGTCTCATGAACAGTGCGTCAAGAACCTTCTTAGACAAATTTGTCATTTTATTTATAGATGATATTATGTTATATTCAAAGAGTATGGAAGAACATGATCAACACTTGAATATGGTTCTCCAAACTCTAAGAGATAATGAACTTTATGCTAAATTTAACAAATATTCATTCTACCAAAATAAAATACATTATTAGGGACATGTAATATCAAAAGAGGGAATTTTTGTAGACCTTGAAAAGATAAAAACAATTTTGGAGTGGCCAACACCCACGAATGTGGAAGAATTCAAATATTGTATGGGCACAACAAGTTATTATATGATATTTATCGAAGGATTATCTAAAGTTGCTTATCCAATCACTGATCTATAGAAGAAAGGAATCAAGTTTGAATGGAATCCTAAGTGTCAAGCTAGCTTTGACAAGCTTAAATAGCTCTTGAAAGTAACTCCTACTTTAAAACTAGATGACCCCAATAAATAATTCATGGTTTGCACATAAGAAACCAAGGAAGGATTGGGAGGAGTTTTAATGCAAGATGGACATGTCATTTTCTATGAATCCAAAAAATTGAAGGAACTTGAGAAAAAAGTATGGTATGCATGATTTAGAACTAGCGGCAATAATTCATGCATTTAAAATGGGGAGACATTATCTGATAGGGAGAAAATTTTAGCTAAGAATAGATACTGTAAGTCTGAAATATTTGTCTGATCAACCTAATATGACTTCTAAACAAGCTAGATGGTTAACATTCATTAGTGAGTATAATTTTGAGATTTTACACTTTAAAGGAAAGGAAAACAAGATAGTTGATGCTTTACCATATTTTTGCTACAACAACAATTATTTGGTTGACAGATATTCCTGAAAAAAAGTCAAAACACCTGCAAGTTCAGATCTAAAATATGTAAAGATTAAAGAGAAATTGCAGAAAAATAAAAATTTGGGAGAAAAATAATATGATTTCTCAATTAACAGCCAATATTTATTGTTGTTTAGAAGCAGAGTTGACATACCATATGAATTAAATATTAATAACTGTGTATTAGATGAGCTGCAAAAAATACCAATGATTGGTCACCCTGGATATAAAAATATGATTACGATATTGAGGAAGGATTTCTATTGGCCCAACATGAAAAGTGAAACAACTAAATATGTAGCAAAATGTCTTGAATTCCAACAAGTTAAGGCATCTCATCAACATCCTGCTAGTTTGTTACAACCATTACGCATTCTTGAATGGAAATGGGAGACTATCTCAATGGATTTCATAACAGGACTACCAAGAACTATGAAGAAACGTGATTCCATTCTAGTTGTAGTTTAAAAACTCAACAAACCAACACACTTCATTACATTCAAATACACTTTTAAGGCTATAAAATTGTATAAATATTTGTGAGGGATATTTTCAGACTTCATGGGATACCTAAAGTTGTAGTTTCAGACAAAGATGCTAATTTTACCTCTAAATTCTAGAAGGGATTATCTAAAAACATGGGAACCAAGTTAAATTTTAGCACATCCTATCACCCTTAAACTGATGGTCAAATAGAAAGGACCAATCAGATATTGCAATAGCTCTAAGAATGTATGTGAATGATAAACAAACTAAAAAGGAATATTATTTACACTTATTTGAATTTTCCTATAACAATGGGTATCATAATTCTCTAAAAATGAGTACATTTAAGGTCATATATGAAAGGATATATAAGGTTCCATTGAGTTGGGATCACCCTAAAGATATATTGATGTTAGATCTAGACATGTGTTGCGACCACATAATTCTGCAGCTGAAACATGGGGGATAACCACCTGGTCTGAACCTTAAGGAAACTCCTTTTCTGTTTAAAGTGGTGGCTCCGACTAGGGATAATGGGACCAATTTCCCAGTGTCAATTTTAAGATGAGAGTGGGTGGTCCACAACTGTTTGTAATAGAATAATGATAATCTAAATGACTTATTCTATGATGGTATTCTCTAACTAAATTATTCTAATATAAACCCGAATATTCCTGTGTGGTATGCGATCTACAAAGATATCTGCTTAACATGTGATAATAAAGATTGATCACAATTAAACAGAGATGATAACATATAAAGATAATTTATTTGACTAAATAGTTAGTCAAAGAAATTTTCACATATATGATGACTTATATATGAAAATCACAATTTCAGCTCGGCATCATACAAAAGTGCAATTAACGCATAACTGAAACAATAAATCTCACACACAATTCATGAAAGTAAAGTTTTTCCACTAATTAAATGTAAACAGAATCAATCATACAAGATAATAGTACCATATGTGTGAATTCCTCCTCATTTGACAAATGACATAGACCAATTTCTTTCTTCCAATCAAATTGTCTCCCAAGAATACAATAGTGGATCAACAAAGGAAAGTAGTCTGATATCTAAAAGAAACGATCATGTTCCATAGTTTCACCAAAGCATTCACAAACTTACAATAGTGCATTCTTTGCAAATGTTTTTCATAAAGTTCTGGAGCTTTTTCTAAATGCATGAGAAGGGTATAAATACTATTCTAACAAATGTGCAAAAATAGATTATATAAAATTTGAGGAGGTTTCAAACAGCCTTCCTCCTAACTAGGTAACTAACTCCAAGAATAAATAGTGGCTAAATGAACAAAACTAAGAGGATCACTTGATTTCTGCCAGCTTGTCCTTCAAATTGCATATATCGATCATCGGTTGAATTTGAGGAGGTGCCCCAAAATGTGTCCTAAAATGCCCTATGAAAATCACATCGGTGAGAGGTGGCAACATTCATTGAGTCTTATGAAGGGGACAATTGAGAGTCATAATTTGGCTGTGTGGCTTAACAAGATACTACCAATACAACTCCCAATCAGTCGTGGTCAATTTTGTAATTGCCTCTCTTTGAGTCCCCGCCTTTTCTTGCCAGCTTCTATACAGAGTATTTAAATCGGGCATTTCTTTCAAATTTCCTTCTTTAATCAGGTTGGTGGCAAAAATGGTGTGATTAACTGCCTTAATGATATTCTTTGATAGCCTAGTTGCCCTTGCAACTGCTAGCTTAGCCGATTTGATTTTGGCATCCCAATCCATGAACAGAATGTCTTTATGAGTTTCCTCAATCTCGGGTAGATTGGCTTTCCTTCGGTCTTTTGTTTCCTACCATTCGATGAACTCAAAGATTATGTTGTCTAAATCGTTAAACTCTATTCTCTGGTAGATTGCCTTATCTGTCAGCTAGTCACTAGTAGTCAGATAGGGAGTAATGTGTGACATCTTCTAGCAAAAATACTTTTTTTGTTTCACTAGAAGGGAATTTAATTCCAGTGCCTCTTTAATAAACTCCTCAATAGTGGGAACATCCTCGTATCTTTCCATGGCTTGCTGAATTTCTTGGAGTTGCATGTTTTTGGTTGATATATCGACTTCATGGCTTATTTTTAGGACCTCCATGTCTTGTTGCAATTGTGTGAGCTGCTCAGCCACTTACCTGTTTACACTTTCTCTCTCTGCCTCGAGCTGTGAAATCCTCTCCTCTTTTTCCTTAACAAAGTAGAGACTTTAGTAGCTTTGTCCATAGTGGCCGATGCATATGCTCCTGTGAACTGTGATATTCTAGTCAAGTTCTCGACCGAATTGAAAGGAATGTCCTTCCAAACAATGTCCATCATCTCATTTCCAGGTGGGAATTCGAGTGTGTCTACCCTTTTCCTTTTTCTCTCCCTTCTCACTACAGCCTTGTGGAGAGGGCTATAGAACACATCAAGTGGAGGTATTTCAGTTATTTTCAAAACAATTTCTGATGTGTGTTATAGTTCCAGATATCACTCTTGATATTTGTGATGCTGCATTTTTGGCCTAGGGCAACCACTCCTTCGAGACTTGGTCCAAATATTTAAAAACAATGTTTTACTCCCTGTCCATGGCATTGCCCTGAGCTAAACGTGTGTGTACATAGGTCAGTGTATACCCAACCCGCGTAAATGTCTCAAAACACTTAAAAAAATTAAATCTCCTTAATTTCAGGCGGATATCACGGGTTTTACCTGTTGATTACCTATTAGTGCGCATGGCCCCAACTGTTCCCAATGAATTCCCAACTAAAAAAATAATTTGGGAGAAGTATAAAAAGGCTTCAATGGGAAGGCCTTAAAGAGGAGAAAAGAGAGAGAATTACTTTACTGAGATTATCCCTGATCAAGTCTGAAGATCCCTATCCTTCCAGCACTTCCCCCACTATAGGAAACCCTTGTTTCCTTGAGTTATGATGTCATTTCACTAGTTGAGATATTCTTGTGTGAGTCATGGAAGGAGCCTTTTGAAGACTTGGGATTGGACAAACCCGAAGGATGGTTCCACTTGGAGCCAGCAAGAGGAAGATTTAGGTGATATCATCCCTTGCGTTTTCTTAGTTATCTGCAATGAAGAAACATTTGTCTTGTTCCTGAAATCAATCTTCTTTATGCATATGATGTTATTGTTATGGTTCACATATGAATAGTTGTTTCAATGTATAACTAACCATCTTTCAATAAGTTATGAATTTGATCTCTATGTGATACTTTGTCCATATATTGCTATGCTTCTTTGAATTGGTTGTTTTGCAGGTTCAAGGATCGAGAGGAACTCCAAGAGGGTTTGGACCCTGGCTGGATCTACCTAAACGAAGGACCCCCAGGTGCACCTCTCTTCACATAGTTTTCTTATTTAAGTATCATGTCTATGTGGAATGCTTGTCTTTTACTATAGAAAACCCCTCGCTCTGCTAGGGTGTTGACCCAAAACCCTAGGGGACTTAGTCCCTCAACAGAATTGGTGACTCCATTGGGGACAACAGTATTATTGTTCCTAGTTTGGGTTAATTTAAGCCAATCAGGGGTTAGCCATTGATTTTCTTGTTGTAACTGATTTGTTTGTTCCTGTAGGAACTGATACTTTAAGTCTGAGCAGTTTCTTTAGACCTCCTTTTTGTTTTTTCTTGTGAACTATCATATACGCAGCTTTGTCAGGTTACAATAGCATATGTATGCAAGTTTCCCCATATGAACCTATGTATATGTAGGTTTCTTTGGGTTGAATTGCATATACATGCAACTGTGTATTGACACAATCGCGTATACCCTAATTTTCCAAGATTTTTTCAAGTCTTTCTGTCTCAGAATATTTGTTTGTTGGTCTAAGTATTTCCTGAGCAGCCAATTTTTGTTGTCAGTCTTTGATTTTGCAGCAAGTTTACAATTTTGAATTCTCTCATGTTGTGGAAAGTTTTGGTCTTGCTTTGTTTTGTTGCGAGTGTCATCATTTGTGTTTGAGCACACGAGATTTCTTTCTGGGAATCTTGGCTGTTCTGGCCTTCAAGAGCAGAAAGATTGATTTCAATCTTTCTGACAAACTTTATCTTTATGATCTTCTTGCTTTGTGTGAAAACTGCATCTTGTGGCCATTTACTTTTCTCGCTTTTGGAAAGTTGTTGAGTGAAGATTTTGAAAGTTGTTTTTCTTGGTCTTTTGATCATTGTCATCAAGCTCTTTTTGCTGCTTTTTGGTCGTTCAGGGCATCTTGAAACACTTATTTTGTTGAGTTCTCGCCCATTTGGAGTTGATAACTTGCAAAGTGTTTTTGTTGCCTATTTTTCGGTCTTAAAGTCTTCAATAGTATTTGGAGCACTTTTGAAAAGTTGTTTTTTGCTTTTGTGAAAAAGAAAATTCCTCAAAAACTTGGGTTTTGCTTTCTTTTACCTTGTTTTGTTTTGGTTTCTTTTTGTCAATGAAAGTGCATTTTTTTTGTCTTAAGATTTGCTTTTAGTGTTTGGACGAAAATGACCATTAGGAACTTATATTCTATCTAAACATCTACGGTGGCTAATTAGAAGCGATAAACAATTTTCTTTCATTCTTTTCTTTAGAGTAATCTTAAGTTTTTGCATCAGCATATACTCATTGCATTAGGGTAGTTTGTGCATATTTTAGGGCATCCAATAGTTTTTTTAAGTGTGAAGCTTGTTGAAAGAAAAGAAAAGAGAAATTTATTGTTTTATTAGAAGTTCCTTAGAACCTGGTAGAAATTTCTTTTCATCGAAGAACGAAACAAGTGCATGTGCATATAGTTTAGTTTTTATTAATTTCTTTTGCATCGATAAACACCACAAGTTTCACTTCTGTTTATCCCTTGACTTAAGAACAACCGATTTAAAAACAAGTGCCAAATAAAATATACCAGAACTTTTTTATATTGTCAATTTAGACACACCAACAAGTTTTAGGATATTTAGGGCCTTGGATTAGATGACTGGAGAGAAAAATCTCCAAGGCCACTTTAAACTATTAAACATAGAAGTCTTAATAACTAGTGCAAATCCAATAGTGTTAGGGAGACCAGGAAAGCTCCAGATCTTGGAGTTAAGCACGAGGGTTTTTGAAGATAAGGAAGAGAGATACCCCCTCTCCTACTTGTCGGATCTTACCTCAAGACTATTCCACCTGGCTTCTAACACAAGTTGGTAACCTTAGTTGCTTATCCTAGGGATCTACACAGGTGGCTATGGTGGGGAATCCCGTGGCACCTGAGGTTGACATTGTATCACTCTCAACAGTACTTCTAGAGGGCACCCTTGCGAAGCTTGGGGGCTTGCATCGGCACAGGCTATTGTTTGGAGGTCAGCATAACTTCCTCTGATACCTTTGCTAGTAGGCCTCGGCTGTCATTATCCCAGACTATCTTCAAGAGGCCCCTACTTCACTTTCTTGTATTTTGGTTTCCGGTCCTCATCACCCGGAGTGGAAATACTTGAAAGTTGTTTGACTGGCTTATCTTTTAAGGACATTTTTAGTGTGTGCTCTATGCTCCTAGTTGGCCTAGATTTCATTTTTCTTGAGTCTTTCATTAGATCTTAATAAAAATTCAAAGTGGTTGACCGATCACCTAGATGGTCTCGAAGAATTCGTGGTCTTTCACCACCAAGTTCAGATCCTTCTCCTAGAAGGCACAGAGGTAATGCTGTCAATGGTTTTCACCCCGTGGCAAATGACGCATCAGAGATTTATCGTTCGCTCGGGGGCATTACTGTTCAAGGTAGGCCTGGTACTTTCGTAGAGCTAGAGAGGAACACCCTAGTTCTTTCTTGAGTCCTCTTCCAGTAGGAAGATAACATTGAGGTAGAAGAACTCCCAGAGTCGTTAGTGGCTCCGAATTCGCCTCTACCTCCTGATCATTCAAACGTATTACAATATGCTGGGACACTACCACAAGTGCTACCACCGTGCAGACTCCAACATCAATCCAAGGGGGAGGAACTATTTCCATCCCATTTGCATCCTTATTTGGGTCTATTGCTAGCACATATTTAGTTGGGTCTACCTCCATTCCATCTACGAGTGGAAATTCCCAAGCCAATGCATCTAGTTCTGGATTTTTCCTACTTGGCACCCATTCACATGGTATTCCGTCAGTTCTATTTAGTGCCTCCATATCCAAGATGAGTGGATCGACTTCATTTCAGGGTTTTCCTTTTGGAAGTGGTCATATACCACATTTTAACCTGACGATAGGATCTATGCCTTTTTATTCTATAGTTCAAGGTAGTAATCCCTTTCAAGGTTGGACTAACCCTGTGGTTAGCGGTGTAGGAACTGGGAATCCATTTTTCGACCAACAAGGGAATAGGTCGTACTCCACAATTAGTTCGTTTTGAGGTATTCCTCCCTTAGCTACCGCTTGGAATCCTTATCAGGGGTTATCGACTCCTTATAATTTTTTAGGAGGGAACTTCGCTGGTTATGGATGTTTTTCAGCTGGAGTTGGTCAAACTCCAAGTTTTGCTAGACCACAAGGGTCATCTTTTGGTTCAGCGGGTTCTGCTGGTTACTTCGGGTAGCCTGGTGCCTTTGAAAATCCAAGCCAATCTTTTCAGAACTTTGGGAACTCCACCCAATCTTGGTGGAATACCCAAGTTCCTCCCAGGCTTCCTTTTCTGGCAATGTTGAATTTGCCAGACCTCACAAAATTGAAAAATGATCCAATTAGATACAATCTAGCTTGGCCTCCCGTCCCAACCAAACTCCCATAAGATATTCCAAAGTTTGAGGGGAAGGTGGTGAAGACCTAGGTGACCATGTAACCACATTCCATTTGTGGTGCTCATCAAACTTCCTCATGGATGATTCGATTAGGTTGAGACTTTTTCAATGCACCTTAACTAGCAATGCGGCTAAGTGGTATATAGAGTTGCCAGGGGGAAGCTTTACATCTTTCGTCGATTTGGCTAACATTTTCCTAAACCATTTCTAGTTGTCCATCTGTTATGATGTTAGAACTAAACCTTTGGCCAATTTCCATTAGGATACGACAACTCACATCTTTGATCATATTCAGGAATGGAGACGAAGAAAGAGGCTCATTAAAGCTGAAATTCCTCCTGAATACCATCTCGAATGGTTCTTGAAATCGTTACAACCTGAGATCTCTAAGGATGTATCTCTGTCTAGAGTCTATTCTGAAAAGCAAGCTATTTTTCGGGCCCAGCAGTTAGAATTGATTTAATCTTAGTATGGGATTCTTCAGAAAATCTTGCCCGATGCTCCTAGGACTAAGGTTGATATAGCCAAATCAAATCCAGGTCCCCATGCAAATGGTATTGCTGGATCAATAGACACCAATGCAATGAACCTGTTGAACCAATTGCAGCAGTTATCTTTACAAACTGCTCCTTCCAATCAGGTCACATCGTCTAACCCTTCTCCTTCCCAAGCCTCTTCCATTAACGTCATCCAATCTTCTAACCCCAAAGAAAATCAAAATTCCAATGCAAAGAGGAAAGGAAGGGGTAAGAATAAGAGTCAAGATGGGAAGGATGACACAAAAAAACCCAGCAATAGTGCTGGTGAGGGTGGAAAGTAGTCCAAAAAGAAAGTTAAGTTTCCATGCAAGTTATGCAATGGAGACCATTTGACTCTTCTCTGCCCCAAAATTCAATATGCTTAGCACTTGCTAGTGCAGAATGGGTCTTCTAGCTCTCAAGCTGTGTTAACCAACCCTTTTCCCCAAGGGCAGCAGTTGCTTGTTGGCACAAACTCAAATCCTGGTCCCTCTGCAGGGGGCAACCAGGAAGGGGATAAATCATCAAATGTCTTCATGATGGGTTCTCATGTTAATGTGGCCACTCGGTCACATGATTATGGTGAAACTGAAACATCCAAGGACAAATATGCTCTCAGAACTACTGACCCACTTCTTATTGAGCGACCCTCTGTCGAGACTATACCTTGGATACCAAAAGGTTCCACTCAACGCGCGACGATCAACCCTAATGCTAGGGTAGCCCAAAACTACTCCATTGTTGAGGATCTGGCTCATAGTCCAACGCTATGTCCGCTTTATAGGTGCTCCAGTCGTGTCCAACTCAACAAAGTGCTTTTCTTTTGGCGATAGGGGCAGTTGATCCAAATAATGCCTTAGTGCTCACTTTTGACATGCTTAATGTAAAAAAGCGACTTCCTCATCATATGGCTTTTCAAATTAAGCCTACTTATTGAAAGATTAATGTTTTCTGAACAGTTGTAGAAGAGGGAGCTTCCACATGTGTGATGTCGATGTCTTGTTGGAAGGCCATTGGATCACCTTCAATTGTTCCTTCACCTACCCTCCTGACAGCATTTGACGGGCATTCTCATAGGTTGCATGGGATTATCCCAGCCTTTCCTATATGTGTTGGGCAAAAGGTCATTCATATCGAAGTAGAAATCATTGATGCTAACCTAGATTACAAAATCCTCTTAGGATGGAATTGGATCTATGAAATGGATGCTGTTGTTTCAACTCTGTTTCGTGTCATTTTCTTTCCTCATGAGGGGAAAATTGTTAAGGTTGATCAATTGGTTTATTCTCTAGTCGATCCTCGAGCGACTTCAGATTTTACTATTCCCTTAGTGGATAACCCCCGTCTGCTTATTGAGAATATGTGAGTTGGGATGTATTCTTCATTGATGGGTACATTTGATTTTCCCACCCCTATTGCTAGAATCAATGTCATTTCATCATCCAAAGTGTCTTCATGGCAAGAGTTCCTTCGAACTTGTCATTTTTTAGACCCTTGGACCTTGGCTTCACCTACGACCACATTAGATGAAGGACAAGTTGGTGGAATGGAATTTCCTGTGTTTGCAACAGAGCTTAGGTATTAGTTTATCGTCAACTCTGCGGACAACCATTCTACTCCTTTCTCTGAAGAGGAGTTAGATAGTGATGTGGCCCAGCCTGGACCCTTGATTCTACCTCTGCTATGGACTACTTAGATACAGTTTTACCATTAGAATAAGCAATCTCAAAAGTAATGACTAGTGTAGATCGACCTTGGGAAGACTTACACCATCATTCATATTTTCTTCCTCCATCCCAGGAAGTCGAATCTAGGTTCTCCAAGCTATTTACTAGTGATTTTTGTAAGGTATAAAATCCTTTGGCTCTAGCACACATTTGTGCTGAAGGTCATATGTTGATGATTTCAAAAAACTATACCTATAAACATCTCCAGGAACCTTAACGTGATTGAGAATCTCTTCATCGGAGCTGATTGTTCCCTTGAAGAAATTCAAATTTACAGCGACCTATTTAAAGAGTTTCGAGATGTATTCACTTGGTCTTATGAAGAAATACCTGGTATTGATCCATCCATAGTTCAACATGAGATCAAGACATATGAAAATGCTAAGCCAATTCGTCAGAAGCTTCGGTTGGTCAATCCTAGGAAAGCAACATCTATTAAAGCTGTAGTAGAGAAGCTGCTCAAGGCGGGTTTTATATACCCTATTCCTCTTACAGATTGGGTTTCTAATCCAGTTACAATTGATAAAAAGCAAGGAACAATCCGAGTATGCATTGGTTTTAGAGACCTAAACAAAGCTTGTCCCAAAGATAACTACCCCATGCCATTTATTGATTAGATAATTGATGAATGTGCGGATAATGAGATTTTCTCCTTCATGGACGTATTTTCCGGTTACAATCAGATCTCTATCCGTCCTGAAGATCAGCATAAGACAAATTTTATATGTCCTTGGGGTGCCTTTACATAAAAAAGGATGCCTTTTGGTCTTAAAAATGTTAGAGCTACCTTCTAGCGGGCCATGTCATATGCTTTCCACGATATCAAGCATATCATTGAAGCATACTTGGACGATTTAGTTGCTCGTTCTCGAAAGAGAATCGATCATCCTAGTCACCTTCTATTGGTTTTTGAGCGATATCTTTTTTACAAGATCCGGTTGAATCCCAATAAGTGCATTTTCGCGGTTACATCTGGTTGGTTATTAGGTTTCAATGTTTCAACTGAAGGGATTCGAGTTGATCCCTTCAAGGTAGAGGCAATAATTCAGTTGCCTCCCCCATCCTCTATTCGAAAACTTCAAAGTCTTCAAGGGAAGGATAATTTCTTAAGAAGGTTTATAGCAAATTATGCCAAGATCACTAAAGGGTTTTTGCGTTTGCTACGGAAAGGAGTTCATTTGTATGGAATGAATTTGTGTAATGGTCGTTTGATGCCTTGGGAAAGGAATTAGTCTCTGCCCCACCTTTGTGTCCATCAGATTATGGTAGGGATTTCCTTTTATATCTCGCAGCTGTGGAATCAACCAAAGGTATGGTTCTCGTTCAGGATGATGATGCTCTCATAGAGCATGTGATTTATTACTTGAGCCAAGGCTTGGTAGGTCCTAAAATTCTCTATTCTCCTGTTGAGAAGTTGGCGTTGGCAGTTGTCCATGCTATCTAGTGGCTCCGCGATTATAACTTGCTACACAAAACTTTTTTCTTAGTGGCAGTCAATCCGTTCCAATTTGTCCTCAGTAGGCAAGTGATTGGGGGCAAATACAATCGATGGATCATCATTTTACAAGAATTTTATCTCGATTTCTTAACTGATATACTTACCATAAGGTCGATCCAATCGTGTCATTTTTAAGTAAACCAACTTAACTCGCCGACTTTTTAAACTTTGACACGATGGTAGAGCCATCCTTTTCATGGGCATCGTAGTTAGCACCTCACTAACATTTGTTTCCCATGCTGCTTCATTTGAGTAGGCTCGGGAGTCCTCTTTAGTTCTGCCATGACTTATGCACTGAAGACTCATTCCTCTTTGCTTCTTCACTTCGTTCTGGCCTTATACCCTAGAGGCTCCCTCGTGCTGATTTGTACTACTGCATTGTATATTGACTATTTGCACCTTTTGGCCTTTAGCCGGCTTCACTTGGACTCATGTTTAAACCAACTTTTGACCAAGTCATCTGCAAAATCAAACTTTCAACCCTTTAACTTCTGCAACTTTACACACTGTGACCCATGGAAGGAACATACCTTTGAGTGTCTTTGACCAGTTTTCACCTCCCTGCATTGAACATAGGATTGTTCCAATCCCAAGAACTATATCATCTGTTTCATCGACACTTGTTCTTTCCACTATATTATAGCATTATTTTATTCTTTTTCAAGCTTAATGAAAAAGACAAAAAAATTATGTATTCCTGAAAAAAAGAGCGGGAACGGGACAATATTTTCATTTATTGTTGGCAGCTAGAGTCATGTCGCCCTTAAACAAAGCACTCAAACAAAGTGTCTCATCCATTTGGGTGGGATATAGATTGGCTTAGGTATGCCTTAACCTTTTTATTGAGTTAGTCCTCCTCGGATTGGTTATCTCTTCCAATCATATGGAGAGTTTGTTCATGCCTCCTGTGTGACGAGCTTATACAAAGTTATCATATGCTGCCACAAAGTCATCATTTCAGTCGTGCTTTTGTTCAAGGGAAGTAAGACTGAGTCAGCCTCTTTGCGCTGTCTCTTGACTCATTTTTCAGTTGGCCGTCCCTGATTATCAGTGTCTTGCCTATCATCACATTAGTTATATTGGTCCATTACTTGTGCCAGTTTGAGAAGGTCCCCATTGACTTCTTGCCGGTGGGTCTTGTTCCTTTTCGACAGTGACATCTTGCTTTGAGGACAGGCCTAGAGCCGCACCCTGGCCCTATTTTCATTATTGATAGGTTACCTTGTGCTCAACTTCGATTAGTATCATGGGTTTTTCACTGAGTGGTTTCCCTTATGTTCAATGTCAGCTTACGTTATCACACGTTGGGATTCGTGTAGTACCTTGGTTTCCATTTGACCTTATTGGTTGATACCTCACCTCTGCGTCAGCTTTCATTATTAGTTGCTTCAGAGGGTTTCTGTCGTGCGCTAGCTACATCTTGTTTATGCAGGAAACGTGCTTCGGTTAGGTTACTACTATTTTTTTGTCTGATTCCTTCTACATTATTGGCCTGCGGGTTACATTCGTGCTAGACTGATCAAGGATGCCTTAATGCCTTCCTTCTAGCGGATCTTTCCCCATCAGCTATGACTCATTGCTTTGGGGAAAAGGTCTAGAGTCCATTTGGCAATACCTTGGGGTTTGCAGTCATTAGTGGTAGATCTTTCGCTATTGACAGTGGGAAACCATCATTGTCTCCTGATCGATAGATTCTTCTAGGTGTTCGACTTCAGATCATTTATTCACACTTGTTAGATTGTACTGGGGTACCTTGACTCTCATTATCATTATCAGTGAGTAGTATCGCGTTTGTTAATGGTATACATCAATGACAGGTAATCAAACGATTTATCGCATGGTCAACTTCAACTCTTCATTCCCATTGTGTAGAAATGTACCACGATGGTTAGTGAAGACCTCAGGTTGCATCAGCATTCATTGGTTCACTTGATAGTTTTTCCTATTGCTGCTAGTTGATACCATTCTACCTTATATGTTGCAGTCATTCATGGTGACATTCTATATGTTGGCACGTGAGTTTGTAGTGTATTACCATCTTATTCCATCGTGTTCATTTTTTACTATTGGGATCAGCCTTTGATATCAGTGATCAGCTTCATCTTTTAGCATCATTGACATTCTTATATGTGATATTCAGACATGTACTTGTTCGATCGTGATTAGATGATCCATTATGTATTTCCAATCTTTTATACTTTTATACTTAGTGGATCCGCTTGTACTTAATATACGAACATGCTTTACTTTCTTTGAGCATAGGTATGCCTGCCTCAAATAGTGTTTCTTTCTGATCTTCTTTCATGGCTTGATAGGCTGAAATCTAGTGAAGTCCTTCTCATTTTTTGACAGGTTTCCTTTCCATGTACTTAATACATTTTGGCCATCATGTACCCCTTCTAACCTCATATATTAGGGGGCATATGTTATAGCTCCAAATCTCACTTTTGATATTTATGATGCTGCATTTATGGCCTAGGGCAACCCCCCCTTCCAAACTTGGTCCAAATACTTAAAAAATAGTGTTTTACTCCCTGTACGTGACATTTCCCTGAGATAAACGCGTGTCTATGTGGGTTAGTGTATACCCAACCCCACTTATATGTCTTAAAACACTTAAAAAAATTATATCTCCTTAATTTCAGGCGAATATCATGGGTTTTACTTGTTGATTACTTATTAGTGCCCATGGCCCCAACTGTTCCCAACGAATTCCCAACTACGAAACTAATTTGGGAGAATGATAAAAAGGCTTAAATGGGAAGGCCTTAAGGAGGAGAGAAGAGAGAGAATTACTCTGTTGAGATTATCCCTAAGTCGAAAGATCCCTGTGCTTCCAGTACTTCCCCCACTACAGGAAACCCTTGCTTCCTTGAGTTATGATGTCATTTCACTAGTTGAGATATCCTTGTGTGATTCATGGAAGGAGTCTTTTGAAGGCTTGGGATTGGACGGACTCGGAGGATGGTTCTGCTTGGAGCCAGCAAGAGGAAGATTTAGGTGATATCATTCCTTGCTTTGTTTTGGTTATCTGCAATACAGAAACATTTGTCTTGTTCCTGAAATCAATCTTCTTTATGCATATGATGTTGTTGTTATTGTTCACATATGAATAGTTGTTTCAATGTATAACTAACCATCTTTCAATAAGTTATGAATTTTATTTCCATGTGATACTTTGTCCATATATTTCTATGCTTCTTTGAATTGGTTGTTTTGCAAGTTCAAGTATCGAGAGGAACTCCAAGAGGGTTTGGACCCTAGCTAGATCTACCTGAACGAAGGACCCCCAGGTGCACCTCTCTTCACATATTTTGCTTATTTAAGTATCATGTCTGTGTGGAATGCTTGCCTTTCACTGTAGATAACCCCTCACTCTGCTAGGGTGTTGAACAAAAACCCTAGGGGACTTAGTCCCTCAACAATGTGGGTAGAATAGGGATAATTTCAGTATACTGGGATGTTGTTGCTTGTTCCTCCATAGGCTTGGACTACTCACCAATAGACTTGGGCTATGTATCCTTATGAACATGTAGAGCAATTTTATATTCCACTGTTTCTTGGGTATTTGTCGCTTTGGGAGTGCCTTGTAATTTCTGATTAAACTGATCCCACTCCTGTTTCAAACTATTGCCTTTAACCTCTAAACTGATCTTTGTAGTCGAGGTGTTCATCACTTGTTTCTCAGCTAGCTTCTTGTTGGACTTAGTTGTGTTATATGTGCCTTGTGGTTTCCCTGTGTTTGGTGTATTCCAAGTATTTACCTCAGAGTCTACTTGAGAACTAGGGCCTTAACTATCAACAATGAAACTTGGTGTAGGCTTATCCTCAGGCTCCTACAATTGCATTGGGATCACTTCGAGCATTTCATTTCTAAATTCCTGAAATATTTGAAAATCTTCAGGTTTCAGATTCACCTTTACCCATTCGAACACTTATTCGAAGGATTCATCTGACTATAACAAGTATTCAAAATAGTTATCCTCATGGTTGTATGGCTTGAGCTTTACTCCAGTAGTGACATTATATGCCACTTTGTCTTGATCAAATTTCCTCTTAGGCAATGTATGAAGCTTGAGGGCTTCTGTATGTGCTAACTCTTTAGTAGCATGAACAAAATTGGCTAAAGCAAAAGAATCGCACTTAACAGAGAAAGAGGGCCATAATGACTTCTTGCCATCTTTGAGAACTTTAGTCAGGCCTTTTCCCACGGTCTGGTAGGCAATCTCTCTTGCTAATAATTTATCAGAAAAATATAAAGGAAGGACATGTGGATCGGTTGTGCTACCAAAAACCCTAATGTAGGTGAACCATTCTTCAATGAAATATTTTCCAACAGTAAACAAATATTTTGTGGCTTCTTAGGAAAACCTAGGGTCTTTCTTATTGAAAATTATTTTATGTAGGGGCAACACAACAACATGAAATATCTTGTAGAAGTGAGGTATATAATGTGATTCCCATATTTTTCAATGACTGAGATGGATTGGGTAGGAGTCCTGTAAGGTCCATTTCCAACCCATGGTTGGAAATGTCGTGCAAAAATAGATGGCATCCATAATGTAGGCACTAAAATAGAAAAGAGGGAGGTTATCTAGAGAGGAGGCTCTCTTCTGTCGATATTCGGTAATGGTGGTGGCTAGGTTATCAGATAGGATGGAGGGCCAATTCATGATGTGGGAATTAACACAAGCATCAATCAGAGGAATCCATTCTATGGAAAACTTAGTATTATTGGGTAACCCATATAATCTACATAACATAGTTGTTGCATTGTTGTAGGGGTTTGCCAATGAGGATATAGCATACATAACTGATTTGTCATATTTGAATTGGATGTCCAATACTCTCCAACCCTGAATCAGTTTGAAGGGGTCTGGGTTCTTCTTTGCGAAGTTGGCCACAAGTGTGTTGTCGTAGATATCCTAAGGGTTAGGTATGTGATATATTTTTTTCAAGTCCTCTGCTCTGAACGACCCTATGAGCTCCATTCTTGAATTATTGAATCGCCTATCTTCAGTGATGAAGTTTTTGATCACCCACCTAATCATATCCGTGTATGGAAGAATTTAGCTCTTGCTCCTATCCTATGAAGGAAAGAATAGGAATCATCCCTGAATTAAAGTGTCGAAGGCCTTATTGAATCAGTTGTCTCTCTCGTGACAGTGATTTTAGGGCATTCTTCCTCAAGCCTATTGTATATGACCTCCCAAGTTGTTGCGCCTTTGGCAGCGTTGCAAACTATATCAGTGAAAATAGGAGCCATCTCTGTAAAATAGGATTCAACAATGGTCTACTTACTTTGTTTCTACATCACCTTCCTTAGTGACATGTCTTTTGTAGCTTGCATGAAATAGACAATATATATCAGTGTAGATGGTATCAGGTAATTAAGACTGAAAGCTTCTCTGAAATGACTTTGGATCATGAGAAAGGTTTAATGAGATATTCGATGTTAACTACCCATAACTTAGAAAGTGATTATCCTGCCTCAGGCTACTAAATATTTATTAACATGTCAATTCGTTCATTTTGATATTAAAACGTAGTTATTTCACATGGTTTACCACTCTTAATCACACATTGCAATCTTTAAATGGATACAGTATACCACTACTATATGCATAAAGGGAAATGTGATTGTGAATATTGCAATATCGCATTTTGCAAATTGCTAATGCACATTCTAATGGCATAGCTAAATTTGTTGTGAAGTTTGCGAAGTCCGAAATGCGATTTACGAAATGACAAGGTGCTATTTATTGGGCTATCGCAATGGGATATTTGATCGCAGATCACAATTTTTTGAAGATGTTTTAAGATAGTCACAGAGAAAAGTGTGATTTGTGATTTGCGATGCGGATTTCATCATTAGTTTGTTTTGAAAGGTTTTTCGAGGTATTTTCTTATAGGTATTATTATCCTAAGCGTAAAAATTTAAAAGGGTCCCCATTTATAATTCTAACCTTAGCTATTGTGATTTATAAATGGGGCAGTTGTTTCATAGTACAACAATTGGCGATTCACTTGGGAGAACTAGTTATCCCTGAGTAGTTTTTTCAAATTTCTAAAAACTTTCAAAGTAGTTAGAGCTATAAGAATAATGATTACATGAGTCATAAGGCAAACAACATTTCTTGTATTTAATTACTTTATTCTTGTAATAATAAAAATATAAACGTTCGCATCAGCCAATAATAATATTTAAAGTAATATAGAAGGTGTCTTCTACAGATTAGTTTTTTGTTGTTTACTCATTTTTCACAAATAGAGCCTCTACTTCCAACAGGCATTCATAGCCTCGATGGGGTTATCTTTTAACCAACAATGATTCATTCTCCCATCTATAGGAATTTTCAAATTTCAAAATGATATTCACTTTCTGTGAATCTCACTTGGACCTGATCCCTTTTTCCTTTTTGAATATAATGTTTTTCTTTTTGGTTTCTTAAAAGACATTGTCTAGGTATGGTAACCTAATAATGACAATGCCATTCAATGGTTGTAACTAAACTGAACAAGCTGGCTCTTGATGAGACCCTTGTCTTCTGATCAAGGAGATCATTAGATATTACCATGTTTGATATGCAGTATTGGTAATATCAGTTTAATGATTTCCCTATGAACATGGTAAACAAGCTCGTAATGAGACTTTGTATCCTCTAAGATTTATATATTTTAGAATTACACTATAAAAAAGGAAAATTTTATCAGATGGGGTGAACCATTGGTTCTTTTGAGAATTTTGGGTGATAATGATAGAGTTTTTTACGATACTCATCTACAGAAAGTCCTTATTAGGTTAAATATTCTTTTCTTGACTGATAACAAAATGTTCATAATCTATAAAGATAAGAGTTTGTTCGTATAATAAATGTTTCAAGAAAGATCAAGTTTTCCAAAGAAATGAAGTTTACTTTAGTACTCAAATGCCCCAATTATTTCTTTTAACTCTTACTTACTTATAAAAGCGAAAAAATAGATTTGATCAAAGATTTTATTTTGAAAAGCCAAAAGAAAATACTAGCTAACCATTATTTTCCTAATAATCTTAAAAGATATATGTTACAAAATTGGAAGAGGTTATCTCTTAAGAAATGTATTTTTTCAAAAATTTCCCATTAATGGGCAAAGAATACTTCTTACCAGACAAGTCTTGTAAAAGAAACATTGATTGTCCAATTTTTTCAATGATTTGAAAAGGGCCAAGCCATAGTCTTTGGAATTTGGTATGTCTACCTTTTTCCTCATGTGCTTTGTCCCATTTCAAAGCTAAGTCACCTACTTCAAGAGTTTTTTGACTGGTAGAAGTTGTATCAAAAGAAGCTTTGACTAAGTGTTGATGATGGAAGTGGGTTTCTTTAGCCTTTTCTCGTTCTTCTTCAAGCTTGAGAATATGAAATTGTCTAGCCTGGAGAGAAGAAGAAGGGTTTTCATCGATGAATTGTACTAAGGCAAGAGATGGTATTTATATGTTTGTGGGAAGAACAACTTCTTTTCCATAAATTAAAGCAAAAGGAGAAGAACCGATAGAGGCTTTCTAAGTAATTCTATCTGCCCATACATCAAATGTTAATTCTTTGTGCCAATTCTTGTGATTTTGATCAATAGTCCTTTTGATATTTCTGATGAGGTTCTTGTTTGTTGATTTTTCTAATACATTACCTTGTGGATAATGATTGGCTGAATATTTCAACTTGAAACCTCGCTTTAGAGAAAATTCAACCATTGTATTTCCAGAAAAGTAAGATGCATTGTCAAACATTAAAGCTGAGGGTAAGCCAAACATGGCAACTATGTACTGATCAATGAAGTTTTGATGCTTTCTGTATTAGCTATCTTTAATGGGACAAATTCTACCCACTTTTTCAAATAATCAGTAGTTGTAAGGATGTACCTATGTTGTTTGGAAAAGTTAGGAACAATCTCACCAATTATGTCTAATCCCCATTGTTCAAATGGTTGTTGGATGTTAACTGTTTGTAAGGGGAATGCTAGCTTTCTTTCTCTTCAAGCTCTGGT
This sequence comes from Pinus tabuliformis, assembly GCA_031772625.1. Classification (NCBI taxonomy): domain Eukaryota; kingdom Viridiplantae; phylum Streptophyta; class Pinopsida; order Pinales; family Pinaceae; genus Pinus; species Pinus tabuliformis. The sequence goes on from CM062810.1 coordinate 564,773,449, forward strand.
TTGACAGGTTTTGCACTTTCTTGTTTATTCATGTATATTTTTAAATACCGTTGGCCAATAATATCCTGCATGTAGGATTTTGTGAGCTGTAGTATTTCCCCTGAAATATCCTCTAGCTGGTCCATCATGTAATTCCTACATGACCTTTTCGGCTTCAGGTTTCCCCAGGAATCTTAGCATGATTGAATCATAATTTTTTCAAAGAAATACATCATTGATTGGTTCATACTGATTTGATTTCAATCTTAAAGCTCACTTTGTTTTATAATTAAGATGAATAGGAGCATATCTGTTTTTTAGATAAAATTTCAAATCAGCATATTATGCTTGTGTATCATTGAGGCTTACCTCTGATATTTGCACTTCATTATCTTGATCCTCTTCTAGTGGTAACTAGGAAGCACCTATTGACATCCCGCAGAAACCTTGGCCCCTGACAATTTTAGCTGGCTAGATTTCTACATCATATTCTTGAAGCGTAGTCACCCAATTAGCTCTTTTCTCCCCTGCTTCTATTGATTGGGTTGTCTTATATTCTTTCCATGACTAGCCCACATAGTTAATGGGGGAGGGGGGTGGTGGGGGTGGTTAGAAGGGGGGCAAAGCCCCTCCTTCATTGCGCCGATTGCGTAGTGGGGGGGGTCACATGGGGGTTGAGGGGTGAAACTAACCCCACTCTTTGTTTTTGGACCCTATATTAGGTTGGGCGGACCTACCTATGGTTTTGGCCATGATTTTTCGCACATGGTTTTGGATGTGATGGTTTTCGGTGCATGGTTTTGGACGTGATGGTTTTCGGTCCATGGTATTGGATGCTTCGACATGTATAAATATGTATTGTAACATTGAAAGGAACATAATGAAAAATCAAGCTGGTAGTCCCGGTTTTGGGATCCAAGGGAAAATCTTTGTGTATATGTGTTTTATGTGTTATGCTCTCTCATTGTTTATTTTCTGTGTTTTAGAATTTGTATGCAGGTAATTTCTATACAGGGTTAAAACCTACATTTGGTATCAGAGTTGTTTTGGCTTTAAGAGGACGGCTTTGTTGCTGAGGGGTTTCGCGCAGGCCTCTGGGAGACCATGTTCAGTGGGAGATCTGCGGGATCGATTCTGGTGGTGAAATAGTCTAGCGAGAAGTGGAAAGATAGAGATCGAGAAATTGAATGGTCAGAGTTTTGAGTTATGGAAACTCAAGATGGAGGATCTATTGGTGGATAAAGATTATTGGATCACAGTAGATCCAAGTACTAAACCAATGGGAGTGTCTGATGAAGAATGGAATAAGTTGGATCGGAAGGCTAAGAGCACAATACGATTGTGTGTCTTAGATTCAATATTGCTGAATGTATCAAGGGAAGCTACAATGAAGGCTTTGTGGGACAAGTTAGGGACTTTGTCCCAATCTAAGTCTCTGGTGAATAAACTGTTCCTATAGAAAACGTTGTATAACATGAGGACGAAAGATGGAGACTCAGTGACAGAACATCTAGATGCATTAAATACTGTGGTAATGTTGGAAATAATACTGAGAGGGGGGTGAATCAGTATTATCAGATCAATAATTTAATTTTCCAAATAGATTTATACACGTTATTTCGGCTAAGTTAACTAGCGTGTACACGCGACTGTACTTAAAGAAACCAACGTAAATGTAGAGAACTTTTGATTTAGATAGTTTATCATGTATTGAACTTTAACCAGTATATCAGAGATTTATTAGACAATGCGGTAAAATTAGAATAAAGCATCACACATGAGCAATACACATGAACACCAAGATATAAGGTGGAAACCCAATGAGGGTAAAAGCCACCTGTTGTTGTCATCTTTGTCTTCTTTTATTAATAAGAAAATATGTTTACAATCTTGTACTGGTGCAGATTCATACCAGTATGCAGGCACCCACCTGTAGAAGGATACAACCTTCTCTCGTTCTCTAGCTACTACTAGAAGGGAGCTACAACCCCCTATCTCTTGTACTAGCCAATATGTTTACTAGTACATAGGTGCCAGCCTAAAAAAAACTCCACTCTTCTACCAAGGACCACGTTTCATGAATTTTTAGACTGGCTAATCCTAGATCACAACACCACAATTTGAAGGGCGTGTTTCATTCAATTTTCATACTGGACCCATCAATAACTGCAATGCAATCACCAAGTATATCTTTATCAACCAATCACTAAAACTCAATCATCATAACCTGAATCTGATCTTTTAGAACATTGTCACCAGAACCCAAAGTAGAACCCAGAACTCTACAACAACAAACAAACAAAAGACTGAAAAATACTTCATAAGGTATATGTTACTTCCATGTGTTGAACCAACGTGTATATGCACTTTTATCAAAGCCAACCAGCGTACATATCTGTAAATATTAATTCATAATTTTGGAGCTATTCTAGACTTTAGTTATACCCAGATCATAACATTTATAGAATAACACATGCGTCAGTATTCAGATCTAGACTATACATGATCAAACCATATAATGATAATTCATTTCAAGCCTTAAGATCCTGATCCATCATTAGATCTTATCCCTCATCAACCGCTAAGGTTCATCCTTGGTTTAGATCAAGCAAAGCACCATAAGCCAATAACCTGCATATTATATCTCACACTTCATCAAATATTCGATACTTGCACACTTTGGCCTAATGATCTTCTCCTCCTTATATAGTTTTAGGCCTTTCTCAATACCATGGATCAAAACCACTTAGGACTAATACCTTGGACCAAATACCAAAGGTCAATACCTCAGACCAAATACCTTGGACCAATACCATGGATCAAAATAACTTGGACCAAATACCTTAGACCAAAAACTTAGTTTTACAACATGTATACACTTTTCCTTCTATGAAAGTGCATGTGTACGTATACGCTACTTGTGTTCAGTGAACTTGCATGTATACGCAACTTGGGCAAGGTGAACTTGCGTATACCTCTCTTTCTTCATTCTTTGTAGTCTGATCTATAATTCTTTGTTGTTGACATGCTGCACCATGATCTTTCATTTGAGTGAGTTACCATCAAGGACACCACATGTATCATAATGCCAACAATATCCCCCTTTTGGACTTGATGGCAATAGAAAAACCAAGTCACTCTCCCCCTTTGACATCAAGGGTAAAGGGTGGACTAAGATAATTTCTCCCTTTGACATACATTATGCTGGTCATGCTCCCCGTGAGTACATGTTCAAATATTTGATTGAGATTCCCTTCTGTACATGCTAAGATGCACTGAAACTGTCCATGCTCTTCCTGAGTACAGGCAGAGTCTGCAAAAAAAATATTTTCTAAAAGAATAACATGACTCTATAACTCAACTATGTGAGGATGACCTTCCTATCACCAATGACTCATACATACATCCATCCCAACTGAGTGGGGATATACCAAATTTGACTCATCCACCCAACCAAGTGGGGATATACCAATTGTTTATACATGACAGAAACAAGAAATATTACATCATCCATCCCATGTAAAGTGGGGATACAAATTACATCATTTGTCCAAGAGGACTCATATCACTTCCTAGACTTTTACATGACTTGAGTAACAAATGGTATAAATATCTGAAGCCATAGCTGGAATCAACAACCATAATGCCAACAATGTTGAATGTACGTGAAGGCTAATTCTCCCCCGGAACCTGTGCTACCTGTGCATTGTTAACAAGTTAATGATCAAGGCATCTTTGTTAGTAAGATAAAATTAATGAAAAGAGCATATAGACATTAATCATCAATACCAGTCAGTGCACACATATCAGATCTTGCCTGTTATAGACATATTTGGGCACTGCAACCCCAATATTATATGTCGATAAACCAAGGGCTTTTTAACCCCTGAAAGTGTTGTTTCATACCCTAAAGGATCATGGTCAACTGATTACATCATTCCCCAGAAGTTCCACCTGAAAAACCACTCAGAACTGGCCAAAATTGGACATATTGACTGCTCCACTGTCAGGGTGTGATGCATACTGATTCCTACACTATCCAGGTGCAATGCATATTGAAGAAGCCTTCTATGGGGTGGGATGAGCGAGAATGGACAAATGTCTGAGACAATTTGGTAAGTGGATGCTCGTGGAATCTTCTAGAAACTTCTCCCATGACAATTGCCTCTCTGAATTCACCCAGGGATGAGTAAGAAATCCAAGAAATCTCCAAGTGGAACCAAGAACAACAAGTGGAATGACACTAATAAAAAACCCAGAGGTGACTCACACCCTTTCAGACATCTATAAATGGATTCCTCATCTGAGAGATCTAGAGGTTGGAATTTTGTAATTTGTAAGGAAGTGCTGATAGTTTGTCTTTGAGAAGAAACATTGTATTGTTGGGTGATCTTGCTTTTCATGAGGTTAAGAGGGATTTGATGTTGGGAGGATGACGCTGGATCAGACAAGTGGGTTGTAATCCTCTCTTCTATTATTAATAAATTTCTTTGAGTTTTCCTCCATATAATCGTGTATTTGTGAATGTTGTTATTTGTAGATGCCATTGTATTCTCATTGTATTTCTAATTCTACAATGCTTATGATATAATAGATCGAGATGCTTTGATGGTGTTTTGTTACTTCATTTCTACAGGTATTCTCTAAGCAAGACAAGTAGGAGAAGAGTTGCAAGCTCTGTCAAGGAGGAGAGAAATCAAGCAAGGAGTTAAGCGGAAGATCCAAGGGCATCCCTTTGCTTCTCTCTTATCTATCATACATAGAGGAAATCACAAATTGCTTTGATTGTTTTTTTTGGGATAGCTGCCAGTCCTAGTGGGACTAACAGATCGAAAAGACACTAGCTTTCCCGGAAACACTACCCCACTACTTTTCTTGTCTGAAATACATATACGCTCCTTTACCCATAGAAACCCACATTTGTACATGACTATACTTCATGAAACATGCATATAATAGCCTTTTTTATTAAAAAGTTGCATTTAACAGCAGGATGATGCAGCAACTACTCCCAGCTTTTGTTTGAGATATTCAAATGTCTCTCTGGGCAGTGGTTTAGTGAATATATTAGTAACCTATTCTTTGGAGGGAACATACTCCAATTTGACCTTTTGTTCAAGCACTTGTTCACGTAGAAAACGGTATTTGATGGGTATGTGCTTGGTCTTGGAGTGCATGACTGGATTCTTTGAAATACTTATGGCACTTGTATTATCACATAGAATGGAGATGGGTGGAGTACATGTGATCTGAATGTCTTGCAAGGTTTGCATTGTCCAAAGTAGTTGTGTGCAGCAAGATGCATCACCCACATATTCTGCTTCAGCTGTAGATAACGCAATTGAACTTTGTTTCTTGTTGAACCAAGACACTAACCTAGAACCCATATAGAATGCACCACCACTAGTTCTTTTTCTGTCATCAACACTTCCTACCCAATCTGCATCTGTATATGCATGAAGAGTGAGATCTGTATCTCTGGGATAACATAAATCAAAGTTTTGTGTTCCTTGAAGATATTTGAAAATTCTTTTGACTTCCTGAAGGTGTGATTCCTCTGGATTTGCTTGGGATCTTCCAACTATTCCTACTGCATGCATAATGTCAGGTTGGGTACCTGTTAGATAATGCAGACTGCCAATCACGGATCTGTAAGTTGGTTGATGTACTGTTGTTGATTCATCATTTGAGCTGAGATTGCATCCTATTTCCATTGGGGTATATACAGGTTTAGAATCTTCAATGCCGTACCTTTTCAAGATCTATTTGAGATATTTGGTTTGTGAAAGAAAAATACCATCTTTATTTTGTTGAACTTGTAGACCAAGAAAATAGGTAAGTTCACCAAGAAAGGACATTTCAAATTCTTGCTGCATTACTGAATCAAAATTCGGACTCATGGATTCTTCATTGCTACCAAAAATGATATCATCAACATAAACAACAATAATTAGCAATTTATCAGTGTCAATCTTTGTATATAGATTGTTATCTACTGAACCTTTTGAAAAACCTTGTTGGTGTAGATATTTGTCAAGATGGTAATACCAGGCCCTTGGAGCCTGTTTCAGACCATAGAGAGCCTTTTTGAGTTTGCATACAAGTTTTGCATCATTTCCAAGAATAAATCCTTCTGGTTGTTCAATATAAACTTATTCGTCTAAATCTCCATTAAGGAAAGTGGATTTTGCATCCATTTGGTATAATTTGAATTTCTGAAAGCTAGAAAGAGTAAGAAACATCCTTATGGCTTCAAGTCTAGCAATAAGTGAAAAAGTTTCTTCAAAATCTATACATTCTTCTTGAGCATACCCTTTACAAACAAGTCTAGCCTTGTTTCTAATGACTTCTCCATTTCCATTCAGCTTGTTTTTGAATATCCATTTAGTTCCTATAAAATTTTTATCATGATGTCTAGGAACCAATTCCCAAGTATTATTCTTTTCAATTTTCTCAAGTTCTTCATTCATGGACTTGACCCAACAATCATCTTTGCATGCTTCATTTACATTTTGAGGTTCGGTGGAGGATAGTAATGCTAGATAGCTTGAGGTTTATGTAATAGTTCTTCTTGTTTGTACACCTGTGTCTTTTTCCCCTAAAATTTGAGTTTCTGGATGATTTTTTTGAACATACCTGGACAAAGTCTTTTGTTCTACCGTTATCTCTTCTTCTGGTGCTTCATTGGTTTCTTCTTCAATATCATTGTGATTTGATGTGGGAAAATACTCCCCATCTTCTTCATTGTCATAATCTTCTGTTTTTGTTTGTTTTGTATTTTTGCATGCTTCATCAACTACAACATCAATACTTACAACAATTTTCCCAAGTCTTTTATTATAAAATTTATATCCTTTACTTCGGGAAGAGTAACCAAGAAGAATACCTTCTTCTGCTATGGGCTCAAACTTACCAATTTTTTCATCAGTCCTTTTGATATAACATTTGCTTCCAAAAACTTTAAATTATTTTACAATAGGAGTCTTACCACACCAAAGTTCATGTGGAGTTTGATTGCTATTTACTTGAATATTTGTTTGGTTGAGAATAGTTATGGTGGCAAATGCAGTTTCACCCCATAAGGTTGCAGGAGTTCCAAATTCATCTAGCGTAGCTTGAGCCATTTGTCGAACAGTTTTGTTCATTCTTTCTACCACTCCATTTTGGTGAGGAGTCCTTGCGGTGGAGAATTGCCTTTTTATTCCATGTTGTTCACAAAATTCAAAGAATTCATCTAAGGTAAATTCCCCTCCTCGATCAGATATGAGGCATTTGATTTTTCGATCTGAATCTTTTTCAACCAAAGCTTTTAAGGATTGGAACTTTTCAAATGCTTCATATTTATGCTTTAGCAGACCTATCCAACACATTCTGGAAAAATCATCAATGAACAAAATAAAGTATTCTTCTCCACGAGGTGACTTTCTCCTTGATACTCTACATAAATATGTATGAACAATTTCAAGAGGCTTACCAGCTGACCCTTCTTTTTCAATGAAGTGAGCTCAGTTTTTTTACCAAATTGACATGGTTTGCATATTGTATTTTCAGGGATGTTGATATCTATAAGATAATGAACAACCTTGAATTTGCATGCTTTTCTTATTTGAGAGAAGCTTATATGTCCCAATCTTCTATGCCACAGCCAGTTTTCATCATTTTTGCTTAGATAACACTATTGCTATCCTCCCTTGAGTATATATAAGTTGTTTGGAGCTCTTGTACCTTTGATCATGGTCTCCCCTGTATCAATTTCACGAACAACACATTCGTTTGATCGAAACACCACTTCATTTCCTTGATCACATATTTGAATGACACTCAACAGGTTATGCTTTAAACCGTCTACATACATAACATTTCCAGATTTGACCTTTCTTTCAAGAAAATAGATCCTTTACCTTTTATGACAGCAGGAGCGTCATTTCCAAATGAGATATTCTTTTTTTTTCTAAGGCATTATATGAGTGAAGTTTTTCTTTGTCACCTATCATGTGTTTTGAGCATCCACTGTCGATGTACCACTGATTTTCTTGTCCTTCTGCATACAAGGCTATACCACATCTTTCTGATTGAGATTATTTCCTTCTCCATATCTTGGGATTTAATGGAGTTTTCTCCTTTTGAGATGATTGCCGAAATTTTCTCCTGCATTCAGATTCTTCATGACCAAAGTTGTTATAGATTGAACATTCTATTTCATTTTCAAGAAGAGAAAAGTTATTATATGAAATTTTCTTGATCCCTGTTACATTCCTTTGATTCCGTGCTTCTCTAGTCATGATGGTTTTGTAAGCAAAAAATTGAGTAGCTTTGTGTCCAAAATTATGACATGAAAAACATTGCCCATTAAAGAAGTTCCTGCAACTATCGAATCTATTGACTTGGTGATTGTAGTTTCTATTGATATTCATCTTCGGAGAAAATTGAGTATGATTTACCTAATATTGGTTGTGGATTCTATTCATCCTTGGAATAAATTGAGTCTGATTTACCTGGTGATCTGCTTTATGCCTTTGCTCATGATTGTCATACTATTCACTAGTCTTTGTTGCATCAAGATAGCCTTTAGTGGAGGTTGACAGCTTCTGTGATTGAGATGCTTCTTCAGTATATCCAAGACCTGTCCTTATCAGAGCAGAACAGTGCACTTTGATAATTTCATCTAAGGTTTCCGATCCTTTAGAAAATCTAATATTGAGAGATTTTGTTTTCTCAAGGTATTTTCTTATACCCACAATTTCACATTCTAGTTTTTCATTGTGTTTTCCTTTTTTAGCAAGTTGGTATGTCAAGGTATCTATAATCATATTCTTTTCTTCTAAACAGATTTTGAGTTTAGAAATTTCTTCATGAAGGTCATCTTCTTCTAAAGTATCCCAAAAATTATCATCATCATAAGCCATTAGAAGTCTATAGTCATTACTATTTTCATCTTCATCACTATTTGGTAAACCATTGCTATCTTCATGAGTATAGTAACTTCTTTTATCTACAACTTGTTTTCTATTCCATTTTTCATATTCCTTCCCTTTTCCATATTTATCTTTATGAGGACATTTGGTAGCATAATGACCGACTCTACCACAGGCAAAGCATTTGAAGGGTAGCTTACCTCTAAATCTTTCGGAACCCCATTGAATCTTCTTGACAAAGTTTACCTCATCTTCTTCTTCTAAAATATGTCCTGATTCATTGTTTTCTTCCTTTCCTTTTGTTAAAGCTTTAAATGCGGCTTCTCTCAATATAATGGACCTCCTTTTCTCATGTCAAAGGCAGTTAAGATTATGTGAAGCTGTGTTCTGCATATTCCTGCATTGGCCATAAATTTGATTTCTATAAGCAAGCTAGATAACAGTGTTTGAGAAGGATACTTGCAAAATGGTTCGGGGAGTACTGGTATTGATGCGGGGAGTTTGGATTGGAACTCTGTACAAGCTGCAAGGTAGCACTATTATTGATGGGTGCAACAGTCCTGTGATTCCTGAAAGTGGAGCAAATATAGTGGTCTCTGGAGAGAATACCATAATGTGTCATCAAAGGCTTGGACATATTGGAGAGAAGGGCCTTCGAATACTTCATGGTAAAGGTTTGGTAGAAGGTATGAGTAATAACTCTCTTGATTTTGGTTTCTGTGAAAATTTTGTATATGGGAAGCAGAATCAGGTGAGTTTCCCCTCTGGTGGTAAGAGGGTGAAACATATATTAGAGCTTTTGGATAGTGATGTGTTTGGACCTATGAAGGTTCCATCACTGGGTAAGTCTGTTTACTATGTATCATTTATAGATGACTTCTTAAGGAATACATGGATATATTTCCTTAAGAAGAAATTTGAAGTCTTTGACAGGTTTAAAGAATTTAAGGCTCTGGTGGAAAACCAGACAGAGAAGAAGATAAAGGTGTTGATGACAGATAATGGTGGAGAGTTTTGCAGTAAGGAATTTTAAGAATTCTGTAAGAAGTGTGGTATAGCATGACAGAAGACTAATCCATATACACCTCAGCAAAATGGAGTTGCAAAAAGAATGAACAAGACATTTATGGAAAGGGAAAGAATCATGCTCAGTGGTGCCGAGTTAGGATACGAATTCTGGGCAGAGGCGGTGGAGACTACATGTTACCTGGTCAACAGATCACCTTCATCACCATCGGAAGATAAGACTCCACAAGAGGTATGGACTGGTAAGAAACCTTCTCTTTCACATCTGGGGGTATTTGGATATGATGCATATGTACATGTTCCAAAGGTGAAAAAAACCAAGTTGGATAGTAAATTTGAAAAGTTCATCTTTATTGGGTATAAGGATGGTTTAAAGGGTTATAAGCTTTGGAACCCAGTAACAAGGAAGATTTTGTATAGCCAAGATGTGGTGTTCAAAGAGGTGAAATATGTTATTAAACATGAAGTCCAACCAAAGGAACCTGAGAAGATAGAGTTTGAGCTAAAGGAGGAAGAATCAAACTCTACAGGAAAGGAGGAATCAGAAGATGAAGAACCACAAACTCCGGGTTTGAGAAGATCAGTTTGAGAAAGAAGGTAGCTAGAAAGGTATATTCCATCTTCTTTCTCTTCAAATTTTGGTTTATCCATTACTGATGATGATCCCAAAAATGTGAAGGAAGCAGTAGATTCAGAGGATGGAACACAGAAAGGCCATGGTTGATGAAATGGCATCTTTGCACAAAAATTAGGCTTTGCATCTAGTGGAGTTGTCGGCTAGAAGGAAACTCGTTGGTAGCAAATGGGTTTTCAAGAAGAAGACAAATGAAAAAGGAAAGGTGGAGAAATACAAAGCTCAGTTGGTAGCAAAAGGTTATTCCTAGGTGGCATGAATTGATTTTGGTGATATGTTTTCTCCTATTGCCAAGGTAACTTCTATTAGATTAGTTTTATCTGTTGTTGCTACTTTTGACTTTGAGGTAGAACAGATGGATGTGAAGAAAACATTCCTTCACGGGGATCTACATGAAGCAACCTGAAGCTTTTGCGGTGAAGGGTAAGAAACAACTGGTATGCAAGTTAAAGAAGTCTCTGTATGGGTTAAAACAGTCACCAAGGATGTGGTATCAGAAATATGATGCATTTATACGGGGACTTGGCTTCACCAAAATAAAAGCATATCATTGTGTGTATTTATTAAAACAGCCACCAAGGATGTGGTATCAGAAATATGATACGTTTATACGGGGACTTGGCTTCACCAAAAGAAAAGAATATCACTGTGTATATTTTAAATTAATTGGTGACTGTGTTATTTATCTGGTCTTGTATGTGGATGATATGTTGCTAGCTGGAAATGCCAAAGAAATTATCCAGGATTTGAAGACCCATTTGTTCTCCAAATTCAACATGAAAGATCTTGGTGTTGCAAACTTTATTTTGGGCATGGAAATTAAAAGAGATCATACAAAGAGAAAGCTTTGGTTAAACTAGAGGAAGTATGTTGAGACAATATTGCAGAGGTTTAATATGCAGGATAGTAAACCGGTGAAGGTTCCTATTCCTGTAGGTGTAAAATTATCTGCTGAACAGTGTCCCAAGACATAAGAAGAGGAAGAGGACATATCCCGTGTTCCATATGTAAGTGCAATCGGTAGCCTGATGTATGCGATGGTATGTACTAGACCAAACATTGCACATGCAGTGGGAGTATTGAGCAGGTTTATGTCAAAACTACGGAAGGAGCACTGGACAGTAGTGAAGCGGGTTTTCAGGTATTTGCGTGGCACTAGTGATTATGGTTTTTTCTACCAAGGAAGACCAGTATTGGACAGAGTGTTTGATATTCGTGGATTTGTTGATGCAAACTGGGTTGGAGATCTGGATCAAAGAAGATCTACAAGTGGGTATGTGTTTAACCTATTTGGAGGTGCAGTCAGTTGGAGGAGTAAGAAACAGTCTGTAGTGGCACTATCAACTACAAAGGTAGAATACATGGTAGCCACTAATGCAAGAAAGGAAGTAGTTTGGTTGCAAAGATTGTGTTCAAGTATGGGGTTAGTACAGGGATCTATAAGGATAGACTGTGGCAGCCAAAGTGCAATTTTCTTGGCAAAGAAAACTGCATATCATTCAAAGACAAAGCACATTGATGTTCAGTATCACTTTGTGAGGGATACGATAGACGACAAAAATGTGTTGCTGGTAAAGGTGGACACTTTGAAGAATACTGCAGATGCATTGAGAAAATCTATGAGCTCTAAGAAGTTCCCTTGTTGTAGAGAAACAATGGGCATTGCAACGTTGGATAAATGACTAAGCTCTCTTGTGGCCCCCTGTGGAAAGAAAACAACAAGTGGGAGAATGTTGGGTTGTGTTATATTCTTTCCACGACTAGCCCACGTAGTTAACTGGGGGGTTAGAAAGGGGGTGAAGCCCCCTTCGTTGCGCTGATTTCATAGTGGGGGGGTCACAAGGGGTTTGATGGGTGCAGGTAACTGCACTCTATCGGGTCCATGTATGTGTTGTTGGACCCTATATTAGGTTGGGCAGACCTACCTATGGTTTTGTGCATGATTTTGCGCACATGGTTCTGGATGCGATGGTTTTCGGTCCATGGTTTTGGACGCGATGGTTTTCGGTCCATGGTTTTGGACACGATGGTTTTCAGTCCATGGTATTGGATGCTTTGACATTTATAAATATGTATTGTAACATTGAAAGGAACATAATAAAAGATCAAGTTGGTAGTCTCGGTTTTGGGATCCAGGGGAAATTCTTTGTGTATATGTGTTTTATGTGTTATGCTATCACATTGTTTATTTGATGTGTTTTAGAATTCGTATGCAAGTAATTTCTGTACGGGGTTAAAACCTACAGCGCTTAGGGCCTGTTGGGGCCAAAGTCAAAAAAGGGAGGAATTTTCAAATTTTGGTTGTATGGAGAAATTATGTGGTGAGGACATATAGAATATCATGCAACAAATGATAGCAAGCACCACATGTAACATAGAAGCACGAAACCATACTATGCAGATGTTATAAAGAGCTTGCAAATGTGTGACGAAAGCTATGAAGAATGTGATGTAACAAGAATATGTATATGTCGATATCACATCTTGAGTTGTATGATAAATTTAGTTATGGTAATTTGTTGCTTGTGATTTGGCCCAAAATTATCAAGTAATTGATTGCATCTCAACACATACATGGAAAACTCATCAAGATGAGTTGGGTAAGCTAGTTGGCCTAAGATTCTTTGGAGTGTGATGATGAAGATGGAAGTTATATAAAGAGTTTTTAGTTTTTATTTTGGATAGTTCCCTTCTAATGTTTGTTAAGCTTTTGTTTTGTGTAGCTTTATACAACTTTTAAATCTGAAATCCCTTGTGCTTTTACTTAGTTTGTATGGCTATTGTCATCATGTTATGCATTCTTGGGTTAATTATCTTAAATTTAGGCGTGATAAGGGAAATGTTTATCATTTATCATATTTACATTGTTTCAATAAAAATTAGATCACTTTTTCTTTAATGAAGGCGTAATTGTTCCTAGGAATCAAAGATCCTGCACTGTGTCCTATAATCAGAAGAGGAGGTCACACACATGATTGATGGGTAAAGGGATCACCAAGTGGACATATTTAATGGATTACTTGTACACGATTATATAAGGTCAAGTGTGCTCAACAAAATTGCAGCTAGTTCAATTCCTGGACCAAATACAGTTCCGGCACCAATTTGGGGCTTGACCTATTAGCACACTTCTGTGAGAAAACCAAGACATGGTTTATGTCTATAATGATTTTTTCATGCTCCAACATGAGTTAGAATTCACCCAATTTTTACGCGTCAATTTTTAGAAAATAATTAATAATTCAACCCTAAATTCACAAGATTTTCAAACTTCCAACTTCCTCCACGATTTGGGTGTGTATGAAGGTGAACCTCAAAATTATGGGACATGGGTTTTTCTCATCTTGTAGGAAACTAAATAACACACAAGTTGTTTTCTAGAATTATCCATGGTTTGGGAGATCCAAAGGGTTCTTTGAGGTAGATTTTTTTTTTTAAATAGAATTTTCCCAATTTCCAAATCATTTCCAGATTTGAAGAAAATGAAGATTTTTAAATTCCTTATGCACCAGATCTCTACTTACTTGTTTGTACTATGGATACACTAGACTTCCATCAATGGAAAACTATTTGGATATTCATTTATTTTATTCTGAATTTAGTTTGTAATGTAAAAAAATATATAAACAAGGTTACAGATCCAAGCCTATCTAGCAATTCCATTTTTTTCACACTCTTATGTTGTTGGACTGAGTTTTGGGGGATAACCCTAGTGGTTGATGGGATTCTCATCATTTGGTTTACAATGTAAAGGAGACTAGCAATTCCATTTTTTTCAAACTCTTATGTTGTTGGAGTAAGTCTTGGGGGATAACCCTAGTGGTTGATGGGATTCTAAGCATTTGGTTTACAATGTAAAGGAGACTGAGCAAGTATTTTAATTTAAAGTCTTGATGTCATGTTATTTCCTTATTTACAATGAATTTGATGTACATATTGACTCTATGGTTTAAGTAGTTTGCAAAGGGTGTGAGTTGGATTGGTTGGGTCCACCAACCAACTTAACACCTCTCTTCCTAATCTCTTTATTTGAGTAGTTTATTTATCTTCTATTGGATTGAATATTTTATATCTTGGTGTGTCAAGTATTGTAATTTATTTTCAAGGTTTCATGATTTAGGGTCGTGTGTTTAAGATCTATATTCTATTTTTCTACTATTTGCATAACTCTTTAATTTGTGTTTGTTTCATACACAAATCTAGGGATTTTTGACACTAGAGTTGCAGATCCATTATATCATCTAATTCCTCTATCATAATGTAACTACAAAAAATCTTTGATTTTCAAAACTTCTTCTTGAATATTGTGCCTATGATTTAGAAGCATTTAATGAGACATTTGTTTACTATTGAATGAGTTAATAAGTCTTGAAAAGCATAAAGATTTTATTTTCATCTATTGGATTGAGACTTATTAAAAAGATAAAACCATAGTGCAGAGTTCATATGACATGGAACAAATAGTTGAGACTAGAGTTTGTAGAAATTATGCCTGTAGATAAACCTGATTATGCAATATAATTAAAGAAAAATATGTAATGTACTTCTACAATCAAACTGCGGAATCTTAATAGATTTGAGCAAGATGAAGTGGAACACATGTAATGGAGAAGAAGAATCAATACACATGAAACACATAAGAATACTCTGGGGAAAGCCTCAGCGAAAATGCCCGCTATCTATATTGTCATACAAGTGGAAATATCTCAGGATTACACACAGCTTTAGCTCTCAAAACTATCCAGCTCTCAGTACAATCCCTCACAATGCTCATAGACATAATAGATTGCTCATATGCCTTCTCCTCTGCCCTCCAAGCGTCCTATTTCATTGCACAGTTTTCCCTGGGTGATCCAGCTGTAACCTTGTGTGACACTGATCTCATACACTGCTCCATCACACTGTAAAACTGTGCAAATCTCAAGGAATTAATTCCTTATGCATGCAAGATATTTTATTATAGGAAAATTCTCACAACTGATAGTACACTGTCTCTGCCTTTAATCTCAACTGGGTCTTTTTTTGAACTGACATGCATGAGCTATTTATGAGAGAACCTTCAGTTATCTAGAGTACACTAGTTGGATGCATGCATGCATTAACTGACTAAACTCACAATTATTTCCTCAAACTATTTGGAACTAATTTAATTGGACTTAACTTAGTTAACTGAGCTAACTAATTACAACTCATATACAACTCATCCTTATATCCTTAATTAAGGGATAATCTACTTAATTTAAGGGATAACTGTTGCATGACTTCACAAAGACTTCTAGCTTGAATTTCTCCAACTGATTAACTCAAGATGAATTAATTAATTATTTTTCAAGCAGATTGTGAGACTAAATTCGAATTTTAATTCCCGATTTTAATTCAAGGACAAATTAAAATTGGAATATTCTTGTTGCCACATTTCAACACTCCCTCTCAACAAGAAAGGGATTATCTACAACCCTGATCCTGTCTCTATGGAACTCGAACTTACACTTTGACAGTGCCTTAGTCAAAATGTCAGCATCTTGGTCCTCGGTCAAAATATATTGCAACAACATGATCCTTCTGACCACACATTCCCTGAGATGATGATATCGAATTTCGATGTGCTTGGACCTATCATGAAACACTGGATTCTCAGAGAGTTTGATACAACTCTGATTATCACAATAGATCACAGTTGGATCATCTCAAATTCTCTTGCAAGGTCCTCCTTGCAAGACATAATCAACTAATCATCACCTGTTAATATGAGATCATCAACATAAAGAACAATGATCAATTGCTTACCTTTTACCATGATGTGGTACAAGTTTGCATCCGCTTCAATCTTTGTGAAGTCCAACCTGGTGAAGTAGTTGTTGATCCTGGTGTACCAAGCATGTGGTGCTTGCTTTAGCCCGTACAAAGCTCTCTTGAGTCGGCACACATGCGACTCATGATTGAAGGTCTCAAAACCTTATGGCTACTCTATGTACACCTCTTCCTCAATCTTTCCATTGAGGAATGCAGTCTTCACATCCATCTGATGGATCTTCCAACCCATCTATGCTGATAGTGCCAACATCGATCTGATAGATGAGTACCTTGCTACAAGAGCAAAAGTCTCATCATAGTTGATCCCCTCGACCTGTGAGAAACCACGGGCAACAAATCTTGCCTTATGTTTCTCCACACTACCATCAACAACTTGATTTACCTTGTAAAGCCAACGGGAACTCACAATTGACTTGTTCTCCGATCTTGGAACCACATCCCAAACACTGTTTCAAACTATGGAGTCATACTCCTCCACCATAGCATCAACCCAAATTGGTTGTTGCACTGCTTCCTCAAAGGAATATGGCTTAATCTCAATACATTCCCCAACAAGGGGCATGTATCCAGTGTACCTATCAAGTGACCTCCTCTGTCTGCGCTAAGAGGATGGTTCTCCCACATTCTCTCTCACATCTGACAACAATCTATCAACTTCTCTTGTGTGCTTTTGTCCCTCTCTGGAAGACTCTGCTTGAGTGGATGTTTCCACTCTTATAATCTTTGCATGTGGCTGCTCCACATCAGTCTGAGGCTTCTCCTCCTTAGGAACCAAAATTTTCTCCATGGCCTGTAGGTGGAGCTCCCTCTCAAGGGAATCTTTCATGGCCTTCTTCTCATCAAACTTGAGATCTCTGCGAACCATTGTCCTCCAACTGGTAGGCAAGTACACCTGATATTTGTGAGGTGTATCAGTGTACCCCACAAGTATTCCCAACTCAATTGTCAGCTCAAGTTTCTTCCGGGCATCCTTGGTCACATGGAAATATACCAATGAGCCAAAGATCCTGAAGTGACCCACATCTGGTCTCTTCCCGGAAAATGCTTCCTCTAGTGTCTTCATCTCAAGTATGCGATGTGGGCTTCTATTATGCAAATATACCATTGTGTTGCATGCCTCGGCCCACAAATGAAGTGGTAGGCCTTGGTCATGCATCATTGTCCGAGCTTCCCCCACAATCATTTTGTTCTTCCTCTCAGCCACCCCATTCTACTATGGGTTATGAGGTGCCATCAACTCCCGTTTAATTGCTTCTGCTGCACAAAAGTCCTTAAACTCTTGAGAGACATACTCTCCACCATTGTTGTTTCTCAAGCCCTTGATCTTCTTCCCTAACTCTTTCTCAATCAAAGCTTTGAACTCACAAAACTTTGAGAAGGTTTGGTCCTTCTTCTACATGAAATAAATCCAGCATTTACGAGAAAAATCATTAATGAAAATCAATAATACCTTTGCTTCACGATGGATGCTGTCGATAATGGTCCACACAAAACAGTATGAACTCACTCTAAGATCTCTTTAGCTCGACTATCTCGATCATGAAAGGAAGACTTGGCATACTTTCCCAAGGTACAACCTTTGCATGTGTCCACTTGTTCAAGTTTATCTTTGGTAAGTCCGATAGAGACCTGTTGCATTATCTTCAAGGCCCCATGATGCAAATGGTCCAAATGCCTATGCCATAACTCACCAATGTCTTGGATTTGCACCAATTCTACTTTCGAACTCAATGCAGCAAAATCATCCACCTCTAGTTTATGGATATTCTTCACTCAAATCCCAATCCTCTGTTGGCATTATGAGATAAGTGTTGTCCTTGATGGAAAACCACACTGATGACAAATCATAGTGCAGAAGGTCAGCAGCAAGGAATTGATGATCAGACTATAAGAAGAAGAGAAAATTCATATACGCAGGTTCATTAAGCCCAAGTCGCGTATACACGGTGGTTCGCTATATACCAAGTCGCGTATACGCAGGTTAGCTATATACCAAGTAGGGTATACATGCAGGTTAATGAACGGAAAAGAGCGTACGTGTCAGAAAGCTTACTTTTGGTTCGTGGTAGTTAGTCCTCGGTACTTGAGCCTATGTTTTTAGACCAAAGTATCTCGACAGATGTGTTGATCCCTAGTATTGAGTTGATGGTATTGTTTTACTATGGTTTTGGACCGTGGTATTATGAAAGGCCTAAACCTATATAAGGAGAAGATCATTAGGCCAAAGGGAGTGAGTGAGTAATGAATATCTGATGAAGTGTGAGATCCAAATGCTGGTTATGGGTTGGTGATCTGAACCATGGTTTCACTCATGTGGAGGATGATCAACTATACAACGAGATCTCAAGGCTTGGAATGATTATCTTCATATGGTTTGACTGTGGATAGACTAGATCTATTGACGCATGTTCATTATTATGATCTGGGTATGTTTTGATGTATGATATAGCTGCGGAATTATAAGTTAGGATTTGCATATCTGTACGCAGGTTGTATTTGGAAAAAGTGCGTATACACGCAGGTTGGGTTTGTCCAAGTAGCGTATACAATGTGAAGTATGATATTTGAAGGTGAAGTTGGATCTGGTTATTGTTATGTTGTCTATGTTGTTGACAGGGTTTCAGTGATTCAGTATTGGGTGATTCAGAGATTGATGATGCAGGTTGTTTTATGGATCCAGTATGAAAATGTATGAAACATGGTCCCGGGAAGATCGTAGAGTTCAGTAGGCTGGTGCCTATGTACTGGTAAACATATCAGCCAGTACAAGAGCCAGGGGGTTGTATCTCCTTTCCAGGAGCAGCTGGAGAACGAGTAAAGGTTGGAGCATTCTGTAGGCAGGCACCTACGTACTAGTAAATGGATCGGCTAGTACAAGAGCTAAGAGGGTGGTAGCCCTCTGCAGGTTGTAGCCTGCCTGCTGGTAAAGGACTGCACCAGTACATTGTAAAAGAAGTTTCTTATTAAAGGAAGATAGAAACAAATTGCAGTAGGTGGTTTTCACCCACATTGGGTTTCCACCTTATATCATGGTGTTCATGTGTGTGGCTTTTGTGTGATGATCTGTTCTGTTATACTGCACCTGTTTACTGTTAAATATGGTTAATAATGTTTTGATGCATTTACTGAAGATAAGCTAACTGAATCATAAGATTTCTGGATATACGCTAGTTGCTTTAGACACAGTAGCATGTACATGCAGGTTCACTTAACTGAAGTAGCGTATTTGTTTCTGAGCATGAAATTTGAAAAGTATTATTGATCTGATAATACTGATTCACCCCCCTCTCTCAGTATTATTTCCAACAATTGGTATCAGAGCAGGTCCTTTGATAGAAGCTTGATCGCTTGAAGGAGATCTGTGGAACAATGGGAAAGAAGCTTAAGAAGAAAGCTCATAAGAAGAAGAAGACATCTCAGAAGGACTATGACAGTGGGAGAATCGATTGGGGATTAGGTATAAGAAGCTCTTCAGATTCAGAATCAGACTCAGAATCATTATCAGGTATGAATGTGTTATCCTCTGATGTTCCAGCTATATTTCCTTGTGAAAGAGATGGAAGTGATAGTGAAACTACTGAACTTGCTTTTATGGGTGAGCAAGAAAAGTATCAAATAGAGGCAGTATTTAGAAGGCTTACAGAAAAAATTAAAGATCAACAAGATCTATTGAACAAAAGGGAATGTGCTTTCAAAGAAGAAGTTACCAAACTAAAAGCTCAATCAGAGGAAGGAAACAAGGTAAGAAAGTTACTCAAGGACACGGAAAATCAATGTCAAAAGTTGCAGGGTGAAGTGACATCATTAAGAGATGAATTCAACGAAAGAAGCACAACCATCAAGAAACTCAGAGATAGATCCAGTTACTATGAAAGTCTTGAAGCCACGATCCGCTCGCTAAAGAAAGATCTTGAAGAATCAAAGAAGCAGAATAAAGATCTACTCCAAGCTATTGAAAAACAGGTAAACGAAGATATCAGCTTAAAATCTCAACTAGAATGTGCCTCCCGAGTTCGTCAAATGCAGCAGGATCTGAATGAAGAACAAGAAAAGGAGATTCTCAAACTAAGGGAACAAATGGAAGAAGGAAGGAAAGCTGAAGAAGATTTGAAAAAGCAATCTCTTGAAAAGGAAGAACAGCTTCAGGTTGAGGTAAATATCTTGAAAGGTAAACTAGAAGAAAAGGATAAGCTTTTACGATTTCAAGATAGTTCTAAAGTCTTGGATGATATTCTTAGTAGTCAAAGGTCTCCTGCTATAAAGACTGGTCTTGGTTTCCATGAATCTGTTGAAGGTGAATCTAGTTCACAAGGTGAGGCAAGGAACTTTAAAGAGAAATCTAAAATGATCATCAAGGAAATAAGAGGTCAACCCCATCAACATTCAAGGAAAGAGATTCCTCATAGAAAATCTTTCACTCTTCCTATGAATAATGTTGAATGTTATGTATGTCATAACCTTGGACATGTTGCAGCTAGATGTAGAAGAAGAAGAGTTCAAGACCATCATACAAAAAGATCATCACATTCAAGGTACTTTAATGGATATCGCTTTGCTTGCAATATGTTTGGTCACAAAGCTGCTAATTGCTATAGGAGAAATATGAAACATGTAAGATGTTATGCATGTAACAAGCTTGGACATATAGCAAAGGAATGCAGGAACAAAGCACAGACTTCACACCAAAAGGAGAAAACAACATCACACTTGAAGATATGGAAGAAGAAGGAAGTACAGACAGAAAGATGTGGCACAACAAAAAATACTCAGGTTCAGCACAACACAGACATAATAAACTTAGAGGGAGCTGAAGGTGTAAAACTTCAGTGTCCTGAAACTCATACGCAAGTTTCATAAATGAAAGTCGCGTATATACGCGAGTTATACACTACAAAGTCGCATATATGTCAGTCTGTGGAAAAGCAGTGGGGACAGGCTCATAAAAGGGGTCTGATATGATTCAATCCAGTATCTGCTCTATTAGTTAACAGTTACAGTCTGCTGAGAATGTCTTGAAATGTCTTGATACTTGTAAGATGCTAGAAGTGTTTTAATCCTAACTTGATGATGATGATGTCTTGATGCTTACTACTGATGTATGCATGTTCAGATCTAACAGCAAACAGATGGCACAGGTTGAGGGGGAGAATATGCCCTTAATATTGCATTGTTGGCATTATGGTTGATAGTCCTTGGTGATGATGCTTATATGGCTAAATGATATATCTCGCTATGATATGGTTATGAGTTGTCCATGATATGATTCTTGTGGTTACATAGTTGATGTTCAGATCAGATTTATGGTTGATTCTTTGATAATGCATATATGGTGCTTACATAGTGATCTTCATAAGGATAAGGAGAAGTACAAAGCTTGAATACACATCTTCCTCACTTGATGATGAGTCACTCTTATGCTATTGTCATCATATGCATAAAGATCATACAGTTATGATGCAGGCACTCATGTGGATAAGGATTGTTGTTGTTGATGATATCAAGAAGTTTTGTCAAAAGAGCTTGAGCTCAAGATACATAGTGCTGATACATGGATGACTACTCAAAAGTTGCCTTGTTGGAGACATGATGATGAGTTCTTATCTATATGATGATAGGTTGATACTTACATATGATGATTGATGCAGATGTTCCCAAGTAATGATACTTGGAGCATGTAGATCTTGACGTTGATGTAATGACTATAGTGGTGTCACATATAATGTGAATGATTTCATGATGATGTTTAAAAGGAGGAGTTGACTTCTATGTTCAGACATACATTGTTGCAGGACATTTACAGGTTGCTGATATGGAAATAGTTGTACGCGAGTTTCATAAGGCCTATCCGCGTATATACGCTTGTTTATGTGGATGCAGACGCGTATATGGAGTTTTGAAGGAAATCAGCAGGGACAGATGTTGGTTGCAGAGAGTCTGATATGGGTCTGACAGAGACCATCTGGCACAGGTTCAGGGGGAGCTGATAATCTTCCAATGATGCATTGTTGGCATTATCTTAGAAGCTTTTGGTTCTAGTTCACATTTGTTGTTGGTTTCAGGTGGAACAAAGGCGAAAGGAGAACAGAAGGATCTCTTGGTTGCTGCTCTGAATGGTGATTGACAGATGCTGCTAATATCAGTTATTGGTGACATTCATAAGTCTTGCTCTAGATATTTCATCTCTATGACATATATCTCTTTTGTGGTATCTCTTTCATGGTGTCAAGGTCATGTAACGGCCTATTTTGGTTTCCCCACTATGCCTGGGATGATTGATGCAATGTGATTGGGTGTCATATGTAAACTTTTGATGTATCCCCACTTGGTTGGGTGGATGAGTCAATTTTTTGTATATCCTCACTTAGTTGAGAGATGGATGTATGTAGGAAGGTCTTTTATGATGTATAGAGTTATGTTCTTCTTGAAGAACATCTTTTGCAGATCTTGCCTACAGTCAGGAAGAGCATGAACATCACACTTAAGCAGTACAGAGACTCGACATGTACTCAGGGGGAGCATGGACAGATTGGTACACTTTGGCATATACAAAGGGGGAGATCATTCAGAGATTTTAACAGATACTCAGGGGGAGTATGGACAACGAAATGTTCAGCAAAGGAAGAGAACATCTTGGTCCACCCTTTGCCCTTGATGTCAAAGGGGGAGAGTGATTTGGTGTTGTTGCCATCAAGTCCAAAGGGGGAGATTTTTGGCATTATGATGCATGTGTTGTACTTGATGGCAACCCTCTCATAGAAGAACATCTCACTTATGTATAGTTGGACGAATCTTCAGAAGAGATATCAGATGTGACTGATGGAGGACAGCTCAAAGGAATCAGATGATAGTTCTAAGTGTAACAAGTTAGCTTTGCCATCAAGTCCAAAGGGGGAGATTGTTGGCATTATGAGATAAGTGTTGTCCTTGATGGCAAACCACACTGATGACAAATCATAGTGCAGAAGGTCAGCAGCAAGGAATTGATGATCAAACTATAAGAAGAAGAGAAAATTCATATATGCAGGTTCATTAAGCCCAAGTCGCGTATACACGCTGGTTCGCTATATACCAAGTCGCGTATACGCAGGTTCGCTATATACCAAGTAGGGTATACACGCAGGTTAATGAACGGAAAAGAGCGTACGTGTCGGAAAGCTTACTTTTGGTCCGTGGTAGTTAGTCCTCGGTACTTGAGCCTATGTTTTTGGACCAAAGTATCTCGACAGACGTGTTGATCCCTAGTATTTAGTTGATGGTATTGTTTTACTATGGTTTTGGACCGTGGTATTATGAAAGGCCTAAACCTATATAAGGAGAAGATCATTAGGCCAAAGGGAGTGAGTGAGTAATGAATATCTGATGAAGTGTGAGATCCAAATGCTGGTTATGGGTTGGTGATCTGAACCATGGTTTCACTCATGTGGAGGATGATGAACTATAGAACAGGATCTCAAGGCTTGGAATGATTATCTTCATATGGTTTGACTGTGGATAGACTAGATCTATTGACGCATGTTTATTATTATGATCTGGGTATGTTTTGATGTCTGATATAGCTGCGGAATTATAAGTTAGGATTTTCAGATTTGTACGCAGGTTGTATTTGGCAAAAGTGCGTATACACGCAGGTTGGGTTTGTCCAAGTAGCGTATACAATGTGAAGTATGATATTTGAAGATGAAGTTGGATCTGGTTATTGTTATGTTGTCTATGTTGTTGACAGGGTTTCAGTGATTCAGTATTGGGTGATTCAGAGATTGATGATGCAGGTTGTTTTATGGATCCAGTATGAAAATGTATGAAACGTGGTCCCGGGAAGATCGTAGAGTTCAGTAGGCTGGTGCCTACATACTGGTAAACATATCAGCCAGTACAAGAGCCAGGGGGTTGTAGCTCCCTTCCAGGAGCAGCTGGAGAACAAGTAAAGGTTGGAGCATTCTGTAGGCAGGCACCTACGTACTAGTAAATGGATCGGCTAGTACAAGAGCTAAGAGGGTTGTAGCCCTCTGCAGGTTGTAGCCTGCGTGCTGGTAAAGGACTGCACCAGTACATTGTAAAAGAAGTTTCTTATTAAAGGAAGATAGAAACAAATTGCAGCAGGTGGTTTTCACCCACATTGGGTTTCCACCTTATATCATGGTGTTCATGTGTGTGGCTTTTGTGTGATGATCTGTTCTGTTATACTGCACCTGTTTACTGTTAATATGGTTAATAATGTTCTGATGCATTTACTGAAGATAAGCTAACTGAATCATAAGATTTCTGGATATACGCTAGTTGCTTTAGACACAGTAGCGTGTACACGCAGGTTCACTTAACTGAAGTAGCGTATTTGTTTCTGAGCATGAAATTTGAAAAGTATTATTGATCTGATAATACTGATTAACCCCCACCCCCCCCCCGCTCTCAGTATTATTTCCAACATCCTCTTGGTATGATCCATGGCTATGTGTCTTAGGAACACCTTTCCTTTACTAAAGACAACATCATAACCTTTGTCCTCCAACATCGCGACCGATACCAAGTTCTTCTTCACTCTAGGAACATACTTTACATCAGTCAAGCTGAGAGGAGCCCCATGCTCCCTCTGTAAATCAATCGTGCCTTCTCTTGAAGCACAGTACTTTCCATCATCACCCATTTCTATGCACATCTTGAGGTCTTTCTCCTCCAAGGTACTGAATAAACTTTTATCGTCGGTCATGTGGAATGAGGTTCCACTATCAAGATACCAAACATAACCCACCATCAATGAAACCATGCATGCGATGAGGGTAAAATCCAATTCGAACTAAAAGGCTAATGCCTCACCTTCTGATCCTTTCGAGGATCCCTTCTTGGATTTCTTCAGTGGGCAATTAGTTGCATAATGACCCATCTCATGACAATTAAAACATCTCACTTTAGATTTGTCAATCTTCTTCCCTCCATGAGAAGAACTCAATTTGGAATGGGAAGCCTTCCATTTCCCTTTCCTTGCCTTACTTGCTAAGGCCATATTTTATTCATCATAATGCTTAGATGAATAACCATCTCTTGTGCTCCTCCTGATCTCCTCCTACATCAGATTTGACCACAATCATTGCTAATCCAGTAGTTTCTCTCTTCCATTCAGAGAGTCCTGGTAGCTATTCCAGTTCTTTGGAAGACCGACGAGAGCTAGGATCACTATATCATCACCGATTGTAGTTATTCCTACACTACCAAGCTCATCTCTGCAGGTGGTGAGCTTGTTCAGGTATGTGGAAATAGTGTCGCCCTTCTCCTTCTTGATTTTTTGAAGCTTATCCTCGAGTGGTAGATTCCTCTGGTCGCTACTGTTATGATATAGGTCATTCAATGTCTCCCACATTGAAAATAGAGTCTCCTTCCCATGGAGACTCGAGACAATATGGTCTCGAACTCCCTCCAGAAGAATCTATCTCGCCTTCGCCACACACTTCTTCCATTAAGCCAATTCTTGTGCATTAGCTGCAACTGGCTTAGGAATTTCTTGATCAATGAAATCCTTCAAACCATTGTCTTCTAATACTACTCCCATGCGATCTTTCCATGCTATGTAATTCAAGATGGCATCCAAAGCATACTCGAGTCTGAAGCCATTGGACGCCATTGGTGAACTTTGAAGTATGATAAGAATTCGATTTTGTACTTGCAACCAGGAACTTCAAACTTCAAATTTTCCCTTCTAAGTATATTGTTCATAGCTTCGATAACCTTTGCTCTGATACCATGTAGAAATTATGACTGTATATTAACCTGATTATGCAATATAACTAAAGCAAAATACTTAATCTACTTCTACAATCAAACTTGCGGAAGCTTAATAGATTTGAGCAAGATCAAGCGGAACACATATAATAGAGAAGAAGAATCAATACACATGAAACACAGAAGAATACTCTGGGGAAAGCCTCAGCTAAAAACCCCGCTATCTATATTATCATACAAGTGGAAATATCTCAAGATTACACACAGCTTTAGCTCTCACAACTATCCAGCTCTTAGTACAATCCCTCACACTGCTCATAGATAGAATAGACTGCTCATATTCCTTCTCCTCTGCCCTCCAAGCCTCCTATTTCCTTGCGCAGTTTTCCTAGGGTGATCCAATTGTAATCTTGTGTGACACTGATCTCACACACTGCTCTAACACACTGTAAAACTGCACAAATCTCAAGGAACGAATTCCTTCTGCATGAAAGAGATTTTCTTATAGGAAAATTATTGCAACTGATAATACATTGTCCCTGCCTTTAATCTCAACTGGGTCTTTGTATGAACTGACATGCATGAGTTATTTATGAGAGAATCTTCAGTTATCTGGAGTACACTAGTTGGATGCATGCATGCATTAATTGACTGAACTCACTATTAGTTCCTCAAACTGTTTGGAACTAATTTAACTGGACTTAACTCAGTTAACTGAGCTAACTAATTAAAACTAAAATACAACTCATCCTTATCTCCTTAATTAAGGGATAATATCCTTAATTTAAGGATAACTGTTGCATGACTTCACAAAGACTTCTAGCTTGAATTTCTCCAACTAATTAACTCAAGATGAATTAATTAATTATTTTTCAAGCTGCTGGTGAGACTAAATTCAAATTTTAATTCTCAATTTTAATTCAGGGACAAATTAAAATTGGAATATTCTTGGTGCCACATTTCAATAGATTTTGAATTCAAACCCTGAGACAATATTCGATTCATTTTGTATTATTGTGAAAACATGGTCTACAAAATTATTATTATGACTACGTGGTTTATCAAGTTTGCATGTTTTGTTGTCAATTTTATTTATAGAGTTTGCACTTGTAATCATTGGAATAGTGGTTTAAAATTATGCACTTACAATATTTGATGAATAATGATTACAGAGAAGACTATTGGATGAAGGAGGATTTGATCTTTTAAACAATATATATCGATAGCTTTGTTTTGGATATTTATCTGCAGGACATTGGCTTGTAAATCTAAGATTAAAAAGTGTGTGTTTGCTCCAAGTTATCTTTCCTGCACCAACATTAATAACTTAAACATTTCCATCATCAAGATCTTATTTGGAAGAAAAGTTATTTGTTATAGAGTGGACGCAAGGGATAGATAGTGGCTATTTCCTATTCATTCACACAATGTTTGCTCATATAATTGATGCATTAGTTTGTGTTGATTTCACTTTAGGTAGATCTTTAGTTGCATTTTTTATACACAGAGTTGAGTGAAGAAAGAATGAGAGTGCGAGATTTATACCTAACGTTTATTTTTTCTTTGGCTTGAATATTTTGTTTGGCCTAAAAAGTACACAATTTGTCTAGGATTTTCCAAAAACATTCTTTATGTTTGATTTTTTTAGTTAGTTAAGGAGTTTATGCTCAGGTTTCTAGTTGCTAGGGTTTGTATTTTCCTTTCAATTATCAATTAGGGTTTACTTTTTGGTTATTAGTAGTTACAATTTTCTTTCAACTATTGATAAAATTGTAGGATTGGTGTTTGCAATAATAAGGGTTTTATTTCTAATGAATGCTTTTGATTGTAGTATTAGTGTTTATGATCTCATTTTTAAAGATTGATTTTGACTATAGGATTAAAGTAGGGATTGATTAGTACAGGAACTCAAGGTGTGTGCAGGCAGTCCAAGGTTATGTTTTTTAGTTTCCAGAAGTCCTTCTCTAGCATTTCTAGAGTTGTGCCTTGAAATCCATAGACCCCAAGATTGACATTAAATATTGGTCCATTAAAATACCCTATACTGCAACCAACACTATTTTTCTGCTATTGTTGTTCTATTGTTAGTGTGTTGTTACTTCATTATTAGTTTGAGGATGGTTCTCTATATATTGTGTTTAGTCAAATGATATTTCTTTTCATGTTATTTCTCTCTGATACCTTCCTAAACACTTATACTACTAATTGTACTTAGGTTGGCTTGCTAATACAAAATGGACAATGATGGTATTATTTGTCTCATTTGGGTGTATGATACCCCATTGTAATGCGTATTACTATTATTTGTTGTTAATATGAAGTATCTAGAGGTTTTATGCTAATTTCTTATGGTTGTTTTATATTTCATTTTAATACCAATGGTTGGGTAAATGAATGAATGATGGAGACTTGGTAGAAGTTCTTGGAAAATGTCATATGTTGATATGTTGTAGTTGACATATTATGTAAGTGATAGTGTTTGTGTATGAATAAAACAATATTTCCTATATTATGTTAGATTTAGCTTTGAGTTTGCATATCAAACTTATCCTAGATAGTTAGTTTTCTAGTTATACAACGTGTTTTTGATTGACCAATGTATGGCATAATTTAATGGGCATGTTTCAACTCATGTTGTAAAGGTCTTCAAATGTAATTCTTTTAATGGATATATCTGTGAAATATGACAAATGCAATAGCTTAGAGTGGGTATTATGAATCGAGTAATCTTTGTTTCCCCTTTTTCATTGCATTGAAAATTTTGATGTGTAAGGGGGTTTTGTTGGCTTAACTCCGAAGTCTTGGTCACCCCAGTGCACCAACAAATATTTTGTTTGATAAACTAAAGTGGATGTTATGGGAGGAGTTTATTTCAGAAATTTATTTTAAAAAACAAAAAATCACAAAAAATATATTTACTCACGTTGATGATAAAGAAATTCCAAACCATGTGGGAAAGCATGAAGATGGATTATCTAAAAACAATATAAAAATAATATTTTGGAAAATGATAAAGTATAAAGGATGCCATTTAAAAATTTCATATTGGGGAAGCTTCACAATAAATCCTCAAAATACATGAATATTCTAATACTAAAACTCTTAGTATGAGGTTAAAATCTTTTTTACCTCTTTGATTTCTTAGTTGAATGGTTTATATAAGTTGTTGGCTTATTTTTATTTTTGTTATGTATTAATGATGTCCAATAATTTATTTTAATTACATATTCATGATATAAATTCTTTCATTTGGATACTTTTATATTATCATTTGGATACTTTTATATTACCTTGTTATTCATATTTCTAATTATGGTTAATGCATGTGGTTTAAACATTATTTCAAAAATAAGTTATTTGTATTGAAAAACAAGGAATAGATTTATAAAGTTTGATGGTTTATTAGAGAACTACCAATATACAAAAATTCTAATTTTGTGCATGAGTATTAGATAATACATGAATATTGAGTCTTAGATATTATAAATATTGCAGGACAACATTTTTTTATAACTTTATTTTTTTCTTATTTAGATGATATGGAACTAAAAAATCTCTAACCAAATTTAAATAGTTAAAGAATCAAAATTCAAGAGACATAGTTGCATTATCTAAATTAAAACTTATGTTTAATTTTGTTGGTATATGGTTATTCACTTTCAATAATATTTCTTTTGAGGTTACTCAATTTTTAGCTTTTCCTTTGGCTAGTCTGTGATCTCTACATGGCATAAATATTTTAGCTATTGATAAATTTATTTACTTTTAACTAATTTCAATTTTGTGAGAGAGGGAGATTGTTCCCATTTAGGACACTAAGAAATTGTAATAAATTAATTGATTTTCTTCAAAATTTTACTTTTATGATTGAAAATATTGAAAACATTCTTTCCAAAATCTCCATAGTTTTAATGAATTAATAGTGCAAGAAGGTCGTTATTGTTAAGAATGTTTTGAATTTGAGATTTAATGACCGATGCATGGATCATTTTTAAAAGAAAGTGATTTTCATCCTCCACCTTCTTAGGATCAGAATGATGAAAATTTCTTTTGTCACATGGCATTATTCACTATGGAACTTGTCAAAGTTCCCTTTTATTTTGGTAATATTGATTTTCTTCTTTAAACTAGCTAAACAAAAAGGCGTTTTTGATCTTCTATATTGAAGTTACCCATCTCTTTATAATATCATAATTATTTTCCCTTATTTTTAATCATGCTAGAATTTCTTCTAAAATTTAGATGCCATAATGTTGTTAATGGTATCAATATTTTGCAAAGTGACATTCTCTTCTATTTAGCCAAGACTCAACATCTTTATGTCAACCCATCTTAGGGTGACATTGAAATTCAAATCTAAATATATGTATACATGTGTATATATACTAAGTATTAATCCTACAATTAACCTAAAATTACACATTTCCCTCACATTGAAATGTAAGAAAAAGGTTCTTCTTTTAAAAGAAAAAAAACCAACAACGAAAAGGTTACCTATCCTATAAATATAAAAGTTTTGAACTTAATTTAATATCTAATTAAGTTATGGAAGTTTTGAACTTAATTTAATGTCTAATTAAGTTATAACCTGGTTATTAATAATAATAGAAAATGTCTCTCTACTTAACAAGTGTTTAAAAAATAAATAATATATTCATTTTCACTTGAATTTGGAAAATAATACCAAAATAAAAATACTTTTCCGCTTAAAAAATAAGCAAATAAAAAAAATTATAAATACATTAATGGAATCAAAAGTAAATATTTCAGCTGGTTAGTAGGTTTTTATTTGTAATTGTTAATATGAATTGGTTTAATATATTAGGTTTATTTATATAGAAATTAATATATATTTCCCTAATATTTTTAATTAACCTCTTAATATAAGAATTGGCATTTTAATGCTTTGATATAATAATTTCGATATAACCATTAATTAATATATTAATTATTATATTAACCAATTATAAATATTTATTATTTATAATTGTTAATATAAAGTAGTTTAATATATTAATTTAATTTATATAGAAATTATTATATTAGTCTTATTTTTCTATTCCCTAATTTTATCTTTAGGTTTTGTATTAATTTATTAATTATTAAATTATAAGTTATTTATAAAAATAAAAGTAAAAATTTTAAATTTTAAATTAAAAATTAAATTATTATTCCAAGCCGACAGTATGTGGTTCCCTAAAAATTTTCCTCATTATTATTTATTCTCAAAAATAGCTCTTCTTCTATCATCATTCTAAATATCCTGATGATGGATCCTATTTGGGATTTGAAACGTTGGTATAAAAATGTTCATACTGTGGATTCTCTGGTTATTGATTCAAAAGATGCAAACCACAGATCTCTTAAATCCAAGATGATAACAATAATCACTCAGTTTTTAAACCAATAATTTAGTTCATCCACCTCACCCAAAGCGAACGTTGCTCACATTTACTTCAAAGATAACAAGAAAGTATCATAAAAATAAAATTCCGTTTTCCTGAAAAAGAGCTTTCAATCATTTTAATTTAATTATATTTTAATTTTTTTAATTTTTTTATTTTAATTTAATTATATTTTAATTTTTTTAATTTTTTAATTTTAATTTAATTATATTTTAATTTTTTTTAATTTCATTTTTGTATATTAATTTTTTTATAGCGAAAATGTTTAAATTTTGTTTTTATGATAGAAATAAATATAGTATTATAAAAAATCCATAAAATACTAAAAGAATTTAAAACTTAATAATCATAATTTAAATTGTTAAATAATGAATCCATACAAGTGAGGATAGTTTTAAATAGAGGAGGAATGACCTGTTATAGAGTTTTATGAACCCAACATTTTGGACTACCAAGTGAGTCCATCATCACTTGATAGTCTGAAACGATGGGTTCATAAAACTCTATAACAAGTCATTCCTCTTCTATTCATAACTTAAATTTCTAAAAAATTTAAAAATTTAAAAAATATTACAAAAATTCCCATTATTTTCTATAATGCTTAATAATAATAATCCCTTTCCTATAAAAAAATTCCATTGCGATTCGAAATAGATGATTTCAATCTCAGGTTCAAGTTAAATTAATTACGCCGTAAGGCATTTCCCTCTGAAATCAACTTTTCTCTCTGCCTACGTGTCATTACTTTGCACCATTAGATGATATGTTAGACGATTGAGCCATCTTGAGTCATTGGATTATGTTAAGGTAGCTGCAACTCCTTAACGGCCTCAGCAGCGCATCGGCTTCGTCTCCTTGGGTACTGTATCGATGGCGGGGAGAAGATGCTGGTGTACGAGTATATGCCCCAGGGGCCGCTAAGTCTGCATCTGTTTGAATGGGCGGCAGCCGGGCTGAGGCCGCTAGAATGGAAACAGAGGCTTAGCATTGCCCTCGATGTCACCCGCTGAGTTGAGTACCTACACAGCCTAGCACAGACGAGCTTCATTCACAGAGATCTGAATCCCTCTAATATCCTTCTGGGCGACGACATGAGGGCCAAGGTCTCGGATTTCGAGTTGGTCAAGTTGGCCCCTGATGGAAAGTTTTCTGTTGAAACCAGGCTGGGTGGCACTTTTGGTTATTTGGCCCCTGAATACGCAGGTAAGCATGGAATCACTCCATTTCATTCCATCAATCTAGCTTTGTTGGAATTCAGTAGCTTTGTTTTGTTTCATTCCATTAATTTAGGTTTGTTGGAATTCACTAGCTTTGATTTGTGCATAGATCAGTGGTTGCATGTTACATTTACTATTTGCTTAATGACTGTGTATGTTTCATTTTTTGCGTCAAAAGCAGCAAATCACCTCCCAAGTCCACCATCTAATACAATGCCCCTTTTAGAGCTGCAAACCAACCTCAAGAATCGACAAATCACCTCCCAAGTCCACCATTTGAGACAACAACACTTTTCTGGGCATTGACATGGGACAACGCAAGGGTTTGAAGATACGTTTGGGCAGCATACCACCCCATTGTGACAACAGGGATTTCAGGAGTCCAATTGTAGCAGCAGACAGATTTTAGGGCATTGAGGTAGGCTGCAACCTATTTCCAAAGGCCCTGTTCGATAGCGGCCTAATCCTATGACAACAAAGAAGGTGTGCTAAATTCCTCTTGGTAGCGAGGTACGGTGGAGAGGGTTTGGAAGCAGTGGAAGCCCAGATTGGTATCAACAACAGCCTCGAGATAATCTCACGCAGTCTGGAATAGTCTGGAGCAGTAGGAGGTACAAAGTACCGAAGATAGAGGTAAGGTCAAATTAAGTAGCCCAGTAGGATTTCTGATAGAAATTAATGTGTTTTTGGTTTGTAACGTAACATTGAGAGGACTGGTCCTAAGCTCTCTATGTATTGTGGAATTGGTTTCATGTGAATAAACTATTGACTGCATGGTTACCTTATTGTACTTCAATAATGAATCTGGTTGCAATAAATTAAGGGAATTATTGTTGAATTCAAATCTGTCATGAGCTCTTTCCTAACCCTAAGGGCAGTTTCAAAGCAAGAGCATTGAAATTCAATGTAAATCCAAAATTGGAGGCTATCAAATTCATAATCAATGAACCACCTATAGTTGGTTGTTCTTATGATGTCTGTAGTTTTGGTTAGCTCTTATAGTTTGCATCATTAATTGGTTAAAATACATGGAATCTGTTGTTTGTTTTTCTTCTTGAAATAATACATAATAATCCAATTTTCCACATTAATGATGACGTGGACAATTTAGGTGGGCAGTGGTGATTCCTGCAAGTCTGGCCAATCTTACACAGTTCACACTTTCTCAAGAGCATCAACAGTCATTTATTATCATATGTCCCAACCATAGTATCCAACTATTGAGACCACATTTCATTGATAATCACATAAGCAACCATATCAACATCATTCATTCCATGCATTCTAATTAGTTCGACAGACAAGATTACAGACAATATCTCATCATAACACACATGTATATATACATAAGTAGTCTGTTCAATAGCCAAAACAGTGCATAGAATTATTAGTTCCCATGCCATAGATAAGACAAGTCATCATGCTGACCAAGGATAGACATCCTGATCATATGCAAAACAAAGCTAGGCAAAATGGAGCATTACTGATGAAGTTGCCCACTTGCAGGCCTCTCTTGCTAAGCTTTGTGAAGAAGTTTCCCCTCTTCAAGAAGATAATAACTATTTGATGAGTATAAGGCATTGAAAGAATATTATGACTCCTTGCTGCTGCATCTGACTAAGAAGGATCGAACGATTCAAGGATTGTTGGTTTGCAGACATGACCTTGAGTAAGAAGTCGGTTGATTGTAGCATTCTGAGAAGAAGAGTATTGAGCTACCAGGATCATCGACTATTGATTGTAAGACTACTAATGTCGATGTTTTAGTTTCACATCATGCTTTATTGGCTACTAATGATGCTTCTCCTAGCTTTGATAACCACAATATCAGAATTGGGTCTTTACTGCTGAGAAAAATGGGATATACAGGACGAGGACTTGGGAAAAATGGGCAGGGTATTGTTGTTCCTATTTCCCATATGATACAAACATATAAAGCATGTTTTGGATATGATGTTGCTTCTACCTCCTTGCCTACACCTGGCCTTGCTGAGCACAGGAAAGTTTTGTTTGTTGCTGGTGGTATTTAGACTGAAGAGCAACCTATTGTTGATTATTGCTGGTTGTGGTTCACAAATTGATGAGATGGCTATTCCTAATAGGCAAGAACTTGAGAATGTTGTTGTAGCTTATGTTGTCACTCATGTTATGACTAAGTTGTTGTCAGAGCATCCTACTGCTAACTATGCTGAAATAATTGATGAGGTGGCTATTTCAACTCTTGTTGGAAGTGTTGTTTGTCATTTAGAGCTTGAGCCTCAACACTCTGTTCCTAAAAAAGAGAAATATGAGCCATATCGTCACCCTCATAAGACTAAGAGAATTTTTCCCAGGAATCAGAATTATTAGAATAGTGGAAGGAAATGAAAGCTTCAAACCTGGAGCTTTCCCAATAGGGTATGGTGGGCTTGGGTCACCCGGAATAGGGTGCCCCAGCTGAAGGGTTTTCCAGCATCATTCATAAAGAAACTACATGATTTGAAGCCATCTAAATATTATATTTAAAATGAATTGATAACCTGTCCCATTAACCGTGTTCAGAGGCATATTCCCACACATATCACTGTTGGCATATAATATCAAAATCTCTATCTTATGCACAATAAAATCAGTATCAAATAAATAAAAATTTGTAGTGCTTCCTTTAAACCAAAATTTGAATTTGAAGCCATGAAAACATTGTATTTAAAATAAATTGATAGCATTTCCCATCAACCCTGTTCGGAGGAAGATTACCAGTAGCAGTTTCAGAATATACTTGGTTCTGTGAGTAGTAGTGCTGCAATTCCTTGTCTTACTTGGATATTCAGTTTTAGCAATAAAAGGTCAAGTTTTATCTTCATTTTATGAGTCAGATAGATGACCTAGTTTTGGAATTGAATTATTGTGCTTTACACCTCATATTCTCACATTAGGAATTGGATTTGCGGCAGAGTGCTTTGAAGTTGGTTGATAAAAGTGCTGGCCCATTTTGGTTGTCCTCACGTTGTCCTTGTGTCTCCCTGGAATTGGATTTGTGGCAGAGTTCTTTGAAGTTTCTTGTTGATAAATAAAAGTGCTGGCTCATCTTGGTTGTCCTCACACTGTCCTTTTGTCTCCCAACCCAATGGCCTCTCTACCTTCAGAGTTATTATATTAATCATGAATCTGAATATACATGAGAACTTGTTAAGACAATGGCACAAATGGCTGAAGATACAAATGACCTCTCCAGTGAATTTGCTGGTGCCCAATGAGAAACCTGGATGGCTCCTCCAAGACTAGCTAGGGTTGAGTCTTTTGCCACCAAAGACTAGTTATTTTAATCAACTAGGGTGGGTAATTGCTCCACTGAAGAAGATCATGCTCAGGGTTATAAACCCTCAAGCAAGCTCCAAGAGTCAAATTAAACAATCCATCAGATATCCAGACATGCCTAAAGAATGATCTTGAGCTCTCTTTTATAATCTTTTGCCACCCCAATATCTGTGGATACCAATACCATGGATACCAATATCATGGGCAAGTAAATACATAATAATGTGACTTTATAAAGTCCCCCCTTTGTTCTCCTGACCACATTTAAATCTAATCAGATCAATTGTTCTCCTACAGTGATTACTCGGAAAAGAGACATGGCATTACATGAACTCTAAAAGCAAATGGCTACCATCCATGACTATTGGCTCATGCATCAGTGAATTTTGGCCCTAGAGAAATAAATGCTCCTGCTTTTGAAGAGTATGGTATAAAATCAGATTCATCAAGCACTCTTGGAGTATCTCAAGTTATTGAGTGGGAGGGGCAATCTTTTAGTACAGTCAGTGCAATGGCATTGTTTTTCTATGGGGCAGGATCTAATTTTATCAAGAAACATGTCTCGGTTCAGAGTGAAAGTAATGTCCCATTTGAGAATTTGGTCAGAACCTACTGCACAATGG
Organism: Pinus tabuliformis; assembly: GCA_031772625.1. Taxonomy (NCBI): domain Eukaryota; kingdom Viridiplantae; phylum Streptophyta; class Pinopsida; order Pinales; family Pinaceae; genus Pinus; species Pinus tabuliformis. The sequence goes on from CM062810.1 coordinate 564,810,070, forward strand.
CAGGCCATGCAAAACATAAGGCTAATGAAGGAAAATGCAACTTTTTTGGAGAGGCATGTATTCATGCTGGTACAGTAGGGCTTACAGATTTGATTGCTCCACCATTTGATTCTCCCAGCTCCGAAACACAAGTGGATTATAACAGCCCTCATGCTGATCCACCTTCAGAGACTGGAGGTATGGCATAAGTTTGGATTGCAAGCAAAATAAACAAAATACAGTGTACCATATGAAGAGAGGAGTGTGACCACTGTTGTATGCTCAGCAGAATCAATCATTCATGTAATGCATTAGCTACAGAAGACTTGAGGTATGGCACAAGATTGTATTGCAAACAAAATGTGCAAAATACAAACCATTCATGTAATGTTTTAGCTACAGAAGACTTGAGGTATGGCATAAGATTGGATTGCAAACAAAATGTGCAAAATACAGACAGTGGGCATTATGAAGCGAGGAGTGTGATCAATGCCATTTCTTCAGCAGAATCAATTATTCATGTTGCTGTATGGTCAGTTACATAACTAGAAAAATTGTATTTTATGGCAAACATTGGCAACTGCAGGGTTGTTTTAGGGATTTCTGCAAACAAATCAATCAAGGCAGAATGATTGACTAAAGATCACAGTGCAGCCATGGAGGAGATTCATAAGAGCTTCAAGCACTCCATCCAGTTGATCAAAATATAGTGGTTTCCAAGGACAACTCTTGGCTGGTTAAAAGAAAATGTTCAAAATACAAACAATGCACGTTATGAAGCAAGGAGTGTGATCAGTGCCATTTCTTCAGCAGAATCAATCATTCATGTTTCTGTGTGGTCAGTTACATAGATAGCAAAATTGTATTTAATGGAAAACATTGGCAAAATCTGGGCTGGTTTTAGGGATTTCTGGAAACAAATCAATAAGGGCAGAATGATTGGTTAGAGATCACAGTCCTGCCATGGAGGAGATTTGCAAAGAGCTTCAAGCACTCCATCCATCTGGTCAAAATATAGTGGTTTCCAATTCAGATTTTATACTTGAGTAAATCATGTTTTAATAGATACTGGAATTTGATATATGAACAGTGTAAAGATAACATTTTTGTTGGGAGAGGCCTATGTTCATGAATGTGATATCAAAGCAGAGTATAAATTCATGATATTTTTGTGGGATGGCCTCGGGGAGCATTTGTCTGACAATGAAGCTGTGCAAATTGTGCACAGGTATAGTTTCAATGGAAAAGCCAGGTTGTTAGATTGAGCTGCTCTTGACAAGAGAAAAACTGGGTGGTTAGATCGAGCTGCTCTTGACAATGCAGCGAAAATGCATGGTTTTATCAGCTATGATGATCATGGAAAATATGAAACATATACCCGGAAGCAGCCTGTTACTTCTTGTCAGTGTATATATATGCATGTGTACTACTGGTTTGGTTGCTGCTGAAGGTTTAAGTTTAGCGCTTGCATCTCTGATGTTGTTAGCCTCATTCCTGTGTAGGTGCAATAAATTCATGCTACCTGGAACAGATCCCTCAATGGGAAGAAGAGGTTGACTCATGTCTAGAGAAATTGTTGAAGGTACAATGATCCCATACATACTGTTCCATCCAGAAATAGTCATGGAATAACATTTCATGAAGACTTTACAAATAGTGGATATGAGAAGGTTGTTGCAACATCTACCGATGCAATAGAAGCAAGGGTAAGACATTTGATTGTTTCATCCGAGACTTTTAGCGGGTAAATGTCCTGTGTGATGAAGAATTTCACTCCATAGACATGATGCTGCAAATGAGTTGTTCTCCATTGCAACTATATATAGACTTCCTTAAATTCAACATATTCCTGTCAAGTTGCAATTAAATGCATCATTAATTAACACTATTAATGTTATAATGGAGTTGGGAGTTGCATGTGTAATGTTTTATTTTATAACGAAGCAGTTGGCTAAAAAAAGGATACCAAACTGCTTATCCCTTCTCGTTTTGGTACCGATCTTAAAAGGTGATGAAGGGGAAAGAGGGACAGGTTGGTCCACAAGGACATTGGAAAATCACAAATTGCACATTCCGGATTCCTGGAGACTGGGGTTTTTTTCCAGAGGACTCCGTTTGCATTGTGCATTTTTATATTTCTTTTTACTTAAATATTCTCATTGCTGGATCAAAATGGGAAGTAACTTGTGTTTTGTAACAGTGGCAATGCTACTGGCCGGATTTTCTATGTTTATCTATTATTTTATTGAATGAAATAACATTTGAGTATCATTATTATGCTATCTTTATTCTTGAAATCCTTACCATTTCGGTTAGCTCTCAGGACTATAAAAGTGTTCTGTTACTAAATCAGTTTTTTGATCAAATGCATTTTCGTGTTCCTATCTTTAAATTGAAAATTTCCAAAAGCTGTAAAATAGTGATTCGAAGTAATTCTATGTCATGGGTATGCAGACCTGTATCTCAGGTACAGATCCTGGATGGGGATGTTGGGTACATCCTGGGTGTGGCTGGGTTGTATCCAGTTTGGGAGGGTATGTGGGGGTATATCCCCCTTCCCTATTCGCCATTTCATGGACACCTGAACATATCCTGTGGGTTGAGGGATGTCCACACATCCCCTGCATGCGGGTGCACCCCATTCCAATAAAAGAAAATAAAGGAAGAAAACTTTAATCTGTCCTATCCTTTTCTAATTGATTCATCGACCCATTTCCCTGTATTAAAATCTATTCAAATCCCAAGTCGGATGACTTACACCATTTCCTATTCATTCATTTGCTATCCATTTTTTTGCATTCGCTGGTGTTGGACATTCCTTTGCTATTGGGCATTTATTTGGAGCTGAAAACCACATTCGCAGATGAGTTTCTGCGTGTTCCCTATGGATATGACATCTGTGGTGTTGGCGAGGCACTCCTGGGGCATTGGAGAAGCATTCTTGGGAGTTTGATATGTTTATTTTTCTCATTTTACACACAGAAGAGTTTCTTTTGGCTTGGAAACATGTCTCGGCAGATTTTTCCCGCTCCCATCATTGATTAAGTGTTTCTCTGTGATTGGAAACTTGCCACGACAGTTTTTCTCAAGCTTGAGGAGTCTATTACATGCTAAATTTTTTTTTGGCCTGAGACACCTTCATTACACCGTAAGGCGTTTCCCCTTGAAATGAATTGCCCCAGCCGATGCCGTGTCCTATTACATTTGGAATTGGATTTGCGGCAGAGTGCTTTGAAGCTGGTCGATAAAAGTGTTGGCCCATCTTGGTTGTCCTTACGCTGTCCTTGTGTCTCCCTGGAATTGGATTTGCGGCAGAGTTCTTTGAAGTTTCTTGTTGATAAATAAAAGTGTTGGCCCATCTTGGTTGTCCTCACACTGTCCTTTTGTCTCCCAACCCAATGGCCTCTCTGTCTTCAGAGTTATTGTTCGGGGATGTTTCCTCTGGAGGTATCCGAGCTAGGGCTACAGCACGCAACTCTTCTTTGGCGGCAGAGAAAAATCCAGAATCTGTTCCCCTTGAACCAGCTAGATGACGACATGCCAACTCTCCAGAAGCTATGAATATGCGAGGGGTTTGAACACTGATTTTGTCCATTAAGTCAAAAAAAAGACCCTGCAATTCAATTTACAGGAGTGGAGCTATGTCAATGAAATTAAATCCATTAACCTATAGTCAGAGTGATCGAATGCAAAGAGTTCGAAAATAATTTTACTAGAGCCAAATGGTGTGCCCCTGGGCATAAAACTAAAACTGAGATACCTTTTGTATAAAGATAAGATTGATGACTTAAGGATCCATACCTTCATGTATAAAGTAGGGTGAATCATGGCTACTCCTGTCATTCTGGGACTTAGAGCCCGAGTGCTTACAAAGAATCATTGTAACTAACTCTGCATAAATGAAGGGCTGCACCATAATAGAAGATCCAAACTCCAAGATGACCTCCAGTCAAAAGAAGAACTATAAATCCACTGTACCATACCAGTTATACCAGAGACATCCATATTCTCTTCCAGTTAAAGAAGATAGCTGAACAAACTGTACTTCAACCTTTAAATAGGAATAAGTCATACCAACAAGTGCCGCTATCTGGGTGAATGAGTCGCAATGCATGTTCTTCTGATGTGCAACTAATGTAACTGAGCAATACAAGAAGCAGTTCTCAGAAGATTTCCTCCCACACAGACCTTGTTCAAAAATGGCAGATCTAAGATGTCAAACACACAAATATTGGATAGGAACTAAAATTTGCTCCCTGGTTTGCAGGCTTTCAAAATAGCATTTACTTCTACACCACCTTCTTCCAAATTTCAGCTAATTCAATGGAGAGTGAACTGCTTGACTCATAACAAAAAGCCAGTAATCCTGGGGGACACAGGTTGCACAGGTCAGTTAGAGCAACCCGTCCTGCATGACAGGCAGTTTATTGGATTCCCACTAAAACAATTACTTTCTAAAATTTACTTAGCTGTTTGAAGTAGGCCTACAATTAAGACCCATCAAAAGTAATTACCATTCAGAATTTCTTCCACGGGCTGTAGAGGGATTGCTAACTAATTAGAGTCATAAAACCTTAATGAAGCAGACAAGACTCCAGATGGTTCATTGAAGCAGACCGTCAGGATATACAACATTTGGAATAGGAATCTTGGAGGCATAAACATGGTTGTGAATTACAAATCACCATCAGATGGTTAAAAGGCCATTTTGTGATTTTGAATTCTCTCTGTTTTTGCTGCTCTTCTACATGGATGTAATAACCACGTGGGATATTATTAATGGCCATTCGGAATCTGTCGGAGTAAAAACTTTTTTATGATGATTTGGTTATATATTAGCCATGTAGCATTGGGTAGAAGGTAGACAATTAACAGTTATCTAATATTCTTTTCTTCCCTCCTATAATACTGAAATACCAAAGCTGAAATCTAAAGAGAAAACAAAAAAGCAAATACCTTACCCTTTCCAACTGAAAGCCTGGTCTAGTCCACTTACTTTTGTAAACCACTAAACTGAATATGAATGGTACATGCATACCAATTGAGGTACCCCAAACAATCAGACCTGCCCACTTTTAGCTCAAATTATTTTTGATGTACCTTAAAGATTATTTTTGATGTAACTTGAATACCATATCCTTCGGGTTAAATTTCATTTCTTTATGTAATAGAATTTTCATTTGAACCATCACGGGAAAGCTTTGTTAATACAGTCTGGGCTTCTTTTATTCTGCCTGCACTGTGAAGAGTGTCAACCAGAATCTTGCATGACTCTGTATCTGGAGCACATCCTTTGGATGTCGATTGTGAAGAGTGTCAACCAGAATCTTGCATGACTCTGTATCTGGAGCACATCCTTTGGATGTCGATTGATTAAAGGCTTTCAGAGCTTCATTAACATTGCCTGACCTACAAAATGCACTTATAAATACACTATAAATGTCACTATCTACAATGTAATCCTTGTCAAGCAATAAGCTAACAAGCATATATGCTTCAGGCACCTGAATAAAAGACCTGTTTCTTGTACCGTTCTTTCATAAATCTGCATTATTGCAGTAAAGCCCACAACTTGAAAAAAGTGCATATTTATTGTACCATACGTGCCCTCATTCCTTTTTATTTTATTGTTGGATCTGTAAGTAAAAAGGAACCCCAACTCCACATTACTGCAGTAAAGCCCACAACTTGAATAAAATACCTGCTTCTTGTACCATTCGTCCTTAATTCTCTCTTGTTTTTTGATGCATGGTGAGTTGTAAACCTCAACTCTGCATTATTGCAGTAAAGCCCACAGCCTGAATAACTTAATAAGACACCTGTTTCTTGTACCATTTATGTCTTCATTTCTCTCATTTTTAGATTTATGAAACCCAACTCCACATGATCTCGGTAGGGTTCACAAACTGAATAAGAGACTGTTTCTTACACCACCATTGTCACTTAACATGTGGTCATGGTCATCAAACTCAACTAAATAATACACAAGATCAAGGCTTTATGCCTCCAAGGTTTGAATGTGGGTCATTATTGTGGCTACGAGGGTTGCTTCTTATTGGTTCAGTTCTTGAGATGCACTGACCCACCTTGTAGTGTAAGGCTTGCCCTTTTGCATTTTACATATTTGCACTAAACGTGAATAGTTTGAATGTATCTGCCTATTTTTCTACTTTAAGTATCCAATCAGATAATGATATCAATACTTGAAAATTGTGGAAGACTATCTTCTGCGTTTGGTCTATTTATTGTGTGTCCTTTGACTGTATTTGGAATTTGTGAATGAATATATTGTGCATTGGCTCCAATGAGTAGAGCTTTGACGAAATAATGTCACTGATGTTCATTGATTTCAGTTTGTATATTCAAATTTCAGACAACTTACATGCCACATAGTTTCAATTTCAAGATTTTCCTTCTTTCGAATCTCGTTTCATTGAAGATGTTTGTTTGTTATTTTATATTATATTGAACAAAAATAAATGCTAATTTTTTTAATGGTTAAAAAATCAAGGCCAGTATGTATTTATATTAATTTATTTTCACGACTTTTTTTGGTATTTTTTCTGAATAGCAAGTGGTTTTTTTTTCCTTTATCAATCTATGCACAGATTTCTCCCACCTGGAACAGTGTACACAATTATCCCACCCTAAACTGCAATAACATATGTGTGCAGCTATTTGCAAATTAGCAATGGAATTAAGAATTCTGGCAAATTCATGGAATTTGATTTAGAAATATAAAAATTTATTAGAAATCTTTAAAAATGGTATTAGAGAGTTGACTTTTATCTACTATTACACAAATCTACACCCTCTAGCACAAAATCCTTACAAGGTACTGAGCTTAAGTGTAACATGAAAGAGTTGTCATTATCACCTAGAGATATACTTCCTTTCTGTTAAGTTTAGCCGAACTGGACTTCTATACGTATGCAAAGTGTGAAATGTATATGGTTTATAACATATCATCCGTGAACAAAGGATTTATCAGGCCAGAAACTGGTTTTGGTGTGCAAGTCCCTGGCTAATGTCATAGTATCCTTCCTCACTTTGTTACTAACATTGTAAACGGTTTCAGTGCCATGCCACATGGGCGATCTTTGGTTTGTAGCTGTTTTCTATGTGATATTTCAGGTGATCTTATTGCAGTGGCATAACTGGATGTCCCTATTTTGGGATTATTGTGTGTATCTTGACATTGCTGTTGGGATTATTTCTCTGAAGAATTTTCAACTTCAAAAGAATTCAAAATGGCACAAGTATTTTTTGTTTTGGGAATTCTCCAACATTTAATAATTTACGGTTTTAACTATCTTTCAAAAAGAATAATCATATAGAAGTTGTTGTAATAAATATCTTTTTTATTATGTTTACGAGCTTAGATAACCACTCATTTAGAAACAAATTAAACATGCTTCTTGCCCTTTCTCCACACCCATTTAATCTAACAATGGACATAGAGCATGTATATTTATACTTGTGCATTGGAAATACCATTTTATACTTTAATGTTTATTATTTTTGTTTTATTATTATTACTTGAATTTCTTCTTAACAAGTGGTTGTGTTTCTTTTCCTTTTAGTGAAAGTATGGGCTCCAATGTTGGCTCTCTTATTATGGAGTATGATTCATCTTTGAGAATTTTTCAATTATTAAATTAGGTTAGTCAATTGCTTAAAATATTAAATTTATTTCAAAAAGTTTTTGTTACTTTATAGGTTAGACACTGGCTTGAAATATTAAACTTATTTCAAAATGTTTTTGTTACTTTATAGATAAGGCGTAGATTTCCTGGCTCTGTGATGAAAATAATGAAGGGAAAATACATGTTAATCTGTTACGTGTGCTCTTTGATGGAAGTTTTGTAATGCATGACTGAAAAATACATGGTGAGAGAAAAATGCATATTATGCTAATTGAGGAATTTTTTTGGCTTGTCAAACTTACAGTATTGAATTTAACACACTAACACTTTACAACAATGAACTAACAATATTCATGATGAAAATAGCAATATGGAAGATTTATCTCCATAATTAAAAAGACAATATGGGAGATTCCAATCACGTTCCAAGGCATTTTTTAAAATGTGGATGTGACAAAAGGTTGTTGTGGAAGGTGTTGTTTGTATATGGGAAATTTCTTGATCATTGTGTATAATCCTAATGTTGATAGATATGTCTACTAACTCGTTTCAGTTAATGGGGCATTGATTTGAGTGTTCAATATATTTTTATTCTTTATCAAAGTATTCTTTTGTTGTATTTGTGTTCTTCAATTCATGCCTTACGGCGTATCCTTTGCAACATCTGGTGCAAATGCTAGTAATAATCTTTTGCACGCAGAGCACCGACAAGGTTGCGTGTGAACATGTTTAATCAAATTATCGTCTGGATGCCCTTTCAATTTCAATGATAAAGAACAAAGAGGCATAATAATGATAATGACATCTATTTAAAAAAAACGGGAGGTTCTGTACCACGTGAATATAAAATTTGAAATTAATTTTTTTTTTATAGTTATTAAAAATATTTAATATATTTATGTGATAGGTGTGTTTATTTTCAAAGAGGAGTTCTAGAATTCTAGTTTAGTTATAGAAAATTATTCGGTAGATGAACAAGATTTAACATTTACAAAATATTTATAATAATATAGATAAAATTGAGATTTATTTTCGAAATATTTTCTAATTAAAAGAAAAAATATATAAACCAGTGCAAAATAAAAAGTGAGAGTTCTTTTTGACAATATGATATTGACAAACCATAGTATTGGTTCATAAATATCTATAAATTAATTTTTTTTATAATAAAATAAAGATAATAAATCATGATTAAAAATAAAAATGTGTATATTTAACCTATATTAATTTTTTTATTGTTTATTAATAATAATATTATTTAAAATAAAATTATAAATATTATAATATAAAATGTATTATATATACTTATTATATATTGATGTGTATCCATATTTATTAATAAATTAAAATAAATTTTACTAAAATAGTTATTTAATTTTATAATATAAAACCATCCCTATTTTGATGTTCTATAATGAAAAATTATTACAAAAGAATCTTGTATTGTGCAAAAACTACGGGTTATTTTAATTGGGAGGGTTTCTCTATTTGTATAAAGGGCATGACAATAAGTACATTTTTGTAAGTCTTTATCAAAAGTTAAGCACTTGTATGTCGTGCAATATCACTTTAGAAAATTAGAACATAACGATACCAATTTCCATGATGGTGGGTCAATTACGTTTTAGAATAGAAATTGGTAAGAAGAAAGAGGCACACTAATGAAAATCGTATAGTCTAATGGAAGAGTTGCTCAGAAAATTATGGAAATTTTGGTTATATAAAGGGCATGAAAATAAAGGGCATGACAATAAGTACATTCTTGTGAAAAGATATTTATGTCTTTATCAGAAGCTAAGCGCTCGTATCTCGTGCAATTTCCCTTTAGAAAATAAGAACGGAAAGATAGCAATTTCCATGGTGGGTCAATTATGCTTTAGAATAGAAATTGGTAAGAAGAAAGAGGCACACTAATGAAAATCGGGTAGTCTAACGGAGGAGTTGCTCAGAAAGTTATGGAAATTCTGGTTATATAAAGGGCATGACAGTAAGTACATTCTTGTAAAAAGATATTTATGTCTTTATCAAAAGTTAAGCACTCGTATCTCGTGCAACGTGCAATTTCACTTTAGAAAATAAGAACGGAAAGATAACAATTTCCATGGTGGGTCAATTACACTTTAGAATAGAAATTGGTAAGAAGAAAGAGACACACTAATGAAAATCGCGTAGTCTAATGGAGGAGTTGCTCAGAAAGTTATGGAAACTCTAGTTATATTTAGAGAAAATTTGGTAAGGATTTTTGTAAATCCAAGTTATAGTTGTTAAATTTCAAAATTTTAGGTGTCCTAGAAGTTTTTGATAGTGCTGAATCCATTTCCACCATTAAAAACAAGATTAAATCACTTCCTCTACAAAATTTTTTGAAATTTTTTTACCCGGATTTCAACCACTTTTTGCTGTCCCGGGAATTTCTCCGCCTCGTTAAACTACTCCAATGAATATTACGGGTTCTATTCCACGTGAATTGACATATCACATGTATCACGGCAAGCATGATATCCTTCGGATGTCATTTCATGGATAAGCACATCCATATTATATATTATATAACTTTGTATTGTTGTGGTTTTGCGATTAAAATAGAATAAATTATTAAATCCGCTAAGGTTTTTGATGCATTGAAATTGATTTTTCACCATTATTAAAAATATTTAACATATTAGATTATTTAAAATAAATTTTAATAAAATACTTTTAAAGCTTGATTTTAATTTTACATCCTCAAGCATTCAATGTTCCAGAAAAATGATTGAAGTGAAACCTTTATTTGTTTAAAGAACAGTGTGTTATTTTAATCGAATGGGATCCTCCTTTTGTATAAAGGGCTTGACAAAAAGTACATGGTTAAGATTTCCACCCATGTCTAGTGTAATTCCAGTTTGGAAAATAAGAACAGTTGACGCATTTATACAAAGGAAATCCATTCTATCAATCTTATCGAAGTTAAGCTTTTCCATTCTCAGTCAATTACCTTTTAGAAATTGGTAAGAAGAAAGAGCAATGGTAGTGATAATAATTAGATCTCTTTTAAGAAAGAGATTCCGTCCCACGTGACTGTGTTCAAGATTTAAGCGACACCTTTAACTTTGGAATTTCTTTTCGAATGAAGAAGAATTATCTTTGGCGCAAAAAGCAACGGTCCCCACGGTTGCGGGGTTCCACACAGGCCCAATGGTTGGTGAGGCTAGAAATAGGCCCCCCAAAAGGGACGATTATCAAGGCCTGTTAGCAGCCCCTGAAGCGACGTCCAACCCGCCCATCGCTTTGGGCGGTCAGAAGCGACGTAAAGAGAAGCGCATAGACGTATTGGGTAAGGAGGAGTTGGTTGATTGACAAACAATGTCGGTAAGATTCCAAGAGCAAAAACTTATGTTTGGGTGTTTCCGTAATATCATATTATGGATATAGATTCATATCATTACGACCATAAGAAAAGGTTGGTAAAAATATTTACACCACGTAAAATATTCTTAAATGATTAAGCATTCACTTCTTCCATATGTTGATTGACTTATTTTCTTAAGAAAAGCCGTTAACCACCAAAAAAAAATTCAAGCAATTTTAAATCATATTTTTAATTTTTTTTATTGAACACAAAAAATATAAGTAATTTTAAATCATATTTCCATTTTTTTTTTGAAATCTTATGTTATGAAACCAGCTCACAAAAAGATAGAAAAGAGAGATCCACGACTTAGAATTCAGCCTCTTCGAGGGGGCAACCTCCTTTACATTACATAAATGAACAATTCTTGGATGATACAAATGACAAAACCTCCTTTCTATATATAGGAGTCTAAGGAGTCACCATGTAATCCAGCCGACCTAACAATAATAATATAAAGCCACAAAAATAACAATAGAGGGATTCTATGGGGCACAGAAATAACAATATGGGGGTAATAGGGGCACAACAATATAAATAAGGGGTATAACTACAATAGTAATGGGGTAATCACTAGTATTATAGGGACCCAACATGCCCCTCTCCTTCAAAAAAGTGTTGTCCTCAACGCTTGAGTAGTTCTGGATACTTCTGCATAAAATTCTCATCCTCCCATGTGGAATCTTCAGCGGATAAGTTCTTCCACTTGATAAGATACTCTGAAATTGATCGATTTCGTAGCTGTCGAGTTCTTGTTTCTGTGACTGCTTCCGGTTCCAATATAATTTTTCCTTCCTCGTCAAGTTCTGGCAATATTGTTTGAATTGGGAGCTTGTCACCTATAACCTTCTTTAAACATGAAACATGGAAAACTGGGTGCAATCGAGAAGCTGCAGGAAGCTCCAATTTGTATGCCATAGTACCAATCTTTTGCAACACCTTGTACGGACCATAATACTTTGGTGATAATTTATTATCCTTCTTAGCTTGCTTTAGGGACATTTGCTTATATGGTTGTAGCCGTAGGAATACCCAATCACCTACATCAAAACTTCTTTCACTGCGATGTTGATCTGCCTGTTGTTTCATTCTATTTTGTGCCAACACGAGGTTATCCTTTAAGAGTTGGAGGACTTGTTGTTGATGTTCGATGTGATGTTCCACTGCCTGAACCTTAGAATTTTCTCTTAAATATGATGTGATGGATGGTGGTTGATACCCATAAAGTGCCATAAATGGGGTCATTTTTGTTGCTGTATGGAAGGAAGTGTTATACCACCATTCAGCCAGAGGCAACCATTTGACCCATTGTGTCTGTTTATCAGATACAAAGCAACGAAGATATCCTTCCAAACATTTGTTTACTATCTCAGTTTGCCCATCAGATTGAGGATGATAAGATGAGCTATGAGCTAACTGAGTACCAAGACAAGAAAATAATTCTGTCCAAAAATTTCCAGTGAAAATGGGATCTCTGTCACTTACAATAATCTTTGGGTTTCCATGTAGCTTTTGAACTGTTTCCATAAATGCAGTAGAAACTGTACTGGCTTTAAATGGATGTGATAATGCACAAAAGTGTGCATACTTGGTAAGTCTGTCAACTACCACCATGATGACACTCTTTCCCTCAGACTTGGGTAAACCTGTGATAAAATCCATTGAAACCTCCTCCCAACGTTGGCTTGGAATGGATAAAGGTTGTAATAGACCCGGTGTCTTAATTGTTTCAACTTTATTTTGCTGGCAAACCAAACATTCCGCCACAAACTTTTGAATATCTGATTTAAGGCCATCCCAAAAAAATTCCTTCTTAACCCTGTGGTAAGTTTTTAAAAATCCTGAGTGCCCTCCTAAGGGAGAAGTGTGCAATTCCATAAGAATCTTTTGTTTTAGCTGGGAATTCTTACAGAGGTATAAGCGATCTTTGTACCATAACGAATCATTTTTCCAGCTAAATGTATCAGAAGTACTGGAATCTTGTTGTAGCTTTCGAATAAGTGCCCACACTTCTTCGTCATTCTTCCATTCCTCCCTTGCTTCGTTTATCCAATCTGGTTGGATAATAGAAATGGCACACAACAATGCTTCCACATCCTCATCCTTTCTTGAGAGTGCATCTGCCACCACATTTTGCTTCCCTTTTTTGTAGATGATTTCAAAGTCATAACCCAACATCTTTGTGACCCACTTTTGTTGCTCTTCAGAGGATAATCTTTGTTCTAAAAAGTATTTAAGGCTATCATGATCCGTTTTTACCTTGAAGTGTCTTCCCATTAGGTAGGGTCGCCATTTCTTAAGTGCATGGAGTATTGCCAACATTTCCTTCTCATAAATAGCTTTGCTTAAAAACTTTCCCTTGATTGGACGACTTTCAAAAGCAATGGGTCTTTCATCTTGCATTAGAACAGCACCAATTCCATTTCCTGAAGCATCACATTCCACAATAAAGGTTTTTGTGAAGTCCGGTGTAGCTAAGACCGGTGCTTGGCACATTGCCTCTTTAAGATGTTCAAAGGCCTTTGTTGCTTCCGGAGTCCATGAAAATGAATCTTTCTTCAATAATGTTGTTAGAGGTGCTGCTATTCTCCCATAATTCTTAACAAACTTGCGATAATACCCTGTCAACCCAAGAAATCCTCGCAGATGCTTTATGGATGTGGGGATTTTCCATTCCTTAATGGCTTTAATTTTGCTAGGGTCTACCTTAACTCCTTCATGAGATACAATATGACCCAAATATTCCACCTCCTGGACTCCAAAGAAACATTTGGATCTTTTTGCATATAATTGTTTCTCCTCCAATAGTTGTAGCACCCTGTCAACATGTTCAACATGATCCTTCCAAGACTTGCTGTAGATTAGTATATCATCAAAAAATACTAACACAAATTTTCTAAGGAATGGTTTGAAAATTGAATTCATCAAACCTTGAAATGTTGAAGGTGCATTGGTAAGGCCAAAAGGCATGACCAAAAATTCATAATGACCCTCATGAGTTCTAAATGCCGTTTTTGGAATGTCTTCAATCTTCATTCTGATTTGATGATATCCCGAACGAAGATCCAACTTGGTGAAGTAAATTGATCCATGCAATTCATCCAGTAATTCATCAATAACAGGAATGGGGAACTTATCTTTAATAGTGAGCTTGTTGAGCTCCCTATAATCTGGACACATGCGCCATGATCCATCCTTCTTGTGCACCAATACTACTGGAGCTGAGAAAGAACTTTGACTCGGTTGAATTATACCAGCCTCTAGCATTTCTGCAACCATACGTTCAATTTCACTTTTTTGGACATAGGGATATCTGTACGGCCTGATGTTTGGAGGAACACTTCCTGGAATCAGATGAATAGCATGATCATGATCACGCATAGGTGGGAGACCTTTGGGAGTCTCAAATACCTTGGAATGATTGTCCAAGACTTTTTGGAGATCTGGAGAAATAGATGATTCCAATGTGGAAACATCTAGCGAACATAATTGTGCAATTACACCTCTTTGCTCCTTTTTTAGAAGCTTTGTCATACCATTAGAGCTGATTATCTTTCCTGGTTTCCCTGCAATACCCCTTAATTCAACTTCCTTTCCTTCCGAAGAAAATTTGATGAAAAGTTCTTGAAAATTAAAAGCTATTGTACCCAAGGATTGTAGCCATTGGACTCCTAGTACAACATCAGCACCTCCCATTGGAATGGAAAGCATTGGGCTAGTCAATACATATTCTCCCATGGATAGCTTGATATTATGGCACTTTCCAGAGCAATTTATTGTTCCTCCATTTGCAATCATCACTTGACACTCTGGTGCTGGATATAGGAAGCAATTCAATTCTTTTGCTACCCTACAATGAATAAAATTGTGGGTGCTTCCTGAATCAATCAACACTATTACCTTTTTCTTCTTGATTTGTCCTTCTATCTTGATGGTTTGAGGAGTGGTAATTCCCGCCAATGCATTACAAGATATGGTCGGATTTATTTGTTCTTCATCTAGGCTTTGTTCCTGGAATATATCCTCTTCTTTTGACCTTTCTTGCTCCTTTTCTTCTTCCTCTTCACAATCTATGTAGAATAATTTCTTCTCAGCACACTTATGACCTTTTGTGTATTTGCTATCACAATTGTAACAAAGCCCTTTTGCTCTTTTTTCTTCCAATTGTTGTGGTGTCAACCTTGTAGGTTGTGGAAGACTATGGGCAACAACACTTCCGTCTTTATAGTTGTGAGTGGTATGCTTCCTAGTTGCCATAATTTTGCTTTCCATTTTTCTTGCTAACCTGAATGCCTTCTCTAATGAATCAGGTTCCCAAAGGCGCACATCATGTTGGATATTATCCTTTAAAGACCCTATGAACACATCAATCCTATGCTCCTCTGGAATATCTTTTACCCTTATGTTCAATTTTTGGAACTCCTCAATGTGCTCCATTATTGAACCCTTTTGTTTGAGACTTATCAATTGGCTAAAAAAAGTGTTGCTTTTTGTATCCTCATAATGTGCTATCAATTCTTCCGTAAAAATTGCCCAAGTGATAAATTGTTTACGAGAACAAAGCCATTGATACCATACAAACTGATTTGGTTCCAAATATAAAGTTGCCATACGTACCTTTTGTGTGTTTTGCACATTATTGAGATCGAAGAATTGCTCCATCTGTAATATCCATGTGGCGGGATCCTTGCCATCAAACTTCCTCATATCGATTTTTGGAACATGGTGAGTCTTCGATCCAACATTAGAGTCTATGGAATCATGATTAACATTTCTTTTGTTCTCATCATGAGTTTCCTTTACTACCTTTTCACCATTAGTGACCCTTTCTTGTAGCAACTTCTTCAATTCATCCATCTTATCATCCATGCCATCAATTTTAGCGTCCATGCCATCCATCTTAGCTTCCATCTTAGCTTCCATGCCATCCATCTTAGATTCCACGCCATTTACCTTAGATTCCACGCCATTTATCTTAGATTCCACGCCACTTATCTTAGCTTCTGTTAGCTTTTGTGAGCGTGACATTTGTTGCACTTGTTCTTGTAATTTTGATATATCATGTAGCATTTCTTCCTCTTCTTCATGAGTCATGCTAGAGCTTTCAGGTTCCTTACTAGGTGTTTGCATTTTCTTTCCTCGGGGCATCAGTTACCGATAATAATGCTTTACTATGCCCTTTGAATTCCGTTAAACCAAGCTTACACAAAAATTTAAAAAAAACTACACACCTTTTTTCACTTTATAGAAGCCTGATATTGAATCTGATGTATCTCTGTAATTTCGGATCATCCAGTTCTGAAATTGCTACCTGTAGTAGCCTTCTGCGTCCTCTTTCCAATGCCACAAGTCTGAGCCAAATTGGATTCTCCAAGGAAGAGTTATGTGAAATCTCCCACAGTGACTTGCTTTTAGACTAGTTCAGTAGAGCGAACTTGTACGACGTGCCACGAGTCACTGTTTCAACCTTTGAATCTGAAACACACCCACAAGAAACTACAGTCCGTCCTCTTTCTGTACCTTTTTACGAAATTTCAATCCGATCCTCAGAGAGAGAGTTATGACGATTTTCCCCAGGTCACCTGTTTTGAATGTAATTCAGGAGTCTGCAAAAAGACCAACTTCCTCAGATCATATCTCCGAAAATATCGCGCGAAAAGCTCTGAAATTCGGACCCAAGGTAGCGCCAATTCTTCTCAAATGGGTTTTTTTTGCGACTTCTGAAACGTCACAGAAAAAAAGTTATAGCGAAAATTCCACGATGACCTGTTTGGAGCAGCGAAACCCTAGAATCCAAAGCTCTGATACCAAATGTTATGAAACCAGCTCACAAAAAGATAGAAAAGAGAGATCCACGCCTTAGAATTCAGCCTCTTCGAGGGGGCAACCTCCTTTACATTACATAAATGAACAATTCTTGGATGATACAAATGACAAAACCTCCTTTCTATATATAGGAGTCTAAGGAGTCACAATATAATCCAGCCGACCTAACAATAATAATATAAAGCCACAAAAATAACAATAGAGGGATTCTATGGGGCACAGAAATAACAATATGGGGGTAATAGGGGCACAACAATATAAATAAGGGGTATAACTACAATAGTAATGGGGTAATCACTAGTATTATAGGGACCCAACATCTTATATTGTGTTTTGTTTTTTATTTTTCAGATGAAAAATTAATTTTAAGTTATAGAAATTATGTATATTAAAAATAAATGTGTATATAAGTTATATATTCATATTATTTAATTTCTTTTTATTTTTGTTTTCAATATTATGTGAGTTTTAAGATAAATCGTGATGGAACTCCCAAACAAGTATAATTTAAAGCCTATCTAATAATCTTTTGGCATAGTTAACTTTTTTTTTTTTGCATTTGATAGTTTATTTTTGGGCCACTTTTTGAATGTTAAGAGATATTTTCTATAATATGTGTGCCTAATACATTAAATGTGCACGATATTGAGGTTTTATTGTGCATATCATAAAAAAGACCAGTATGAAAGGATTAGGGGGTTTGTTCCTTGCTACATGCTAATCACAACTTAGCTGCTGCATGGACATTCATTATTTCCCTATTGCTACGAGAACACTAGGGAACCAAATCCACATTTTTAGGGATTTTGGAGGGAAACATTCTTCCCTTTAAGGAGGTTTCCCTTTAAACACTTGTTGTATAAACAAAGGGCCTTATCAACCCAGTAGGATATTTGAATTCTAGGAGAATGATATTCACTACAAGAGAAAGGCTATTGCTTATCATTTTAGTTGTCATGTTTTATGTATAAACACTTTTACAGAATAATGAAAATAATTTAATTGTTCTTAGTATGATTTTCTTCTAAGGGACTTGAGTCTCCTTGAGTTAGGGCCCAACCCAAGTGCTTAGGCCCCTCCATGTACAATACTTTTCCATGCATTTAATGTAGTTGTGATTTTTTGCAATTTTTATTTCTAAGAAAAGTATTGTCTTTGCAAGGTTTATAAGTGAGCTACTTACTGAAGTTTGCTTATGTACCTTGTTCTAATAACCACAAAAATAGTTCATGCAATATTAGTTTTAATTCTAAATTCAACTCATCCTTTCCACTATTATTTTACTTTATGCAATTAGTGGTTTAACAATTGTTTAAAAATTTTCCTTTTATCAATTAGACATGCACTTTGCTTGTAGATGGATGGTATTGTTTCATAGGTTAAATTAGTATTGTCTCCATGCATTGGATCACTCACATCATGACCTTTTCACCCACTACTTTACATCTCTGTCAACTACTTATAAACCAAAATCTGCCCAAACGAGCTACATAAAACCCCCAGTCTTGTTTCTTTTATAAACTGACTCATTGAGTGTGCTTGAACTTGGTAAGGACCTTTTTTCCATTCCACAACCTTCAACCACCTTTTCCACCATCCAAACCACTCCTAAACTTCATAAAGTTGCTCTTGAATGTTTCTTGTAGCAAAATAGGGCATCTTGTAGCAATACGTAGATTGCCTTAGAACACCTCCAAAATTGCACCAAAAGCTTGTCCATCACCCCTTAGCATTTAACAATGACCATTAGACCTTGAAGATGGAGTTTAGAGGATCAGAGACCCCTTAGGAACTTTTCCTTAATAGTTGTAGTCTCCTTCCTTCAATTAGGGTTTGCTTCTTTTTCGACGTCTTTGATATGTTATGCACCATAAAGTAGGATTTATTTTCTTTAGAATTATTGAAGTATTTTCTTTGCTTTCTTGTAAGTAGAGTAGGGTTTAATTCAATCATTTCCTTTCATACAATAGTAAATATTTACTTTCTATAAAGGAGGGTAGAACTACATTTTGTCATTTACATTCTTGTAATTAGATTAGGGTTTACTTTCTATCATTCAATTTTTTGTAATGTAATAGGGTCTATTTCAATTCTTTCCTTTCTTGCAAATTAGAATAGATTTATTTATTGTTCACTAAATTTTCCAAGCATTTCGTGTAGCATAGTGGTCATTGTGCATCTTGACCTCTCTTCACTGAATCAAATGAACCTAAGTAGAATATATTATCTGTTTTCCATATAGCATTGATACCTCTTTGTATGAACCTCGTGTTGATAATTAAAGTTGAGCCCCTCAGGAGTTCCAACATTCTTGTTGTAATACTGAGGGCCATCAACTACCATACCTAACATGTGGCTTGAGTAACCGTGACCTAGGGATACCTAGGTGATGAACCCCAGTATTGCAACACGAATGCTACAAATCCTAAGGCTACCAACTTAAATTATCAACCTGGGCTTTGTACCAACTTAAGAGGTGTCAGCACTATATGTACAGCATGCAATGTGTCCTCCTTTCGTTGATCTGATGCAATGAAGTGAATGTCATGAAACCCAAGCCTAAACTAATTGTAGAAATGGAAATGTTACTCTGTTTGCATAAAGGAAACCTAATTAATTTTATAGAGAGGAAAACCTAGTTACATTTGGAGAAAGGAAAGGTTATTCTACTTTGCATGAATTGTTGGGAAGGGGTCCCTAGGGTCAATTGAGTCAATTTTGAGTAAATTTTGTAGTTTCTTTTTCTAATGAATGTAAAGTCTCCGTGAAATGTGGAAGCGGTTCGCGAAGCTAGTAGAAGTCAAAGGGGCTTTAGTCCCTTATTTGGCTAGGTGATAGAGTTGTTTTGAGACCCGCCTATGGTCCACAAACCATGGTATTTTAAAGAAGATGCTATAAATAGATGAGTCATAGTGAGTCTAGGAAGTAATCAATTAGAGAAGAATCATTGTAAGTGCAAGGTGCTAAGGCAGGAAAGGTTTATTTCTTGTACTTAGGGGATAGGGGAAGGCTCCTGTAGCTAAGTGCATGGAGACCTTGGTAAGTCCACAGGCTAAGTGTGCGGGCCCCTGCAGCTGAGTGCTCAGGATGAAGAAGTGTGTAATGGAACATTTATACTTAATAAAGACTATTTTGGGCCAAAATTGATGCATCTGTGTCTTATCATTTACTTCTGCAAAGTTTATGTATCTTCACTCTGTGATATGTTTTATGTGAATTAATGCTTATTTACTATGTGAAATTGGTAAATTTGTAATATTTACGCATGATAAGTATAATTAAGTACCTTCACGAAGATCTGAAAGTCATTTAGATAGATTTGCAGTAGTTGTCTGTTAGGAAGGGATAAAGTTGTGCGAAGGTAGATCTAAACCATAAAAGCTACAGGAACACATCACATTGGCCTCTATATTGTTGATGCAGAAACCTGGTTCTAGCATCCCCCAATATTGCTTCGGGTGATACTACAACCTACGCTACCCGAGTTGTTGCCGAAAGGACCAAAAGTTAGGGTTTTGTTGGCTGGCGCAGTTAAAGTTGAACCTGAGTCAGGCCCCATCAAGCCAACATGAATGTAAATGCTAATATTACATGTAGAAATGTTAACATTATCCTATTTGTAGAGTGTAAATGGTACATCAAAAGGAAACCTAGCCTATGCAATAGAAATAATAATGCTAGAAATGGAAACCATAGCTTAAGATGTATAAAATGAAATCGTTTTTCAATCACTGCATTCAAGAGAGATTTTGTGAACAAATTTCATAAGGTGCTGCATGAATTAATCATCATTATGCTCTTTAAGTCATGAATATATCCACTAACAATAAATGTAGAGGTGAATTCCAATAGTTAAGAGGCAAGTCTTAAGAGGTTTTTGGTCATACTCAATCATGGTTTCATAGCCTAGGTGTAACACCCTCCTCACACATCTACCCAAGTAACTAGCTAACTGGGGTAAACATGCGACGAGAGGCTACTATGATTGGATTTGACCTCCTATGTGAACTTAAGGAAGTGGAATTGACAGAACACATCAACCTACGGCGATGGTAACTCATCTCTGAGAAGAGATGTGGCAGCTACATGCGTCTGAACTGTGTTACAATGAGGCTCGAAGACCTATTTATTATTGAGAAATAATGGAAAACACTAAAAATCCAAAAACCTAACCCTAGAAGATGAAACACCAAACTGTGGGCCTTGTTTGGGTAAATTGGTACATCAATTTCCCGGGGTCGTGAATTTGGCATATGATCTCCATTTGACACACATAATATCTCGTTAGAAAGATCTATCTGAGAACTACAACTTTAGGAAGAGAAAAATTGGTCTATGGACCCATGTTTCTCCCAATGTTCCCAAAAAGCGTCGTATAGGGCCTCAAAACGACACCGGAAGTTCAGGACCTGAAAAACTGCTAAAAATAGTAAATTGTGCTACAATTAATGAAACTGAAAAGCTGAAGGAAACAATGGTGGGGGTCCAAGTGGACTTGGTAGGTGGCCACCAATATCCACCTGGATCATTCCTCCCCCTTAGGAATCAATGGTCCCCATTGTGTTGAGTTCCTCCATGAGATGAGGAAACTTCTGTTAAACTTGGTCCCTGGTGAGCCACTTGCCTTGGTGAAGCAGTTGGCCTACTTTGACAACTCGATATAGTTGGATATTCTGTTGGCGAGTGTGCTTGATCTGTGTGTCCATGATTCGATCAATTGCAGCTTGTTCTATGCAATATGGATTTAACACTCTTGGTGTGAGTTGTTCTTCAATGTCAGATGTGTCTAGTAATGGTGGAAAGTATGGCCGAAGGCGGTCCACATTGAACACTAGGTACAGGCCAAGGAATGGGAGAATGTTGAGCTCAAATGCATTGTCTCCCACAGCCTTGGTAATGGTGTAAGGACCATATTGGAGTGGTCTAAGTTTCCGATAGGCTTTGGTAAGGCATTCCTTTTGCAAATGCAACCAGACTTCATTGCCCACCTAAAACTTGTGTGGCACCCGATGTTAATCATGTCGCTGCTTATACTTGGCATTTGATTTCTCCAGAATGTCATGGACCTGCTGGCAAATATGTTGGATGTGCTCAATGAAGCTGGTTGCCTTATTTGTTTCGGACTGGACATGAGCTGAATCTACATGAATAGCTGCAAATGGCATGGCCACATGAATGGGAGATAGTGGCTGGAATCCTAAGCTCACCTGAAAAGGGTTGTGGCTAGTCAAGCTATGAAGATCCTGGTTATAGTTGTGCTAAACATAGGGGAGGCTCTCATCCCATGTGTGTGGATGCTTTGAGTTGTACATGCGCAGAATGTGTATGATCATCCTATTGAAAACCTAGGTCTGGCAATCAGTTTGAGGATGGAAGGCTGTGGACTTAGTGAGTTTGGTGTCTAGCATCGACTAAAGACTAGACCAAAATGTACTAAGGAACCTGTTGTCCCAATATGAGATGATAGACTGTGGGATCCCAATGTGTACCCACACTCATTCAAAGAAGATTTTAGCAGTGGCTTCTACTGTGATATTCTTCTTGTAGGCCGCCATAATGGCCATCTTCGAGAACCTATTGACGACCACAAAAACATAGTTGTTTCCATCCTTAGTGGAAGGAAGGCTTGACATGTAATCCATGGAGATGGATTCCCAAGGTCGATTAGGGGTAGGCAGTGGCGTATAGAGGCCTTGCTTCTTGATGTTCGGTTTAGAAATGGCACAGACAGTGCATGATCTGATGTACTTCTTGACATCCTGTCGAAGATTC
Organism: Pinus tabuliformis; assembly: GCA_031772625.1. Taxonomy (NCBI): domain Eukaryota; kingdom Viridiplantae; phylum Streptophyta; class Pinopsida; order Pinales; family Pinaceae; genus Pinus; species Pinus tabuliformis. The sequence continues at coordinate 564,832,681 of CM062810.1, forward strand.
GGCCAATAGAAATACTTCTGCAGTACTGCCACCATTTTCTCGACCCCAAAATGCTAAACAAATTGATTGTAGTGTGCTTTCCAAATCATCTTGGCACGCTCGCTTGAAGGAACACAAAGGTGACCCAGGCGGCATAATAGGGCATCCTGGAGGTGAATATCTAGAACATGATGACCCTCCAAGAGTGTCTGGTATGTGTGGCCGAATTCTGGGTCGTTTTTGTATAGAAGTGGCCAATAAAAAGTCTCATGCCCACAAGAGTTGAGCACAGTGGTTAATGCCATGATCGATGGTCGACTGAGGCAATCTACAACATTATTGGTGCTGTCCTTCTTATACTTGATATTCAAATGGAACTGTTGCAGGTATGCGGACCACTTCTGATGGTGATCATTCTTCAATTTCCCTTAGGTTTGTATGAACTGCAGGGGTTGGTGGTCTGTGTGGATGACTGTTTCCTTCCCCAAAATGTAATGCTTCCATTGTTGGTAGGCCTGCACAATGGAATACATCTCTTTGTCATAAGTGGGATACTTCTAGACTTTGTCTGAAAGTGTCTCACTGTGATATGCGATTGGATGCCCATGTTGAGTAAGGACTAGTCCAATAGCATAGTTAGAGGCATCTGTCTCGACCTCAAATGGTTGTTGCAGGTCTGGTAATGCGAGCACTGGTGCCATGTAGAGGCAATCTCTCAACTCTTTAAATGCTTTCTATTGAGATTCAAACCAAAAGAATTTTTCTTTCACTCCTCCCTTGGTGACTTGACTCAAGGGCTAAGTGATATGAGAAAATCCCAACATGAACCTGTGGTAGAAGTTGGCAAGACCTAGAAAGATGTCGAGCTTTGTTAGAGTTGTTGGAGATGGCCAATCTCGAATGACTTGGATCTTAGTTGGATCCACATGCACCCCTTGTTCATCAAATAATGTATCCCAGATACTAAACCTAGGTCATGCCAAAAGTGCATTTTTCCAAATTTGCACATAACTTGTGTTGCTGTAGTGTTTGGAGAATGTGTCAGATGTGATGTAGGTGCTCTTCCCAAATTTGGCTGAAGATGAGGATGTCATCCAAGTATACCACTACAAATGAGTTGGTGAACGGTCGTAACATGTCATCCATTAGCCTCATGAAGGTTGCAGGAGCATTCGTCAATCTGAAAGGCATAACCAACCATTCAAAAAGGCCCTCCTTAGCTTTGAAGGTAGTCTTCCACACATTGGAGGGTTTGATTGGTACCTGGTGATATCCTGACTTCAAATCGATCATGCTGAAATATTTTTCCCCCTTCAGTTGGTCTAGGAGGTCATCAATCCATGGGATTGAATACCTATTATGGACAGTGATCTTGTTCAACGCCCGATAGTCAATACAAAGTCGCCAAGTCCCATCCTTCTTCTGTATCAACACAATTGGGCTCCCACAGGGCGATGAACTCGGATGGATGTGACATTTTTGCAACAGCTCCTGAGTCTGCCTCTTGATTTCATCGTTCTCCAAAACGGAGCACCGATAGATTGGTCCATTGGGCAGCGGCACACCTAGGGTCAAATTGATGGAGTGCTTGACCTAGTAGTGCAGAGGAACCCCTGCAGGGGAGGTGAAGATGTCATCGTACTCCTCCATGACCTTTTCCATCTGTAGTGGTCGTGCAGAGGGGCCTTGTCTGGAGGTCATGGCCACCATCTTCTTCTTTCCTTGAGGGTGTATCATCAGGAAAACAAATTTCCTAGTTTTGGAAATGAGCTTACTTCATTGTTTTGTAGTAACAAAAGAGATGGTGGTAGGCGGTGCTAGCTCTGGTATCTTATACAACTTATTTCCCAAAGTAAAAATAACATCACGGGGCCTTGATTCATACATAGCATGTCGCTTCCACAAGTATGGTTGTCCTAATAATACATCACAAACTTCAAGGGAAGCAATTTCACACAATACCTCATCTGTGAAGGGCTTGATGTTGTATGGAAGGAAACACTGTTGGCTCATGCGAAGAGCCCATCCTTGGTGAATCCACACGATGGTTTACGATTGTGGATGTGTTGTGGTTGGTAAGCCCAGCCACTTCATGACCTCTGTAGAAATGAGGTTCTTTTGGCTCCTGTTGTTGACAATGAACTGTATTGGGGCGCCCTTTACCCACATCTAGGAGTGGAAGAGATGCTCCTCCTCCTCTGGATATTCGGGTTCCTCCTTCTGTATCTTCATGGTGGCAACGGTGGCATTGGGATCCGCATTGATAATTTGATTCCCTTTTTCATTCCCCTTGTTGGGTTCTAACTCAGAGTCAGAACATGCATCTGATTCTAAAACCTTTAGCTCGACCACTAGTGACTGGTTGGCTTGACACTCAATTGTGTTATGAGTGGAGCTCTTATGGAACTCACACCACTTTCCCGTGTCCTTTTTCAGCTTCACGTTGCTATTCTTTGCTTGCAGCTTTGGCGGGTTGTCTTGGGCCACCCTGCCTTGGCTTTGTCCTTTGTTCTACAATTTGGGGAACCTTTCCCTTGCTTCAGATTCATAGATCCAAAGTCTCTCTTCTTCTGTTTAAAATTTTGCTCGACCTTGATGGCATATCGGTATGTTGTGCCGAAGGAGGGGATCTTCAGGAATTCTATTTCTTCCTGGATGTACTTGTGCAGGTAGTCATGGTATTTGAGTACCAAATGATGCTACAAATCCTTGATACCCAACTTTGTGTGAAGGGTATGGAAAATATTGGTAAACTCTGGCACGTCTTGGTCCCTCCCCTACCACAACGTGGTCCGCTTTATGTATTGATCCTCATAGCTTCCGATAGGGTAGTACTACTCCTTGATGGCATCCTGGAATGAATCCCAAGTGGGTGTGGCTGAAAATAGTGAGCCTATACTTTCATCCTTCTGCTCGCAGTAGGTTTCCCACTAGCCCTTGACATGGGGGGCCACTTTGAGAAGAGTGAAAATAATATTTTCCCGACTGCAAAAATCATGAATAGAAAAATAACCCTCTAGTAGATTTAACCATTTATCGACGGTATATACGTCTATCTGACACTCGAATATGGGGATTTCAAAATTAACTTGTACCTTAAACAGTGTGGTGTTTCCAGAGTAGCTGTTGGAAGTCAATGTGTCGCCCCTAGGTAGCCACTAAAGGATCTGGGCAAAGATATCCATCATTACGTTCCTTTTTCACTCGAGGGCTTTTTCGAGCAAGATTTTGATAGGATCTCCTACCCCCTCATCTTTCTTTTCATCCGCCATGGGAGGTCGTCGGGATTTGTGAGGCTGGTCTTGCAAAGGTTTGACTAGTTCAAGCCTGAACTCCTTATATCCTGACCTTGTTGGGGAAATGGAAAGAAAAACAGAGAAAAAGCAGACCGCTCTGATGCCACTGATCTGAATTTAAACAGGAACGTAACCAATTATAGAGATAACCATAAACACAGAGATGCAATGGAAATAATACTTCATTTTATTAATGTAAAATACTGAAATATGCTTACAAACAATAATGGAAATAAACCAGCTAGGGCGATGGTAGCTTATCTCTGAGAAGAGATGTGGTGGCTACATGCCTCTGAACTGTGTGACAATGAGGCTTGAAGGCCTATTTATTTTTGAGAAACAATGGAAAACCCTAAACATCCAAAAACCTAACCCTAGAAGATGAAATGCCAAATTGTGGGCCTTTTTTGGGTAAATTGGTACATCAACTTCTCGGGGTCGTGACTTTGGCATATGATCTTCGCTTGACGTGCACAATATCTCATTATAAATATATATCCAAGAACTACAACTTTGGGAAGAGAAACATTAGTTCGTGCTCCCAGGTTTCCCAAAAAATGTCGTTTAGGGCCTCAAAACGGCTCTGGAAGATCAGGACCCGAAAAACTGCTAAAAATAGTAAACTGTGCTACAATTAAGGAAACTAAAAAGCTGAAACAAACAATGGTGGTGGTCCAAGTGGACTTGGTAGGTGGCCACCAATATCCACCTGAATCACCAACATAATTAACACATCATAACAATATTTACCATGATCTCCACCCAATCACTAGGCCAAACAAGCATGGATGCCACTAGATTTCTCCACCTACACTGTGAGTAATTTTCATGTCTCTTAGTCTCTCAGGTTTTACCACAATCCAAACAAGGATCACGAGGCCCTAAACCATGACCCAATTTCTAGGCTTTACCACATATCCCAAACCCAGGATTACTAGGCCCAACGGAGAAAAAACAACCTCTTGGCTTTATCGTATATCCTTCCATTCACCGACAAGGATTCCTAGGCCCACCGAGGCAACATAATCCTGGCTTTACCCAAACCCACAGTCTGTCTCATGGGCCACTAGGCCCATGGATTTTGTAGAAATTTTGAATAATTTAACACATATTCACAGAGATTATCCTGATCATACAATTATAAGCGGAACATGTATAATACATAATCTCCTGTACGTTCATCATCAATTTACAGAAGCAAAAACATTCACAGGCACACATAGAAGCATCAATCAAACTCATAAACACAGTATGTATCCCGGGGAAAGCATCTCGCTAAAAACCCCACACTATCTGTATATTATATTGATTGAATCATGTAACAATACACAGCATAATACTTCTCACAAGTATCTCCACCTGTTACACACAATACAGCTCAGATCTGATCTCCAAATCTATTCCACTGCTTGCCTGCCTCCACTGCTCAATACCTGCTCAAGAACTGATGAGAATGGCTTCCCAAACTCATTTTTCACCTGCAAAATAGTCACTCACTCTTTGTTGGACGTGAGCACAAGCTATAATTTGGGCAAATACGTGAGCAAACTCATTGGCATACTCAATCCCTTGATTGTGAAAGATCTGGTGCACAACTATAGTCACAACTGATAGCAATCTGATTCTCTACCACCTGTCCCTGTTGAACTGAACATGCACTGACATGCAACTGAGTTAACTGATGTATTCATTAGTTGTATTATGAGTTAATAACTTGTGAATTAATTAATAACTAATTCACCCAACTCATCTCTAGTCTATTTGCCAGTTAGACTAAATACAACTAGTTTAACAAAGCTAAACTGAACACAACTCCATCAACTCCACAATCAACTCCACCAAACTCAACTGATTGAGTTCTAACTGAATTCATGCATGCAACAACTCAACTGACTCATAAGAAAAGCATATTTCCTTCTGACAGCTGCATGTGCCACCTCTGTAGCTCAAACTGAAGTGCTCCAAGAGAATAATATTAAGTTTATAGTCCAAATATTATTGTGAGATAATAATATTTGACTTTTCTATTTTTGACAGCCAGTCTAAAAATAGACTTTGATCACTCACACTGTGATCACTCATACTTTAATCAAAAATAGAAGTCCATCTATTTTTTCCCAACTTGATCAATCATCCATAAACACCAACCTGCAATCCATAGACATGATCCATATGTCTAAAAATAGACATAGTCTAAAAATAGACTTGCGCCAAAAATAGCCTGCGGGCCCACTTAGTGAAGGCGACTCTTTTCACTAAGCTCCATCATCTTGTTGCAATATCAACACTCCCTCTCGACAAGATATAAATTATCAGCAACCCCTATCCTGCCTCGGTGGTACTCGAATTTTCTTCTGGTGAGAGCCTTCGTCAGAATATCAGCATCCTGATCCTCCATTGGAATATACGAAAGTAACATGATCCTCCGCTGCACACAATCTCTGATATGATGGTAGCTGATGTCAATATGTTTAGATCTATCATGAAATACAGGATTAGCCGAGAGTTTAATGCAACTCTGGTTATCACAGTAAATCACAGTAGGATCCAAATGAGAACCGAACAAACCAACTAGGATCTTCCTCATCCATATAGCCTCGCATGCAGCCAAACTTGCTGCCATATACTCGGCCTCCACTGAACTGAGTGCCACGGATCTCTGTTTCCTGCTGTACCAAGAAACTATTGTCGATCTAATACTGAAGACCCCTCCTGATGTGCTCTTTCTGTCTGTTGGGCTCCCTGCCCAATCTGCATCCGTGAAGCTACATAGCTTCACCTCATCCTCCTGTCTGTACCACAAACCATATCCCGATGTGCCTCTCAAGTAGCGCAATACATGCTTGCCCGCCTTCCAGAAGAGATTGGTAGGCTTAACCATAGCTTGTGAAAGCTGGTTAACTGCATAGCATATATCAGGTCGTGTATTGACCAAATACATTAGCGACCCCACCAACTGTCGATAAACAGTGGCATCCACTTCTTCTCCCGAAGTGGCATCCTCCTTCCTCCAACCTCCAGGAAGAGGAGTATCAACAGGCTTGCAGCCATGCATGTTGAACTTCTCCAGTATCTCCCGAGCATACTTGCCCTGAGAAACAAACAGTCCACCACTACGCTGCCATATTTCCAATCCCAGGAAATAGTGAAGGAGGCCCAAATCATTCATCTCAAACTCTGTAGCAAGATCCTTCTTGCATGACAGTATCAACAGCTCATCACCCGTTAGAATCAAATCATCAACATACAATACAATGATAAGAAACTTACCCTCCACCAGAATCTAGTATAGGTTCGGATCCGCCTCGCTCTTGGAGAATCCAAGTCCTGTGAATTAGCTGTCTATCCGTGTGTACCAAGCACGTGGTGCTTGCTTCAACCCATACAGCGCTCTCTTGAGCCTGCACACATGCGACTCGCTGCTGAAGACTTCAAAGCCTTCGGGTTGCTCAATGTACACCTCCTCCTCAATGACTCCGTTGAGGAACGCAGTCTTCACATCCATCTGATGAATGTGCCATCCCATCTGCGCTGAGAGAGCAAGAATCGTCCGTATGGAAGAATACCTTGCGACAGGTGCAAAGGTCTCCTCAAAATCGATCCCCTCAATCTGTGAAAAACCTCGGGCAACAAATCTTGCCTTGTACTTCTCCACACTCCCGTCACCTGCCTGCTTAACTTTGTAGATCCATCTCGAACCCACCACTGATTTCCCTTCCGGTCTAGGAACAATCTCCCATGCACTGTTTCTGACAATAGAATCATACTCTTCCACCATGGCATCTACCCATGCGGGATCCTCCACAGCTTCCTCGAAAGAGGATGGCTCAGTCACAACACACTTGCTCATAAGAGCCATGTATCCAGTGTACCGATCAGGTGACTGTCTCTGCCTGCGTTGGGCTGTAGGTGGTCCTACAACTTTCTCTGCATCTTGAGCCATTCGCTCAGCTTCTGTCAAGCGCTTTCGCCCTCTGATGGTTGGCGCTGCATGAGTGGTCTCTTCCACTCCATGAACCTCGTCCTGTGGCTAATCCACGTCCTGAAGCTCATCCTTAGGAACTAATAGCTCCTCATCTACATGCAAGTGTAGCTCCCTCTCAAGCGAACACTTCATGGCTTTCTCCTCCTGAAATTTTATATCCCGTCCCACAATAGTTTTACCACTGTCTGGCAAATACACACGATAGTTGTGGGGCATATCAGTGTACCCCACAAATATCCCAACCTCTGCGGTCAGCTCCAACTTCTTCCTGGCATCCTTCGTCACATGCATGTAAACGCTAGCACCAAAAATCCTCAAATGAGAAAGATCAGGCTTCTTACCAGAATAAGTCTCCTCAGGTGTACTCATGCCAAGTATCCTATGAGGACAATGGTTCTGCACATAAACTGCTGTATTGCATGCTTTTGCCCACAAGTGAAGGGGTAGGCCCTGATCATGCAACATTGCCCGTGCAGCACCCACAATCATTCTGTTCTTCCGCTCAGCTACCCCGTTCTGCTGTGGGTTATGGGGAGCTATGAGCTCTCTACGAATCCCTTCTGTCTTGCAGAAATCTTTGAACTCGTCCGAGATGTATTCACTACCATTATCTCTCCTAAGAGCCTTCACCTTCTTCCCCGACTCCTTCTCGACCAGTGCTTTGAATTCACAGAACTTTGAATATGTCTCGCTCTTCTTTTGCATGAAGAAGATCCAGCACTTACGAGAGAAATCATCAACAAAAATCACATAATACCTGTGTTTTTCTGTCGAAGCAATTGAGAAAGGTCCACACATGTCTGTGTGAATTCTCTCAAGGATCGTCGTGGCACGACTATCCTTCTCGTGAAAGGTGGCTTTCACCAACTTCCCCAAAGTACACCCCTTGCACTGATCTGACTGTGCAAGTGTGCCTTTAGGAAGCCCTGTAGTGATCTGCTGCAGTATCTTCAAGGCTCCATGGTGAAGGTGACCCAATCTCCTGTGCCACAACTCGCCATCATCCTGGCTCACCAATCCTTCTGCCTTGCCTGCCATTGCTGCGCATCCATCTACATGCAACTGATAAAGGTTCCTCACTCGAACCCCTATCTTCCGGGTCTCACCGGTTGTCTTGCTGCGCAGGAAGGCCTTTCCCTCGCTGAAAACAACATCATACCCCTTGTCTTCTAACATCGCCACTGAGATGAGATTCTTCTTCAATCCTGGAACATGCATGACTTCCTTCAATACAAAGGGTTTACCAGACTCCCTCTCAAAGGAAATGGTACCGATACCGGTCGCACTGTATCTACCATCATCGCCCATCTCGATGTGCACTCCAAGATCTTTGTCCTCCAGATCAGAGAACAAATCTCTATCTCCCGTCATGTGAAAAGACGCACCACTGTCCAACAACCACACTGATCCCATCACACTTGAAACCAAGCATGCGATCAATGAAAAATCAAGCTCAAACTGAGAAGCTAAGGCCTCTCCCCCTGCAGATCCAGTAGCTTGCTTGTTCTTCTTCTTCTGCGGACAATTTGTGGCATAGTGTCCGTGCTGGTGACAGTGAAAACTCTTCACCTTGGACATGTCCTGCTTCTTGCCTTTTGCACTGGAATGAGAAGCTTTCTCGTTCTTCCCCTTCTTTGCTTTGGCAGCCAAAGCGCAATTCTCTTCATCAGATACCTTTGATGAAGATGCATTCTCACCTTTATTGTTACTAAATTTATCCTTGAGTGCCAGGTCGCTCTTGCTTTGGAATAACATTCGCAATCCGTTGAAAGACATTTCAACAACACTGCTGCAAATTCGAATTCCACCAGCTCCAACTCAGCTGCCTCGGATCTAAGATTCGTGAGAACACAATATTTCTCGTACAGAGATTGACTGTATGGGCATTCACCGGATATCTCACCTTCCAAAGGAAGGATGAATCCAGAGGCTACCTGGCCCGATTACAAACTCTGCCTAAAGAAATAGAATGTAAACACTTCTTGAATAGTAGATCTGATGATCAATCCTCGCTTGATATCCTGTAAAAATCTCTTCTACAAATCAAGCAGCTCTGATACCATGTAGAAATTTTGAATAATTTAACACATATTCACAGAGATTATCCTGATCATAAAATTATAAGCGGAACATTTATAATACATAATCTCCTCTACGTTGATCATCAATTTACAGAAGCAGAAACATTCACAGGCACACATAGAAGCATCAATCAAACTCATAAACACAGTATGTATCGCGGGGAAAGCATCTCGCTAAAAACCCCACACTATCTGTATATTATATTGATTGAATCATGTAACAATACACAACATAATACTTCTCACAAGTATCTCCACCTGTTACACACAATACAGCTCAGATCTGATCTCCAAATCTATTCCACTGCTTGCCTGCCTCCACTGCTCAATACCTGCTCAAGAACTGATGAGAATGGCTTCCAAAACTCGTTTTTCACCTGAAAAATAGTCACTCACTCTTTTTTGGACGTGAGCACAAGCTATAATGTGGGAAAATACGTGAGCAAACTCATTGGCATACTCAATCCCTTGATTGTGCAAGATCTGGTGCACAACTATAGTCACAACTGATAGCAATCTGATTCTCTACCACCTGTCCCTGTTGAAATGAACATGCACTGACATGCAACTGAGTTAACTGATGTATTCATTAGTTGTATTATGAGTTAATAACTTGTGAATTAATTAATAACTAATTCACCCAACTCATCTCTAGTCTATTTTCCAGTTAGACTAAATACAACCAGTTTAACAAAGCTAAACTGAACACAACTCCATCAACTCCACAATCAACTCCACCAAGCTCAACTGATTGAGTTCTAACTGAAGTCATGCATGCAGCAACTCAACTGACTCATAAGAAAAGCGTATTTCCTTCTGACAGCTGCATGTGCCACCTCTGTAGCTCAAACTGAAGCGCTCCAAGAGAATAAGATTAAGTTTATAGTCCAAATATTATTGTGAGATAATAATATTTGACTTTTCTATTTTTGACAACCAGTCTAAAAATAGACTTTGATCACTCATACTGTGATCACTCACACTTTCATCAAAAATAGAAGTCCATCTATTTTTTCCCAACTTTATCAATCATCCATAAACAACAACCTGCAATCCATAGACATGATCCATATGTCTAAAAATAGACATAGTCTAAAAATAGACTTGCGCCAAAAATAGCCTGCGGGCCCACTTAGTGAAGGCGACTCTTTTCACTAAGCTCCATCATCTTGTTGCAATCTCAACAGATTTACCGTGATCCAAAGTCTAGTTAAGGACCACTAGGTGATGTGCTCTATCATTGAAAGATCCACCCCACTCAGCTTTGAATCCATCTGGCAATCCAGCTCAACCAAAAAATGAGAACCCCATCACACCATGGCTATCTAGAAATGGAAAGGCTAGGATAAAAACATTGTTACACCTGGAAAAACCCATGCCACAACAACAAAACAACCGCATGCAATACTATGCATAAAAAATATAACAAGGAAAATACACATGAAAATCGATACTTGCAAATAATCCTACTCTAGGTACTTGATCCTGCCTTTCCCTACTTTATCTTTGCTTCCTCTTGCCTTCTTTGGCTTTCTTTCTCCAATGCCAAAATGCTCCAAGAAACTCTAAGTGTCCAAGAGTGTGAGAGAGAGAATAATGAGAGAGCTCCAAAAATCAACTAACAAAATGTTACCAACTGATCCGCAGAAGCCTTTTGATGAGTGAGGCCTCTATTTTCTTCATTTTCCATTATTTCCGTTCAATTTCCTCCTCACATGCAACCTGTGAACTTTCAACTCCCTTTTCTCTTAATTTCCATTATTTACATAAATAAATGTACCAAAAATGTCATTTTTCATTTCCAAAACCTTAGCCATTTCCTTTGCCAATTTCCTTAGCCATAAACAACCAAATGAACACCCCCTAGGATGTCTTGCCCAATATTTAGATAGTAATAAGTGTCCCATCAACCGTGGTAATTAATTTTTCCTTTATTAACTTTTATTACATGGAATTTTCACCAGGGATGTTGCAGAACCCTCCCCCTTGGGGAACACCGTCCTTGTTGTTAGACCACACCAAGACCTCATCAAAACCATTGAAAAGAAAACATACTACCCATGGAGCTTTATAACATAGCTTGATACAGTATTTACAAATGACCACCCTATTGAAAATCAAACCAACATCATAACAACATGAAAAAATAATGACATGACACCCATACCGCTTATTGGAGCTTTATAACATAGCTCATGGTGATATTTACATCCATATACATAGGCACATATAGAAAAGTCATCAAAACATATACTGAAACATATACCAAATTATATACCAAAATCACACCAAAACATCAAGCCACAATTACTTTTCCTCAACCGGAAAACAAGGAAGGATACATAGCCTACATCTAATCTGCCATCTACCATGTAGCTTCCTTGGGCCCAAAGTGCTTCCGCTGCAATTTAACTTGATCGATTGCTTGGTTACGGATCATGAGGACCTTTTTATGCAATATACACTGAGGTTCCCACTGGAATTCTCCATCTAGTTCCACCTACAATACAGATTAGTCAATCACATGATCAACATCCTTAACATACTTCTTAAGAAATGATACATGGAAAACATCATGGAATTTCACTTTCAGAGGCAGTGCAAGTTGATAGGCTACTGATCCAATCCTCTCAATGATACTAAAGGGTCCACAAAATTGTGGTGCCAACTTGGTGTGAAAATTCTTGCACTGAAGGAACCCTTACCATAGCAAATATGAATTTACATCACCTACTTGATTTCTTAAATTACAATTCATCAAGTTATTCTTCTGAATACTGAAGAAAATTACTTTTGTAGCCTACACTAATTAAATATTTGATCTCATGAAATAGAAAACAGAGCAAAGAACAAGATACATAGGACACACTTATTTTTTGACACAATAATCCCTAGAAAAACCCAATGTGGGAAAACCGGTGCAACAGTTCTGAGGGTTTATTATTATGCAGGAGAAATATTTGAATACAATTCTAGGATACTCATCTTGAAATCCTTTACAGAGAAAATACTAGCGGAAAATCTGAGTGAGTTTTACCTCACTTCACTCGGCAGAATTCTAGTTGATTCGACACAAGACTGGCTAACCTTGGCTATTTTTGTGATGGATCTATGTCATCCCTACATCAACTTATTTACCCTCTGTGTCAGCTCTCCTAGCTATTCTTACAGTTCTCGGTAGTTCTAGCAGTTCCTAGAAATTCTGGTAGGTCCCGGCAGTTCCGAAAGTTCCTGTAAGTTCTGGTAGTTCTTGAGAGTTTTGACAGTTCTGGTTGTTCCAACATTTCTGGATTTTGTGTGACATGCACCTTTTCTTCTCTTTGCTGGCCCTTCTAGCTCTGTGTAGGGACTTCGTGGGCCAAGACTGGCCCAACATCAGCCTTTCCTGGCTACTACAGTGCCTCTCTGCAAGCTCTCTCCGCCTCTCTGTTGTATTCTCCAGAAATTCCTTCTTGCAGATTCTCTATGAACTTCAGCTACAAGATCTCCCAAATCAAATTTCCTCCTAAGAACTTCTCACCTCAGAAAATTGATTTCCTCAATCTCTCTATGTCTGTTTCCAAATGAAACCCAAACCTCCCTTTTATAATTTTCTCGTTGAGTCTTCAACAACCGAGATTAAGTCTCTAATCAACAACTAAGATTAAAACATGACTTGATCTGCCTTCTAGATCATTCTCACCTATATTTAAATTAATACCCATTAATATTTTAATTTCCTTAAGTTTAGACTTAGGAACTCCATTAAAAACATTAATTACTTTAATAAAATACAATATGGGTTGAATTTCACCAAATGGTTTCTAGGTTCTTTAGAACACACGTGCCTTAACTTTTCCACGAATTTTCAAGGCTAGAAAACTTTCGATACGCTCCCTCTTAGCGAGGAAAGTGCTCTAGCAACAATGTCCACCTGCATGCTGCTCTATTTCTGAAGCAGCTCCTTTATGCACTGCTACTACCACAAACACTGTGTTGTTTCTACTACTACTGCACTGTTGAAAAGTGTGCAACAATAAATGCTAAATTTAGAATGTGCTAAAAATAGCATGTCTAAAAATAACATTTCTAGGTCCCTTCCTATTTATAGCAGTCCCTAGTCTATCTATAGGAAGTAAAATTAATTTTGGTCTTAACACCAGTTTGAATTATTAATTTATTAATTCAGTTGAGTTAATTAATTAAGGAAATTTGAATTTGAAGTCTTTGTGAGCATGCACATGAGTTTCCTCCACTGATTGAGGGAATAAGCATGAGTTCTATAATGAGAGAATCAGTTGACTTAGTTCTAACTAGTCAAGTCCAGTTAGATTATTTTAACAAGTTGTTAAAATAATAAAATATAGTTTGTTAATGCTTGCATGCATGTGACAACTATTATTTTAGATAACTAAGGATTCATTCATGGATAACTGTTGCATGTCAGTTCTATCAGAGACCCAGTTGAGATCAGATGTGGGACAGTGTACTATCAGATGCTTAACTATTTCTAGTAAGTAGTTTTTGCATGGTTGAGGAACTAGTGTTCTCAAGTAATACATAATTGGACCATTGGTTGTTTTTGGTATGTTGGAATTAATAGCATATGCTTTTGCTATTATTTCCTAAGCAAACTATGTAAGGACCATAGGGAAAGCCTATATAAACAGGGCTTGGATGGTTCATGAGACATATCTTCATATCTTCATGGTTCATTGAGAACTGAATAGCTTGAGAGCTAATTCTTCTTGTATTCTGAGGAGGATTTCCACTTGATTGATAATACATGGTTGGGGTTTTATGCTGGTGCTTTCCCCTAGATATATCTTGTGTTATGTGTGATTAATTCTCTTGATCAGTTATGCATGTTTCTACTTGATGTTGCTCATGATTTCAATTATGCTTTTGCTTAATTTTTTTGTAGAAGTAGAACAAGTATTGTGCTTTAGGACATTGCATATATTGGTTTGTTCTACAGGTGAAATTTCTACATGGTATCAGAGCACAGCTGATCAAGCAAGAATAGTATACTAGCAGGAGGAATTCGAAGTTTCTTATTCTTTATATAGATCTCAAGTTCTTATCACATATATTTCATCGATGGCATTCAATGGTTTGAGGCTTGCGTATGCCCTTGATGGCAGCTCAAACTATATAGCTTGGAAGGATCGCATGGAGGAAGTTTTGGAAGATAATGGTCTTAAGGATTTCATTGATAAAGAAGTCCCTAAGCCTACTGACAAGACTGAGTTGGTGGAATGGGGTAAGTGTGTGGCTAGAGCTAGGAGAATTCTCTTGGAGGGTGTTCGAGATCATAGAGTCTCAAGCCTCCATGGGAAGGAGTCTCTATTTGCAATGTGGAAAATGTTGAAAGATTTATATCAGAATAGCAATGATGAAAGGAAGTTGGCACTGAAGGACAAGCTTCAAAAGATCAAGTGTGAGAAGGGTAACTCTATTTCTACAATCTTGAACAAGCTCACCACTTGCAGAGATGAGCTTGCAAGCATAGGAGTCACTACAACTAATGAGGATATGGTGAGTCTAGCACTCCTTGGCCTTCCTAAGAGCTGGCATAGCTACCAGGACTCAGTGAATGGAAGGGACAAACTGCTAGATTGGGAACGACTATGGTCAGATTTGATGCAGGAGGAGATCAGAAGGAGCACCAGGGATGGAGCTTCTTCATCAAAACATGATGATGAAGAGAACTTAGCTTTAGCTTCTAAAGCTAAGAAAGGGAAAGGGAAGACATGCCATTCCAAGTCTTCTCAAGGAGGGAAGAAGTTTGAAAAGTCGAAAGCGAGATGCTTTCATTGTCATGAGTTGGATCATTATGCTAATAATTGCCCAAAGAGGAAGTCCAAGAAGAAAGGTTCCTCCAAGGAATCTAATGGTGATGCACTAGATTCACAATTTGAGATGGATTTCTCGCTTATTGCATGCATGGTTTCATCCAGCATGGGATGTGTTTGGTATTTCGACAGTGGAGCTTCTTTCCACATGTCAGGTGATAAGAATCTTTTCAGCACTTTGGAGGAGAAGGATCTCCCGATACGAATTGAGATGGGCGATGACGGAATGTACTGTGTCTCGGGTAGAGGTACGATTATGTTTCAGAGGGAGCATGGTTCTCCCCTCACTCTTTCTAATGTTATGGATGTACTAGGGCTGAAAAATAATCTTGTGTCTATTGCTATGCTTGAGGATAAAGGCTATGATGTAGTCTTTAGTTTGGGAAAGGTTTTCCTAAGGCATATCGGCACTGGACAGACCAAACAGATTGGGATTTGAATTAAGAATCTCTACAAGTTACAGGTAGAATATTGTGCTGCTCTCAATTCCAAGGTAGAAGTGGTGCATGGCCAAGATATTGGTGAGTTATGGAGTAGGAGACTGGGCCACTTGCATCATGGGGCCTTGGAGATCATGCAGCAAATTTCTATCGGATTACCCAAGTTCAAACTGGAGCAGACAAGCACATGCAAAGGTTGTACTCTAGGTAAGTATGTGAAGGCTTCCTTTCATGATCGGGGTGGTAGAGCAGGAGTAGTTCTAGATCGAGTTCATTTAGATGTATGTGGGCCCTTCTCTACAGCCTCCACTGCGAAGCAAAGGTACTTTGTTATTTTTATAGATGATTTTTCTTGTAGATGTTGGATATACTTCATGCAAAAGAAGGATCAAACCTTCTTGATGTTTTGTGAGTTCAAATTTTTGGTAGAGAAAGAATCAAGGAAGAAGATAAAGGCCTTGTGGAGTGATAATGATGGAGAGTATGTTTCTTGGCAGTGTAAAGATTTATGTTCTTCAGAAGGAATTAAATGGGAACTCACGGCACCTCATAACCGACAACATAATGGGGTGGCCGAAAGGAAGAACAGATCTATTGTGCGAGCAGCTCGAGTGATGTTGCATGACCAAAGCCTACCACTTCATCTGTGGGCTGAGGCATGAAATACAACAATGTATCTTTAGAACAGAAGTCCTCATCGTATTTTGGGGATGAAGACACCTATAGAGGCTTTTTCAGGGAAGCGACCAGATGTGAGTCACTTTCGTATCTTTGGATCACCATTTTACTATTATGTGACCAAAGATGCTCGGAAGAAGCTAGACCCAACAACTGAGTTGGGAATACTTGTGGGGTAGATGGATACACCTCACAACTATCGGGTGTTTCTGCCTGCCAGCCAAAGGAAAATAGTGTGCAGGGATATGAAGTTTGATGAGCAGCAAGCCATGTGAAAGTCACTTGAAAGGGAGCTCAAGTTGCATGGTGATGATGAGGAACTACTAGTTCCTAAGGAGGAGGAGCCTCCTGATGATGCGGAGTAGCCACATGCAGAGATTCCAGTGGTGGAGATCACCACTACTGGAGAGTCTTCCAGAGAGGGGCGGAAATGCTCTCGGGAAGCTGATAGATTGATGCAGGATGTGAGAGAGAATGTGGGGTAGCCATCCTCTCATTGTAGACAAAGGAGATCTCTCGATAGATGCACTGGCTACATGGCCCTAGTTGGGGAGTGTGTAGCGATCGAGCCTTCTTCTTTTGAGGAGGCAGTGCAGCAGCCAGGTTGGATGGATGCGATGGTAGAGGAGTATGATTCTATCATGAGGAACAGTGTATGGGATGTTCTTCCTAGACTGGGGGACAAGTTAGTGGTTACTTCCCGATGGCTTTACAAGGTAAAGCAGGCAGCTGATGGCAGCATTGAGAAACATAAGGCAAGATTTGTTGCCTGTGGTTTCTCATAGGTTTAGGGGATTGACTATGATGAGACCTTTGCTCCTGTTGCAAGGTACTCATAAATCAGATCGATTCTAGCACTATCAGCACAGATGGGTTGGAAGATCCATCAGATGGATGTGAAGACAACTTTCCTCAATGGGGAGATTGAGGAAGAGGTATACATTGAGTAGCCTGAAGGATTTCAGACCTTCGATCATGAGTCACATGTCGACTCAAGTGAGCATTGTATGGGTTGAAGCAAGCGCCCTGTGCTTGGTATACCAGGATCTTCAGCTATTTCACTAGGTTGGGCTTCACCAAGAGTGAAGCGGATGCGAACCTCTAGCGCATCATTGTAGATGGTAAGTTATTGATTATTGTACTTTATGTCAATGATCTGATTTTGACAGGTGATGATGAGTTGATCAAGTCTTGCAAGAAGGATATTGCAAGAGAGTTTGAGATGAAGGACATTGGCCCCATGCACTACTTTCTAGGCATGGAGGTGTGGCAGAGAGATGGGGAAGTATTTGTTTCTCAAGGCAAGTATGCCAATGACATACTGAGGCACTTCCACATGGATATGTGCAAGCCCATGGAGACTCCTCTAGTAGGTAACTGGAGGAAGGAGGATGCTACTTTAGGTGAGGTAGTAGCTGCTACATTTTATCGATAGCTTGTGGGTTCACTCATGTATCTAGTGAACAAACGACTAGATTTGTGCTTTGCAGTGAACCACCTGAGTCAAGCTATGCTTCAGCCAAGCAAGTTATTTTGGAAGGCGGCAAAGCATGTGCTGAAATATCTCAGAGGCACTACACAGTATGGTTTATGGTACAAGCAGACAGAGGGGGTGAAGCTCCAAGGCTTCACAGATGCAGATTGGGTAGGTAGTCCATCAGACAGGAAGAGCACTTCTGGAGGGATCTTCAACCTTGGGTCAGCTGTAGTTTCTTGGTATAGCCGGAAAGAGAGATCAGTTTCACTTAGCTCAGCAGAGGCAAAGTATATGGCAGCAAGTCAGGCTACATGTGAGGCCATTTGGATGTGGAAGATCCTAGTGGGATTGTTTGGTTAGATGATGGATTCGACGGTGATATATTGTGATAATCAGAGTTGCATTAAACTCTCTGAGAATCCAGTGTTTCATGACAGGTCCAAGCATATAGATATCCGCTATCATCATCTACGGGATTGTGTGGTCAAGAGGATCATGATGTTGCAATATATTTCGACCAAGGAACAGGATGCAGATATTTTGACAAAGGCATTGTCAAAGGGCAATTTTGAGTTCTATAGAGACAGGATCGGGGTTGCTGATAATCCCTTTCTTGTTGAGAGGGAGTTTTGAAAAGTGTGCAACAAGAAATGATAAATTTAGAATGTGCTAAAAATATCACATCTAAAAATAGCATGTCTAAAAATAGCATTTCTGGGTACCTTCCTATTTATAGCAGTCCCTAGTCTATCTATAGGAAGTAAAATTAATTTTGGTTTTAACAGCAGTTTGAAATATTAATTAATTAATTCAGTTGAGTTAATTAATTAAGGAAATTCGAATTTGAAGTCTTTGTGAGCATGCACATGAGTTTCCTCCACTGATTGAGGGAATAAGCATGAGTTCTATAATGAGAGAATTAGTTGACTTAGTTCTAACTAGTCAAGTCCAGTTAGATTATTTTAACAAGTTGTTAAAATAATAAAATATAGTTTTTTAATGCATGCATGCATGTGATAACTATTATTTTAGATAACTGAGGATTCAATCATGGATAACTGTTGCATGTCAGTTCTGTCAGAGACCCAGTTGAGATCAAATGTGGGACAATGTACTATCAGATGCTTAAGTATTTCTAGTAAGTAGTTTTTGCATGGTTGAGGAACTAGTGTTCTCAAGTAATACGTAGTTGGACCATTGGTTGTTTTTGGTATGTTGGTATTAATAGCATATGCTTTTGCTATTATTTCCTAAGCAAACTACGTAAGGACAATAGGGAAAGCCTATATAGATAGGGCTTGGGTGGTTCATGAGACATATATTCATATCTTCATGGTTCATTAAGAACTGAATAGCTTGAGACCTAATTCTTCTTGTATTGTGAAGAGGATTTCCACTTGATTGTTAATACATGGTTGGGGTTTTATGCTGGTGCTTTCCCCTAGATATATCTTGTGTTATGTGTGATTAATTCTCTTGATTAGTTATGCATCTTTCTACTTGATGTTGCTCATGATTTCGATTATACTTCCGCTTAATGTTAGTATTATGCTTTAGGACATTGCATATATCGGTTTGTTCTATAGGTGAAATTTCTACATGCTCATGACACTAACACTGACACTAGTAGATCTATACTACATCTCCCTATCAAAGATTGCATTTTCTATGCTACTAGCACTGCCACTGCTAACATTGCATTAATACTGCAACTCAGTTTCTGAAAGAAGAAACTGTAAAATATCAAAAATTAGTTGAACTTAAATGTGTTTAGTATAATACAATGAAAGTTGGAATCTGAATTCTGCTAATTCTGATCCTCTAAATCTTCTATGTTGCTGCTGACTCCCGCACTTTATCAACAGCGCTACTACCAACCTTGCTCTGCACTAATCATTCTTTGGTCCCCAGCTACTGCATCTGTCCTCCAAACACTCAACAACATCATCTCACACTAAGTCCATCTTGCTACTGCTGAATCTCGGGCTCTCGTAGCAAGGAATTGATCCAAGAGGTGGACTCCTCAATGATCCTTCCCATATGTAGCTCTTTCGAACTACAACTCTGAATCTCCCCACCTCCCTCCTGGAGATGCGATACCATCTCTGCCAAATAGAAATGTCAAATGACCTCCTCTATCCTCTGGACACCACTTAGATTGTCCTATGCACTCCTTGCTAGAACTTGTAGATCTTCCCCTCTCTGATGTTGTTCAACAAGTGAAAATTCAAACTCCTTAGCTGGAAGTCCTCTGAGGAGAAAATTCCCCTTCTATGTATCTTCGCTCTTTTCTAGTGGATTTCTTCCCCGACAAAAATTGTTCCCTTTAAGCACTATGTTGAGGCTTTGCATCACTCCCTCTACCTCTACAAACTCACCAACTGGAAATCCTACCTCTCTGTCGTATCACTCAAAGAGAGATTTCCTCGAATCTACTTCCCGACAAGGACTGTACAATCCCTTCAAGGGGATTCAAATTGTTGCCAAGTGCAGCTTTCAGCCTCACTGCTCAACAATGGATTTTCTCTTCCTGCCTCAAAATCAATGCTTTGATACCATGTGAAAAATCCTACACTGAAGGAACCCCTACTGTAGCAAATCTGAATTTACTTCACTTACTTCATTTCTTAAATTACATTCATCAACTTATTCTTTTGAATACTGAAGAAAATTACTTCTATAGACTACATTAATTAAATATTTGATCTCATGAAATAGAAAAGAGAGCAAAGAACAAGATACATAGGACACACTTATTTTTAGACATAATAGTCCTTGGAAAAACCCAATGCTGGAAAACCAGTGCGGCAATTCTAAGGGTTTATTATTATTCAAGAGAAATATCTGAATACAACTCTAGAATGTTCATCTAACAATCCCTTACAGAGAAAATATTGGAGGAAAATCTGAGTGAGTTTTACCTCACTTCAACTGGCAGAATTCCGGCTGATCTCGCACAAGACTGGCTAACCCCGACTATTTCTGCATTGGATTTACATCAGCCTTGTGTCACCTTCTATTCTCTCTCCGTTAGCTCTCCCAGTTATTTTGGAAGTTCTCAGCAGTTCCGACAGTTCTGGCAGTTCCTAGGGATTTTGGTTGTTCTGGCAGTTTTGGACTCTACATGATAAGCAACTTTTCTGCTCTGCGCTGGCCCTTCTGGCTCTACGTAAGGACTGCATAGGCCCATACTAGCCCATCATCAACCTTTCCTGGCTACTACACTACCTCTCTACAAGCTCTCTCCACCTCTTTGTTGTATTCTGTAGAAATTCCTTCTCATGGATTCTCTCTGCCCCTCAGCTGCAGGATCCCCCCAATCCATTTTCCTCTCGAGAAATTCTCACCTTAGAAAATCGATTTCCTCAATCTATCTCTATGTGTTTCCAAATGAACCTAAAGCCTCCATTTTATACTTTTACTGTTGAGTCTTCAATGGCCGAGATTAAGTCTCTAATCAACGACTAAGATTAAAACATGACTTGATCTACCTTCTAGATCATTCTCACCCATATTTTGGTTAATACCCATTAATATTTTAATTTCCCTAATTTTAGACTTAGGAACTCCATTAAAAATATTAATTGTTTTAACAAAATATAATCCCGGTGGAATTTCACCAAACAGTTTTTGGTTTTTTAGAACTCATGTGCCTTATCCTATCCACCAATTTTCAATCCTAGAGCACTTTTGATGCTACCAAATACTAACACTTGGCACATGATCCAATATACAAGGACCTCTTATTTGATTTGATGCGCAAGTACATCTGTTCCCTAACTTAGAACTCCTTGAACAACATGTTCCTATTTGCATAACTCTTCTGCCTATCCTGTGCTACCTTTGGATTTTTCTTTATAACCTGCATTTCCAGTTCCATGTATGCCAACATCTCTGGTCCAATCAATACCCTTTTAATCGGATCACTCCAACTAATGGGAGTATTACAACTCTACCCATACAATGCCTCAAAAGGACTCATCCTCAATGACTCTTGATAACCATTGTTGTATGCGAACTCTACCAAGGGGAGATACTCTTCCCACTTCCATTGTTGATTCATCACATACATCCTCAACATGTCCTCAAATATCCTATTGACCCTTTATGTCTGTCCATCTGTCTGTGGATGATAAGCTGTGATGAATTCCAACTCTATGCCCAAACCTGCAAATAAATCCTTCCAAAACTTGGAAGTTAACTTTGCATCACTGTCTAACACAATCTTCTTCTGAACACCATGCAATTTGACCACATCTCTGATGAATACCTGTGCCACATCACTATTTGAGAATGTAGAATTCATCGGAATGAGATGTGAAACCTTTGTTACCCTGTCCAAAATAGCCATGATGGAATCATGTTGTCTCAATGTCTTCGGAAACCCTGCGATGAATTCCATGGAAATGACCTCCCATTTTCACTCTAGAATCACAATCGGTTGTAGTTTTCCACTTGGATGCTTACACTCTACCTTTAATTGCTGACAACCAAAACACCTAGCCACAAACTTTGCTACATACTTCTTCAAATTTGGCCAAAAATATAATTTATTCACTGCAGTCAATGTCTTCTGATAACCCGGGTGGCCTAAATAAGGTTTTTCATGAATCTCTCTTAAGATCACCTTATTGAGCTCACTACTATCTAGTACATATATCCTATCTTTCAATCTGACCAATCCATCCATTGTAAGACAATAATCCATAGCTTGTGCACCTGCATGTGTGCCTGTACTTGTATTTGTACTTCCACCTATACCATTACCACTACCTATACCAGTACCTTCACCTGTACCTATACATGTACTACTACTTATACCTATACCACTACCTGTACCTATACCACTACTTGTACCTATACCTGATCTTGAAATCAAACTCACTGATCATAGCCAACCATCTAGCCTACCTGGAATTCAGATTTGGCTGGTCAAATAAATATCTCAACCCAATATGATCACTAATAAGTAGAAATCTCCTTCCAAGAAGATAGTTTCTCCACACCTTCAATGGATGTATGATCGTTGTTAACTCAAGATCATGTGTTGGGTGGTTCTACTCATGCTCATTTAACTTCCTTCATAACATACCACCTATCCATCCTACATAAGGACTCCACCAAGTCCTCTCTTGTAAGCATTTGTGCATACTACAAAATCGTTTTATAGATTTGCAATCTGTTGCATTGGTGCATGTGTCGACAACTGCTTAAGCTTCTCAAAACTATCCTCACACTCTTCTTTCCATTCAAACTTCTTACCTTTCCTTTTGGAATGATGCAATAGGTTAAGCAACCTTCCATTATTTCTTGATGAACCTCCTATAATAGCCTACCATCCCCATGAAATATCTCACCTCATCCACACTCTTAGGAGCTACCCACTCCATGATGGCTCTTATTTTCTCTGGATCTACTGCAATTCCCTCCTTGGAGACAACATGCCCCAGGTAATGTACCTCAGTCTAAAAGAAACTACATTTGCTAAGCTTAGCATACAATTGATTCTCCATAAAAAACCTCAAAACTACTGCTAAATTTTCGACATGATCTTCCTCATTTTTAGAATATACCAATATGTCATCAATGAACATAATAACAAACTTATCCAAATACGGACGCAACATACTATTTTTCAAGCACATAAATGTAGTTGTAACATTAGCTAAGCCAAATGGAACTACAACAAACTCATAATTCCCATACCTAGTCCTGAACGCTTTCTTGTAAATGTCCTCCTCTTTGATGCGTAACTGATGGTATCTGGGTCTCGGATCAATCTTCGAGAACACTGCTGCTCCCTTCAACTGATCGAACAAGTCACCAATCCTTGGAAAATGGTACCTTTTCTTGATGGCCACTTTGTTAAACTACCTATAGTCAACGCATAATATGACAGTACCATCTTTCTTCTTCACAAATAATACAGGTGCGCCCCAATGTGATACACTTGGCCTAATGTATCCATTGTCCAACATTTCCTTCAACTGTAGCTTCAACTCAAACAACTCAGGTGTGCTCATCTTGTAAGGTGATTTTGATGTTGGAGTTGTGCCTCACACTAACTCAATAGAAAAATCTGCCTCCCTATGAGGTGGCAACTTTGTAATGTCCTCAGGAAATATAGCCTGAAACTATTGCAAAACTGGGTACCTTCTCAATAACATTTGCATCCTCAAACTCCTTACATTTGTCACTATAAATGTGCATTGGAAACAGCATACATCCTTTTTTGGGACTACGCTTTGCTTGCATAGTTGTCACCATCCTAACTAATGTGGCTTTCTTCTTACCCTTCAAGACTCTTGGTTCTCCATTGTCATCAACACACTCAATGGATTTGTCATAATAGTTTATCTTGGTTCTATGAAGATACAACCAATCCATTCCCAACAACATATTGTATGATCCCAATGGTAATACATTTAGATGTGCTACAGTAGACATATCATTTAAATAAAATGCACAAGCTCTTACCTAATGATGAACTCACTTCTTTGTACCTAAAACCAACTCCAATAACCAAGACTTTGCATGCAATTCCTTACTCAAAACACACTTATCCACCAAGTCAGGACTAACATAGCTATAATTAGATCTAGGGTCAATAAAAATAAAAATAACTTGATCACAAATCTTACTGTCCATCTCAATGATAGATTCTTGATGGTATACCTGCCTATGGTCCACAGTTGCATAGATACGTGGAATAATCTGACAAACATCCCCAATAGTCTGTGCCTCCTGCACACTATATATATGAGGTCTACCACCCTGATTCTATGGAAAATCTCCCTTAAGGTGTTCCTTGCCACATGTCCAACACTCCAAGCGACCAGTACCAACACCTCTATGCTGCTGCTACAACTCATGTCCCTGTCTAGTTGCATTAAACCTTTTTTATGGTGCCACATTTTCTTTCTCATATGCATGTTGAGGCCTTGTCCTCTTAGAATTTCATTTATCTTTACCTTTGTATTTTCCCTTCCATCCTTGCTGAGATTCATTATTATGCTTTGATTGTTAATAGAAATGCTTCAATTTCCCAATAACTTCCTCAAGTGACCGAGGCTCATCATACTCAATTTGATATCTAAATGTTAATGGGAAACCACTGACAAATCTCTAAACTTTAGCCTTCTCATCAGTAAGATACGTAAATACCTCAATAGCTCAAGAAACTTGGTCATGTAATCTTCATTTGTCATTTATCCCATCTTTAGCTCATAGAATTCTTTGGCTTTACTATCGTAGTACCTCTCTGACAAGTACTTCTTCCTGAAAAGCCTCTTGAATTCCTTCCAACTCAAATCATTTGTCCTAATGTCTCTGACCCACTTACAATCTTCTCACCAAATATCGACTTTACCTTTCAAGCTGAAGATCACTACTCTAGCCTTCATGTTATCTGTGTACTTATGAAACTCAAAGAATTTGTTCATCCCAAGTATCTAAGCCTCTGCATCTTCTAGATTCTTCATATCTCCATCAAAATTAGGTTGCTTTGCTTTCTTAAACTCATATGGTAAGTACCCCCTATCATTCCTTCTATAAGGATGATAGCGATGACGATCATGATGTCTATCAGAACCAGAACTAGAATAGTACCTATATCCATAGCCTCTCCTATCCGGAGTATCCAAAAACTTGCCATCTTTCACTGCGTTAGATCTATCCAACCTGTGTCTACTAGGATACCTAATGCCATATGCCCCATTAGTTCTATCCTCATGTCCATGGCTCATCTAAAGTGTCCCTTATCCCTGCAAGTTTGATAAACTCTGAAGGAGTATAGCAATAACCTCTACTTGTTTCTCTTGTGCCTGTATGACTCGATCATTATCTACCTTACAACTCCTTATCTCTTCCTTCAAGCTTCTCAATGTGTTTGAAAAACCATAAGAGTGCCCCACACCATGCTGCCCATTTGATTCATAGGTATATTCTATGTAGTCTACTACCTTGCTATCCATTTGATCTATTTCTTGCAATGCATAATATGTCAGATAAACGAAATCACAATAAATAAATGTACCTTAGTATGATTTGGGGAGGATACCTTGTCTTTAAGATCATTAAATCAATGTGATACATGTATATCATAAACATAAAAACATATAGACATACACAAATAAATGTATCAACACATAAACATCACTCTAGTTAGGGTCTAGTCATCAATGCAAGGCCATATCAAAAATGCATGCTATGACCTCAAGCATGAAAACAACCATTATTCCACTGTACACATGGCCACATGCAACCATCGATCATGCATAAGAAATGCTAAATCAACTACACATACACATAGACGCATGTAATCCATCATAAGCGATCAATTCTTGTAACCAACCTACAAGAATGATATATGTAATCAAACTTACAAGAATGTAGCCTAACATACAAGGATGTAAGTAGGCAACATATAATCAACATGTAAGTGACATGTAACAATATGTAACCAGTCATATACTCATGATGATGCATTCCACAAACTCAACATCAAGTTCCTCATGAAAACCTTACTACCATCATGATCAACATCAAGAAAATGTAAAAAGCACATAGAATTCAAGTGTAAGAGACACACATCCAAGTGACATGCATGCATCACCAACACACAGTGCCCATCCAGTTTGAGGGGTCTAACATCTCTGATACCAATCTATAGCACCCTCCTCCCACATCTACCTAAGTAACTAGCCAACCGAGGTAAACATGTGACGAGAGGCTACTATGATTGGATTCAACCTCCTGTGTGACCTTAAGGAAGTGGAATCAAGGAAATACATCAACCAACCTATCCACATCAGCAAAAAAAACCTTAGGATACATGTCAGCCACTCAGACATCTTGTCCCTAGGTTCTATTGATGTTATGGACATCTTAAGCCTCAGTCACTCTCATGCTATAGGCATGATAGCGTCCAAAAACCCAAATTCAGTCTCACAGGCCTGCCTGGTAGCATCTAGAGACCCAATTTACTTGTGTTATGCTTGCAACCTTGGGATTTGGGCCACTTTTTTAGGCCCAAATCCCAGGTCACTACCTAGAATGGAATGATAACTTAGGAGCAATAAAAGAATAGGGAAACAATGATGCAAAAGAAATAAGTTAAACAAGACCTTAATCAGACCCCTACTAGCCATGCTAGGCATTTTGTCAAACATATCTTAAACATGTAACCTACAGGTGTAAACAAAAAAATTAAGTGTAGGGATATCCTACTTATTTGAGAATCACTATGAACCATTGTTCCCTCATGCCATTTGTTGCATTACCATCTATTAGGCCATAGATACATTATCCATTCATTTACAAGAAAAAACATGTTGAGAGCCATACATAGATGTTGTCATGAAACACACATATAACCAACATAATAACAATAAAAATAATTATGAAAGTACAACCATATAGACCACATATAATCCATCAAAATACTGATAGAAATATAAGGAGAAATAACCTTTCATTAATAATGCAAAATCCAAACCCGCAATTAGACTTCCACATTCTACCCGACCATAGAATGGCCGAGCCAAATCTCTCTTCATCCATTCACCCTCATTCCATATTCCAAGCATGAATGTGGGACTCAAACCAAAATAACCAACTAGGGAATACCAAGGCTAAACCACCTCACCCTCATTAATAAAAACCAAGCTTTACTATAATCCATCCCTAATCACTAGGCCAACACAATGAACACATCATAATAGGCTTTATCGTGATCTCCACCCGATCACTAGGTCATACAAGCATGGATGCCACCGGATTTCTCCATCTACACTGTGAGGAATTTTCATGTCTCTTAGTCTCTCAGGATTTACTACAATCCAAACCCAGATCACTAGGCCCTAAACTGAGACCCACTCTCTAGGATTTACCACATATCCCAAACTCGATATTACTAGGCCCAACAAAGAGAAAACCACCTCTTGGCTTTACCGTACATCCTTCCATTCACTGGCAAGGATTCCTAGGCCCACCAAGGCAACACAATCCTGGCTTTACCCAACCCACAATTTGTCTTAGGGGTCACTAGGCCAGTGGATTTACCTTGATCCACAGTCCGGTTGATGGAAAACTAGTCCATGTGCTCTATGACTCAAAGATACACCCTACTCAGCTTCGAATCCATCCGGTAATCCATCTCAACCAAAACATGAGAACCTCATCACACCATGCCTATCCGAAAATGGTAAGGCTACACTGAAAACACTGTAACACCTAGAAAAACCCATGCCAAAACAACAAAGAACCACATGCAATACCATGCATGCCAAATCTAGCAAGGAAAATATAGATGAAAATCGATACCTACAAAGAATCTTGTTGTAGCTTCTTGACCTTACCTTTCCCTTCCTGATATCTTCTTCTTCTTTCCTTCTTTTTCTTTCTTGCTCCAATGCCAAAATTCTCCAAGAAACTCTAAGTGTCCAAGAGTGAGAGAGAGAATAATGAGAGAGCTCCAAAACTCAACTAACAAAAGGTTACCAACTTATCCACATAAGCCTTTTTATGAATGGGGCCTCTATTTTCTTCATTTTCCATTATTTTCCTTCAATTTCCTCCTCACATGTAACACGTGACCTTTCACCTCCCTTTTCTCCTAATTTCCAATATTTTCATAAATAAATGTGCCAAAAAAATGATTTTTCCTTCCCAAATCCTTATCCATTGCCTTTGCCAATTTCCTTAGCCATAAATAACCAAATAAAACACCCCCCTAGGATGTCTTGCCCAATATTCAACTTGGAATAAGTTTCCCATCAACCGTAGTTATTATTTTTGGAATTATAACTTTTATTACATGGAATTTTCACTAGGGTTGTTACACTAGTGATCGTTATTCAAGCCTAAGAAGCAAAAAGAAACTTTTTGCAGAAAATATGGTCAACTTTACATGTGCTACAAGAGTGCTATAGGAGGTGCTATAGGAGGCCCTGTTTTTCTACATGATTGCCAAATTCCCAAGTAAATCAAATTCAAATGAGATTGAAATTATTTATTTATTAATTAGGATGTCCTAGGACTCTGTTCCAAGTGGAATCACTCCAAAATACCCCTATTAACATGTGCTAATAAATAGTAGAAAATTACTACTCTAAAAACGAGAAATTCAAGAACTAGTGAGCTAGTTAACCTACCAAATGCCTAAGCTAATCAAGTGAAAATGGTATGGGGTAGATTTCGTTATTGAATTGAATGTTTTATGAACCAATACAAGTGGAATCGATTTGAGAAAATCTCATTAACACGTTCTAAAAAGGAGCAGAAAACTATTACTAGTTTTCTACAAGGGACTTCCAGAAATTCTAGATTTAATAAGAGACTTTTCAGTAGAAATCACATAGGAGAAAATTTTGCTGACGCATTCCAAACCAGTTAGTTTGGTTCATCACTAGGACGAGATGAATATGCCGATCATGGCATAAGCTTAAATAGAGGGCGATGTAGAGACCAAAATATCATATAACAACTAGTTTATGAAAATTAATATTTTAATAATGATTATTAAGATCAAATAATATTCCTATAACGGGTAATATAATGGGTATTTTAAGAATAATAATATTATAATTTATAATAATAATTAAGACATATAAAAAAAATCACTCCATTTTGATTGTTTTGTTTTAATTTTAAACTCATTTAATTATTATTCTTGTTATAGGATCTTGACTCATTAGTCGGGTCTTGATTCCTCTTTATATATATATATATATATATATATATATATATATATATATATATATATATATATATATATATATATATATATATATATATATATATATATATATATATATATATATATATATATATATATTACTTTGTTCCCTATCTTTGGTTGACTTTGATTGTTTATTTCTTATTAATGTTTTCATTTTTTGATCTTTATATATATATATATATATATATATATATATATATATGTATATATATATATATATATATTTGTTTTTCTTATTATTTAATAATAATTATAAAATATAATATTATTTTTCTTAAACTAGCCGTTATAGGATTATTACTTGATCTTAATAATCATTATTAAAATATTATTTTTATAAACTAGCTATTATAATAAATAAATAAATAAATAATAATAATATAATAATAATAATAATAATATTAATCTCCCTCTTGATTTCTTTGTTTTAATTTTTGTCTCCTTTAATTATTATTTTTATTATAGGATCTTGACTCATTAATCAGGTCTTGACTCCTATTTCTTTATTTTATTTTATTTCTTTATTTATTTTTACTCTGTTCCCTGTGTTTGGTTGACTTGGATTGTTTGTTTCTTATTAATTTTTACGTTTTTCGATCTTTCTTAATTATTATTATTATTTTAATTTTTTGATATCTTAATTATTATTCTTAAACTAGTCATTATATTAGCCATTATAGGAATATTATTTGGCCTTAATAATCATTATTAAAATATTAATTTTCATAAACTTACCGTTATATGATCTTTTGGTCTCTACATCGCCCTCTATTTCAGCTTATGCCATGATCTGCATCTTAATCTGGTCTTGATGATAAACCACACTAGTTGGTTGGAAACTCATCAACAAATTTTTCTCCTATGTGATTTCTACCGAAAAGACTATTCTTAATGTAATATGGATCACACAAGCCTGAATTCAGAAATTGTAGATTTGTGAACTAGTAAACCAATCCAATTAGCTCAATGATGAATATGAAATTTCAAAGATGATATAAGGATGAATCATGCTTGTGACTATGTAAATAATGTGTAAAACAACTCACTTATATCATTTAACCAATATGACCTACAATAAAAGAAGAACGAATAGTAATTGCAAAAATAAGAGATACAAGTAAAAAAGGCATTCAAAGGAAATAAATAAATTGTACATGAGGGCTCTGAGGCTCCTGGGATGGCCAAGCCCAAGGAAATTCAGATTCCTATGAAGGAAACCAAGCTTTATAAGATAAAAATGACATCAAACTTCATTATTTGTATCAATCCATGTACATCCCTGCTAGAAATGAAAGTGGAGTTGCTAAATAACAAGTTTTTTCCACAAGAAGACTAATAAATGCATGCCTCTAGAGGAAAATTCGAATTCGTACTTATAAAAAGTGACGAGGAAGCATTCTCCTTGAAAGGAGGCATCTTTCCCCTCCAAAATCCCTTAGAAAGTGGATCTAGTTCCCAATACTAGGAATTTTCATTAAATGACAGGGAACACATTCCTATATTTTCTCAATCACTAGAGATCTAAAATTTGTGTAATAATTTCATAATATCATGTTCATTTATAATCCAATCTTGATCCTCCTGTAGTAGAGAGCAAGTCCCTCAATTACCTCCTCCTCCAAATCTTCATAATCTGCCTAATATTCTCACAATATTCTACAAAAATAAATAATATTAGGCACAAATATGAAATTATCTTTAAAACTTCCTAATGAACATATTAAAGTTGAAAATTTGTAATCTAATGCAAAAAGAAAGGTTTAATGTGCTGAAGGATGGTCAAATGGGCCTTAATTTATATCTAATTTGGAGGCCCATAATAGCCCCCTACTGAAAGTGTTTCTCCTCCTCTAAGAAACTTAGCAACCTAATTATGCCTCATTCATGGTCGTGGTGGCCTCCCTGATCTGTCCTATAGTTGTCCAACACTTTCCTGTAGCAACTTTTTGCCTTCATGTAGCAACTTTCTTCCTTCATGTAGCAACTTTATGCCTTCCTGTAGCAATGAATATTCTCTTTCATTTGTTTGGTCATGGCTCCCTTTTTGCTTGGCTTCTTTTGAGAGGCTCGAGGCTCCTTTATTTTGGCTTGGAGGGAGGTTATCTCTTCATTTTGCTTCTTATTCTCCTTTTATCCTTCATTCTGATTTCTTTTCGGGAACGTTTTCTTCTGTTTCAACCTTTTCTTTGTCTTTTCCACCCTCTTCTTCTTCTACATAGTCATCCTTGGATATCTCTACAAGTCCAAAAAAGATTCTCTATCCATGTCAATAAAATTTGTCCATGTGTTCAAAAGGTTTGTGCAAGGGAACTCTGCTGCCAATTATCAATTTTAGAGCACTTAGGATTTCAACTTATGGCAAGAGGAGTGCTTCGTACTGATGAGTGACGTGAAAAATGGTATGCCAATTATAATGCTCATCCTCACAAGAAAACTCAACACTTCAAAATTTTTTGTTCTCGGGGTTCTGCTACAGGATGTTTAGTGGATGAATTTTGAAAAAAATCTCATAATTGTTTTTTGTAAGGGTTGAGATATGAAGTACTTACCCCTTCCTTCAATACTCCTTCAAAATTCTAGGGCCTTGAAGCTAATAATTCTCAATACAAGGCCCCTTTTTTCCTCTTGGAACATTCCTGTAGTAGGTAGATTTCCTCCTATAGCACCTGCTCTATCTGCTATAGCACATAGTATATCTCTCATGTAGCAGCCATGTTTCTCCTGTAGTAGACATGTTTCTCCTATAGCAGTTATGCCCGATCCTGTAGAACCTGTAAATAAACTATGTATCTCTTTTGTAGTACCCTAGGCAGCCATTGGTAGCATCTAGCTCAAACTTTGATGCCTTAATGAGCCTCTCTAACTGTGTTGGGAATGAGCATCGATACAAATTAAGTTGAGCCTTGTTCTTTTATTTATTTTTGTGGCAGTGGGCTCGCTCCGCTTGGTGATCTGGTCCTCTTTCCTTGTAATTATCACTTCACCACTTTGATTTCTCGATGATTCATGGGTGTTTGAGTAAACTGTAGTCTTACTAGTCAAGGGTGGCCAAGTTTACTGGCCACATTATGCTTATAAAACCTTCTTTCATGTGCATTGAAAAAATCTTTTTCTAACCATAATATTCTCATTAGGAGAGGTGAAGAAGAATGCATACCTGTTCCTACTTGTTGTCGAGCTATTTTAGATTCATGCATTCTTCTGTTGGGCTGATGATTGATCAAATGTCCTTTGGAGGTGCCATCTTTCATTTTCGTGCTTGTGGAGAAGTCGTCAATAATGTGATGATGTATTTGACTAATACAATCTCTCTTTCATGTAGGTCTTTTCTAGTGTTTTATATGTTGTTTCTTGAGTGAATTGGTGACCTTGAATTTGCTCCTCGCGGATGGTTTGACTTCTATAAGCCTCTAGGATGGCCTCTTGATGCATCAAGGTGGCCAAATCTTCATTCTAGAGCTGCAACAGTACTTTGTCTATGATCTTGTTGGACCTGTACAGGTTGCTACAAGATTGATCTCCTTCCTGTAGTAGTCACATTGTCCCTCCCCAAAACCTCATTCAAACCTTATGTT
The DNA here is from genome assembly GCA_031772625.1 of Pinus tabuliformis. Taxonomy (NCBI): domain Eukaryota; kingdom Viridiplantae; phylum Streptophyta; class Pinopsida; order Pinales; family Pinaceae; genus Pinus; species Pinus tabuliformis. Next base: position 564,865,766 of record CM062810.1, read on the forward strand.
TCTTCTTGGAATAAATTCAATGAATTGGATGAATCATGGTGAGCCTAGGGACAAGAAAAAAAACTCTGCTGGTGGTGAAAGCTTGTGAAGAACGGGTGAATGCAAAGTCTTTTTTTTTTTTTTCAGAAAAAAGGTGGAATCTTGAGAAGAATTTGGTTAAATGGAGTGGATGAGTGGTGAAGGAGGTTTAATGAAATTCTCTTGACATTTCCCAAGAGAAAACATGAATTTTGACTCATTTTCCTAAGCAGATCTTACTCCTATAGCAAATCTAGATGCTCTTGTAGCAATTTTGGAACACTCCTGTAGCAGAATTGGTTTATCAATATCTCTCAAACAGTTGATTGGATTGACCTAAAATTATTTGATCATGTTTTAATAATCCGTATGCATCTCCCCATAAAACATCTTTTCCAATGGATGCATAAATATTGAGAAAAAATAAAAATGGTGGTAGATGATGGTGACCAAATTCTCAAAAAGTGTGCACTCGAATTCGCTGAAATTTATTGAGTGTGTTACCATCATCCATATGCATCTCCTGATGAAATAGATAGACAAAAATATGCATATTTTTTGAGATATGGTAAAAATAATTTTCTGCCCTGTGTATTTTGGCCTCCTATAGCAAAACATAACCTTCCTGTAGCATTTTAGGAAAACGATGGAAATGAATGGGAAAGGCTTGGAAATGATGGGTGGATGATGGAAATAGATGAGGGTGATGGATTGACATGGCCTTATTCCTATTGGAGCATCTAATCAAAAGAGGAGAAAGCCCAAGTTTGGCTTCCTTTGACTAGGTTTTTGATCAACGTTTTGGTGCTAACTTGTTCTTGTTGCTTGCAAAGGTTGGAGAGCACCTACATTAATCACACGTGCACGCACACACACACACACACACACACACATATATGTATATATATGGGGAAAATAAAATTTTCATTTTTCATTTTTCATTTTTTATTAATCCTACTAGCTCCCTTAATGATGTTTTCAATTGGTAGGTTTGCCTAGGCGCCTCAAAGGAGGTTTTCACCTAAGATCTTTTCTTTTTCTTTTCTTTTTTCTCTTTTTGCCAACCCATTGAATGCCTCATGGAGGTTTTCAGTCAATGAGCCAATCTTAGGCGCCTAAAAAGAGGTTTTTACCTAAGACCTTATTCTTTTCCTCTTATGTTTTTCTCTTTTTGCATTTTTTTTCTATCCTACTCTACTTGAAAAAACAAAATCTCTTTCAAGTGTAGGAATACTTCTAATGGAGGCATGTGCATAACAAGATGAAAAATAAACTCATGTGTAAGATCAAGATATATGATTTGTCATGTACATGAATATCAAAGACCAAACCTCAATATAGCTTTGATTCCCTTGGTTCAATTTCTCATCTGGATCATCCTTCATGTCCTATTTTTCTATTCCATTCAAATATTCTACTATGTGTTGATTATTCCCTTGAACACATAAAGGATCTTATGATAATCATGTCAAAAACTCTTCAATATCAGGCTCCAATGGATGCTGTCTATAAAATGTGATACATGATGCTTCTGGATCTTTGTGTTCTATATGTTATTCTTCAATGACATTAGGAAAATATATTTTTTGGAATACCCTTATTGATATAAGATGAATACCATTTATATCAAGAGGAGTTATTTGGAAGTACATACCTCAACATCGTCAGTGGGTTGAGCTACTTCCTTGTGTGGATTTGGAAATGGTGGTACAGGTAGTTGAGTGGGAGTGGATATTTTAGATGGATGTGGTTGAGATTGTGGTTGTGGTGGAGGTGGATGGTAGGTACAACGTGGAGTTGGGTATGGAAGATATTCATGAAAATATTGAGGATATTATGGATTTCTCCCATAAGTTCATTTCCAACCTTGTTGCCAAGATTGGTTTTTGGGGTTGAGATGGCCAAGGTTTCCAATGAAAGAGTGTGTTCCAATTAATTTGAGATGGATGCACATAACCTTGAAATTGAGAATTAGGTTCTTGCATCATATCAAGTTGACTAGGCCATTGTCCTCTTGGTAAACTTCCTTCAACCTCGGTAATGATGGGAAATAGTTAGTAGCCTGTGATTTTGCATGGATAACAAAAATATCAACATCCTCTTTTTGTTCATTTTGCATTCTTAACATTTATACTTGTTCACTTAGATTGCCAAGTTTTTTTCTTTAAAGTTATCAAGTAAATTTCCAAGTCCATCTTGACTTACCGATCTTGATGTTGATTTACTTACCCTTTCCCTTCCTCTTGAGATGCGCTTGCATGTTTCACAATTTTTTTCAAATGATAATTGCTATACATCACCTCTACTCATGAGATCAAGGATATCAATCCACTCATCCATAATTGTTCTAAGTAAGATGGTTTTTAATGTGTCAAATCCTAAATGCTGTAATTTTTCCCTCTTAACATTTTACATAAATCTGTCTATTAGATCCTCAAGGCTCTAATCTTTTATTTGATTCATTCTAAATATTTCTTCTTTAAGATCATGATATTTATATTTTTCTAAAAAAATATTTTGCATATGATTCCATGATATTATTGAATTAGTCCCTATACTCATGAAACATTTAAGAGTTCTATCCTTCAATGTTGCTGAAAGCAATCTCAATTTTTGAGTGTCTAATAAGTAACCATAAGATCTACAAAGTATTTAAAATTCAAAGAGAAGGTTTATGGATCCTCTTACCTTATACCATGGAATTTGGGAAGGAAAGATTGAGGGATTCTCTTCATATGGACATTGATATTAGTATCTTGAATGTGAAATCCAAGAGGATCTTCCTCAATGTCATCATCTCCATCCATTTCTTCTACCTTCTTTGCCACCTATTCTTCTTCTACTTGCAAAAGTGGATGGTGATGTGATTTTTATTGCATCACATGATCAAATGGGGGAGTTTTGTGTTGGAGAAGAAATTTTTATGATTTTATAAAAAATTTGAATAAGAATGCTAATGCAGGACATTGATATCAGTATCTTGAATGTGAAATCCAAGAGGATCTTCCTCAATGTCATCATCTCCATCCATTTCTTCTACCTTCTTTGCCACCTATTCTTCTTCTACTTGCAAAAGTGGATGGTGATGTGATTTTTATTGCATCACATGATCAAATGGGGGAGTTTTGTGTTGGAGAAGAAATTTTTATGATTTTATAAAAGAGTTGAATAAGAATGCTAATGCAATGCAATTTTCTAAAATGAAATTTGTCGAACGCAATTTTTTTTGTTTTTCGAGAAATGGATCAACTAGGGAAGAAAAAAATGCAAACTTTGACACCTCCTCGACAATGACACCAAAAAGGGATGAGTGACAATATTGCGACAAGAATGCTACAAATATCAAGGCTACCAACTTAAAATATCAAACAGGGGTTCGTACAAACTTAATAGTTGTCGGCACTATATGTGCAACGTGCAATGTGTCATTATTTCGTTGACTTCATGCAATGAAGTGAATGTCATGAAACCCAAGCCTAAACTAATAGCATAAATGGAAATGTTCCTCTGTTTGCAGGAATGAAACCTAATTACTTTTGTAGAGAGGAAATCCTAGTTACTTTTTCTGAAAGGAAAGACTATTCTACTTTTGATGAATGTAAATGATAATCTTGTTGTGGGGAAAAATGCCTATGCAAGACGATCTTATCCACCTAAGGTGTGACAGTGCCTTAGCAACAAACGAGTACAGTTATATTGGTTTCTTCCTTTATGAAATGTGAAAGAAGAGAGATCAATAGACTCACCGGTGTCTTCCGTTTGTCCCTCGATCTAGATCCTCTTCCCTTTGGGTGTTCACAGCTACTTGCCTCCTCGCTCGCCCAAGAGAACAACTACTTGATTCCTGCGAGATCAGAAGAGAACAGCCACTTGCGACAAGAGAAGAACATGAAACAAAGGCAAATATACATATTCATAAATGATTCAAGATTAGAAACAAATCAAATACACTAATGCAATCATACATCAAGAAAACATCAGCATATAGGAGAAACCAAGATAGCTTTATTGATGAATAACAAGGTTCAGGAAGAGATACAACCCAGAGGGCTCCAATCTAGCATCTCCTTCCCAGCAAATGGAATTCCTATCTTCAGCCCCTTCAAAGCATTAAGCACCCAATGGTTCCAGTCTCAAACCAACAGCAATTCTTTGCAATAACAAAATTCGAGCCTCTAGATTTCATGGAGGAGAGATCCATATATAGATGTTTGGAGAGAGGATGAGTCAGCTTGAGATCTGACTAGTGTCCTCTCCCTCTGTCAGTTCTTGAGTCCACTTGGAGGTTCTTGCTTCCACTTGGAGATTTGGAACCTCTTACTCATCACTAGTCGAATTCCCTGAGGCAAGTGTCATTTTGGAAGCTTCCTGGGTTCTGACACCTTAAGGAATGAGTCTGCCACTTGTCCAATCTCGCTCAGCGTAGGTAGCCAGTGTTGGAGTTGACATTCAGCGCAGGTAGCCAGTGGAGCCATTGACATTCAGCGCAAAAGGTCAGTGGAGCAGTTGACATGATCCTGAATTGACTTGTTTTTGAGAAGTTTCAGGTGGAGAACTTTTGTGAATTGCTGTGGTTTGTTAGCCTTGTTCCTCTAGGGGTAGGAACAACATGTTTAGGGACTTTGGATCCCTTAGATTATGGACATTTCATGCTCAATGCTACAAGGCACAAAAATGTCTATAACAGTTGCCCCCTAAAGTATGAGGCTGTTTATTGGGAAAAATGCTTTATCAGGGGGATCCGAAGTTCATCCAATGCTGGGAGGAGACCTGTAATACAATACAATACAATACATTATTTTCATACTGCTTTCATGATCTAGCTGAGGCGGGCATTCCCATGCTCAGCTTTATAAATTCATTTTTCTGTACATAGAATAGACAATCGTCTGATGATAGACTGATAATTTTGATGAAATTATCATCCTTTGAGTAGGATGATTATCTGTTGTAATGATGTACATGTCAATGTCTTTATCTTTCCTGAATATATATCGCAGCCCGAATGGATGAAACTAGATCCAGGGTCTTCAAACTCGTTCGATCTTTACTCTAAGTACAAGTTGATCCATGTGAGAATTGTTCTGAAGTCGAACATGGAAAGACATCGCTTGATTACCGGTCAATGATGTAAACCGTTAACAAGCGCGAGAGGAATCACCGATAATGATAATGACCCTCAAGGTACTGCAGTACAATTCGCGTGGTGTGAATAAAGGACTTGGCGTCGAACACCATGCAAAATCTTACGGTCGAAGGTCATTGATGTATACCTGTCGCCGGAAGTGAGAAACTTGCCATTGTGGCATGCAAGCTTCAAAGTACTGGAGGGGTTGTTCCTAGATCAACTTCTTGGATAATGAGCTGATGTCGACAAGAAGCGATCCGTCACAGGAGGGCCTTAATGAATCCCACATCAGTGACACGGAACGGAGCTAATGATTTTAATGGAGGTGAAAACGATCTGTGACATATGATTCAAGGTGGCGGTCATGAATGGATGAAGGATAATGTATGGCAGTGGATGGGAGACGGTTGACTCTTTCTGAACGACTTCTCTTGAACATATGGCGACACTGATGCGATGGATTGGTAGCATTACCCCAAATATGGATGGTATGGCGAGACCATGGTGATGTGACCGGTGAATGAAACAACCCAACCCAATTGTGGTACAGAGGAAAAGTGTCATGTTCAAGAGCGACCTGCTACCATCAAAGCTTTCTTTAGTTTCTCCCAATTTTTCCCCAGTCATTGCTGACCAGTACCTCTTTATTTTTGTCAAGCTTGAGGAGGATAACATATGCTTGTTCTATAACCTGCCCTTCGGGCAAGCCCATCGCTATGTTTTAATGAGCCTAGCGATAGCGAAACTCGTTCTCGTCTAAAGACAAGTTTGTCGCTATTTAATGATTTTAACGAGTCTAACGACAAGGATAACTCAGACCTTTTCATTTTTAGAGAGTCTGAAAAGGTACATAAAGTCAACTCCAAAATTCCTTTTTCGTCATCTAATCCCTTAAGTCCGAAAAAGTATAAAACAATACAGAAGGGATGAATTTTCGATAGTTTTAACGAGCTGAACAAAACAAGCGCTCGATCTTTTTGTGCAATAATCCCTCAGGTCCAAAAAGATTAAAATCTAGAGGAGGGATAGCACTTCCGGTCGCTTTAACGAGCTGGAAGGCCAAAACTCGGCAATCTTTTCATTTTTTACGAGTCGGTTGAAAAGAGCTTAAAGAAGACTCGTCTTTTGAGGAACGAGTGATAAACAGGGATAGCAGCTGATTCCAGGTACAGGTTGGAATTTTCCAATCACGGCAGTGTCACAAGGATGTCTAGGTGAAATCACTCTTCACAACTGTTCCTCAAAATGGGTAAACAATCATATGGAGGTGAACGATCGGCCAAATGAAAAGTGGAGGTGACAGGTGCAAACACGACCAAGGATTTTATGGCTGATAAATTTACGATCACAGTGGTTATTTACCGGTTCATTTTTTCTGGATGAGCTTGAACTCTAGGGGAAAGCCTGCTCACAATCACTTTTCTATTTTTTAACGAGCATAAATTCTGCGTTAAAACTTCTCGGATCTTGCGTTTATTTTTTAACAAGCATGAACTTTGTGCTAAAACTGCTCGATGATAAGTTTTCATGCCCCGAGCATAACAACGCAAATCGAGGTGCATGCCCCCCAAGCTTCATTGCATTCAACTCGGTGGTTGGAATGAAGGTTTACCTTTGAGACTCGGAAAGGGGATTTGTTTCATTTTTTAATGAGGTTGACACAGTAAAAGAACTATCCTCATGACTCCTTGTTTCATTTTTTAACGAGGTTGACACGAGATAAGAACCGTCCTCGGAGTCCAAATCCATTAGATGTAGAAGGTTTCATATTCCACTGTGGCCACTTCCGCCAGATTACTCGGAGGTGGTAGGACAAAAGTACCCATTAAGGCAGGGTCTTTTAGGAGACCTACTCCGATATTTTGGAGCGAATGATTCCTTCCATGGATCATTGGAATGCTTCCCATAACTTGTGAACTGTTGGGGAGAAATGTTTGTTGGTCGATGATTGTAATTCGTCCTTGGAAGGGAAATGCGATCTTCCTAAAATAGGTCGACACAACAGCTGCCATGAAATATATCCATGGTCTTCCTAGTAGGATGTTGTAATCAAGATTCCCATCGATGACTTCAACATCTATTTCTACCGTTTCTCCCTCTAGTTCAACTTTCAAGTTATTTAGGATACCATATGGGGTATATGTCCTTCCGTCGAATGCTTTTAACGTCGTCGTAGACCTCGACAAGGTTGGAGATCCTAAAGTTTTCCAGCAACTCATCGACATAATGCATGTAGATGCCCCCTCATCAATAATTGTTCGATGAACAGTTTTGTTGAGGGCTTTCACTTGAATAAGGAAAGCTAGTTGAGCTGGTAACTGAGGGTCATATCCTTTATGATCAAAGGCCACAAGATTGGAATCCATTGGGTCAATCCCACCTATTGCTGATAATAAAGCTTGCTCTTGGGAGAAGCAATTTTGCGGTACCTCAAGTGTCGACATAGCAGACGACGATTGGGCCAGGTCCTCTATCCGTGCTATTTTCGCACAAGGATTAAATGTCGATTTGTGTACTACTCCCTTTTGCGACTTTATCATTGGCTCAGGAACGATGGGTGGCACAACTTCGGTCAAAGTTGTTGTCGAACTACTAGGTTGTTCATTAGCCTTGTTGTTCGACACCTTTGGATTACTGTAATCTTTATTCCTCATCAAAGCATCATTTTGCTGCTTTGATACAGACAACATAAGCACTTGGGATCGGGAAGCATTTTGATTAGCAACCAGTTCGGTTCCTGGGCTTGGAAACAGATCAGTCAACACAGTTGAGGTTTTCGAACTCTTAAAGAATCTTTTAAGCTCAGCTTTGTATGGACAATCTGCCGTCCAATGATCCTCATCGCATATATGACACCCCGTAGGGGGTTTCCTTTTTCTCCCTTTCTTTTTCTTCTTGCCCCCTGGTTGCTTCAGTTGTTTGCCCTTGTCGTCCGACACGACACTTACTTCCGAGGCAAGAAGTTCCTCATTTGCATTTTGACCAGAAATCTTACGGGCCTTTTTAGATATAGCCTTTGTCGATTTCATGTCTGTTGCGCCAATCACGCCATCGCCAGCATGAGAGTCATTGTTTGATTTAGGAGGAGGAGGAATTGAGAATTCCGGTCTAGGGGCATGAGGTATTTTGTCGTAGAGCGTGCCGGACTGACTGTAAACCAAGTCCAAATATTGCACACGAGCGATGACTTGCTCTTCCGTTACGACTCCCCCCTTTGCCACATCTTTCGTGATGGCAGGAAGTAATGACTTGAGAACCATTCAGCTAATAGTTGATCGGGAACGTACGTTTTTACCATCCTACGACGACGTCGCCACTCATGTATATGATCAGATATGTGAGTGGCCGTTGTCTGTTTGAAGTTGGTTAGGAGTTCCGTTCCCGTTTCATACCTTATCGGTAATTGAAAATGGGTTAAAAAGGTTGTGGCTAGGGTACTGAAGTTGTCGAATGAAGCTCTAGGCAATTCGATATACCATTTTGCTGCCGGACCAGTTAACGTCCTCTGAAAAAGGCGAAGCCTAATCGAATCATCATTTAGGGTGTTTGATGAGCACCACAGATGAAATGTCATCACATGATTCGATGGATCTTCACTCGGATTTCCATTAAATTTAGGAATATCTGACAGAAGTTTATGCGGAATCGCTGGCCAGCAAGGGGCATAAGCAATTGGATCATTCATCAGCCGGTTTAGATCTGGTAATTCTAGAGTTGCTACAAAGGGCAACTGATGATTCAGGTTAGGCGAAGCATATCCAGGATAAGATGGAATCGCCTGAGCAGTGGGTCTTTGCATACCAGCATAATGTATTTGATGTTGGAAACTTTGACAAGGTTGATGGGCACAACCATTATAATATGGTTGTTGATAACCGCTTTGGAAATGCAATTGCCCATTACTTACAAAGACTTGTTGCTCACGTCCTTGATATGATTGCTGGAATGGGGGTTGTTGAGTTTGAACCAGCTCTGGTTGTTGAACCATTTGTTGTTGACCAATACTGGATGATTGACCAAGATGAGGAGTCACAATACTTGTTTGATCCTGATTCGCTCCAGATAAGGAGGCACTAACCTGAGGTTGTGATTGAGTCGTTGAGACAAGAGGCTGTTGTATCGCAACTTGAGGCTGCTGGGGTTGACATACAACAGGTAGCGCTTGTACTTGCGACGCAGTCACCATAATAGGTATAGTGGGAATATTCGACACAGGGTGGACTGGTTGCATTGAATATACAACCCTTGGTTGCTGAGGCAGTATTGGTACCCAACCGCTGGATGTAATTCCAGTTCGACCTGAACTTTGTTGTAAACTCCCATATGGTTGTTCTCCGGAAGGGAACAATGAAAAGGCATACTGCCCTCCATATGGTGGCAATCCAGTACTTAAAGGGTAGATTAGCCTTTGAAGACACATTGGATCAATTTGTTGAGTTTCAACATAAGAAATACCAGGTGATAATCCGGATGAAGAAATAGGAACTAACCATGTCGTCGAAACAGTCTCTGGTTGGACTCTAGCTTGTTGTTGACAATTTGCCGGGACAGATGGTATACCAGCGAACATCGTTGGAGTAGCAACAGGAGGCTCTGCCGCTGCTGCGTCGGATGACACAGTCCTGGATGTCGACGGTTGTTCAGACATATTTAGTCTATCCAAAAGATTTTCTAACGATTCTACAAGAACTTACGATGAAAAGAGACTAACTTCGAAGATCAACGAGGGAATGGTGATGATTATTCCGTTTAAAATAAATTTTAACGACGCTTAGACACAACCTGCTTTTTCAATTTTAAAGAGTCGAGAAAAAGCAAAAGATGACTCTAGTCTCCTTCGATGTTTTAACGAGCCCGAAGTGAAAAATGCTCGGATGGACTTTTTCCGTTATAGAGTCTGAAAAAGGCCAAAAGGAACTGCTCTGGAGTTCTAGGTAGAGGGTGTGCCAAACTTTTCGCAAAACCACATAATACTTTTTAGGGTACGAGCGGTCGATCTTCCTGAATGCTGTGTTCAGTGAATTGCGATCAGTAGGGCGGCCGACACGGCTTCCTAAGGATAAATGTTTTATGCCTATAGGGGTCTCCCAATATATAAGCAACGGTACATGGGATCACAATCCGTACTGGCGCTATCGTCCCCAGCGGAGTCGCCAATTTGTTGTGGGGAAAAATGCCTATGCAGGACGATCCTATCCACCTAAGGTGTGGCAGTGCCTTAACAACAAACGAGTACAGTTATATTGGTTTCTTCCTTTATGAAATGTGAAAGAAGAGAGATCAATAGACTCACTGGTGTCTTCCGTTTGTCCCTCGATCCAGATCCTCTTCCCTTTGGGTGTTCACAGCTACTTGCCTCCTCGCTCGCCCAAGAGAACAACTACTTGATTCCTGCGAGATCACAAGAGAACAGCTACTTGCGATAAGAGAAGAACACAACACAAAGGCAAATATACATATTCATAAATGATTCAGGATTAGAAACAAATCAAATACACTAATGCAATCATACATCAAGAAAACATTAGCATATAGGAGAAACCAAGATAGCTTTATTGATGAATAACAAGGTTCAGAAAGAGATATAACCCAAAGGGCTCCAATCCAGCATCTCCTTCCCAGCAAATGGAATTCCTATCTTCAGCCCCTTCAAAGCATTAAGCACCCAATGGTTCCAGTCTCAAACCAACAACAATTCTTTGCAATAACAAAATTCGAGCCTCTAGATCTCATGGAGGAGAGATCCATATATAGATGTTTGGAGAGAGGATGAGTCAGCTTGAGATCTGACTAGTGTCCTCTCCCTCTGTCAATTCTTGAGTCCACTTGGAGGTTCTTGCTTCCACTTGGAGATTTGGAACCTCTTACTCATCACCAGTCGAATTCCCTGAGGCAAGTGTCATTTTGGAAGCTTCCTGGGTTCTGACACCTTGAGGAATGAGTCTGCCACTTGTCCAATCTCGCTCAGCGTAGGTAGCCAGTGTTGGAGTTGACACTCAGCGCAGGTAGCCAGTGGAGCCATTGACATTCAGCGCAGATGGTCAGTGGAGCAGTTGACATGATCCTGAATTGACTTGTTTTTGAGCAGTTTCAGGTGGAGAACTTTTGTGAATTGCTGTGGTTTGTTAGCCTTGTTCCTCTAGGGGTAGGAACAACATGTTTAGGGACTTTGGATCCCTTAGATTATGGACATTTCATGCTCAATGCTGCGAGGCACAAAAATGTCTATAACAAATCTTACTTGTAGAAATGTGAACATTATCCTATTTGGAGAGTGTAAATCATACATCAAAAGGAAGCCTGGTCTATGCAATAGAAATAGAAACGTTAGGAATGGAAAACATAGGTTAATATGTATAAAATGAAAACATTCTTCAATTGCTGAATTCAAGAGATATGTTTTCAACAAATTTCATAAGGTGCTTCATAAAGTAATCATCAATATGCTTTTCAAGTCATGACTCTATCCACTAACCATTATTGTAGATGTGAACTGCAATGGAGAATAGGAAAGGCTTAAGAGGTTTTTGGTCTTACTCAATCATGGTTTTATAGCCTAGGGGTTATTATTCAAGCCTAAGAAGTAAAAACCAAGCATTTGGAGCAAATCTGGTCAAGTTTACATGTGCTACAAGAGTGCTACAAGAGGTGCTATGGGAGGCCTTTTTTTGCTACAAGAGTGAGATAAATTGTCGAATGCCAAAGTAAATAAAATTAAAATGACATGGGAAAATTTTTGTTATTAATTAGGATTTCCTAGGACTTTGTTCCAATTGGAATGACTATTAGGCCCCTATACTACTAGTGTAACCCCTTATTGTTATTAGTACAACCCCCTTATTATATTGTTGTACCCATGTAGTCCCCATATTGTTACTATTATGCCCCATAGAAGCCCACTATTGTTAATATTGTGCCCTTGCATTATTATTGTTATGTCGGCTCTGATTATATTATGACCCCTTAGACTCCTATATATAGAAATGAGATTTTGTCATTTGTATCATCCAAGAATTGTTCATTTGTGTAATGTAAAGGAGGTTTCCCCCTCGAAGAGGCTGAATTCTAAGGTGTTCATCTATATTTTCTATATTTTTGTGAGCTGGTTTCATAGCAATCACCTCAAAATAACCCCGTTAACACATTCTAAAAAATAGCATAAAATTACTACTCTAAAAACCAACAATTCAAGAACTAGTGAGCTAGTTAACCTATTAAATGCATAACCTAATCAATTGAAAATGCTATGGGGTAATTTTTTTATTAAATTGAATGTTTTTATGACCCAATACAAGTCGAATCAACTCAAATTAAGCTCTTTAACACGGATTTGTGAACTAGTAAACCAATCCAAGTAGCTCAATGATGAATATGACCTTTCAAAGCTGTTCTAAGGATGAATCATGCTTGTGACTCTATCAATAACCGGGAAAATATCTCACTTCTATCATTTAACCAATATGACCTACAACAAAAGAAACATGAACAATAAATGCCAAATAAGAGGTGCAAGTGAAAAAGACATTCAAAGGAAATAAAGAAATTGTACAAGAGATTTTTGAGGCTCATTGGATGTCAAAAACCAAGGAAACACAGAGGCTTATGAAGGAAACAAAGCTTTAGAAGCTATAAATGGCACCAAACTTCATTATTTGAATCAATCCAAGTACATCCGTGCTAGAAATGAAAGTGAAGCTGCTAAATAACAAGTTTTCTCCACAAGAAGACTAAGAATGCATGTATCTAGAGAAAAATTCGAATTGGTAATTATAAAAAGTGATGAAGAAGCATTCTTATTTAAAGGAGGCAACTTTTCCCTCCAAAATCCCTCAAAAAGTGGATCTAGTTCCCAACACTAGGAATTTTCATTAAATGACAGGGAACACATTCCTAGATTTTGTCAATCACTGGAGCTCTAGAATTTATGAAATAATTTCATAATATATTTTTCATTTATTATCCAATATTGATCCTCATATAGCATGGAGCAAGTTCCTATGTTATCTCCTCCTCCAAATCTTCATAATTTGCCCAATATTATCAAAAATATCCTACAAAAATAAATAATATTAGGCAAAAATATGCAATTATCTCTAAACCTTCTTAATGAACATATTACATCTAAAAATATGTCATCTATTACAATAAGAGAGGTTTAATGTGATAAAGTATGGTCATATGGGCCTTAATTTATGTCTAATTTGGAGGCCCATCACTAAGCCGTCAAAATCAGCTAGGGATTGCACCTGTCCTTGGCCACACAAGCACTTAGCATGACTAGATTTTTTCCAACAGAGTTTCGAATAATTGACCTTTATACCACAAAGTGCATTAACATAACAACTTGTCACCATCTACTCTATGTTCCATGGGATACATCATTTAAATTTAAATAATGTAAAAGTATTTAACTTATTTTTTTATTAAGCATGATATATGATATCAACCACTTTAATAATATTTATTATTAATTAAATTATCTTAGTATATTAAATAACTTCAATATTAATATTATATATATTAACATATTTCATTAAATTTGAAATTAAATAATGGATCTAGAATTTCAAGATAACCAAAAAACTCAATTCTAGCGATGTTTTTATATAAAAATTTTCCAATTATAATGAAATATGTGTTTGACATTCAAAATTATAAATAATTGTATGTATATAAATATTTAAGTATATTAATTTAAGTAGTTTGTGCTATTAGCGTATTTTCCCACATTTGAGTCAATTCTAGCCATTCCTATATTGTTAACCCTTTTGCACACCCTTGTTTCTAAGCCTCTTAGTGCAGACGTTGGTTAGCATATGTTAATCAAGGTTTTCATTGATTTCAATATGACATTGGCCGAGATGGAAAGTATTCTTGAGATGCCTGTTTCCAGATGATGATGAGGTACATGTTCAAAAAACTCTTGTTTGATAAATATGCCATCAATGAAGATGCCAACCTATTAATATGTCAAGCCACTAATGAAGTCCTTGAACTAACTATGATGTTGCCAAGTGTCAATCATGTGCCTTGATTGATGATCTAGACCTTAAGTTCCAATATACAAGTCTTTGATGTGGAGGACTATACTTGATGAAGTCATACACGTGATGATGTCATACTCTTGAATGACCACACTTGATAATGGTCTTGATGACATGGTTGGAAGACTACTTTGGAACTTTCCTAATGATGTTGCACTATAACATATCAGTGCACTAGTATATAATGATATTTTCGGATACATGATGACATGGATATTGCACTCCTATATGATTCTATAATGAGGAAGAATCCAAACAATGGAGAAGTTATACTATCCCAAACATTTTATGCACACAATTTGAGGACAGTTTCAAAGAAAAATAAAATTGGGCAACTTGGAGGCAATCTTTCAATATGGAACCTATACCATCTTAAAGAGGATTTTTTCCTCTTTCCAATGAGCCCTTACTTTCCCCGAAATTCCAAATAATTTTGAGATATTGAATTTTCAAGTTAAAAAATATATTTTTGATAGTGAGCCAACCTACACCTTGTCTTTCAAGTCAGTCTCCATACCGTGACACGTCTCTTCACTTTGGTTTGGAAAAAACACTATATATAAAGTTCGGACTACATTTCTCCTCAACAATTTAGATGACCATTTCAGAGAAGGAGCACATAATTGTAAAAAAGGTCGAGAAGACATAATAATATACTATTTGGGGTGATCTTTTTGTTGAGTTGACATTCAAAGCTAAAAATATATAGCTTGGATCATAGAATTGTGGACCAAAATTTGTTTTTTTGGAAGATCACTATAGTAGAGACTTGTGAATGCGTTAAACTCTTGGACAACCACCTGTGACAAGACACAAACCTCACGTAAAATTGAATTCTAGTTCTGTCTATGATATTTCGGACCTATGGTCTATATACTAGTGCATATCTTAGAACAATTACACTGTGGAGAAGTGATTGGACAATATTTTGTGAAGACTACGATCTACAAGTTTGTTAAGTTCTCAGACTATGAGAAAAATCTCTTAAATAAGCTCGATCTTCAATTGCAGAAGACTGTTACTAGTGCAGCAAGCTGTGAGAGCCACCTGTGATTAGTCTCACCTGGGAACAATTTTCCGCATAACTAAAGAGCACACCTTCACACCATATTGAAGCAGTTTTTCTTAAACTTAAAAGGAAGTTTGGGAGAGATCTTTATAGAAATTTATTGAAGGTATTTCTCAAGTGCCTTTTAAGGCTGTTAGACGCCAGTTTTGGACCAACTATTACTATAGGGATTAATGCACGGGTGTTTGGTGATAAACCCTCAAGGATCTTCCCAGGATCCTTGGAAGACAGTGAGATAACTGCAACTGTCACAAAGATACATGCATATCTATGTTTAACAAATGAATATCAAAGCGAGAGGGAATCATTACCTTGAGTCTTAGTGTGGGGTTGTTGGAGAGTGCAATCCAACTAGGTGGAAGACCCCTGAGCCGGCTCTAGATAAAAACCTACACATAGCAAAGACACGCATAATATCACAGCATAAAACCTTTATAAACAGTCCATGAACATATAAAGATATCTAGCTGCATATAAATAAGCTACTCATGCTAATGATATTGAATAAACATACAAACAAGTCATACTAACAACATCTTGGAGTGGACAACACAATTGCAGTTCTATATTGATGTAGAAAGAGTGATTACAACCATCATTTGCATTAGCCTTCCCTTACCCCTCCAGCTCCTCTCTCTCTCTCTCCCTTCTTAACCTCTTTTGATGCCTTAGTCTGAGACTCTGCTCGACAGTCAAATAGGAAATCCTTTCAAATGGTTTGACCTCTTTCATAATGGCCCAAGCCTTGCATATATAGCATGTAAGGTTAGGGTTTCCAAGTCCTTCATGAGTTCCATTAGGAAAAAGGAGTGATGTTTCCATGCCTTAGTGCTCTTTCCCATTTGCATACTCCATTAGGAATTAGTAACTCCCCTAAACAGGTCGAGTTCTGATGTTTCCCTGCTTTTATGAGTTAACATAGGAGAGAATCTAGGGATATTTTCACAGTCAACTCATTCCCTTGACCCGTAGAAACTCATTAGGTTTAACTAACTCTCTTCCCGAGGTAATAGAAAGAGTTACTTTGGGCACTAACACACCCTTAGCCTTGCTAGGAAGCTTTATAAAGCATGTTGCTAGTGTTTAGGAAACATTAGCTTGACAACTAGGCCTGTGAACATGGTCAGTTCTTTAGTCATCATGTCTTTATCCTCTGAGTTGATGAGGAGGTCATTTTCCTATATAACAAATTCCCCCTAATGTGTGAGATCAGAGGCTACGACGATGGTCGAAATACTTTATATTCAACTATCCTTTTCTTTGGAAAAAATAGAGAGAGGATCAGAGCTTTGGGCGATATGAGAAACCTGATACAACACATATATATAAAATAACTAAAATCATGTCCTAACTTAGGAATTTCCATGCTCAGTAGCTATGTCAGAGTGATTTTCTTAGAAAAGAGATATGATGATGCTGGATGCCAACCATAGAGTTGGTTGAAGGGACCCGTGCTAACCATGCTATATTGAGTGTTATAAGGAGCGCTATATGTAGCACTTGTCGAAGGTCTAGGGGCTGACACAAAAGGGGTGGAACTCGGAATGTAATGGATTCCACTCGTGGTGGGTGTCACGATAGGGTTTGAACCTGGGAAAGATGGGATAGTGGGGTTCACCATTAGAGGTGTGGTACTGACTGTCGACTAGGGAGGTGGTGGTGGACCAAAAGTGTCCACAAAATCCCATGACATCATAGTCGTCGATGGGATGGGTGGAAATATTCCAACGAAAGACAAAGGAGGTACAAATGCAACGAGAACCAAGATGGTCCCAACGGATTCGTGATCGGAGGATTGTATGGAGGAAGAAATCCTTGAGTAAAGAAATCCTCTGGTAAGCTTGAATTGTGGGATTTACAAATTGATTTTGTGTTAGATATCGGAGACTGATTTCCCAAAGACGGGTAATCCAATTCATTGGGGCTTGGAGGATCCTCCATAGTGAGTGGAGGAAGTCCTAACAACTTTCTAGATTGATGACGAGGGCCGAATGTAGCCATGGCGGCCGATAATTTTTATTAATAAATTTTAGAGTAATGTTTATTAAAGTCTTGGTGATAACACTCTGGCAGTTAAAAAAAATACACTAAGAAAATCAATCAAGAAACTGAGAGAAATGACCTTGTCTGATAAGCACCAATCACTAGAGATGAAACCGAGTATCACAATGAATAACAGAGAGATCCAACAAAATGTACAAGATTACTCTTGAGCTCCACCTGAACCTCAGATTAAGGGTCCAAGTACTCTCGTGAAGACGAGCACCCTCCCAAAGACCAAAGACAAAGTAGATTCGTCTGTGTTAGGTACCAAGGCAGCCTGCCCCCTTCACCTTGTGTTCATCCGTAAAAGTATGACCACTAAGGATAACTCAAATCATAGACACAACCAGGGGGGACATACTCACAGACAGTATGATGTGTGGGCAGGATACCTGAGTCCCCGACTCAGCTCTGATATCCCCGAAGGGATCACCGATACACATAATACCTAAAGGAGATGTAAGCAAAGGTGGGCTATCTCCACTTACAGTTCGATGTTGTCTTGTATTTAGCTCCTCTTTTACTGGAGTGATCCCGGATAGTATGAGTGCAGAAGGATTTCTCTCTTTAATGACACTAGTTTCGGTGTATGATCTTGGGTAGTTAACTCACACTGCCTATCCCAACATCTTAGCCTAAACTAATGTGTTTTTAATCTAAAAAGAGTTGTTGATTGATTTTATTAGGTAGATTTTAAATTTACTTCATTAGAATCTTCGGTAGGGGTGTTGACGTATGAAATTATATGGGACTATGACTCAAAGCATGCAAAAACAATGCTCGTAAATTTTCACTTTCGATGAATAAGTTGCTTCTACAAAGGGAGAGTCATTCATACATCAATATTTATACCATGCATCCTATTCAGTAAAACACTAGCACAACCGACAAAACTTCAATGTTCACTAACAACTATTGAAACCAAATAATGCAGATCTAATCATCTAAGCATAACAATAAACTTTTTTGTATTTTTTCTTTAATGAAAACAAAATCTTTAAGAAGTAAATCTATTTTCTTAAAAACAAATTGTTCAGGACACAGATCAGTCAAACAAGTGCAACTGCAGATCCGTGATCAGTCTACATGCAGATTTCCTAACCCATGAGGTCACATTGGAAGTTGTTTATTAAGAAATGGTTGACTAACGCTCTGTACTAGAGGCTACAAAGAGTTAGTTTCAGCACTAACCCTCTGTTTGTGAGGGCACAATGCTTTATAAAGCACTATTTTCACTAGTAAATTGTGTTAGTGAGGAAACATACTAAAAAAATGGGTTGTGGGGATTAGATCTAGGGCTGAGCACTGAGAGAAGGGTAATGTATGGTCTTGAATGGTCAGAAAGGGGATGAAGAAGTACAGGAAGGCCCAGAAGAAAGAGATATCTAGGAACTTTCTGGGAAAAACAAGGAACTAAGTATAGTCCCCAATGGAGTCGCCAATTCTGCTATAGGGATTAATGCACGAGTGTTTGGTGATGTATAAACCCTCAAGTATCTTCCCAGGATCCTTGGTAGATAGTCACATTAGATGCAGCTATCACAAAGATGCATGCATATCTATGTTTAACAAATGAATATCAAAGCGATAAGGAATTATTACCTCGAGTCTTAGTGTGGTGTTGCTGGAGAGCGCAAAGCTAGGCGGAAGACCCCCGAGCCATCTCCAAATCAAAACCTGCACATAGCAAAGACAAACGTAATATCACATCTTAAAACCTTGATAAATAATCCATGAACATATAAAGATATCTAGTTGCATATAACTAAGCCACTCATGCTAATGATATTGAAAAAACATACAAACAAATCACACTATCAACATCTCGGGTTGGAGAACACAACTACAGTTCTATATTGATGTAAAAAGAGTGATTACAACAATCAGTTGCATCATCCTTCCCTTACCCCTCCAGCTCCCTTCTCTCTCCCCCTTATTAACCTCTTCTGATGCCTTAGTCTGAGACTCTGCTCGATAGTAAAATAGGAAATCCTTTCGAATGGTTCGACCTCTTTCAGAATGGCCCAAGCCTTGCTTATATAGCATGTAAGGTTAGTGTTGCCAAGTCCTTCATGAGTTCCATTAGGAAAAAGGAGTGATGTTTCCATGCCTTAGTGCTCTTTCCCATTTGCATAATCCATTAGGAATTTGTAATTCCCCCAAACAGGTCGAGTTATGATGTTTCCCTACTTTTATGAGTTGACATAGGAGAGAATCTAGGGATATTTTCTGAGTCAACTCGTTCCCTTGACCCATAGAAACTCATTAGGATTCATTAATGCTCTTCCCAAGGTAGCAAACAGAGTTACTTTGGGCACTAACGCACCCTTAGCCTTTCTAGGAAGCTTTATAAAGAAGGTTGCTAGTGTTTAGGCAGTGTTAGCTTGACAATTGGGTCTATGAACTTGGTCAGTCCTTTAGTCATCATGTCTTTATCCTTTGAGCGAATGAGGAGGTCATTTTCCTGTATAAAAAATTCCCCCTAATGTGTGATATCAGAGGCTACGATGATGGCCAAAATACTTTATATTCAACTGTCCTTTTCTTTGGAAAAAATAAAGAGAGGATCAGAGCTTCGGGCGGTATGAGAAACATGATACAACACATATATATAAAACAACTAAAATCATGTCTTGAGTTGGGAATTTCCACGCTTAGTAGCTATGTCAGAGTGATTTTCTTAGAAAAGAGATATGACGATGTTGGATGCTGATAAGAACAATTCAGAACCAGTGTCATAATAGGATCATTCTGATAAGCTGTCTCCAAAAAACAATAACGCAACTTGGAAGAGGAAACAAGGCTGAGTGATGCAAGCCTTTACCCAAGATCTTGATTTTTGCTTCACCGAAAAACATAGATTGATACATGTGAATATAGGCATTGATGTTGGACATGCACAAAATCATCTGATTACCAATCAATAATGAAGACCGTTAACAGACGCAAACAATTGTAGAATGATTTAAATAGGAGCCAATAATGAAAAGCCCTGACCAAACACAAGGTGACTTGCCACTAATGTCTGCAAGTACCAAGGAACTAAACTATTTCTGGGTCTTTTTCCTAGATAGAGTGTTGAAGTTGATAGTAATAGACATGTCGAAAGGTAGGAAATAAGGAGTCCTACATCAGTTGACATGAAAGGGGACAAGAATGATTTTTTTTTTGAGGAATCTTTTGAGAATTGGGTCAAAGTGATAGAGGGCATGATGGTAGGATATGCTTGATGGTTTGATGGAGGAAACAGAAGATAAAGGTTTTCCCTTGAAAAATAGAAGGCATGACAATGGTTTTAACCATGCAGTACTAGACTCACGAACACAAAAGAGTGTTAGGATACAGAGATGCAAGAACATCGGGGTATATAGGCTAAACTCATAGGATTGTGAGATTCATATTGAGAGGCCATCACAAGGAAGGTTTATCTGAGGAAATGCCATGTTCAAGGGAGCGACTCTTGCCAAAAAACTCTTTCAAAATACAAAACATAACGCAATTTTATTGTCCACTTTCCCCATCTGATTAGTTTAGTGAATCGAGACAGGTAAACTCATCGATATTTTCATTTTTTAAGAGTCTAAAAAGGACCATAAAAAGTGTGACTCTATGCCATATCTGATTAGTTTAATGAGTCCAGATAGGCAAACTTGTCGACCTTTTCATGTTTTAAGAGTCTAAAAAGGATCGTACAAAGAGCGACTATATGCCCTATCTTATTAGTTTAATGAGTCCAGACAAGAAAACTCGTGGATCTTTTCATGTTTTAAGAGTCTGAAAAGGATCTTAAAAAGAGCGACTCTATTCCTCATCTGTGTAATTTAATGAGTCTAGATGAGACAACTCGGTGGTCTTTTCATATTTTGAGAGTCTGAAAAGATCATAAAGAATGACTCTAAGGTGGTCCCTTTGTCATAGTTTTTAACCGGGTGCGACAAAGGTTTAATAGTATACCTATAACGGTTCCTTTTCTATAAGTTAATCTACTGAGTTCAGATAAAGAGAAACCTATTCTCAATAGATGTTTGCCTCATTTTGTTACGAGTACGAGGAGACAAAATAAACTCAATTTTTGTCATGAAACTTTAATGAGTCATGCGACGACAAAATCAATACCTTCATCGAATTTTAACAAGTCAAATGAAGAAAAATCAAGGTATGTTTTTTAGTTTAGTGAGTGAGGAAAAAGAGGTAAAATAACTGCTCATTCCTTCTTCGTAGATTTAATGAGCCTGAAGACGGGAAAAAATTGGGGACTTTTTGATTTTGAGAGCAAGAAATAGTCCCAAAAAAGAAAGTGCTCTATCATCGTCATAGATGTTTAACGAGCCCAATGATGAAAACTCAGGGTTTTTTCAATTTAATGAGAGAGAAAAGTTCCTAAAAATAATGCTCAGAGCTTCTTCATAAGTTTTTAATGAGGCTGAATAAGGAACTCAGGGTTTTTTTTTATTTTATGAGCGAGAAAAAAGTCCCAAAAAAGAATGCTCAATCGATCTTTTTTCAGTTTAGTGAGCTAGCAAAAGAGGAAAAAGAGTTTCTCGGATCATCATCGTAAGTGTTTAATGAGCCTGACGATGAAAAACGCGAGGATTTTTAAGTTCAAGAGAGAAAAAGTCACAAAAGAGAACACGCTCATATATTCTTTGTAGTAGTTTAACGAGCCCAAAGAAGGAGACTCGAGGTTTTTTGGATTAATGAGCAAGAAAAATACCATAAAAATAATTCTCTATATTCTTCATGGTAGTTTAATGATCCTGCAGAAGGAGACTCGAGGATTTTTGAGATTAACGAGCAAGAAATATACCATAAAAAGAATGCTTGATACTTATTGATCTCATGCTTGACAATAAAAGGGTCTATGCCATGCATTTCCTCATAACACCAAGGGAAAACATTGTGGAAATCCTTAAAAGGGTAGTTGAAGCTCGCAATTTCCTTAGGATTGCATTTGGCTCCAATCTATATATTTTCCCCAATGTCTGGCTTGACTGAAATATTGATGAGCAATGTTTTTTAAATATCGCCCATGTTCCTATCCAATTCCAAAGTTTGGATAGTTATATAAGGCGACGGAACAATTTTAGCTGTGTCAGATGATAGGATTTGAATAGCCATTGTGTTCGAATCAGATATCAAAACACGATGGTGGGAGTCCTCTAAGGGTCGTTCTTCTAAACACATGATCTCTCTAATAGCTTCATCTGAAGGTATGACTTGATTGAGGAGATCAAAAGAAGGAGCAGTTATGGGAGGGGAGGTGGTACCATTGGCCGTGACAAATGTGGCTGGAGATTTGGATTCAAATTGAATGGCCTGGTATGCCAATTCAATTGGTGACAACGACATTTGTTCTTCGTAAGTGTCAATGTCTGAAGGGGCTAGTAGGATCCAAGGATTGGTCGGTTCATGAGGAATGGATGAAACCATATTGATTGTTTGTGGAACCACTGGCGGCAAAAGAGGGAAACAACCCATCAGGGAAGAGCCCTTCAATAGACTAGTACCGATACTGATGTAAGAGTTAGGTACACCACCCACTAAGGGTATAGAACCGCTAGGTAACGGGGAATAATCAGGGGTGAAAAAGGAAAACTGGTCCACTATGACTATCTTTCCATCCAATGGAAATAGGATGATGCAAAAGACAATAGACATAATGGCAGTCATGGTGTAAGTCCAACTGCAACCCAACAATAGATTATATTCAAGCTTTCTATCTACGACTTCAATGTCCATCGTTACTGTTTTCCTGTTCAAGGTGATGGGGTAGCTAGCTAGGTAACCTTTTGGGATGAAAGTGTGGCCGTCGAAAGCTTTAAAGGAATTCAACAATGGGGATAGGGTTGGAGAACCCAAAGCGAGCCAACATGAAGCCGACATTACGCAGGTTGAAACACCTTCGTCAATGATAGTTCTATGTATTCCTTTCCCTTTCAAAATATTTTCACCTGAAATGAAAGATGGTGTGAAATGGGACATTTACATTTTTTCATGTCGAAAATTACAAGCATGGAATCCTGGGGGTCGATACCACCAATAGCAGAAAGCAAAGCTTTCCTTTGTGCTGGACAGGTGTGTAATACTTCAAGCGCCAACATAGCCGACAGTGGTTGCACCAAATCTTCTACAATATTGTAGTTTTGGGCGGCACGTGCAGATGTATTATGTGTTGTGCGACGAAGTGCCCCTTTTTGGGGGATGAATCACAAGATCAGCAACTGGCCTTTCGATATGAAGATCATTAGAAGGCAGTTGGTTTTGACTTGAGGATGGTTCCTCTGAATGAGCCACTGGAGCTCCATAAGATTTGGCTTTGGTTTGTAGATCTACCATTTCAAAGGTGTAAATCGTAGATGGTCCTTCACCAGCTGAAGGATGTTGCGAACCGCCATTGTCTGCTTACGGGGGTTGGGGTTGGTTTGAAATAAGGCGTTGCTACTGCTGAGTAGGGAAAGGATTATTAAGGATAGCAGGGGTCCTACCAGTGTCCTTTTTAGCAATGAAATCAATGCATTCCTGAAGACCCGGACAACGATAGGTCATGTGGTCTTCAGCACAGATTTTGCAAGGGAATCTAGTGGGTTTATCGTTTCCATCATCATAGGGCACAACAAACTTCTGCTTCAGGTTGTACTAATTTTTTGACAACTCTTCAGAAGGAGTGGTCTTTTTCTTATTCTTCTTGTTCTTACCACCAGGTTTTTGTGTAGACTGCACAGAGTTTATCACGGTGGTAGGAAGAGCAGTCAATTTCATAGATGGGTCAACTGACATCTAGGCAATGTGGCCACTGAGTTGCTTTACAACAACCCCAAAGGTTGCACTGATAATCCCATTGGCATGCACTCTGAGTTTCTCAGTAGTGGGAGCATTGGAGTTGTGAGGAGCATTGGGAATAACGTTGTATAAAGTGTTAGACAACAAATATATCAGATCTAAGTGAGCATTGGAGTTGCGAGAGGCATTGGGAATAACGCTGTATAAAGTGCCAGACTACAAATATATCATCTCTAAGTGTTGGGTATGATGAATGGATTGGTCTTCTGTGGTCGCACCGCCTAAGGTGACATCTTTAGCAATTTAGGGTAGTAGAAACTTGCAGAACCAATCTGCTAATAGATAGTCTGGGAGGGGAGCTTTGACTAACCACCGCCAACTTCTCCATTCATGTATATGATCAGAGATGTGGGTGGCAGTATCTGTTACCACCCCAAGAAACTCTCATAGGTTGTATCTCAGAGATCCTTGGGAACATTACAAACTCAACAATAATGTTCGAAATAAGTGGATGAGTGGAAGGAATGATGCATATTCAAGCCAGATAACCACTTCTACTATGCTTAACCCAAGACATAGGTGAACACCCCCAGACTACAAGGCTTTAGACCACCAATTACTCACAGTTTGAGGAACAAGTGAAAATGGAGAATACTGACCACACCATCAGATGCACAGGACCCTGTGATGGCCAGCTGCAACTAGTTAAAAGGTTTGTAAATCTATTTCCTAATGCACAGACAGGATGACAGCTCTCTGGCATTAAAATAACAGAAACATGCATACACATTCAATGATACATACTAGATTTTAACACAGAGGTGGGATGACAGCCCCTCTAATGCTAAACATCAAGAGCACATGAAAAATGCATAACAGGCACAGCCTGGAGAAAAGAAGAAGTGGAAAGTGAGCAATTAACAGGAAAATAAGCTTCTATTAGCTGAAAATGAAGACTAGATGCTGCAGGTATCACAGTAGTTACAGTCTCCAGAAGTTGAACCTTACATCAAAACAACAACCATCACCCTCATTACATCTGTGCTCTGAGTATATATAGAGGTTGATTACAAAAACATCTGCTATCCTATGCGTGGAGGGGTCATAATGAACCACCAACCACATTAACTGTCTAAAATGGGCCTCTGCTATGATCTGCTACCTTTAATGAACAAATTGACATTCTCTGGTGTTCTATTGTACTCCTCGAGCAGGTGGAGTGTTGACTGAAAGAAGCTCCATAACTAGTAAATGCTGTGATCTGCTCGAGGCTGTCCTTTTTCCTTCTCGGCCATGCTTTCTTGTTAAATGCAGTTGCTGAGGATTTAATGCGCCAGGTACTGGATTCTGGCCTCCTTCCTCCTTCGGGTACACTGGACAGGCTATGGACATGGGCAGCATGGCAGAAGCATGGCTATGACGGGGACAAAGCTCAGTCGTTGGATCGCGTGGATCGACGACGGGGATTGTTTTGCAGTGGCTATCAGGAGACGTGAGATCGGGACAAACGAGGGCCGTCGGATCGCGATCGGGCAGATCCGACGGCAATTGGGAGGTGAAAGCACGCGCGAGATAACACGCGGGGACGGGTGGGATGATGGTAAGTGGTATTCCCTGCACGGCCTTTGGAGCTACGGCAATTTCCTTATAAACCCACAGGATCCCACTCAATTTGTGACACGTGGCGGACTTGACCGGCAGGAAACTGCTTTCCCCATGCGTTAACGAGTGGGCAACTCGCGCGATCGAGAGGAGTGACTACCGTTAGATCTCACGGTGGATGTGATCGACGGTGGGGAAATGAACAGGGTTTAGCGCGCGGGAAAAAAGGGTTGTGGTGGCGGGGACCGTTGGATCAGGACGATCAATGGTGGGGATTAAATCAATGAATTATGAAAGCGCCAAGTCATACGGTCGGGTCATATGGTGGATTTAAACTTCGCGCTTAGGAGTAGGGCTAAAAAAGGGGTTTTGTCGAATTTTAGAGGGTTTATTCAGGGAATGGAGAAGTTCTATGGAAGAAAACATAGATAGTGGGGCTAGGGGAGGAGGGAGGAAAAAACTACAACAAGCTTTCCTTAAGCACAAACAACACGGTGGAGCTGGTATTTTGTCCCCCAATTGCTGAAGTTTGTAGCAGAGCTAACACTGGCTCCATCTGGGGATGAGATCCTCCCTGTGAGGTCTCAAGAACTGCAGACCGATGCCTTCATACAAAAGAAGCTTAAAAACAATGCCTAGTATCCATTGGGCATGGAATCAAATTAAGTCTACACTAAAACCTATAAAAGAAAATGCTTACAATCATTAAGGCCTGAGGACCTTAAACAACATAAATATTCAAAAAATGGCCAACTGATGGGCCATCAAAATTGTTTCTCCTCCTCTCGGCCGGTTCATCATAGAGCTGCAAAACTGGATTTATTTGATCATCTACCTCAAAAAGTTTAGGACATTTGAGCTTAATAGGTAGATATGGATCAAATTTTATCTCCCTTCTGTATGCTCTCCTCCTTGGATGTTTTTCATGAGAGCTTCTGTACACCTGCTGAATAACCATGGTTGCTGTGTACTTGTCTTTGTCATCTGTGGCCTGCACAATTAGTATAAATGGTGTACCAATGTATTCATGTGTGGAGGACACAAAGACACCATCTGCTCCTTTATTTTTCTTAGAACAGTCCACATCCAAGGAGGAGTTCCAAGACTGTGCACCCTCTTCCTCTGTCATCTGACAAGCTGCCTTTTCAATCTGTGTGGAGGCCACCTGAGCAGGCATCAGAATATCAAGACTGAGATGATCAGTATCAGCCTTGGGCTTTGAATCATGGCCTGCCTCAGAGTTCAGGGGGCAACTTTGAAGGATTGTCTTTTGAGCAGGCAGAGGGACAAAAGATGATGGGGAGCTTTCCTCTCCCTTTTTGATTACTGGTCTGGGGATAACAGCAGGCTGGCTAATTTGCAGATCTGCATAGTCATTGGAAGATGGGCTAGCTTCAGGCTCTTCGAGGATGGTTGGACCTGCTGCTGGTTGCTTCTGCTGATCAGCTTGTTGTTCTGCAGCTACAACAAACTGGTGAGCAGTGCCTATAGATAATGACTTTTCATAGGCAGCTCTGGTTAAGAAGGGGGCACTGCCCTTATCTTCCAAACCATGGACCTCCTCCTCTTCTTCATATTGCTCTTCCTCCATGACTATAGTTTGAAAAAAGGTTTTCACCCTTTTGTCTTCGTTTGTATCTCTACTTCTTTGCAAAATCTGCAACTGCTCCTGTGCTCCTCTATATGGATTTGGCTTTGGAAGAGTAAGGGAACAAGGAGCTCCTACTTCCTGAGAATACTGCTCAGCCTCCAGTCTGGAAACTTTAGAGGCCAATAGCTCTATCATCTTGATCAATTTATCGATCTTAGGATCAAAGGATGATGAGGACTCACCCCCTGTCTTCTGCTTTCAGTATTATCTTCGAGCCTCTCTGCAGCTATGATGTTTGATTCTACTTCAAAAGCTACATCTTGCATATCAGCCAAAGAAGCACATTTTCTTTCTCTTAACAATAGGCAAAACTAAGAATCGAAGGCATTGGCATAAGTGAGCATAGCAGAAGTAGGAGTGGGTTTCACTTCATATGGTATTTTGCTGTACAAATGGTTGAATCTCTTGTTGAAATCAGACAACAGCTCACCCTCTTCTCTCTGCAAGTTCCCAAATTCAGTATAATAAAAGAGAAAATCTTTATTATCCCCCCAATGCTTTAAAAACACATCATCTAAGGCCTCAATGTCTGCAATGGACCTAGGGGGTAATTCTCTGAACCATTTTCTAGCTTCCCCATCTAGGCTTTGGACAAAAACCCTCATCCACACATCCTCTTCATTGATATCCAGGTTATCAGCATAGCTATAAAAGGCCTCAAGGTGCTCTTCAGCTGTTACTCCTTCTGTACCAGTAAATTTAGGCATATATTCTTGATAATCTCCTACAGGCATGGGATTTAAAGGAACAGGCAGAACCAGGGGTCCATACCTGGCAGCTACAATTCTTTCTATCTTCGTAGGTGCTTGCTGGCCTGCCATGATTGGGGTATATGAAAGGATACTGGTAGACTGAGTGGTATGGATCAATGAAAAGGATGACAGAGACAGAGGACTATGATGGACTGCATGGATGCTTCTTTGGACTGAGATCCGAAAGGGAAATGAATGACTAAGGAGCTTTATGAATCTCTGAAGGTGATTTTCACTAGCAGAGATACATGGGACTTCTAAGGCTTACCTGGTCCTGATGCTCCTTACTACGAAATTTTCTTCTGCTTAACGATCTTCTCAGGGTCAGGCACTAGTTCAGCTGGTGATTTTTGAGGATTTCTTTGAGTATGTCTCAAAAACTGAGCCAGAACTTCAATGTCGAGTTGCCAAAGGTTGGTCTTCCTCCGGTGGAGTCGCCAGATAGATGATTACAACCAGAATATGTGTCCAAACCTTGTCTATCATCAAAGCTTGGAACTATGTCATTCTCCCAGGGAAGCTGAGCTTCGATCTCCTCTCCCCGGCAACGACGCCAATTAATGTTATCACCCCAAGAAACTCTCCTAGGTTGTATCTCAGAGATGCTCAGGAACATTACAAACTCAAAAATAATGTTGGAAATAAGTGGATGAGTGGAAGGAATGATGCATATTCAAGCCAGATAACCACTTCTACTATGCTTAACCCAGACGTGGGTGAACACCCCCAAACTACAAGGCTTTAGACCACCAATTACTCAAAGTTTGAGGAACAGGTGAAGATGGAGAATACTGACCACACCAGCAGATGCACAGGACCCTGTGATGGCTGACTGCAACCAGTTAGAAGGTTTGTAAATCTATTTCCTAATGCACAGATAGGATGACAACTCTCTGGCATTAAAATAACAGAAACCTGCATACACATTTAATGATACATACTAGATTTTAACACAGAGGTGGGATGACAGCCCCTCTAATGCTAAACATCAAGAGCACATGAAGAATGCATAATAGGCACAACCTGGAACAAATAAAGAGTGGAAAGTGAGAAATTAACAACAAAAGAAGCTTGTATTAGCAGAAAATGAAGACCAGATGCTGCAGGTATCATAGTAGTTACAGTCTCCAGAAGTTGAACCTTACATCAAAACAACCATCAACCCTCATTACATCTGTGCTCTGAGTATATATAGAGGTTGATTACAAAAATATCTGCTATCTTATGCGTGGAGGGGTCATAATGAACCACCAACCACATTAACTATCTAAAATGGGCCTCTACTATGATCTACTGCTTTAATGAACAAATTGACAGTCTCTGGTGTTCTATTGTACTCCCCAAGTAGGTGGAGTGTTGACTGAAAGAAGCTCCATAACTGGTAAATGCTATGATCTACTCGAGGTTGTCCTTTTTCCTTCTCGGCCATGCTTTCTTGTTAAATGCAGTTGCTGAGGATTTAATGTGCCAGGTACTGGATTCTGGCCTCCTTCCTCCTTCGGGTACATTGGACAAGCTATGGACATGGGTAGCATGGCGGAAGCATGGCTATGACGGGGACAAAGCTCAGTCGTTGGATCGCATGTATCGACGATTGGGATTATTTTGTATTGCTTATCGGGAGAGATGAGATCAGGACAAACGAGGGCCATTGGATTGCGGTTGGGCAGATCCAACGGTGATTGGGAGGCGAAAGCATGCGGGAGATAACGCGCGGGGACTGGTGGGAGGACGGTAAGCGGTATTCCACGCATAGCCTTTGGTGCTGCGGTGGTTTCCGTATAAACCCGTGCGATCCCACTCAACACGCAACACATGGCGGACTTGATGGGCAGGAAACCGCTTTCCCCATGCGTTAACGAGTGGGCAACTCGAGTGATCGGGAGGAGCGACTATCGTTAGATCTCACGGTGGATGCGATCAACGATGGGGAAATGAATAGGGTTTAGCGCATGGGAAAAAAGGGCTGTGGCGGTGGGGACTGTTAGGTTAGGATGATCAACGGTGGAGATTAAATCAATGAATTATGAAAGCGCTGAGTCATACGGTCGGGTCATATGGTGGATTTAAACTTCGCGCTTAGGAGTAGGGCTAAAACAAAAGTGTTTTGGTGAATTTTAGAGGGTTTATTCGGGGAATGGAGAAGTTCTATGGAAGAAAATAGAGATAGTGGGGCTAGGGGAGTATAAGGGAAATGAAGGAGGAGGGAGGAAAAAACTGCAGCAAGCTTTCTTTAAGCACAAACAACATGGCGGAGCTGGTATTTTGTCCCCCAACTGTTGAAGTCTGTAGCAGAGCTAACAGTATCCTAACGTAATGAAGTGAGGAGTTCCGTCCGAGTTTCATAGTGGATGGGTAACTGGGAGTGCTTTAAGAATTCCATCGCTATAGTGCCAAAGGTATTGACTGACGTGCATGGTAACTCGATGTACCACTTGGCTACATTGCCAGTAAGGGTGCGGGGAAAGAGATGCAGCGAGATACTATCATCCACCATGGAGTTAGAAACACGCCATAGATGATAGGTGGTGATCTGTATACCTGGATCCTCCCCTTGTTTCCCTTCGAACTTCGGGATGTCTGTCGGTATTTTATGCGGGATTGGTGGCCAAAGTGAGTTGTGATAGATGGGGTCATTTGTAATTTTTTACAAGCCGGGGATATCAAGCGTTGCTAAGAAAGGCAAGGTGTTTCATGCCCCTGAATCGGACCAAGGTGATTGTTATGAAACCAGCTCAGGAAAAAGATAGAAAAGATAGATCAACGCCTTAAAATTCAGCCTCTTCGAGGGGGCAACCTCCTTTACATTACATAAATGAACAATTCTTCGATGATACAAATGACAAAACCTCCTTTCTATATATAGGAGTCTAAGGAGTCATAATATAACCCAGCCGACCTAACACTAATAATATAAAGCCACAAAAATGATAATAGAGGGATTCTATGGGGCACAGTAATAACAATATGGGGATAATAGGGGCACAACAATATAATAAGGGGTACAACTACAATAGTAATGGGGTGATCACTAGTATTATAGGGACCCAACATGCCCCTCTCCTTCAAAAAAGTGTTGTCCTCAACGCTTGAGTAGTTCTAGATGCTTCTGTATAAAATTCTCATCCTCCCATGTGGAATCTTCAGCAGATAAGTTCTTCCACTTCATAAGATACTTTGAAATTGTTCGATTTCGTAGCTGTCGATTTCTTGTTTCTGTGACTGCTTCCGGTTCCAATATAATTTTTCCTTCCTCATCAAGTTCTGGAAATATTGTTTGAATTGGGAGCTTGTCGCCTATAACCTTCTTTAAACATGAAACATGGAAAACTGGGTGCAATTGAGAGGCTGCAGGAAGCTCCAATTTGTATGCCATAGTACCAATCTTTTGCAACACCTTGTACGGACCATAATACTTTGGTGATACTTTATTATCCTTCTTAGCTTGCTTGAGGGACATTTTCTTATATGGTTGTAGCCATAGGAATACCTAATCACCTACATCAAAACTTCTTTCGCTGCGATGTTGGTCTGCCTGTTGTTTCATTCTATTCTGTGCCAACACGAGGTTATCCTTTAAGAGTTGGAGGACTTGTTGTTGATGTTCAATGTGATGTTCCACTGCTTGAACCTTCGAATTTTCTCTTAAATATGATGTGATGGATGGTGGTTGATATCCATAAAGTGCCATAAATGGGGTCATTTTTGTTGTTGTATGGAAGGAAGTGTTATACCACCATTCAGCCAGAGGCAACCATTTGACCCATTGTGTCTGTTTATCAGATACAAAGAAACGAAGATATCCTTCCAAACATTTGTTTACTATCTTAGTTTTCCCATCAGATTGAGGATGTAAGATGAGCTATGAGCTAACTGAGTACCAAGACAAGAAAATAATTCTGTCCAAAAATTTCCAGTGAAAATGGCATCTCTGTCACTTACAATAATCCTTGGTTTTCCATGTAGCTTTTGAATTGTTTCCATAAATGCAGTAGATACTGTACTGGCTTTAAATGGATGTGATAATGCACAAGAGTGTGCATACTTGGTAAGTCTGTCAACTACCACCATGATGACACTCTTTCCCTCAGACTTGGGTAAACTTGTGATAAAATCCATTGAAACCTCCTCCCAACGTTGGCTTGGAATGGATGAAGGTTGTAATAGACTCGGGGTCTTAATTGTTTCAACTTTATTTTGTTGGCAAACCAAACATTCCGCCACAAACTTTTGAATATCCGATTTAAGGCCATCCCAAAAAAATTCCTTCTTGACCCTGTGGTAAGTTTTTAAAAATCCTGTGTGCCCTCCTAAGGGAGAAGTGTGCAATTCCATAAGAATCTTCTGTTTTAGTTGGGAATTCTTACAGAGGTATACGCAATATTTGTACCATAAAGAATCATTTTTCTAGCTAAATGTATCAGACGTACTGGAATCTTGTTGTAACTTTCGAATAAGTTCCCACACTTCTTCGTCATTCTTCCATTCCTCCCTTGCTTCGTTTATCCAATCTGGTTGGATAATAGAAATGGCGCACAACAATGCTTCCACGTCCTCATCCTTTCTTGAGAGTGCATCTGCCACCACATTTTGCTTCCCTTTTTTGTAGATTATTTCAAAGTCATAACCCAACATCTTTGTGACCCATTTTTGTTGCTCTTCAGAGGATAATCTTTGTTCTAAAAAATATTTAAGGCTATCATGATCTGTTTTTACGTTGAAGTGTCTTCCCATTAGGTAGGGTCGCCATTTCTTAAGTGGATGGAGTATTGCCAACATTCCCTTCTCGTAAATAGCTTTGTATAAAAAATTTCCCTTGATTGGATGACTTTCAAAAGCAATTGGTCTTTCATCTTGCATTAAAACAACACCAATTCCATTTCCTGAAGCATCACATTCCACAATAAAGGTTTTTGTGAAGTCTAGTGTAGCTAAGACCGGTGCTTGGCACATTACCTCTTTAAGATGTTCGAAGGCCTTTGTTGCTTCTGGAGTCCATGAAAATGCATCTTTCTTCAATAATGTTGTTAGAGGTGCTGCTATTCTCCCATAATTCGTAACAAACTTGCGATAATACCTTGTCAACCCGAGAAATCCTCGCAGATGCTTTATGGATGTGGGGATTTTCCATTCCTTAATGGCTTTAATTTTGCTAGGGTCTACCTTAACTCCTTCATGAGATACAATATGACCCAGATATTCCACCTCTTGTACTCCAAAGAAACATTTGGATCTTTTTACATATAATTGTTTCTCCTCCAATAGTTGTAGCACCCTGTCAACATGTTCAACATGATCCTTCCAAGACTTGCTGTAGATTAGTATATCATCAAAAAATACTAACACAAATTTTCTAAGGAATGGTTTGAAAACGGAATTCATCAAACCTTGAAATGTTGAAGGTGCATTGGTAAGGCCAAAAGGCATGACCAAAAATTCATAATGACCCTCATGAGTTCTAAATGCTGTTTTCGGAATGTCTTCAGTCTTCATTCTGATTTGATGATATCCTGAACGAAGATCCAACTTGGTGAAGTAAATTGATCCATGAAATTCATCCAGTAATTCATCAATGACAGGAATGGGAAACTTATCTTTAATAGTGAGCTTGTTGAGCTCCCTATAATCAGGACACATGCGCCATGATCCATCCTTCTTGTGTACCAATACTACTGGAGTAGAGAAAGAACTTTGACTCGGTTGAATTATACCAGCCTCTAGCATTTCTGCAACCATACGTTCAATTTAACTCTTTTTGGCATAGGGATATCTGTACGGCCTGATGTTTGGAGGAACACTTCCTGGAATCAGATGAATAGCATGATCATGATCATGAATAGGTGGGAGACCTTTGGGAGTCTCAAATACCTTGGAATGATTGTCCAATCCTTTTTGGAGATCTGGAGAAATAGATGATTCCAATGTGGAAACATCTAGCGAACATAATTGTGCAATTACACCTCTTTGTTCCTTTTTTAGAAGCTTTGTCATACCCTTAGAGCTGATTATCTTTCCCGGTTTCCCTGCAATACCCCTTAATTCAAGTTCCTTTCCTTCCACAGAAAATTTCATGAAAATTTCTTGAAAATTAAAAGCTATTGTACCCAAGGATTGTAGCCATTGGACTCCTAATACAACATCAACACCTCCCATTGGAATGGAAAGCATTGGGCTAGTCAATACATATTCTCCCATGGATAGCTTGATATTATGGCACTTTCCGAAGCAGTTTATTGTTCCTCCATTTGCAACCATCACTTGACACTCTGGTGCTGGATATAAGAAGCAATTCAATTCTTTTGCTACCTTAAAATGAATAAAATTTTGGGTACTTCCTGAATCAATCAACATTATTACCTTTTTCTTCTTGATTTGTCCTTATATCTTGATGGTTTGAGGAGTGGTAATTCCCGCCAGTGCATTACAAGATATGGTCGGATTCATTTGTTCTTCATCTAGGCTTTGTTCATGGAGTATATCCTCTTCTTTTGACCTTTCTTGCTCATTTTCTTCTTCCTCTTCAAAATCTATGTAGAATAATTTCTTCTCAGCACACTTATGACCTTTAGTGTATTTTCTATCACAACTGTAACAAAGCCCTTTTGCTCTCTTTTCTTCCAATTGTTGTGGTGTCAACCTTATAGGTTGTGGAAGACTAGCGACAAAAACACTTCCGTCTTTATAGTTGTGAGTGGTATGCTTCCTGGTTGCCATAATTTTGCTTTCCATTTTTCTTGCTAACCTGAATGCCTTCTCTAATGAATCAGGTTCCCAAAGGTGAACATCATGTTGGATATTATCCTTTAAAGACCCTATGAACACATCAATCCTACGCCCCTCTGGAATATCTTTTACCCTTATGTTCAATTTTTGGAACTCCTCAATGTGCTCCATTATTGAACCCTTTTGTTTGAGACTTATCAATTGGCCAAAAAAAGTGTTGCCTTTTGTATCCTCATAATGTGCTATCAATTCTTCTGTAAAAATTGCCCAAGTGATAAATTGTATACGAGAGCAAAGCCATTGATACCATACAAACTGATTTGGTTCCAAATATAAAGTTGCCATACGTACCTTTTGTGTGTTTTGCACATTATTGAGATCGAAAAATTGCTCCATTTGTAAAATCCATGTTGCGGGATCCTTGGCATCAAAC
The DNA here is from genome assembly GCA_031772625.1 of Pinus tabuliformis. Classification (NCBI taxonomy): domain Eukaryota; kingdom Viridiplantae; phylum Streptophyta; class Pinopsida; order Pinales; family Pinaceae; genus Pinus; species Pinus tabuliformis. Next base: position 564,901,009 of record CM062810.1, read on the forward strand.
TTCCTCATATCGATTTTTGGAATATGGTGCGTCTTCGATCCAACATTAGAGTCTATGAAATCATGATTAACATTTCCTTTGTTCGCACCATGAGTTTCCTTTACTCCTCTTTCACCATTAGTAAGTATTTCTTGTAGAAAATTTGTCAAATTTGCCTTCAAATATATCTTCAAATTGTCAATCTTGGCTTCCACGCCCTTTATCTTGGATTCCACGCCATTTATCTTAGCTTCTGTTAGCTTTTGTGAGCGTGAAATTTGTTGCACTTGGTCTTGTAATTTTGATATATCATGTAGCATTTCTTCCTCTTCTTCATGAGTCATGCTAGAGCTTTCAGATTGCTTACTAGGTGTTTGCATTTTCTTTCCTCGGGGCATTAGTTACCGATACTAATGCTCTACTATGCCCTTTGAATTCCTTCAAAATAATTTTTCAAACCAAGCTTAAGCAAAAATTTTAAAAAATCTACACACCTTTTTTCACTTTGTAGGAGCTCAATATTGCCTCTGATGTATCTCTGGAATTTTGGATCATCTAGTTCTGAAATTGCGACCTACGGTAGACCTCCGTGTCCTCTTTCCAATGCCACCAGTGCGATGCAAATAGGATTCTCCAAGGAAGCGTTATGCAAAATCTCCCACAGTGACCTGATTATAGACTAGTTCAGTAGAGCGAACTTGTACGGTGTGCCACGAGTCATTGTTTTGAGCTTTTGCTCTGCAAAATATATGGAAGAAACTACAGTCCATCCTCTTTCTGTACCTTCTTACGAAATTTCAATCTGATGCTCAGAAAGAAATTTATGACGATTCTCCCCAGGTCACCTGTTTGGAATGTAATTCAGGAGTCTGCAAAAAGGCCAACTTCCGTAGATCATATCATGGAAAATATAGCGCGAAAAGCTCTGAAATTCGGACCTGAGATTCAGCGTGATTTTTTCTCAAATGGGTTTTTTTTTAGCTTCTGAAATGTCAGAGAAAAAAAATTATAGCGAAAATTCCACGATGACCTTTTTGGAGCAGCGAAACCCTAGAATCCAAAGCTTTGATACCAAATGTTATGAAACCAACTCAGGAGAAAGATAGAAAAGATAGATCAACGCCTTAAAATTCAGCCTCTTCAAGGGGGCAACCTCCTTTACATTACATAAATGAAAAATTCTTTGATGATACAAATGACAAAACCTTCTTTCTATATATAGGAGTCTAAGGAGTCAGAATATAACCTAACTGACCTAACACTAATAATATAAAGCCACAAAAATAATAATAGAGGGATTCTACGGGGCACAATAATAACAATATGGGGATAATAGGGGCACAACAATATTAATAAGGGGTACAACTACAATAGTAATGGGTTAATCACTAGTATTATAGGGACCCAACAGTGATGACATATGACTTGAGGATCCAAAGTGGTCCTCCCATCGTGTTGTTTCCAATATTATACACAGGTTGCATGGTATAGTAATTGCCTTCGGGTATAGTATTGTATTGTGGGTTTCCATAGGGGTTGTTAGGCTAAGGGATGGAAGTGCCCCCAGGATAAGGAGTGCCCTCTTGACTCATTTGAGGTTGTGAGTAGGGTACCCCTATGGATTGATTGGGACCTTGTTGAGGGTTCCCGCTCGCCACATAACTAACCATAGGTCCTTGACTAACATAAGGAGGGTTCATGTCAATCAATTACTGACCATGCAGACCTGAAAATGGAGGGGGAACTGTTACGCTCCCTGACGATATATGCATATTGGGAATTGTGCCCCCAGATACCTAAATCTGGGGGTTAGAACTATACAATGGATGCCAACCATAGAGTTGGTTAAAGGGACCCGTGCTAACTGTGCTATATTGAGTGTTATAAGGAGTGCTATATGTAGCACTTGTCAAAGGTCCAGGGGCTGACACAAAAGGGGTGGAACTCGGGATGTAATGGATTCCACTCGTGGTGGGTGTCATGATAGGGTTTGAACCTGGGAAAAATAGGATAGCGGGGTTCACCATTAGAGGTGTGGTACTGACTGTCGACTGGGGAGGTGGTGGTGGACCAAAAGTGTCCACAAAATCCCATGACCTGTTAGTCATCGATGGGATGGGTGGAAATGTTCCAACGAAAGACAAAGGAGGTACAAATGCAACAAGAACCAAGAGTGGTCCCAATGGATTCGTGATTGAAGGATTGTATGGAGGAATAAATCCTTGACTAAAGAAATCCTTTGGTAAGCCTGAATTGTGGGATGTCCAAACTAATTCATGTTAGATCTTGGAGACTGATTTCCCAAAGACGGGTAATCCAATTCATTGGGGCTCAGAGGATCCTCCATAGTGAGTGGAAGAAGTCCTAACAACCGTCTAGATTGATGACAAGGGCCAGATGTAGTCACAGTGGTCGATAATTTTTATCAATAAATTTTATAGTAATGTTTATTAAAGTCTTGGTGATAACACTCTGGCACTTAAAAAAAAATACACTAAGGAAATCAATCAACAAACTGAGGGAAATGACCTTGCCTGATAAACACCAATCACAAGAGATGAAACCCAGTATCACAATGAATAACAGAGAGAGCCAACAAAATGTACAGTTATGATTACTCTTGAGCTTCTCCCGAACCTCAGATTAAGGGGCCAAGTACTCTCGTGAAGATGAGCGCCCTCCCAAAAACCAAAGACAACATAGGTTCGTCTGTGTTAGGTACCAGGGCAGCCTGCCCCAGTCACCTTGTGTTCATCCATAAAAGTATGGCCACTAAGGATAACTGAAATCACAGACACCACCAGGGGGTACATAGTTGTAGACAATATGCTATGTGGGCAAGATACTTGAGTCCCCGACTCAGCTCTGATATCCCAGAAGGGATCACCGTTACACATAATACCCAAAGGAGATGTAAGCAAAGGTGGGCTAACTCCACTTACAGTCTGATATTGTCATGTATTTATCTCCTCTTTTACTGGAGTGGTCCTGGATAGTATGAGTGCATAAGGATTTCTCTCTTTAATGACACTAGTTTTGGTGGATGATCTTGGGCAGTTAACTCACACTGCCTATCCCAACATATTAGCCTAAACTAATGTGTTTTTAATATAAAAAGAGTTGCTGATTGATTTTATTAGGTAGATCTTAAAGTACTTCATTAGAGTCTTTGGTAGGGGTGTTGACGTATGAAATTATATGGGACTTTGACTCAAAGAATGCAAAAATAATGCTCGTAAATTTTCACTTTCGATGAATAAGCTAATTCTACAAAAGGAGAGTCATTCATACATCAATATTTATACCATGCATCCTATTTAGTAAAACACTAGCACAACCGACAGAACTTCAATGTTCACTAACAACTATTGAAACCAAATAATGCAGATCTAACCAGCTAAGCAGAAAAATAAACTTTTTTGTATTTTATCTTTATGAAAACAAAATCTTTAAGAAGTAAAGCAATTTTCTTAAAAAAAAATTGTTCAGGACACAGATCAATCAAACAAGTGCAACTACAGATCCATGATCAGTCTACATGAAAATTTCCTAACCCATGAGGTCACATTACAAGTTGTTTATGAAGAAATGGTTGACTAATGCTCTGTACTAGAGGCTACATAGAGTTAGTTCCAGCACTAACACTCTGTTTGTGAGGGCATAATGCTTTATAAAGCACTGTTTTCACTAGTAACTTGCGTTAGTGAGGAAAAATACTCAAAAAATGGGTTGTGGGGATCAGATCTAGGGTTGAGCACTGAGAGAAGGGTGATGTATGGTCCTGAATGGTCGAAAAGGGAATGAAGAAGTACAGGAAGGCCTGGAAGAAAGAGATATCTAGGAACTTTCTGGGAAAAACCAGGAACTAAGTGTAGTCCCCAACAGAGTCACCAATTATGCTATAGGGATTAATGCATGAGTGTTTGGTGATGTATAAACCCTCAAGGATCTTCCCAGGATCCTTGGCAGATAGTCATATTAGATGCAGCTGTCACAAAGATACATTCATATCTATGTTTAACAAACGAATATCAAAGCGAGAAGGAACTATTACCTCGAGTCTTAATGTGGTGTTGCTGGAGAGCGCAATGTAGCTAAGCGGAAGACCCCTGAGCCATCTCCAGATCAAAACCTACACATAGCAAACATAAGCGTAATATCACAGCATAAAACCTTGATAAACAATGCATGAACATATAAAGATATCTAGTTGCATATAACTAAGCCACTCATGCTAATGATATTGAATAAACATACAAACAAGTCACACTATCAACATCTCGGAGTGGACAACACAACTACAGTTCTATATTGATGTAAAAAGAGTGATTACAACAATTAGTTGCATCATCCTTCCCTTACCCCTCCATCTCCCCTCTCTCTCTCCCTTATTAGCCTCTTCTGATGCCTTAGTCTGAGACTCTACTTGATAGTCAAATAGGAAATCCTCTCAAATGGTTTGACCTCTTTCACAATGGGCCAAGCTTTGCATATATAACATGTAAGTTTAGGGTTTCCAAGTCCTTCACGAGTTCCATTAGGCAAAAGCAGTGATTTTTCCATGCCTTAGTGCTCTTTCCCATTTGCATACTCCATTAGGAATTAGTAAATCCCCCAAACAGGTCGAGTTATGATATTTCCGTACTTTTATGAGCTGACATAGGAGAGAATCTAGGGATATTTTCTAAGTCAACTCGTTCCCTTGACCCATAGAAACTCATTAGGATTCGCTAGTGCTCTTCCCGAGGTAGCAAACAAAATTACTTTGGGAACTAACTCACCCTTAGCCTTGCTAGGAAGCTTTATAAAGAAGGTTGCTAGTGTTTAGGAAGCGTTAGCTTGACAACTGGGCCTGTGAACTTGGTCAGTCCTTCAGTCATCATGTCTTTATCCTCTGAGCTGATGAGGAGGTCATTTTCCTGTATAACAGTTGTAGCAGCAATTGAAAGTCTTTTTGAAATAGTCATGAGGTACCCTTTTGTAGCACATTGAAGACCCTTTTGAAGTTGGATTTATAGCAGATTAGATCTTGGAGCTTGTGTGAAGCATACTTGAGTCTTGATTGAAGGTTAATCCTATATTGAAGCATAATTGAAGGACACTTCAAGCTTTTAATACCTGTTAAAGAACACTCTAAGAGTGGTGTGTAAGCATATTGAAGAAGCCTTTGTAGATTTTTCTTGTAGCCACTTGAAGACATCTTGTTGAGAAGCTTTAGTTGATCTTGGAGATATTATTGGAGACTATGTTGCGTTGAAGCAATCATGAGGTGACTTTGGAGATATTTGTTTTGGGTATCATGAAGAACAATGGAGACATGATGTGGAGACTAACTGAAGGGATAGCTGAAGCTTGATAGGGTTCATTGAAGAAGACATTGGGAGCCGTGAAGTATAACGAAATATATCTTGACGAAGTAAACTAAGGGTTGGATCGAAATATGTTAGATCCTCGAAAAGACAAGGTTGGTGCCTTGGAGGATAGGGTTGGAGCCCTAGAGGATCAGAGTCATTAAGAAACTAGGTTAGAGCATGAACCAGATATATGGTTGGATGTCTTGAGGTTGGTGCCTCAAAACTTACAAGGTTGGAGCCTTGGAAGTCCAACTCGGTGCTTGGCATATTACAGGTTGAAGCCTGGGAGATTGAAGATCAGTTTCTTATTCTAGGGTTGGAGCCCTACATATATTGTACTTGATTTATTGTAAAGAAGAAATTAATAAAATCATTTATTCTTATTGTTCATTTTGTGTTATAAATATAAGTGATCTAACTGATAAAAATAACAATTGAAAAAAAAATACCAATTCACTACCCCCTCTCAGTATTTCCAACAATTGGTATTAGATCCAGAACCTTCACTTACAAGCCTAATAGCCTGAAGGTTGATCCTTAGAACACAAATGGCAAACCCAAGGAGGAAAGCTCCCAATCCTCCTCAATATATCTCTTCCTCAATCGTGAAAAAATGAAAACAATCAAATTACGAAGGTGTCATTATTCAATGGAAAATTTGATGTATGGAAGGTAAGAATGGGAAATTTCTTAATGGTTCAAGGCGTTGAAGTATGGGAATCAGTGGTTACTGATAATATGATGAACGAAGAATCTAAGGAGTAGAATGCAAAAGCGATGAAGGCAATCTTGAATGGGCTACCAGATTCTATAAAGGCCAATTTGGAAAAATGTTCGTGAGCAAAGGGTATATGGGACAAACTTCATGACCTTCAGTCAAAAGGATCTTTAACCATGACCATTAGTCAAGAAGACGATGGAAATCAAGAAGAAGGAAATTCGAAACCCATCAAGTAAGATGAAAATAAGAATGACAACATCAAGGCCAAAGAAGACCTAGAAGAAGAAGAAAGTAAAGAAGACTTTGAAGAAGATCTCCTAACTAAACTTATAGCTTCAAAGGAAGAGATTAACAGTTTGAAAAAGGAAAATGAGGAACTTAAGAAGAAAGTGCAAGATCGTGACCAACACAAGACAAGGAAGGAAGTTGACCTTTTCAAGCTTCAAGTACTAGAAAGAGATGAGGAGCTGACCAAACTTAAGGAGGAATTTCATCAAAACAAAATAAAGCATCATGAAGAAGTCATATCCATGAAAAATAATTTTGATAAGGAAAAGAAAATGGAAGAAACTTTGTTAAGCCAGCTTGAACAAATACTCAAGAGCTTGAACAAACTTGAAGTAGAAATTCGTCAATACAAGGAAGAGGTCTCCTCCCTTATATCTCAAATAGAAGAAGCAAGAAAAAAATCACAAGGAGCTGAGAAGGTGATGGAAGATTTGGCATTCATAGAAGGGAAAGTTGATGAAGAAGAAAAGGAGAGAAACACCATGATATGCCAACTAGAAGAAAAGGATGATGACATCATCAAGTTAAGATCAGAAATCACTTCTCTTAAGGCGTAATCATGTGAAGCAACCAAGATGAAGGAAGAAATGGTGATCATTTTATCAAAGAAGGATGAAGAATGGAAGAAAATGAAGGAAAAAATTATCTTTCTTAAAAAGGAAGTTGACTTGCTGAATAAGAACTTGAAAAGTTCTCAAACCCTAGATGACATCCTAAGTCATCAAAGGTATCCCCTCAATAAATCAGGTCTTGGCTATGCAGGTGAATCCTCAAGCAAGAATGATAATTCTTCAAACGAGAAGGATGTGAGGAAGCTAGAAAGAAATGTTGATGCTCCGAGTTCCAACAAAGGAAAGGAGAACGGTCAAGAAAACAATGGAAGAAACCCTATTCCAAGGAGACTTGCAGATGGTGTAAAGAATACAAAAGGTAATGAATATCATCAAAGAATCCCAAGGAAAAAATACTTCAGAAATACATCAAGGAAATATTCATCTCCCAAGTATCAAAGTATATTTCTTGGTTATTGTTATTCTTTTACAAACTTTGAGCACATGGCAAAATATTGTAGGGCATATCTCAAAGACAAATATAATGGTCCCCGTCAATATCCTAGAAGTAATTTTGCAAGAAGAAGTCATGATTTCTTATTCATGAACAAGATGGAGTGCTTCAATTTCCATAACATTGGACATATGGCACGTGACTGTAACTTGACTTGGGTCCCTAAACAAGCTAAAACTATGTCAACCAAGCCAGAAAAGAAAGTTACACAAATATGGAGAAAGAAGCAAATTGGATCCGAAAGTCTCTTGGACACTCTAGACAACAACACATGTAGTTAATTTGATGAAGACATCAAGATGTGATATCCCAAGTGTTTGATGATGAGACTTTGCGAAAAGGGAGACCATGCATATAGTTAGGTGGAGCTTGTGATCATTCTTGTAGAAGCTATCCGTGAAAGGGCACTATGAAACCTTTGATGAGTCACACATGGAAAATCTTGAAAGATCATCTCCATTGAAGAATATGATCCTTTACTCACCTGATGGACCATTGTTGAATATGTCTTCCACTTGATCACAAGGATGCAATATTTCTTTTCTAAAGAAAAAATAAGAGCTAACTGAGGTTATGTAGGCAGGGGAAGTCAGTTGATCATCTACCTCATCCATTTCCATGAAGGCATGCAAAGGCTTAGGGGGGTTAACATACCTATGAAAAACTACTACTGATAAAGAAAAGAAGCAGATTAATAGGGGGAGTACATGGGCACCCCGTTTTCCATTGATGTCAAAGGGGGAGAGAATGTTGGAAGGGAAAGAATATTGTCATCCATGACAAAGGGGGAGATTGTTAATCAAGGTTGTCATTAATGTCAATATGGCATTGGCCAAGATGACAAGTATTCTTGAGATGCCTGGTTATAGGTGATGATGAGGTACATGTTCAACAAACTCTTGTTTGATAAAGATGTTGTTGGGTTGTGTTATATTCTTTCCACGTAGTTAACAGGGGGTTTGACGGGCACTTGTAACCCCACTTTATGGGGTCTGGGGCAGCGCCCCGGAAAATTTTGGTTTTGGACCCTATGTTAGGTTGGGCAGACCCACCTATGGTTTTGTGCATAATTTTCACACATGTTTTTTGGATGCGAAGGTTTTCGGTCAATGGTATTGGATGCGATGGTTTTCGGTCCATGGTATTGGATGCTTCGGCATGTATAAATATGTATTGTAACATTGAAAGGAACATAATGAAAAATCAAGCTGGTAGTCTCGGTTTTGGGATCCAGTGGGAAAATCTTTGTGTATATGTGTTTTATGTGTTATGCTCTCGTTGTTTATTTTTTTGTGTTTTAGAATTCGTATGCAGGTAATTTCTGTATGGGGCTAAAACCTACATTTGGTATCAAAGCTGTTTTGAATTCAAGGGGACGCCTTTGTTGCTAAGGGGTTTCACTCGGGCCTGTGGTAGACCCTATTCAGCGGGAGATCTACGAGATCGATTCTGGTGGTGAAAGAAGATGGCGAGCAGTGGAAAGTAGAGATCGAGAAATTTAATGGTCAGAGTTTTGAGTTGTGGAAACTCAAGATGGAGGATCTGTTGGTGGATAAAGACCAGTGGATCGCGGTAATCTGGGTACTAAACCAAGGGGAGTGTCCGATGAAGAATGGAAGAAGTTCGATTGGAAGGCAAAGAGCACAATACGATTGTGTGTCTCAAATTCAGTATTGTTGAATGTATCAATGGAAGTTATGGTGAAGGATTTGTGGGATAAGTTAGGGACTTTGTACCAATCTAAGTCTCTGGTGAATAAACTATTCCTATGGAAAAAGCTGTATAACCTGAGGATGAAAGATGGAGACTTGGCGACAGAGCATCTGAATGCATTTAATACTGTGGTAAGTCAATTAGCATCTGTTGATATTAAAATTTTAGATGAAGATAAGTGCATCAGTTTGTTTTTTTCTCTACCAGATTTGTGGGATAGTCTGGTTATTGCAATAGGTAGCAATGCAACTGCCTTGCATTTTGATGAAATAGTCTCATCCTTGCTGACGGAGGAAATGAGATAGAAAAATATGGAGAGAAAAAATGGTGATGCCTTGTCTGTATGAGGGCAGAACCAGAAAAAAAAAAAAAATAAGTCATCGAGTGGGAGACTTAAATCTAAAGGGAGATCTAAATCTCCAGGAAAACCTGTAAAGGTGGTGTGCTGGAAATGTGGAAAGGAAGGGCACTACAAAAGGGACTGTAAATCTAAAGCTCCTGACAAATGAAAGGGATCTGATGAGGCTCCTTCTGCAGAGGTGAAAACCACCTCAAATGAAGGTGGAGATGTGTACTTGGTTTCTTCAAGTACACATGTAGATCATGAGGCATGGTTGATTGACTCAAGTGCATCCTTTCAGTTCACTCCCCATAGAGAGTGGTTTTGCGAGTATGAGAAATATGATGGTGGTGATGTCTTCTTGGGGGATGACATGAAGGCTAGAATCGTTGGTTGCAGAAAAGTAAAGTTGAAGTTGCAAGGTGGAAGGGTTAGAACGCTTCCAGGTGTTCTACATATTCCTGCATTAGCCATAAATCTGATTTCTGTTAGCAAGCTGGATGATGCAGGTGTAAAAACAGTGTTCGAGAAAGATACCTGCAAGATGGTTCGGGGAGCACTAGTATTGATGCAGGGAATTTAGATTGGAACTTTGTACAAGCTACAAGGTAGCATTTTTATTGATGGGTGCAATAGTTCTGTGGTTCCTGAAAGTGGAGCATAAAATCTAGTGGTCTCTGGAGAGAAGACCATGATGTGGCATCAAAGGCTTGGACATATTGGAGAAAAGGGCCTTTGGATACTTCATGGTAAAGGTATGGTAGAAGTTATGAGAAATAGCTCTCTGGATTTTGATTTCTGTGAAAATTGTGTATATGGGAAGCAGAATCGGCGAGTTTCCCCTCTGGTAGTAAGAGGGCGAAATAGATATTAGAACTTGTGAACAGTGATGTGTTTGGACCTGTGAAGGTTGCATCACTGGGTAAGTCTGTGTACTATGTATCATTTATCGATGACTTCTCAAGGAATACATGGATATATTTCCTTAAGAAGAAATCTGAAGTCTTTGACATGTTTAAAGAATTTAAGGCTCTGGTGGAAAACTAGACAGAGAAGAAGATAAAGGTGATGAGGACAGATAACAGTGGAGAGTTTTGCAATAAGGAATTTGAAGAATTCTGTAAGAAGTGTGGTATAGCATGGCAGAAGACTACTCCATATGCACCTCAGAAAAATGGAGTTGCAGAAAGAATGAATAAGACATTGATGGAAAGAGCAAGAAGCATGCTTAGTGGTGCCGGGTTAGGACAGGAATTCTGGGCAGAGGCAATGGATACTGCATGTTACCTGGTCAACAGGTCACCTTCATCAACGTTGGAGGATAAGACTCCACAAGAGGTATGGACTGGTAAGAAACCCTCTCTTTCACATCTGAGGGTATTTGGATGTGATGCATATGTACATGTTCCAAAGGAGAAACAAACCAAGTTGGATAGTAAATCTAAAAAGTGCATCTTTATTGGGTATAAGGATGGTTTAAAGGGTTATAAGCTTTGGAACCCAGTCACATAGAAGGTTGTGTACAACCGAGATGTGGTGTTTATAGAGGTGAAAGATGTTATTAAACATGAAGTCCAATGAAAGGAACCTAAGAAGATAGAGTTTGAGCTAAAGGAGGAAGAATTAGACTCTACAACAGAGGAGGAATCAGAAGATGAAGAGCCACAAACTCCGGCTGTGAGAAGATCAGTTAGAGAAAGAAGGTAGCCTGAAAGGTATAGTCCATCTTCTTTCTATTCAAATTTTGCTTTATCTATTACTGATGATGATCCCAGAACTACGAAGGAAGTAGTAGATTCAGAGGAAGGAAAACTCTGGAAAGAGGCCATGGTTGATGAAATGGCATCTTTGCACAAAAATGAGGTTTGGGATCTGGTGGAGTTGCCGGTTGCAAGGAAACCCTTTGGCAGCAAATTGGTGTTCAAATAGAAGACAAATGCAGAAGAAAACGTGGAGAAATACAAAGCTTGGTTGGTAGCAAAAGGTTATTCCAGGTGCCGAGAATTGATTTTGGTGATATTTTTCTCCTGTTGCCAAGGTAACTTCTATTAGATTACTTTTATCTGTTGCTGCTGCTTTTGATTTTGAGGTAGAACAGATGGATGTGAAGACAATATTTCTTCACGGGGATCTAGAAGAGGAAATCTACATGAAGCAACCTGAAGGCTTTGTAGCGAAGGGTAAGAAAGAACTGCTATGCAAGTTAAAGAAGTCTTTGTATGTGTTAAAACAATCACCAAGGATGTGGTATCAGAAATTTGATACATTTATACGGGGACTTGGCTTCACCAGAAGCAAAGTAGATCACTGTGTGTATTTTAAATTAATTGGTGACCATTTTATTTATCTAGTCTTGTATGTGGATGATATGTTGCTATTTGGAAATGACAAAGAAATTATCCAGGATTTGAAGACCCAATTGTCCTCCAAATTTGACATGAAAGATCTTGGTGCTGCAAACTATATTTTTGGTGTGGAAATTAAAAGATATTGGGCAAAGAGGAAGCTCTGGTTAAACCAAAGGAATTATGTGGAGACAATACTGCAAAGGTTTAATATGCAGGATAGTAAACCGGTGAAGGTTCCTATTCCTGTAGGTGTGAGGTTAGCTGCTGAACAATGTCCTAAGAAACAAGAAGAGGAAGAGGACATGTCCCTTGTTCCATATGCAAGTGCAGTTGGTAGCCTGATGTATGCAATGGTTTGTACTAGACCATACATTGCACATGACAGTGGGAGTATTGAGCAGGTTTATTTCAAAACCAGGAAAGGAGCATTGGACAATAGTGAAGCGGGTTTTCAGGTATTTGCATGGCACTAGTGATTCTGGTTTGTGCTACCAAGGAAGATCAAGATTGGATAGAGTGTTGGATATTTGTGGCTTTGTTGATGCAGACTAGGCTGGAGATCTGGATCAGAGAAGATCTACAAGTCGGTATGTGTTTAACCTATTTGGAGGTGCAGTAAGTTGGATGAGTAAGAAACAATTTGTAGTGGCACTATCAACTATAGAGGCAGAATACATGGCAGCCACTCATGCAAGCAAGGAAGCAGTTTGGTTGCAGAGATTGTGTTCAAGTATGGGGTTAGTACAGGAAGCTATAAGGATAAATTGTGACAGCCAAAGTGCAATTTTCTTGGCAAAGAACCCTGCATATCATTCAAATATAAAGCACATTAATGTTCAGTATCACTTTGTGAGGGATATGATAGAAGACAAAAAGGTGTTGTTGGTAAAGGTGGACACTTTGAAGAATACTGCATATGCATTGACAAAATCTGCGAGCTCTGAGAAGTTCTCTTGGTGTAGAGAGACAATGGGCATTTCAAGGCTAGGAAAATGACTAAGCTCTCTTATGCCCCCCTATGGAAAGAAAACTACAAGTGGGAGAATGTTGGGTTGTGTTATATTCTTTCCATGTAGTTAACAGGGGGGTTGAAGGGCACCCGTAAGCCCACTTTATGAGGTCCGGGCCAATGCCCCGGAAAATTTTGGTTTTCGACACTATGTTAGGTTGGGCAGACCCACCTCTGGTTTTTTGCATGATTTTCGCACATGTTTTTTGGACGCGATGGTTTTTGGTCCATGGTATTGGACGCGATGGTTTTCGGTCCATGGTATTGGATGCTTTGGCATGTATAAATATGTATTGTAACATTGAAAGAAACATAATGAAAAATCAAGCTGGTAGTCCCGGTTTTGGGATCCAGTGGGAAAATCTCTGTGTATATGTGTTTTATGTGTTATGCTCTTGCATTGTTTATTTTTTTGTGTTTTAGAATTCGTATGCAGGTAGTTTCTATATGGGGTTAAAACCTACAGATGCCATCAATGAAGATTTCAAGCTATTAATATCTCAAGCCACTAATCAAGTCCTTGAACTAACTATGATGTTACAAATTGTCAATCATGTGCCTTGATTGATGATTTAGACCTTGAGTGCCAATATACAAGTCTTTGATGTGGAGAAATATACTTGATGAATTCATACACATGATGATGTCATACTCTTGAATGACCACACTTGATAATGTTCTTGATGACATGGTTGGAAGACTACTTTGGAACTTTCCTAATGATGTTGCACTATAACATATCACTACACTAGTATATAATGATATTGTTGGATACGTGATGACATGGATACTACACTCCTACATGATCCTATGATGATGAAGAATCCAAACAATGGAGAAGTTATACTATCCCAAACATTTTATGCACAAAATTTGAGGAAAGTTTCAAATAAAAATAAAATTGGGAAACTTGGAGGCAATCTTTCAACATGGAACCTAGACCATCTTAAAGAGGATTTTTTCCTCTTTCCAATGAGCCCTTACTTTCCCCGAAATTCCAAATAGTTTGTGAGATATTTAATTTTCAAGTTAAAAAATATATTTTCAACAGTGAGTTGACCTGCACCTTGTCTTTCAAGTTGGCCTCCATACAATGACGTGTCTCTTCGCTTTCGCTTGCAAAAAACACTATATATACAGTTCAGACTTCATTTCTCATCAACAATTTCAGTGATCATTTCAGAGAAGGAGCTCAAAATTGTACAGAAGGCCAAGAAGACATAATAGTCTACTATTTGGGCTGATCTTTTTGTTGAGTTGACATTCAAAGCTAAAAATATATAGCTCGGATCACAGAATTAGGGACATAACTTTTTTTTTTGGAAGGTCACTACAACAAAGACGTGTGAATGTGTTAAGCTCCTGGACAAACACCTGTGATAAGGCACATACCTCACCTAAACTTGGATTGCAATTCTGTCTATGATATTTTAGACCTATGGTCTATAGACTAGTGTAGATCTCAGAACAATTACACCATGGAGAAGTGGTTGGACAATATTTTGTGAAGACTAGGATCTGCAAGTTTGTTAAGTTCCCGGACTGTGAGAACAATCTCTTAAAGAAGTTCGGTCTTCAATTACAGAAGACTGTTACTAGTGTAGAAAGTTGTGGGAGCCACCTATGATTAGTCTCACCTTGGAACAATTTTTTGCATAACTAAAGAGCAGACCTTAAAACCATATTGAAGCAGTGTTTCTCTAACTTAAAAGGAAATTTGGGAGAGATATTTATAGAAGTTTATTGAAGGTATTTGTGGATCACCTTTTAAGGCTATTAGAAGCTAGTTTTGGTCCAGTTGTACCAACAATTGAAAGTGTTTTTGAAACAATACCGAGGTGCCATTTTGTAGCACATTGAAGACCTTTTCAAAGTGGATTTATAGTAGATCAGATCTTCGAGCTTGTGTGAAGCAAACTTGAGTCTTGATTTAAGGTTAATCCTATATTGAAGTATAATTGAAGGACACTTAAAGTTTGATAACCTATTAAAGAGCACTCTAAGAGTGGTGTGTAAGCATATTGAAGAAGCCTTTGTAGATTTGTCTTGCAGCTATTTGAAGACATCTTGTTGAGAAGCTTTAGCTAATCTTGGAGATATTATTGGAGACTACGATGTGTTGAAGCAATCATGAGGTGAATTTGGAGATATTTGTTTTGGGTATCATGAAGAACAATGGAGACACCTTCATGTGAAGATCGAGGTTGTTATTAATGACGTGACATGGAGAATAATTGAAGGGATTGTTGAAGATTGACAAGGCCCATTGAAAAATACATCGGGAGCCGTGAAGTATAACAAAATATATCTTGACGAAGTAAACTAAGGGTTGGATGCCAGGAGGTTGGAGCATTGAAAAGACAAGGTTGGTGCCTTGGAGGATAGTTTTGGAGCCCTAGAGGATTGGAGTGCTCAAGAAACGAGGTCGGAGCCTGAACCAGATATAGGGTTGGAGCCCTTGAGGTTGATGCCTCAAAAGACAAGGTTGGAGGCTTGTAAGTCCAAGTTGGTGCTTGGCATATTACAGGTTGGAGCCTGGTGTTATAGACATTTTTGTGCCTTACAACATTGAGCATGAAATGTCCATAATCTAAGGGATCCAAAGTCCCTAAACATGTTGTTCCTACCCCTAGCGGAACAAGGCTAACAAACCACAGCAATTCACAGAAGTTCTCCACCAGAAACTGCTCAAAAACAAGTCAATTCAGGATCAATTCAGTGGCTCCACTAGCTGTCTGTGCTGAATGTCAAAGCCAACACTGGCTACCTGCACTGAAATGCAGGTAGAAGCACTACCAGGGTGCGTTGAGCGAGAATTGCCAAATGGCAAGTTCATTCCAAGAGGTGTCAAGACCCAGGAAGCTTCCAGAATCTTCCTCAATGACACTTGCCTCAGTGAATTCGACTAGTGATGAGTAAGAGGTTCCCAATCTCCAAGTGGAAGCAAGAACCTCCAAGTGGAATCAAGAACTGACAGAGGGAGAGGACACTAGTCAGATCTCAAGCTGACTCATCCTCTCTCCAAAACATCTATATATGGATCTCTCCTCCATGAGATCTAGAGGCTGGAATTTTGTTATTGCAAAGAATTGCTGTTGGTTTGAGATTGGAATCATTTGGTGCTTAATGCTTTGAAGGGGGTGAAGATAGGAATTCCATTTGCTGGGAAGGAGATGCTGGATTGGAGCCCTTTGGGTTGTATCTCTTCCTGAACCTTGTTATTCATCAATAAAGTTATCTTGGTTTCTCCTATATACTGATGTATCTTTGATGTATGATTGCATTAGTATGTTTAGTTTATTTCTAATCCTGAACTAGTTATGAATATGAATCCATGTCTTGTGTAGTGTTCTCTTCTTGTGATCTTGTAGAAACCTCTTGAAGCTGGGCGAGCGAGAAGGCAAGTAGCTGGGAACCCTCAAAGAGAAGAGAGATCAGATCGAGGGACAAACGGAAGACACCGGTTAGTCCATCTATCTCTCTTCATTCTTAATTCATAAAGGAAGAATACTAGAATAGCTGTCTCTGTTTGTTGCTAAGGTACTGTCACACCTTAGGTGGATAGGATCGTCCTGCATAGGCATTTTTCCCCACAACAAATTGGCGACCCCACTGGGGAGATCTGTTTAGTCATTTTATTTGTGTTTCTATCATTGTTTGTTTCATAGACTCGACAACAACAATCGAACTTCATCTGCTATTCCCAGATGCAAAGTAGACAGTTGCTGCTTTGATCCAACAACTGGACTTGTCTATGATCTGAACAATGGACTCACAAATGATTTGATCATCCTTTGTGATAGATCTTAGTACTCCCTCAAAGCATCCCTTTGATTGCACCTTGCTTGTTGCTTTTATTTGGCCTGAAACAATAGATTAATCAGCAATTTGTGACCCAGAACCTAGTGAGAAACTCTCATTTCTACTTTAGCGCGACCCCTGTGAAGAGGTTCTACATTTCAACATAGGTCTCATGAAGGCTACTTGCACTGAATGTCAAAACCCCTATGTTGAGGTTGCACTGATCCAGTTAGGCCTTGTGCAGTTTGGGTTTTCTGCTCTGTTTTGCGTTGTTTTGATCTCTGATTTTTGCAGCCTGTAACCAGCATAGGTACCAGTCTGATAACTCCTTTTCTTTGCTTAAATTCTGCCTCCTTTTGTACAAAAATACTGTGAGTGTTTTTATGTGTTTGTGGCGTCATTTACAGTTTTCCTTTGCATGAGTGAAATAATCATCCTGTAGCCCTTGATTCAGATCTATTGATTGTGATCTTAGGAGAAAGTTCATTGGCTGTTTGCAGTTGATTATACATTTGCTTTTGCTTATTGGTTTGAGTTTGTCTCTTTTAAGTGTCAAAACAAGTATTCATTTCGAAAATTGTTAAGTGTTGTAATCTCTTCTACCCTCTCTGATTTCGAAAAAGTAAACTTGTTTGTATTTGTCATTTAAAAGCAAATTCAAAGTTGTACAAAAAGCTTTCTTTGTAGGCATCAATACTAAGAAAGAGGAAAACAAACACCTGCATTGTGCATTTGCATCTTGATAGTTTGCATGTTTGATTTAGGGAAAGTGCATTAGAGTGTGATGATTGCTCTTTGAGAAAAAATGGTGTCTTTCTTTTCCCTTTGTAGCTAGGATTTTCATAAGTTGAAAATATATAAAGCTTGCTTATCATCTTTAGACTGCATTTAGGAATTGTATCATACATCTCATGGTGAACCTCAAAAGGCAAACTTCTAAAAATATCAACCTAAAATAAATTGAATGAACTTAACAACGCTTTGAAACATAATGTACAACATAGAGGTCTAGGCTAGAGATGTGTTCCGGCATCGTAAAGCCTAATGACTGTCGATCTCGTTGATGGTGGGTGATTCCTCCTGAGGGACGATAGCGCCAGTACGGATTGTTCTCCCACGTACCATCGCGTATATATTGGGAGACCCCTATAGGCATAAAACCTTTATCCTCAGGAAGCCGTGTCGGCCGCCCTACTGATCGCAATGCACTGAACACAGCATTCAGGAAGATCGACCGCCCGTACCCTAAAAAGTATTCTGCGGTTTTGCGAAAAGTTTGGCACACCCTCTGCCTAGAACTCCAGAGCAGTTCCTTTTGGCCTTTTTCAGACTATATAACGGAAAAAGTCCATCCGAGCATTTGTCACTTCGGGCTCGTTAAAACATCGAAGGAGACTAGAGTCATCTTTAGCTTTTTCTCGACTCTTTAAAATTGAAAAAGCAAGTTGTGTATAAAGCGTCGTTAAAATTTATTTTAAATGGAACAATCACCCCTTATTCCTGCGTTGATCTTTAGGTTGAGAAAATGGAGCACACCAACCAAGGAATTCCCCTTGGTGGAAATCCTAGTCCTTTCTCCTCTTGGGGAGATGTTGGTGCGCCCCATATGGCCACATTGTCGCTTCCAGGATTGACAATTGGCTTGCCAGTCTGGCTCTTTTCAACCAATGTCGTTCAGAACACCACTATTCCTGAACAATCGAGTCAACAGTTAGACCAGACCAGAGTTGCCAACCAGCCTTCTACTTCATCTAATTCTTCCTCTCCTCCTTCCTCTTCGCTTGACGGAACTGGTAAAACAAAAAAACAAGTTCCTAAGGAGAAGAAGGAAAAGAAGAAGAAAGAGAAGAAGAAGAAAGAGCCAAAAGCGACTGAGGGAAAACAAGTGGCGTCTGACAAAAATCCACACATAGCACTGACTAGGCCTAAATCGCCATGTGTCATATGCAAGGGAGACCACTTCCACAGAGATTTTCCCTGCATCCCTCGGATTCTAAGGGACTGGTCTCCCCATTTGCACAGTTCGGTGGCGTCAACCTCTGATAGCCATGTTGACAGCACATCGTCAACTAGTGAAAGTGAAGCCACAGGACAGAGAGGGAAAGTTAGATTTCCCTGCAAACTATGTGAAGGTGACGATGCCATCCACCGATGTCCCTTCTTAGACTAGGCTAAAAGAGTTTTGGAAGAGCGACCGATCTTACGAGCGCAACTTCCTCCTGGATATCAAAAACTCCTGCCAAGTCCTTCACTAGTTGAGAACCCGGCTGGCCCGCCCAGGTGGTCAGCCGAAGCACCTATCATTGAAGATGAAACATCTGGATCCATACCTAACGAAAGTCAAAAGGTTGAGGCGGCAGTTGACCAGGTTTTTCCTTCAGAGGCTCTATCTTCGAATGATACCATCATAGAGGAGAATAAAGACGACACCGTCCAAATTCTGTCCATCAACACAGACTCCGACGAACAAGGGAGCAATTTGCCCATTCCTTTATCGCAGGAAGTAACTTCATCAGAATCATACCTGGCCATCTATTCGGTCCCACCACCAAGCAACGTAGTTGTGTCCTTCGACTAGAACCAACTAGGCAGACCCCGGTTGCCAGCAAGCATACCATTCAGGATTATCGTTCAAATATACAGAATGGTAATGGCTGGCACTATCATTGATGAGGGGGCATCTGTGAGTATCCTTTCCTCTATTTCTTGGAAAGCGCTTGGTTTGCCAGCGCTTTTGCCTGAAATGAGAAATCTATCAGGCTTTGATAAAGGAACTAGTCGACCTTTAGGGATCCTCCCCAATGTGCCCATAACATTGAAAGGGAAGACCGTTCAAATGAATGTGATGGTCATTCAAGGACCCTTGGATTATAACCTACTCCTTGGACAAGACTATATATATTGCATGGGAGCCATCTTCTCCTCACTCTTTAGAGTAATGTGTCTTCCGCATGAAGGAAGAGGGGTCAAGCTCATGGACCAACTTTCATTTCCTGGATCACACATCGCAAATAGTCATATACCATCCCTAAATGGTCTCTTCACGCAAGAAGTGTCTCAACCCACGGTCCGTCCTCCTGATGAGCGCGAGTAATCTGGGAGGATATGACTGGAACCCAGGGGGCATGCGTCCTGGTCTGCTTCGGCAGGAAAATTTTGGGTATAGGGTAGGTTTCCGCGGGAGAATATGACTAGTCCGTACCTCGTCCGTGATTGGAAGAGGGGTTGTTCTAGAATAAGATTTTTTTGTCAAAGTTATGTGAGTTGGCGGGCATCGTCGCTCACCATTGTCTATTTCAGTGGACATTGCCGAGGAAGTGTTTTGTTTGAAAGATTAACGAGACAATCTTTGGGTAACCTAAAAGAGGTAGGCCTCTCTCGGTAAAACAATTGTTCTGCCGGACTAAAGTAGGGGTAGCCTTGAAACTCTGTTTTATACCTGGGGGCATGCAAACCTTTTGGAGTGCAAGCAAGGGGCGGCTATTTATTTTTTAAATTTTTAGGACCTCTAACCCTTTAAACTCGTAGGATTAGTCGTTTCCGAACTTGCATAACGAAAGGATGCGGGGCATAGCTTTATAAGATGAAGCTCCATAAAAAATAGAATCTTAATGAGACATTCTTATCATATGAATGGGTAATCGAGCAGTTTTAGCACACAGTTCATGCTCGTTAAAAAATAAACGCAAGATTCGAGCAGTTTTAGCACACAGTTCATGCTCGTTAAAAAATAAACGCAAGATCCGAGCAGTTTTAGCACATAGTTCATGCTCGTTAAAAAATAAACATAAGATCGAGCAAATGTTTCCACCCGCGTTTAAGCTCGTTAAAAAATGAGCTATCCCGATAAATAACCACTATGAATGTCATATCATCAGCCATTAAAGCCTTGGTCGTGTTTGACCGTCACCTCCACTTTTCCATTGGCCGATCGTTCACCTCCATATGTTTGTTTACCCATTTTGAGGAACAGCTGCAAAGAGTGATTTCACTAGACATCCTTGTGACACTACCGTGACTGGAAAATTCCAACCTGTACCTGGAATCAGCTGCTAACTTGTTTCATCACTCATTCCTCAAAAGACGAGTCTTCTTTAAGCTCTTTTCATCTGACTCGTAAAATATGAAAAGATTGCCGAGTCCTTGGCCTTCCAGCTCGTTAAAGGGATAGGAAGTGTTATCTCTCCTCTAGATTTTAATCTTTTTGGACCTGCGGGATTATTGCACAAAAAGATCGAGCGCTTGTTTTATTCGGCTCGTTAAAACTATCGAAAACTCATCCCTTCTGTATTGTTTTATACTTTTTCGGACCTAAGGGATTAGATGACGAAAAAAGACTTTTGGAGTTAACTTTATGTACCTTTTCAGACTCTCTAAAAATGAAAAGGACCAAGTTATCTTTGTCGTTAGACTCGTTAAAAGCATTAAATAGCGACAAACTTGTCTTTAGACGAGAACGAGTTTCACTATCGCTAGGCTCGTTAAAACATAGCGATGGGCTTGCCCGAAGGGCAGGTTATAGAACGCGCATATGTTAACCTCCTCAAGCTTGACAAAAATAAAGAGGTACTGGTCAGCAATGACTGGTGAAAAATTGGGAGAAACTCAAGAAAACTTTGATGGTAGCAAGTCGCTCTTGAGCATGACTTTTCCTCCGTACCACAATCGGGTTGGGTTGTTTCATTCACCGGTCACATCCATGGTCTCACCATACCATTCATATTTGGGGTAATGCTACCGATCCATCGCATCAGTGTCACCATATGTTCAAGAGAAGTCATTCAGAAAAGTCAACCATGTCCCATCCACTGCCGTACATTATCCTTCATCCTTTCATGACCACCACCCTGAATCATATGTCACAGATCATTTTCACCTCCATCAAAATCATTAGCTCCGTTCTGTGTCATTGATGTGGGATTCATTAAGGCCCTCCTTTGACGGATCGCTTCTTGTCGACATCAGCTCATTATCCAAGAAGTTGATCTAGGAACAACCCCTTCAGTACTTTGAAGCTTGCATGCCTCAATGGCAAGTTTCTCACTTCCGGCGACAGGTATACATCAATGACCTTCAACCGAAATATTTTGCGTGGTGTTCAACGCCAAGTCCTTATTCACACCACGTGAATTGTACTGCAGTACCTTGAGGGTCATTATCATTATCGGTGATTCCTCTCGCGCTTGTTAACGGTTTACATCATTGATCGGTAATCAAGTGATGTCTTTCCATGTTCGACTTCAGAACATTTCTCACATGGATCGACTTGTACTTAGAGTGAAGATCGAACGAGTTTGAAGACCCCGGATCTAGTTTCATCCATCCGGGCTGCGATATATATTTAGGAAAGATAAAGACATTGACATCTACATCATTGTAGCAGATAATCATCCTACTCAAAGGATGATAATTTCATCAAAATTATCAGTCTACCACCAGACGATTGTCTGTTCTATGTACAGAAAAATGAATTTATAAAGCTGAGCATGGGAATGCCTGCCTCAGCTAGATCATGAAAGCAGTATGAAAAATAATGTATTGTATTGTATCTTATTACAGGTCTCCTCCCAGCATTGGATGAACTTCGGATCCCCCTGATAAAGCATTTCACCCGATAAACGACCTCATACTTTAGGGGGAAACTGTTATAGACATTTTTGTGCCTTACAGCATTGAGCATGAAATGTCCATAATCTAAGGGATCCAAAGTCCCTAAACATGTTGTTCCTACCCCTAGAGGAACAAGGCTAACAAACCACAGCAATTCACAGAAGTTCTCCACCAGAAACTGCTCAAAAGCAAGTCAATTCAGGATCAATTCAGTGGCTCCACTAGCTGTCTGCGCTGAATGTCAAAGCCAACACTAGCTACCTGCACTGCAATGCAGGTAGAAGCACTACCAGGGTGTGTTGAGCGAGAATTGCCAAATGGCAATTTCATTCCAAGAGGTGTCAAGACCCAGGAAGCTTCCAGAATCTTCCTCAATGACACTTGCCTCAGTGAATTCGACTGGTGATGAGTAAGAGGTTCCCAATCTCCAAGTGGAAGCAAGAACCTCCAAGTGGAATCAAGAACTGACAGAGGGAGAGGACACTAGTCAGATCTCAAGCTAACTCATCCTCTCTCCAAAACATCTATATATGGATCTCTCCTCCATGAGATCTAGAGGCTGGAATTTTGTTATTGCAAAGAATTGTTGTTGGTTTGAGATTGGAATCATTGGGTGCTTAATGCTTTAAAGGGGGTGAAGATAGGAATTCCATTTGCTGGGAAGGAGATGCTGGATTGGAGCCCTCTGGGTTGTATCTCTTCCTGAACCTTGTTATTCCTCAATAAAGTTATCTTGGTTTCTCCTATATACTGATGTATCTTTGATGTATGATTGCATTAGTATGTTTAGTTTATTTCTAATCCTGAACTAGTTATGAATATGAATCCATGTCTTGTGTAGTGTTCTCTTCTTGTGATCTTGCAGAAACCTCTTGAAGCTGGGCGAGCGAGAAGGCAAGTAGCTGCGAACCCTCAAAGAGAAGAGAGACCGGATCGAGGGACAAACGGAAGACACCGGTTAGTCCATCTATCTCTCTTCATTCTTAATTCATAAAGGAAGAATACTAGAATAGTCGTCTCTGTTTGTTGCTAAGGTACTGTCACACGTTAGGTGGATAGGATCGTCCTGCATAGGCATTTTTCCCCACAACACCTAGGAGATTGAATATCAGTGTCCTCTTGTAGGGTTGGAGCCCTACATATATTGTACTTGATTTATTATAAATAAGAAATTAATAAAATAATTTATTCTTATTATTCATTTTGTGTTCTAAATATAAGTGATCTAATTGGTAAAAATAACAATTGAAAAGAAATAATGATTGTTGTCTAGGTAAATCCTCTCGGTAGACATAGATAATCCCTCTAGCCCAATGAGTGGGACTAGCAACCAACATGACAATCTAGGAGACACTTTCCTAAATTACAATTGAAATGAGAGAATAGGAAGGAGACCTACCTCATTCTAATGCTATAACACACTCCTTTGTTGAAGATCTTGATCGCTTGCTCCTCAGGCTCAGTCCTTACTGTTCACAACATTTGAATACCTGCACAAGATACCAAAGACAAAAAAAATCATACAATTGCAATAAGCATAATGGAATGTAATCCACTTAACAGATCAAGGAGTATTAAGATAAATGATGCATTGACACAAGATTTTATGGAAAGTGAATCAACATTTGTATATATTAAGAAATAAAAGAGGAAGCATACAACCTAGGCCTTAATGTTAGTAAGCCCTCCTTGAGTGAATGTCCAAGTCCAAGCTCAAGCTCTCCAAGCACTCCTTCTCTAAGCCAAAGTGAATAGCATGTAGGCACTATCTTACCATAAGGGTGAAAATAATCAGAGAAAACCATTTGGGAATGGAAGAGGATGAATATATAGGTAGGGAGAGGGAGTTAGGATCTCTCCAAAGATATGGGAAGGTCCTAATCTCAAGGAGGAAGATCATAGGGATAATATCAAAGGGAAATATTGGGAGAATTCGACCACATCCACAATGAACAACCTCTATCTCGTCATTCTGGAAGCCTATAGATCATGAAGCTTCTAGTCCTCTTTGGGAAAACTTGCCATTTAGGGATGAGAGCGAGTATCCAATCAAAAACCATGCTAGCAGTGCGAGGCTAATATGGTGCAACCTGCCATCAACACTAGTTGGTAGTGTCACAGTCACGTTGGCCTTGAAATTAGGGTTTTGGTTTCATTTCTTCAGGGAAGGCTCAAGGCATGTTTTCATTAGTTCTTCATGGAGGATCTAAACTACATATCAGGATGGGTACACTACATAATTTCCAAGTTTTGAGCACTTCGAGGTATAGCACAGGGAAGTGTAGGAGGTGTGACAAAATATTGTGTAATAGATGGCCTCTAAAGCATGAAGGAAGAACAAGGAGTGATGGCTAAGATGCTTTATGAGCTTTTTCAATGATGAGAACAAACATTGTCATGAGACCTACAAATCAAGGACACATATACATATACATATATGATATCAAAACATGAATCCATGGTATGGATGCATCCATCAGGATACAAAAGACCATGTGAAAAGATCCACGGTATGATCACAACGATCCAAATGAAAAGGATCGTCTGGAAATCTAAGATCTAAGGTATGGACACAACCACCCGATATAGAAGGATCATCATCATCATAGATATAAGGTCCCACGGCATGGTCACAACCATCCGTATAGAGGAAACATGTATACAATCATGAAGAATACATAACTCCATGCAACCTGAGTTGGTCTTTCGCTCCATCCCAACCCAATCAAAGTACAAATTCTAAAATGCGAATGAATTTGTCAAAGTCGAACATGCTAGAAAACCACCTGATTATCAACCAATGATGTGGACCATTTAACAAGCATGAGAGAAACCACCAATAATGATAATGGTCCTTAAGGTAGGACAATAAAATCCATGAATGTGAAAATAAAGCTGAAGTCTAACACTCATGGAATCATTCGATCGAAGGCCAATGATCAAAAACATGTCGTCATATGCAAATAAATTTCCATTAAGGCATGCAAACTCTAAGGTAATGAAAGGGAGTTTCTAATTAATCTTCCTGGATAATGAGCTGAAGTTGACAGGAATTGACCCATCGAAGGAGGGGCATAATGATTCCCTCATCATCGACACAAAACAAGGAATAAAGTGGAATAAATGAGTATGATCCAAGACTGTGGAAGAAAAGGTTAGACAATGTATATGTAATAAACTGTAGATAAGACTTCTCCTGAACATATCGGCGACACAACTAGAGAATGTGGAAAAATTTGACTCAACATAGGACCAAGGGTCATGATGAAAAAGTGGAATAGTCAGATGAGAAGAAAAAATGGACCACCCAAACCCGGAAGGACAAGTGACTGAGTGAGGATATCCCAAACCCGATACGAGAAACAAATGAGTGTAATGTTCAAGAGCAACATGCTGCCTATACAAGAGATGTTTCACTTTCACTTTTCCCCACTGTTTCTAGTGAGTATCCCAATTATTATAATCACAAGATTTAAGGGAATAGAATATGCTTTTCGTATAAGTTCATCCTTCGAATGAATCCATCCTAGTAAGTTTTACGAGCCCTAGGAAGGAGAAAATCGGTCTCATCATGGTGAAAAGTATTTTTTCGTTTAAAGTTTTACATGTCCAATGGAAGAATAATTCGGTGTCTTTTTCATATTTAGAGAGTTTGAAAAATATATGAAAAAGAAAAATCTATCATATCCATTTTCGTAATTTGTCTCTTGAACTCGAACAGGTAGAAAACAATATTCGAAAGAACCTCTTGACCATATCGACCAAGGTGTTCCTTTTTCGTAAATAGTCAATCCCAACCTGAAAAAGGGGTAAATGTATACTGAGAAGACACCAATTCATTTAATTTAATGAGTTCTAAAAAACAAGTACTCGAAGATCTTTTCATATTTCTAGAGTCAGAAAAGATCTTAAAGATGACTCTAGGGGGGTTCCTTTTTCGTTTATTTTTAACAAGTCCAAAAAAGAGATAAAACAAAAACTCGTTGAATCAGTCAAAAATAATCACCGTTACCACCAAAGAGATATTGTAACTGCACAAAGACAACCACACATCACTAATATCGAGCAAAATTAATAAAATATTGGAAAAAGTGTGTTTAAAAACTTATAAATAGACCAAAAGTAAAAACAATTTACCATTTCACTTGGAGTAAATTGGAGAGTGCATTTTATCCCATTTTCTTGATTCTTCAGGCAAGTGATGTGGGAGATCCAAGGCACCATTTCATGAACTATCAACTGAAGGTAAGAGATATTTCCTTTCTCTTTATTTTTAGTTCATTTACATGCCATTTCATAGGATTTATTTATTTATTATTTTTATTTATTTATTTTTTCTGTTGAAGGGGAGGATTTTCATTTTTATTATTGGGGGAGATCAACGTGAGTCTGATCATCTAATCTGCACTCATCACCCCTTATCCCAAAAGTATCTCACACTACCAACATGAAAATAATTTAGAAAGTCGCAATGGACAGAGAGCAAAAAATAAAATGAGAAATCCTCTCCTTAAATTGTTTCTTTCGAAATCTTCATTTGTGGAAAGGATTCTAAATAATGTTAATGGGTTGTTTTGTAGGAAATTTTGACAGACATGTCCATCTAATGGAAAGAAAGAGGTCATAAGGAAGAATATCACCATGTTTCTCAAAGCATTGAATGTGTTATTGCTTTGAGGGACTATAGATTACTGAAGTTCTTTTGAACCCCAGGACTGAGAGCTCGAAATGAGCTGTTAGAATATCTCATTAGATTATGGGATGCTGATCACTAGATCTTCATCTTTGGAGATCAAGAACTATAGCTAGAAGTAGCTGAAATCTACTTCATCATTGGATTTTCTAGAAGATGGAAGAGGGTCCAAATCTTTGGAGCTCGTACTTGAGGAGAGAGCACCAATACCTTGATTAGAATGCATTTCCTTGGTGCAGATACAACTATGAGTGGGAAGGTGAAGATAAAAACCATCGAAAACCTTCCATTGAGGATGATTATACACACCATGGCTCGCATAGCTAGGGTGCATGCATTGCATGAGGCAATGAAATCACAATTTCAATACACAATGGATTACCTTGCTCCAACAGTGTTCAACGGGTGCAAAGGACTGCTAGTTAACATGAAGAGATAGATGCCCAAACGCAAGTTGGGAAACTTGAAGTAGTTCAGGTTTGAATCAATTTTGGTCACTTTAGTTTTGGAGCGTGTGATCCTATTTCAATACCAGTGGGTAGAGGTGGATGATCCAACTCCACAAGATCCGAGGTTGCTCAAATGGAGTGAGATCATGCCTCGATGGGGAGGAGGTCAACGGATGTATTTCCCTCCACTATTCTTTGGTTGGCTATGCTAGCAACTAATCATCCTGGATGAATATGCCTATGTACGAATGGATTTCATAGGAGATACAAATATTCCTCTACCATCGGGTGCACAGTGGACCAATGCAGGTAAAAATTGTTTGCGGAATTTTTTAATTTTTATATATTGTTTTGTTTGAAGTGTATCTGAGAGTTTACTTGTGATAATTTTGCAGATGTGGGACTGAAAAGGCCTCTCGACATGTTTCCAATAGCACAACGGGTAGCACGTCAGATAGATGAGAATGCTCCGTACGAGGAGGGAGTAGACCCTATAGAATAAATTGAACAAAATCTAGAAGTGATTACTCGAGGGATTCCAGAATATGCCACTATAGATGACGTGCTGGTGCAATACCAAAGGCATACAATAAGAGTATCCATGAGGCTGTGTCGGTTGTTAGGCTGAGTAATTAGAGTGGTCTCATGCTATCATGAGCATCATGTGGGTGAATACCCTTTTCCTAGTCGTGTTATCTACACTTTTGTAGGCTTTGAAAGCAATGTGTCTTAGAACACTATTTTTGGGATTTTGATGAACAAACTTTCACAAACTTGATATATATATATACATATTCATGTTTCTATTGTCTACTTATGTGTTCATACATCATGATGATGTGAACATTTTTTTTTAATAAGTGACGCAAATGTCTATCTAAAACATAACTTGCTAATACATCTGCTAGTGTATTCAATTTTCGTGGAATGTGTTGATATGTGATATAATCAGAATTTCTTTCCAGTAATCAAACACGTATATACATGCACAAAATTTGTGGATTTCTTACCAAATAATGACCATTTAATTGAAGCACAACAAGTTGTGAATCTAACTTAACAACCAAATTTCTAATTCCGAGGGAAACTGCTTCTGATAACAGTTCAATAACTACACTATACTCGACAATATTATGAGTTGTTCATCCGAGGCAGATACCTTGTAAATTGATCAAATCTCCATTTGGGGAAAGAGTTCCCAAGACACAGAAGATAAGTTCTATGTGCTACGACAAGCACCGTCAACAAAATCAACATAATTTTGACGACATCTATGACCCGAGTGGAACACAAGGTAAGCAGAGGAAAAACATGTCTGCAAAGCAAACAATCACACCAAAAAATAAAAATACACACTAACTAATTCAAACACTAATGTACCAAATTAATTACATGGATGATCACACATAAAAAGTTCAGATGGATGCCATTTTCAGACTTGGGTAATCAATCAATATAGAATGAAACCGAAGTTTCACCGTTGGTATGACATGTAAGCATTGCCTCAGCCAAATAGTGGAATAGAGCACATATATGGCTATATCCTCATGCCCCTCGGGTGAGTGAGGGTTATGAGTCATAAGATGAATACCCCATTGCGATAATGGGCGAATGATAAAGACTCGGTGGGAAGATCTCATCAAAAAATACGAGAAAATCTTAATCTCATGGCGAGAAGAAGATGCCTCTAATTAAAATATTTTGACAACTTTAGTTTGGACTGAAATGTCAATGGGAAAGGTAGTAGAAATATTTCCCATATTACCTTCAAACAAAAATCCGTGCACCAAAACAGGTGTTTTAAGTGGATGTGTCGGTTTATAAGAAACAAAATCCTCAAGACACTAAGGAATCTCACTAAAAATTGGAAGAAACAAGGAACGATGATGGACATCATTCCAAGAAGTTTCTTTAAGAGACATAACCTCAACAATACTCTCATTGGTGGGGAATATCTCTTTCAAGGGATCTACAGAATCCCAAGAACCAAGCCAAGGATATTACAAATACGTATCTAGGTGCATACTGAGAATAGTATGACTTTCTGAAGCAGTCGCTAGAGCTAAGACAACTTCTTAATAATATTGATCTAAAGGACTGAGTGGCATAGCATCATCAAAATAATAAACATGATGTGGAGTAGGGATGATCCATGAATCATTGGAGGTAGAGATCATGTTGATCGAGGCAACATGAGGAGGTGGGAGAGAAAAAGTTCCCATTAAAGAAGAATCTTTGAAAATAACTGCTCCCACGATCTCATACTAAATATCAGTATTTCCCACATATGGGGTGATGCCATTTGAAGAACCAGAAGAGAAAACGGATAATTGATCGATGGTGACAATTTTCCCCTAATGAGTAAAACAGAGCACCCAGAAAAAAGAGGACACCACAAAAAACATGGCATGAGTCTAGCTTCACCCAAATAGAACGTCGTAATTCAAATTTTCATCCAGAACTTCTACTTCTAACTTGATAGTTTTCCCTTCTAAGTTGATGGGAAAACTTGTGAGAATAACATAAGGATGGGAGCCTCAGCCATCAAAGGCTTCTAAGGTGTTTGGGGACTAGTTGAGAGGTGGAGAGACGATGGCTTTCCAACATGAAACATACATGATGCAGGTGGAAGAAACCTCATCAATGACAGTCTAATGAATCATCTTTCCTTTTATAACGACTTGAATCAAAAATGCATTTTGAAGTTGTATAAGAAACTGTTGGGATTGAAGTTGTAGAAGAAACTGTTGGGGTCGAAGTTTTTGGAAAACTTGTTGGATTCAAAGTTACTGGAGAGGTTAATAGTCTCAAAGTTGTTAGAGAATTTGCTGGCATCGAAGTTGCTAAATAAGTTTCTAGAAGGAAATATCATCAAAGAGGAAGGATTTACTTGGTCTTGGAGGGGTCTTTGTTAAGGGTCTTAAGTCTTAGAATTCGTCATCTCAACATTCTATAAGAAGATAAGTATTCTTGTGGGTTTTCCTCTCAAGAGGAGAGGTAATGGCCTTGGATGATAGCCTACATTTTTTGTCTCATCTCATTGATCTTCAATACTCGATAGTTGTTTGATGATAGAGAATGATAATAATAATCAAGTGAAATAAGAAGTTAATCAATTTAAGTAAAATTACATCACACGTACTTATCAAAGTAAGAGAAATAATGTAATATAGTTTCACGTAGACTTATAAGCATTGTATCAAAGTTGAGGTAACTAAAAAAACAAAAAGAGGTACCTTGAATATCACATCATTGAAGAAGGATACATAAGGGCCAAGCAAGAAGCTCCAAGGAGGAGTACTAATCTCAAGGATCACATCATCACTAGGAGAATAAGACCTGAAAAAACCTAGATCATTAAAAGAAGGATTCTACACATGAAGCATTCTTGGGAAGCTCACACATTCTATAATTGTCATATAAGGAAGCAAGAATAAGCATTGACATAATCATCAAATAATCAAGGTGATCTCCATCACATTGAAGAAAATATCACATCTCAAACATCCTTGAATAAGATCATCAAGGAAACAACATCATCAAGAAGGCATCATGTTGAAGATATCATCATCTAGGAGTACCTTCACATAAGTATATTTATATTTATGTCTAAATCTTTTATCAACATGACTTCATTATGGAAGGAGAGTAATAAACTAGTTGGGTCATCAAATTTCCTTGCACAGAAAAATAGTATATATTTGATCCTCATAGAGAATGAAGTTATTGAATATGTTAAGGGTTCAATCTCCAAACTATATCAAGAGCAAGCTCAAGAACTATCAAAATATATGAAAGGAGAAATAAGGGCATAAATAAACCTCATAGAATCAATCAAGGATTCCCTCATCCCTTTTATAGAAAATTTGAAGAAATTGAAAGATATCTATGAAAGGTTGGTAGAACTATTATATGTAAGAACTGTAGGAGAAGTTATATCATTGAGAACCGAGTTATACAAAATCAAGGTATGTAAGGATCATACCTTATGAGGGTATCACAGATAATAGATGAACTACAAGAACTAGGAGAAATGATGTCTGATAAAGAGATGACCAACATTGTGCTTAATGCACTAGCTGATGAATGGGGAAACTTTGTGTTATGTATTTATTAAAAGAAGGAAGCCACTCCATTCAGTGAACTTTAGTCATTATGTAAGATTGAAGAAACCAGGTTGAAGGAAAAACATGATGTTGGATCAAATGAACATGTTCAAGCATATGCAGTCATGGTCAAGAGAAAAGGAAAGTTTGGAAAGTTTGATCCTCGGTAAAAGAAGAAGATAATTATATTAAAAATGAAATGCTATAAGTGTAATGAATATGGGTACTTTGAACAAAATTATCCCAAAATCAAGAAGGACAACAAAAGGATAAATGAAATAAATGAAGCTTGTGTTACCAAAGAAGTGGAAAAACTTGAAAAGAAGAAACCAAAGAAGTAAGAAGTGAAAGATATTTTCTATGATTGAGATAACCTCCTTCACTTAGTTATTTTCTGTTATAGATGATGATAGAAAGTATTACAAGTATGATAGGATGCATTATTGAAAGATGGAGATGAAATTATCATTAAAGCGAAGGATAGTTGAAGTAGAAGTTTATGTGGTTAAAGTAGCCATCATGATAGAAATAAAGTAACTCATGCTATCTTCATTGAAAGTATAGAAGGACAACCAAAGTTTAAATATATATGGTTGAAGAAAGTCATCTCACAAGATATAAGATAAATAAATGTCATCATAAATAATCATTATTAGAAAGGAGCATTTTCATAATGAGGATCATTAAGATCCTCCACTAGAATCTTTATGAAAAGGTTCACCTCTATGATGAGCCTCATCATTGGGTAACTATATGGACCTTAATACACCTCCTAGCTTATTTAAATAAACTCTTCTCATAATTCCTTACATATTTTGATTATATTTTTCTTAATGATATGAGTAAAAGTGAGATATTATGCCTAGTGGACTAATGTGCATTGATTGTAGGTTTTTGAGAGAAAATCATGGCAATTTTGGATAATTAAGGGCAAAAAATCGAATGAGAGATTGTAGGATGTAGATCATCCTCATTTACTACTCACTTACTCAAATATTCCTCCATCAAATCACACTAGCTCGGAGTTGCAAGCAGCCGAGCCAGTAATAGTTAAAGAGCCATTTCATCTTGAGTTTGGGAGCCAAGCCTCCCTATATTTAAGGAATTCATTGGAGACTTCATTTGTATAAATAAATAGGCCTAGATCCTCATTAGGATTCGAATTTTAGACGTAAAATCACTAAGCATTTTTTCAA
Organism: Pinus tabuliformis; assembly: GCA_031772625.1. Classification (NCBI taxonomy): domain Eukaryota; kingdom Viridiplantae; phylum Streptophyta; class Pinopsida; order Pinales; family Pinaceae; genus Pinus; species Pinus tabuliformis. The sequence goes on from CM062810.1 coordinate 564,933,681, forward strand.
GTTCAAGACTTGTGGAAGACATTGTTATGTAATTTTCTGATTTGATAATGAGAATGAGAATTTCCTTGATCCAGCACTGTGTTGACTCAGAGGGCTGAAGCCCTTGGGTTAGGGCCCAACCCTAGTAGCAAAGGCTCCTCTTCTTGTATTTTTATGCTTAGTTAATTTCATAGATTAATGGTTGAACTGTCTTTAGCATTATTTCATTGCAAGTAGTTGTGGATTTGATTGGTTTGCTTCCATTTGTGCATTGCTTCAGTAGTAGCATAGGAAGATAAAGGAATATAAAAAAGATGTTAGTAGGTGGATTTGGCCTCACTCCTCCCTTCAAGGACCATGGTTTGAGGAAATAACTCTTATGATGCCCCAAAAAGATGAAATTTTGATTTCTTGTGGAATTTAGGGTTTTATGTTACTTAGGCCAGCATTTTACTAATTTTCAAGAATAGGATTTAAGTGTCATTTTTGGTGTCTTTAGCCTTGCATTAGATCTCATAAAGGTTTCACATTATTCTACAAGTTTTCCCAATCATGAAATAGACAACTAGATAATATAATTATGGTTTTGCTTAGTTAATTGAAATCCCTCTTGTTTACATGACTTATTGATAAATGTTAATGATTGATGTAATGCAGGAGTTTCAGTAGTACATAGAGATTTCATGACCAACAATGACATCCTAACCTCATTCATCCATGATCATCACTTTTTCCACTAAATCCTTCACCAAATTCATCATTCCCTAAAAATACTTCTCCAAACTTGTTGAGCAAATCCAACCATCTCACAAACTTTGTTTTGAGCTCTGAAGGAGTCCTAGTGACTCCTTTTCCTCATGTTTCTCACCATTCACCTTCCCTAAGCCTTAAAACACCTTCGAAATCCCTCCTCTGTTGGGTTTTGTTATATTCTTTCCATGACTAGCCCACATAGTTAACCAGGGGATTAGAGTGGGGGCCGTACCCCCACTTTGTTGAACTGATTGTGTAGTGGAGGGGGGGGGGGCGGGGGGTCACAGGGGGTTTGAGGTGTACCCATAACCCCAATTTATGGGGTCCAGGGCAGTACCCAAGAAAATTTTGGTTTTGGTTGGGTGGACCCACCTATGGTTTTGTGCATGATTTTCGCACATGTTTTTGGACGTGATGGTTTTCGGTCCATGGTATTGGACGTGATGGTTTTCGGTCCATTGTGTTGGATGCTTCGACATGTATAAATATGTATTATAACATTGAAAGGAACATAATGAAAAATCAAGTTGGTAGTCTCGGTTTTGGGATCCAGGGGAGATCTTTGTGTATATGTGTTTTATGTGTTATGCTCTCGCATTATTTATCTTTTGTGTTTTAGAATTCGTATGCAGGTAATTTCTGTATGGGGTTAAAACCTACATTTGGTATGAGAGCAGTTTTTGATTCAAGGGGACACCTTTGTTGCTGAGGGGTTTCGCTCGGGCCTGTGGTAGACCGTGTTCAATGGGAGATCTGTGAGATTGATTCTGGTGGTGAAAGAAGATGGCGAGCAGTGGAAAGATAGAGACCAAGAAATTTAATGGTCAGATTTTTGAGTCGTGGAAACTCAAGATGGAGGATCTGTTGGTGGATAAATATCAGTGGATCACGGTAGATCCGGGTACTAAACCAATGGGAGTGTCCGATGAAAAATGGAAGAAGTTGGATCGGAAGGCAAAGAGAACAATATGATTTTGTGTCTCAAATTTAGTATTACTGAATGTATCAGGGGAAGCTACGGCAAGGGCTTTGTGGGACAAGTTAGGGAATTTGTACCAATCTAAGTCTTTGGTGAATAAAATGTTCCTGTGGAAAAATCTATATAACCCGAGGATGAAAGATGGAGACTCGGTGACAGAGCATCTGAATGCATTTAATACTGTGGTAAGTCAGTTAGCATCTGTTGATATTAAAATTTCAGATGAAGATAAGAGCATCAGTTTGTTGTGTTCTCTACCAGATTCTTGGGATAGTTTTGTTATTGCAATAGGTAGCAATGCAACTACCTTGCAGTTTGATGACATAGTCTCAGCCTTGCTGATGGAGGAGATGAGACGAAAAGAATATGGAGAGCCAGAATGGTGATGCCTTTCCTGTACGAGGACAGTCCCTGAACAGAAACAAAAATAAGTCATCGAGTGGGAGATCTAAATCTAGAGGGAGATCTAAATCTCTAGGAAAACCTATAAAGGTGGTGTGTTGGAAATGCGGAAAGGAAGGACACTAAAAAAGGGAATGTAAATCTAAAGCTCCTGATAAAGGAAAGGGATCTGATGATGCTCCTTCTACAGAGGCAAAAACCACCTCAGATGAAGGTGGGGATGTGTACTTGGCTTCTTCAAGTACACATGTAGATCACAAGGCATGGTTAATTGACTCAGGTGCATCCTTTCACTTCACTCCCCATAGAGAGTGGTTTTGGGAGTATGAGAAATACGATGGTGGTGATGTCTTCTTAGGGGATGATAGGAAGGCTATAATCATTGGTCTTAGAAAAGTAAAGTTGAAGTTGCAAGGTGGAAGGGTTAAAGCACTTCCGGGTGTTCTGCATATTCCTGTATTGGCCAGAAATATGATTTCTGTAAGCAAGCTAGATGCTGTAGGCGTAAAAATAGTGTTCGAGAAGGATAACTGTAAGATGGTTTGCAGAGCACTGGTATTGATGTGGGGAGTTCGGGTTGGAACTCTGTATAAGCTGCAAGGTAGCATGATTGTTGATGGGTGCAACAGTTCTATGGTTCCTAAAAGTGGAGCAGAAAATCTAGTGGTCTCCGGAGAGAGGACCATGTTGTGGCATCAAAGGCTTGGACATATTGGAGAGAAGGGCCTTCGAATACTTTATGGTAAAGGTATGGTAGAAGGTATGAGTAATAGCTCTCTCGATTTTGATTTCTGTGAAAATTGTGTATATGGGAAGCAAAATCGAGTGAGTTTCCCCTTTGGTAGTAAGAGGGAGAAACAAATATTAGAGCTTGTGCACAGTGATGTGTTTGGACCTGTGAAGGTTCCATCACTAGGTAAGTCAGTGCACTATATATTATTTATAGATGACTTCTCAAGGAATACATGGATATATTTCCTTAAGAAGAAATCCGAAGCCTTTGACAGGTTTAAAGAATTTAAGGCTCTTGTGGAAAATCAGACAGAGAAGAAGAGAAAGGTGCTGAGGATAGATAATGATGGAGAGTTTTGCAGCAAGGAATTTGAAGAATTCTGTAAGAAGTGTGGTATAGCACAATAGAAAAATACTCCATATACACCTCAACAAAATGGAGTTGCAGAAAAGAATGAATAATACATTGATGGAAAGGGCAAGAAGCATGCTTAGTGGTGCCGGGTTAGGACAAGAATTCTGGGCAGAGGTGGTGGATGCTGCATGTTACCTGGTTAACATATCACCTTCATCAGCGTTGGAGGATAATACTCCACAAGAGGTATGGACTGGTAAGAAACCCTCTCTTTCACATCTGAGGGTATTTGGATGTGATGCATATGTACATGTTCCAAAGGAGAAACGAACCAAGTTGGATAGTAAATCTAAAAAGTGCACCTTTATTTGGTATAAGGATGGTTTAAATGGTTATAAGATTTGGAACCCAGTCACATGGAAGGTTGTGTACAATTGAGGTGTGGTTTTTAGAGAGGTAAAAGATGTTATTAAACATGAAGTCCAACGAAAAGAACCTGAGAAGATAGAGTTTGAGCTAAAGGAGGAAGAATCAGACTCTACAGTAGAGGAGGAATCAAAATATGAAGAGCCACAAACTCCAGGTGTGAGAAGATCAGTTCGAGAAAGAAGGCAGCCAGAAAGGTATAATCCATCTGCTTTCTGTTCAAATTTTTCTTTGTCTATCACTAAAAATGATCCCAAAGCTATGAAGGAGGCAGTAGATTCAGGAGAGGGAAAGCTCTGGAAAGAGGCCATGGTTGATGAAATGGCATCTTTACACAAAAGAGATGCTTTGGATTTGGTGGAGTTTCCGGCTGGAAGGAAACCCATTGGCAGCAAATGGGTGTTCAAGAAGAAGACAAATGCAAAAGGAAAAGTGGAGAAATACAAAGCTCGGTTTGTAAAAAAAGGTTATTCCCAGGTGCTGGGAATTGATTTTGGTGATATTTTTTCTCCTGTTGCCAAGGTTACTTCTATTAGATTACTTTTATTTATTACTGTTGCTGGTATGCAAGTTAAAGAAGTCTCTGTATGGGCTAAAATAGTCACCAAGGATGTGGTATTAGAAATTTGATACATTTATACGGGGATTTGGCTTCACTAGAAGCAAAGCAGATCACTGTGTGTATTTTAAATTAATTGGTGACCATGTTATTTATCTGATCTTGTATGTGGATGATATGTTGCTGGTTGGAAATGACAAAGAAATTATCTAGGATTTGAAGACCCAATTGTCCTCCAAATTCGACATGAAATATCTTGGTGCTACAAACTATATTTTGGGCATGGAAATTAAAAGAGATCGGGCAAAGAGGAAGCTCTAGTTAAACCAGAGGAAGTATGTCGAGACAATACTGCAGAGGTTTAATATGCAGGATAGTAAACCGGTGAAGTTTCCTATTCCTGTAGGTGTGAGGTTTTCTGCTGAACAGTGTCCTAAGACACAAGAAGAGGAAGAAGACATGTCCCATGTTCCATATGCAAGTGCAGTCGGTAGCCTGATGTATTCAATGGTCTATACTAGACCAGACATTGCACATGCAGTGGGAGTATTGAGCAGGCTTATGCCAAAACCAGGGAAGGAGCACTGGACAACAGTGAAGTGGGTTTTCAGGTTTTTGCGTGGCACTAGTGATTATGGTTTGTGCTACCAAGGAAGACCAGGATTGGACAATAGTGTTGGATGTTCATGGCTTTGTTGATGCAGACTGGGCAGGAGATCTGGATCAGAGGAGATCTACAAGTGGGTATGTGTTTAACCTATTTGAAGGTGCAGTCAGTTGGATGAGTAAGAAACAATTTGTAGTGGCACTATCAACTATAGAGGCAGAATACATGGCAGCCACTTATGCAAGCAAGAAAGCAATTTGGTTGCAGAGATTGTGTTCAAGTATGGGGTTAGTACAGGAAGCAAAGAACCCTTCATATTATTCAAAGACAAAGCACATTGATGTTCAATGTCACTTTGTGAGGGATATGATAGAAGACAAAAAGGTGTTGCTGGTAAAGGTGGACACTTTGAAGAATACTGCAGATGCATTGACAGAATCTGTGAGCTCTGAGAAGTTCTCTTGGTGTAGAGAGACAATGGGCATTTCAGGGTTGGAAAAATAACTAAGCTCTCTTGTGGCCCCCTTGTGGAAAGAAAAAAACAAGTGGGAGAATGTTGGGTTGTGTTATATTCTTTCCACGACTAGCCCACGTAGTTAACCGGGGGGTTAGAGTGGGGGCGAAACCCCCCCCTTCGTTGCACCGATTGTGTAGCGGGGGGCGCCGGGGGGGTCACAGGGGGTTTGATGTGTACCCGTAACCCCACTTTATGGGGTTTAGGGTAGCGCTTCGGAAAATTTTGGTTTTGGGCCCTATGTGTTGTGGGGAAAAATGCCTATGCAGGACGATCCTATCCACCTAAGGTGTGACAGTGCCTTAGCAACAAACAGAGACATCTATTCTAGTATTCTTCCTTTATGAATTAAGAATGAAGAGAGATGGATGGACTAACCGGTGTCTTCTGTTTGTCCCTCGATCCGGTTTCTCTCCTCTTTGGGAGTTCCCAGCTACTTGCCTTCTCGCTCGCCCAGCTTCAAGAGGTTTCTGCAAGATCACAAGAAGAGAACACTACACAAAGACATAGATTCATATTCATAACTAGTTCAGGATTAGAAATAAACTAAACATACTAATGCAATCATACATCAAAGATACATCAGTATATAGGAGAAACCAAGATAACTTTATTGATGAATAACAAGGTTCAGGAAGAGATACAACCCAAAGGGATCCAATCCAGCATCTCCTTCCCAGCAAATGAAATTCCTATCTTCACCCCCTTCAAAGCATTAAGCACCCAATGATTCCAATCTCAAACCAACAGCAATTCTTTGCAATAACAAAATTCCAGCCTCCAGGTCTCATGGAGGAGAGATCCATATATAGATGTTTGGAGAGAGGATGAGTCAGCTTGAGATCTGACTAGTGTCCTCTCCCTCTATCAGTTCCTGATTCCACTTGGAGGTTCTTGCTTCCACTTGGAGATTGGGAACCTCTTACTCATCACTAGTCAAATTCACTGATGCAAGTGTCATTGAGGAAGATTCTGGAAGCTTCCTGGGTCTTGACACCTCTTGGAATGAACTTGCCATTTGTCAACTCTCGCTCAGCGCACCCTGGTAGTGCTTCTACCTGCGTTGCAGTGCAGGTAGCCATTGTTTGCTTTGACATTCAGTGCAGACAGCTAGTGGAGCCACTGAATTGATCCTGAACTGGCTTTTTTTGAGCAGTTTCTGGTGGAGAACTTCTGTGAATTGCTGTGGTTTGTTAGCCTTGTTCCTCTAGGGGTAGGAACAACATGTTTAGGGACTTTGGATCCCTTATATTATGGACATTTCATGCTCAATACTGTAAGACACAAAAATGTCTATAACAGTTGCCGCCTAAAGTATGAGGCCGTTTATCGGGTGAAATTCTTTATCAGGAGGATCCGAAGTTCATCCAATGCTGGGAGGAGACCTGTAATAAGATACAATACAATACATTATTCTTCATACTGCTTTCATGATCTAGCTGAGGCGGGCATTCCCATGCTCAGCTTTATAAATTCATTTTTCTGTACATAGAACAGACAATCGTCTGACGGTAGACTGATAATTTTGATGAAATTATCATCCTTTAGGGTAGGATGATTATCTGCTGCAATGATGTACATGTCAATGTCTTTATCTTTCCTGAATATATATCGCAGCCCGGATGGATGAAACTAGATCCGGGGTCTTCAAACTTGTTCGATCTTCACTCTAAGTACAAGTCGATCCATGTGAGAAATGTTCTGAAGTCGAACATGGAAAGACATCACTTGATTACCGGTCAATGAGGTAAACTGTTAACAAGCGCGAGAGGAATCACCGATAATGATAATGACCCTCAAGGTACTACAGTACAATTCACGTGGTGTGAATAAAGGACTTGGCGTCGAACACCACGCAAAATCGTTCGGTCGAAGGTCATTGATGTATACCTGTCACCGGAAGTGAGAAACTTGCCATTGACGCATGCAAGCTTCAAAGTACTGAAGGGGTTGTTCCTAGATCAACTTCTTGGATAATGAGCTGATGTCGACAAGAAGCGATCCGTCAAAGGAGGGCCTTAATGAATCCCACATCAATGACACGGAACGGAGCTAATGATTTTGATGGAGGTGAAAACAATCTGTGACATATGATTCAGGGTGGCGGTCATGAAAGGATGAAGGATAATGTACGACAGTGGATGGGACACGGTTGACTTTTCTGAATGACTTCTCTTGAACATATGGCGACACTGATGCAATGGATCGGTAGCATTACCCCAAATATGGATGGTATGGCGAAACCAGGGATGTCACCGGTGAATGAAACAACCCAACCCGATTGTGGTACGGAGGAAAAGTGTCATGTTCAAGAGCGACTTGCTACCATCAAAGTTTTCTTGAGTTTCTCCCAATTTTCCCCAGTCATTGCTGACCAGTACTTCTTTATTTTTGTCAATCTTGAGGAGAATAACATATGCTTGTTTTATAACCTGCCCTTCCGGCAAGCCCATCGCTATGTTTTAACGAGCCTAGCGATATTGAAACTCGTTCTCGTCTAAAGACAAGTTTGTCGCTATTTAATGATTTTAACAAGTCTAACGACAAGGATAACTCGGTCCTTTTCATTTTTAGAGAGTCTGAAAAGGTACATAAAGTTAACTCCAAAAGTCCTTTTTCGTCATCTAATCCCTTAGGTCCGAAAAAGTATAAAACAATAGAGAAGGGATGAGTTTTCGATAGTTTTAGCGAGCCGAATAAAACAAGCGCTCGATCTTTTTGTGCAATAATCCCTCAGGTCCAAAAAGATTAAAATCTAGAGGAGGGATAGCACTTCCTGTCCCTTTAACGAGCTGGAAGGCCAAGGACTCGGCAATCTTTTCATATTTTACGAGTCAGATGAAAAGAGCTTAAAGAAGACTCGTCTTTTGAGGAACGAGTGATGAAACAGGTTAGCAGCTGATTCCAGGTACAGGTTGGAATTTTCCAATCATGGCAGTGTCACAAGGATGGCTAGTGAAATCACTCTTTGCAGCTGTTCCTCAAAATGGGTAAACAAACATATGGAGGTGAACGATCGGCCAATGGAAAAGTGGAGGTGACAGTGAAAACACGACCAAGGCTTTAATGGCTGATGATATTACATTCACTGTGGTTATTTGCCAAAATAGTTCATTTTTTAACGAGATTAAACGCGGGAAAACACTTGCTCAATCTTATGTTTATTTTTTAACGAGCATGAACTATGTGCTAAAACTGCTCGGATCTTGCGTTTATTTTTTAACGAGCATGAACTATGTGCTAAAACTGCTCGATTAACCCAGTCATATGATAAGAGTGTCTCATCAAGATTCTATTTTTTATGGAGCTTCATCTCACTAAGCTTTGCTCCGGATCCTTTCGTTATGCAAGTTTGGAAACGACTAATCCTACGAGTTTAAAGGGTTAGACCTACAGGTTTAAAGGGAGGACCTAAAAATTTAAAAAATAAATAGCCGCCCCTTGCTTGCACTCAAAAAGGTTTGCATGCCCTGAGGCATAAAGTACGATTTCAAAGTTACCTCTACTTCATTTCCGTCAAAACATTTGTTTCACCGAGAGAGACCTACCTCTTTCAGGTTACCCAAAGATTGTCTCGTTAATCTTTCAAACAAAACACTTCCTCAGCAATGTCTACCGAAATAGACAAAGGTGAGCGACGAAGCCCGCCAACTCACATAACTTTGACAAAAGAATCTTATTCTAGAATAACCCCTCTTCCTAGACGAACGGGGTACAGACTAGTCATATTCTCCCGCGGAAACCTACTCTATACCCAAAGTTTTCCTGCCGAAGCAGACCAGGACGCATACCCCCTGGGTTCCAGTCATATCCTCCCGGATTACTCGCGCTCATCGGGGGGACGGACCGTGGGTTGAGACACTTCTTTCGTGAATAGACCATTTAGGGATGGTACATGACTATTTGCGATGCGTGATCTGGGAAATGAAAGTTGGTCCACGAGCTTGACCACTCTTCCTTCGTGCGGAAAACACATTACTCTAAAGAGTGAGGAGACGATGGCTCCCATGCAATATATATAGTCTCGTCCAAGGAGTAGGTTAGAATCCAAGGGTCCTTGAACAACCATCATGTTCATTTGAACGGTCTTCCCTTTCAATGTTATGGGCACATTGGGGAGGATCCCTAAAGGTCGACTGGTTCCTTTATCAAAGCCTGATAGATTTCTCATTTCAGGCAAATGCGTTGGCGAACCAAGCGCTTTCCAAGAAATAGAGGAAAGGATACTCACAGATGCCCCCTCATCAATGATAGTGCCAGCCATTACCATTCTGTATATTTGAACGATAATTCTGAATGGTATGCTTGCTGGCAACCGGGGTCTGCCTAGTTGGTTCCAGTCGAACGAGACAACTAGGTTGCTTGGTGGTGGGACCGAATAGACAGCCGGGTATGACTCTGACGAAGTTCCTTCCTGCGATAAAGGAATGGGAAAATTTCCCCCTTGTTCGTCGGAGTCTGTGTTGATGAAGAGAATTTGGACGATGTCGTCTTTATTCTCCTCTGTGATGGTATCATTCGAGGATAGAGCCTCTGAAGGCAAAACCGGGTCAACTGCTGCCTCAACCTTTTGACTTTCGTCAGGTATGGATTCAGATGGTTCATCCTCAATGATAGGTGCTTCGGCTGACCACCTGAGCGGGCCAGCCGGGTTCTCAACTGGTGAAGGACTTGGCAGGAGTTTTTGATATCCAGGAGGAAGTTGCACCGGTAAAACCAGGCGATCTTCCAAAACTCTTTTAGCCTCGTCTAAGAAGGGACAACAGTGGATGGCATGGTCGCCTTCACACAGTTTGCAGGGAAATCTAGCTTTCCCTCTCTGTCCTGTGGCTTCACTTTCACTAGTTGACAGTGTGCTGTCAACATGGCTATCAGAGGTTGACGCCACCGAATTGTGAAAACGGGGAGACCAGTCCCTTAGTATCCGAGGGATGCAGGGAGAATCTCTGTGGAAGTGGTCTCCCTTGCATATGACACATGGCGATTAAGGCCTAGTCAGTGCTGTGTGTGGATTTTTGTCAGACACCACTTGTTTGCCCCCTGTCGCTTTTGACTCCTTCTTCTTCTTCTCTTTCTTCTTCTTTTCCTTCTTCTCCTTAGGAACCTGGTTTTTTGTTTTACCAGTTACGTCAAGCGAAGAGGAAGGAGGAGAGGAAGAATTAGATGAAGTAGAAGACTGGTGGGCAACTCTGGTCTGGTCTAACTGTTGATTTGACTGTTCAGGAATAGTGGTGTTCTGAACGACATTGGTTGAAAAGAGCCAGACTGGCAGGCCAATTGTCTGTCCTGGAAGCGACAATGTGGCCATATGGGATGCACCAACATCTCCCCAAGAGGAGAAGGGACTAGGATTTCCACCAAGGGGAACTCCTTGGTTGGTGTGCTCCATTTTCTCAACCTAAAGATCAACGCAGGAATAGGGGTGATTGTTCCGTTTAAAATAAATTTTAACGACGCTTTAGACACAACTTGCTTTTTCAATTTTAAAGAGTCGAGAAAAAGCTAAAGATGACTCTAGTATCCTTCGATGTTTTAACGAGCCCGAAGTGACAAAGGCTCGGATGGAATTTTTCTATTATAGAGTCTGAAAAAGGCCAAAAGGAACTGCTCTGGAGTTCTAGGTAGAGGGTGTGCCAAACTTTTCGCAAAACCGTAGAATACTTTTTAGGGTACGGGCGGTCGATCTTCCTGAATGTTGTGTTCAGTGCATTGCGATCAGTAGGGCGGCCGACACGGCTTCCTAAGGATAAAGGTTTTATGCCTATAGGGGTCTCCCAATATATACGCGATGGTACGTGGGAGCACAATCCGTACTGGCGCTATCGTCCCTCAGGAGGAATTACCCACCATCAACGAGATCGACAGTCACCAGGCTTTACGATGCCGGAACACGTCTCTAGCCTAGACCTCTATGTTGTGCGTTATGTTGCAAAGCGTTGTTAAGTTCATTCAATTTATTTTAGGTTGATATTTTTAGAAGTTTGCCTTTTGAGGTTCACCACGAGATGTATGATACAATTCCTAAATGCAGTCTAAAGATGATAAGCAAGCTTTATATATTTTCAACTTATGAAAACCCTAGCTACAAAGGGAAAAGAAAGACACCACTTTTCTCAAAGAGCATTCAGCACACTCTAATGCACTTTTCCTAAATCAATCATGCAAACTATCAAGATGCAAATGCACAATGAAGGTGTTTGTTTTCCGCTTTCTTAGTATTGATGCCTACAAAGAATGCTTTTTGTACAACTTTGAATTTGCTTTTAAATGACAAATACAAACAAGTTTACTTTTTCGAAATCAGAGAGGGTAGAAGAGATTACAACACTTAACGATTTTCGAAATGAATACTTGTTTCGACACTTAAAAGAGACAAACTCAAACCAAAAGCAAAAGTAAATGTATAATCAACTGTAAACAGCCAATGAACTCTCTCCTAAGATCACAATCAACAGATCTGAATCAAGGGCTACAGGATGACTATTTCACTCTTGCAAAGGAAGACTGTAAATGACGCCACAAACAAATAAAAACACTCACAGTCTTTTTGTACAAAAGGAGGCGAATTTAAGCAGAGAAAAGGAGTTATCAGACTGGTACCTATGCTGGTTACAGGCTGCAAAAATCAGAGATCAAAACAAGGCAAAACAGATCAGAGAACCCCAGCTGCACAAGGCCTAACTGGATCAACGCAACGTCAACACAGGGGTTTTGACATTCAGCGCAGGTAGCCTTCACGGGACCTGCATTGAAATGCAGAACCTCTTCACAGGGTCTGCACTGAAGGAGAAACGAGAGTTTCTCACTGGGTTCTGGGTCACAGATTGCTGATTAATCTACTGTTTCAGGCCAAATAAAAGCAACAAGCAAGGTACAATCAAAGGGATGCTTTGAGGGAGTACTAAGATCTATCACAAAGGATCATCAAACCATTTGTGAATACATTTTTCAGATCATAGACAAATCCAGTGATTGGATCAAAGCAACAACTGTCTACTTGGCATCTGAGAATAGCAGATGCAGTTTGATTGTTGTTGTTGAGTCTATGAAACAAACAATGATGGAAACAGAAATAAAATGACTAAACAATTGTCCCCAGTGGAGTTGTCAATTTTTTGTGGGGAAAAATGCCTATGCAGGATGATCCTATCCACCTAAGGTGTGACAGTGCCTTAGCAACAAACAGAGACAGCTATTCTAGTATTCTTCCTTTATGAATTAAGAATGAAGAGAGATGGATGGACTAACCGGTGTCTTCCATTTGTCCCTCGATCCGGTTTCTCTGCTCTTTGGGAGTTCCTAGCTACTTGCCTTCTCGCTCGCCCAGCTTCAAGAGGTTTCTGCAATATCACAAGAAGAGAACACTACACAAAGACATAGATTCATATTCATAACTAGTTCAGGATTAGAAATAAACTAAACATACTAATGCAATCATACATCAAAGATACATCAGTATATAGGAGAAACCAAGATAGCTTTATTGATGAATAACAAGGTTCAGGAAGAGATACAACCCAAAGGGCTCCAATCCAGCATCTCCTTCCCAGCAAATGAAATTCCTATCTTCACCCCCTTCAAAGCATTAAGCACCCAATGATTCCAATCTCAAACCAACAACAATTCTTTGCAATAACAAAATTCCAGCCTCCAGATCTCATGGAGGAGAGATCCATATATAGATGTTTGGAGAGAGGATGAGTTAGCTTGAGATCTAACTAGTGTCCTCTCCCTCTATCAGTTCTTGATTCCACTTGGAGGTTCTTGCTTCCACTTGGAGATTGGGAACCTCTTACTCATCACTAGTCGAATTCACTGAGGCAAGTGTCATTGAGGAAGATTATGGAAGCTTCCTGGGTCTTCACACCTCTTGGAATGAACTTGACATTTGTCAACTCTCACTTAGCGCACCCTGGTAGTGCTTCTACCTGCGTTGCAGTGCGGGTAGCGAGTGTTGGCTTTGACATTCAGCACAGACAGCTAGTGGAGCCACTGAATTGATCCTGAATTGGCTTGTTTTTGAGCAATTTCTGGTGGAGAACTTCTGTGAATTTCTGTGGTTTGTTAGCCTTGTTCCTCTAGGGGTAGGAACAACATGTTGAGGGACTTTGGATCCCTTAGATTATGGACATTTCATGCTCAATGCTGTAAGGCACAAAAATGTCTATAACACTATGTTAGGTTGGGCGGACCCACCTATGGTTTTGTGCATGATTTTCACACATGTTTTTGGACGCGATGGTTTTCGGTCCATGGTATTAGATGCTCGGCATGTATAAATATGTATTATAACATTGAAAACAACATAATGAAAAAGCAAACTGGTAGTCCCGGTTTTGGGATCTAGGGGAAAATCTTTGTGTATATGTGTTTTATGTGTTATTCTCTCGCATTGTTTATTTTTTGTGTTTTAGAATTCGTATGCAGGTAATTTCTATATAGGGTTAAAATCTACATCCTCTCGCTCATGTTTGTATCCTATAGGAATATAGGGGATCCTGTAGGAGCATTAGGGCATCTTGTAGGAGGCATTAGGACATCCTATACGAGGAATTAGGACATCCTGTAGGTGGACCTTTAGTGGTCTGTTTTGAGGTCGAATTGTGGAAAAAGAACCTAGGAAGATAGGAGAAGACCCCTACTTCCCTCCCAACCCATTTGAACATTCGCCATCATCCCTAATCCACCTGCCATATCACCAAGAGGAGTTAGCATTCACATTTTCACAGAAAAAAAGGATAAAAGGAAAAAAGAGTTATTTTGTTCATTTACATGCACAGCAGTATAATGTTTGGATGTTTCAAATTGCATGCCTAGGATAGTAGGATTGCACATATGTTAATTTAGAATTCTTTTGAAGCAAAGCCTCTTAGCAGTTAGTTATATGAATAGTGTGTTTAACCATTTTATTTCAGTTTTTTCCTTACTACAGTAGAAAGGAGTTCATTTAGTGTAAATTTCCCTTTTTCTTCATTGGTAAACAAGCTTCTTCTGAATCAATAGAAGGTTGGTTTGAGAAACCATAGTGGTCTATCTCTAGCTTAGCAGTGACAAATCGAGGACCCATTGCATCTAGTTGTGTATATAACACTATCACCTCCAAGTTTGTATGAACCCTAGGTTGATAAAGTAAAGTTGGTAGCCCCATGAGTTGCAACATTCTTGCTGCAATACTGGTACTCATCACTCTATGTGGAAGAAGAAAGTGTCTTGTTAGTAGTATACATTCCACATTATGTGGGATCCATTGTTTAGAAGGATGATGGTATGGTGACAAAAGAGTGCATCATGTCAAGTTGGTTGAAGTATTTTTATCTTCAGGCAAGGAGAGGAAGTTATTAAAGGAAGTCTAGATGACCACATGAAGGCAGAGGTATGTATGTATTTCATAATAGATATATAAAGTCATATCATCATATGGTTGAAGAGAAATGGTTAAATTATCTATCTCATGAGCATGATTAATAAATGTGTTCAGTGTGGAGCCTGATTATCTTCTTTATATAGAGGTATCACCATATTGGACCCCAGTTCATAATGTGGCAGTAAAGCTGCCCATAAAATATATGCTACAGGGGGGATCCAAGGGTAGGCAGCTGTGACCTTTGGGAGCCCCCCCTGGTGGGGGGATCAGGGACAGCACCCCTGAAGCTAAAAATAGATGTAAAATTGCCTTGTAAAATGTTGTAATTTCGTAGTCAATCCGGGCCATTCATTAGGAGGATATATCATGGTAGAAGTTATGTTTAATTTGGGGTTTTTTTTCCTAGAAGGCAACGCTTTGCTATATATGAGGGAATTTTATTGTGTCTATGTAGATTTGTATTCTGAGCGAGAAGAGAGAGGAGATTGAGCGAGAGAGAAGAGGGAATTACAATGGATCTGCTGTAGGTTGTATCTCTTCAGTTTGCTGGATAATATAAAAGGAAAGACTAGTTGTTTCTACGTGGACGTAGCCCAAATTGGGTGAACCACGTATATCTATCTCTCTTGTTTTATTCATTTTCCATGTTTATATTTCTGCAATATTTTAAGTGTTCCATTGCTATGTAATATATAATTTTCTAACAGAATATGAGTCTCTTCTATTGGGAAGGTGCATGAAGGCATGTAGACAATATGCCTTGAAATCTTATACATATTCACAATGTGGAATCAACGTAATATCACCTCATGAAGAATATGAGGTGGTTGGAAACTATGGTTCCTATTATGAAGGAAGTATGTATAGATGTTCTTAGGGAAGAAATATGCGAAGAAAGGAATAAGAATTTTTAAAAGGTGCAACTATAGTCACGTAAGATAAGATTAGTGACCACCATTTGATAATTCGAAGAATTAGCTATGAAATATCCATGGAAGAAGAAAGATATGAAGACCCTTTTGAAGCCTCGAAAATATTTATTTCAACATGGGGGAAAATGATCCGGATTTAAATAGGAACGCAATAAAATACAGAGATAACCATAAAGATAGATATGCAGCGGAAATAATACTTCATTTCATTACTGTAAAATATTGAAATATGCTTACAAATAGAAATAGAAATAACCCAGCTAGGGCGATAGTAGCTTATCTCTAAGAAGAGATATGTCGGCTACATGCCTCTGAACTGTCTTACAATGAGGCTCGAAGGCCTATTTATTGTTGAGAAATAATGGAAAACCCTTAACATTCCAAAACCTAACCCTAGAAGATGAAACACCAAACTATGGGCCCCGTTTGGGTAAATTGGTACATCAACTTCCCGGGGTCGTAACTTTGGCATACGATCTTCGTTTTACGCGCATGATAGCCCGTTGGAAAGATCTCTCTGAGGACTACAACAAAAAAGACAATTTTCTACCTAAAACAGCGTGGAGCTAGATTTCCCAAAAAACGTCGTTTAGGGCCTCAAAACGGCTCCGGAAGTTTAGGACCCGAAAAACTGCTAAAAATAGTAAACTGTGCTATAATTAAGGAAACTGAAAATGTTGAGAGGAACAATGGTGGGGGTCCATGTGGACTTGGTAGGTGGCCACCAATATCCACCTGGATCATTCCTCCCCCCTTAGGAAGCAATGGTCCCCATTGCGTTGAGTTCCTCCATGAGATGGGGAAACTTTTGCTAAACTTGGTCCCTGGTGAGCCACTTGCCATTGTGAAGGAGTTGGCCTGCTTTGACAACTCGATACAGTTGAATATTCTGTTGGCGAGTATTCTTGATCTGTGTGTCCATGATTCGATCAGTTGCAACTTGTTCGATGCAATCTGGATTTAATTCTGTGGGTGTGAGCTGTTCTGCAATGTCGGATGTATCTAGCAATGGTGGAAAGTATGGTCGCAGGCGGTCCACATTGAACATTGGGTGTAGGCCAAGGAATGGGGGAATGCTGAGTTCAAATGCATTGTCTCCCATAGCCTTAGTAATGGTGTAGGGACCATATCGTAGTGGTCTCAGTTTCCGATAGGCTACAGTAAGGCATTCCTTTTGCAAATGCAACCAGACTTTGTCGCCCACCTGAAACTTGTGTGGCACCCGATGTTGATCATGTCGCTGCTTGTACTTGGCATTTGATTTCTCCAGAATGTCATGGACCTGCTGGCGAATATGTTGGATGTGTTCAATGAAGCTGGTTGCCTTGTCTGTATCGGAGTGGACATGAGTTGAATCTATGTGAGTAGCTGCAAGTGGCATGGCCACATCAATGGGGCATAGTGGCTGGAATCCCAAGCCCACCTGAAAAGGGCTGTGGCCAGTCGAGCTATGAAGAACTCGGTTGTAGCTATGCTGAACATAGGGGAGGCTCTCGTCCCATGTGCGTGGATGCTTTGAGTTGTACATGCGCAGAATGTGTACAATCAATTTATTGACAACCTATGTCTGGCCATCAGTTTGAGGATGGAAAGCTGTGGATTTAGTGTGTTTGGTGTCTAGCATTGACCAGAGGCTGGACCAAAATGTACTGAGGAACCAACTGTCCCGATCAGAGATGATAGACTGTGGAATCCCAAAGTGCACCCACACTCATTCAAAGAAGAGTTTAGCAGTGGCTTCTGCTGTGATATTCTTCTTGTAGGCTGCCACAATGGCCATCTTCGAGAACCTGTCGACGACCACAAAAACACAGTCATTTCCATGCTTAGTGGAAGGAAGGCCTGACATGTAATCCATGGAGATGGATTCCCAAGGTCGACTAGGGGTAGGCAGTGGGTTATAGAGGCCTTGCTTCTTAATGGTCGGTTTGGCAATGGCACAGGCAATACATGATCTGATATACTTCCCGACATCTTGTCGAAGATTCAGCCAATAGAAATACGTTTACAGTACTGCCACCGTTTTCTCGACCCCGAAATGCCCAGCAGTTCGACTACAGTGTGCTTCCCAAATCATCTTGGCACGCTTGCTTGAAGGAACACAAAGGTGACCCAGGTGGCATAACAGGGCATCCTGGAGGTGAAAATCTGGAACATGCCGACCCTCCAAGAGTGTCTGGTATGTGTGGCCAAATTCTGGGTCGCTTTTGTAGAGAAGTAGCCAATCAGAAGTCTCGTGCCCACAAGAGTTGAGCACAGTGGTTAACACCATGATCGGTGGTCGACTGAGGCAATCTGCAACATTATTGGTGCTATCCTTCTTATATTTGATATTCAAATGGAACTGCTGTAGGTATGTAGACTACTTCTGATGGCGATCATTCTGCAATTTCCCTTGGGTCTGTATGAACTGGAGGGGTTGGTGGTCTGTGTGGATGACCGTTTCCTTCCCCAAAATGTAATGCTTCCACTGTCGGCAGGCCTGCACAATGGAATACATCTCTTTATTATAAGTGGGATACTTCTGGACTGTGTCTGAAAGTGTTTCACTGTGATATGCCACTGGATGCCCATGTTGAATAAGGACTGCCCTAATAGCATAGTCAGAGGCATCTGTCTCGACCTCAAACGGTTGTTGTAAATCTGGTAATGCAAGCACTGGTGCCGTGCAGAGGCGATCTTTCAACTCTATGAATGCCTTCTGTTGAGATTCATACCAAAAGAACTTTGCTTTCGCTCCTCCCTTGGTGACTTGACTCAAGGGACAAGTGATATGAGAGAACCCCAACACGAATCTGCGGTAGAAGTTTGCAAGACCTAGAAAGCTGCGGAGCTCTGTTAGAGTGGTTGGAGATGGCCAATCCCGAATGACTTGGATCTTGGCTAGATCCACATGCACCCCTGTTCATCAATAATGTATCCTAGATACTGAACCTAGTTCATGCCAAAAGTGCATTTCTCCAAATTGGCACATAGCTTGTGTTGCCGCAGTGTTTGGAGAACCTGCCGAATGTGGTGGAGGTGCTCTTCCCAACTCTGGCTGAAGATCAGAATGTCATCCAAGTATACCACTACAAATGAGTTGGTGAATGGCCGCAAGATGTCATCCATTAGCCTCATGAAGGTTGCAGGAGCATTCGTCAATCCAAAAGGCATAACCAACCATTCGAAAAGGCCCTCCTTGGCTTTGAAGGCAGTCTTCCACACATCAGAGGGTTCAATTGGTACTTGGTGATATCCTGACTTTAGATCGATCTTGCTAAAATATTTTGCCCCCTTTAGTTGGTCCAAGAGGTCATCAATCTGTGGGATCGGGTACCTATTACGGACAGTGATCTTGTTCAGCGCCCGATAGTCAATACAGAGTCTCCAAGTCCCATCCTTCTTCTGTACCAACACGATCGGGCTCCCACAAGGTGATGAACTTGGACGGATGTGATGTTTCTGTAGCAGCTCCTGAATCTGCCTCTTGATTTCATCATTCTCCAGAACGGAGCACTGATAAATTGGTCCATTGGGTAGCGGCACACCTGGGGTCAGATCGATGGAGTGCTTGACCTGACAGTGCAGAGGGACCCCTGCAGGGGAGGTGAAGATGTCCTCGTATTCCTCCACGACCTTGTCCATCTGTAGTTGTCGTGCAGAAGGGCCCTGCCTAGAGGCTGTGGCCACCGTCTTCTTCTTTCCTTGAGGGTGTATCATCAGGAAAACAAATTTCCTGGTTTTGGAAATGAGCTTACTGCATTGTTTTGCAGTAATCAAAGAGATGGCGGTAGATGGTGCTACCTCTGGTATCCTGTACAACTTGTTTCCCAATGTAATAATAACAGCACGAGGTCCTGATTCATACACAGCATGTCGCTTCCACAAGTATGGTTGCCCTAATAATACATCAAAAACTTCAAGGGGAGCAATG
The DNA here is from genome assembly GCA_031772625.1 of Pinus tabuliformis. Classification (NCBI taxonomy): domain Eukaryota; kingdom Viridiplantae; phylum Streptophyta; class Pinopsida; order Pinales; family Pinaceae; genus Pinus; species Pinus tabuliformis. The sequence continues at coordinate 564,953,199 of CM062810.1, forward strand.
TCACACAATAACTCATCCGTGAAGGGCTTGATGTTGTATGGAAGGCAACACTGCTGGCTCACACGAAGATCCTGTCCTTGGTGAAGCCACCTGATGGTGTATGGTTGTGGATGTGCTGTGGTTGGTAAGCCCAACCGCTTCACGACCTCTGCCAAAATGAGGTTCTTTTGGCTCCCGCTATCGACAATGAACTGTAGTGGGGAGCCCTTTACCCACATCTGGGAGTGGAAGAGACGCTCCTCCTCCTCTGGATCTTCGGGTTCATTTTTCTGGACCTTGGCGGTAGCAACAGTGGCGTTGGGATCTGCATCAATGATCTGCTTCCCTTTGTCATTCCCCTTGTCGGGTTCTGACTCAGAGTCGGAACATGCATCTGATTCTGAAACCTTTAGCTCAGCCACTAGTGTCTGCTTGGCCCGACACTCACTTGTGTTGTGAGTGGAGCTCTTATGGAACTCACACCATTTTCCCGTGTCCTTTTTTGGCTTCGCGGCACTGTTCTTTGCTTGCAGCTTGGGCGGGTTGTCTTGGGCTGCCCCGCCTTGGCTTTGTCCTTTGTTCTGTGGTTTAGGGGCACCTTTCCCTTGCTTCTGATTCGCAGATCCAAAGTCTCGCTTCCTTTGTTTAAACTTTTGCTCGATCTTGACGGCATATCGATATGCTGTGCCAAGCGAGGAGATGTTCAGGAATTCTATTTCTTCCTGGATGTACTTATGCAGGCAACCGTGATATTTGAGTATCAAATGCTGCTCCGTATCCTTGATTCCCAACTTTGTGCGAAGGGTATGGAAAAGATTGGTGAACTCTGGCACGTCTTGGTCACTTCCCTGCCGCAGCGTGGTCCACTTTATGTATTCATCCTCATATCTTCCGACAGGGTAGTACTTCTCCTTGATGGTATCTCGGAATGAATTCCAGGTGGGTGCGGCTGAAAATAGTGAGCCGGTATTTTCATCCTTCTGTTCGCAGTAGGTTTCCCACCAGTCTTTGACGTGGGGGGCTGCTTTGAGAAGAGCAAAAACAATCTTTTCCCGACTCGAAAATTCATGAACAGAAAAATAACCCTCTAGCAGATTTAACCATTTATCTACGACATCCACGTCTATCTGACCCTCGAATATGGGGATTTCAAAATTAACTTGTACCTTAAAGGGCGTGGCGTTTCCAGAGTAGCTGCTAGAAGCCGATGCGTCGCCTCTAGGTAGCCGCTGAAGGATCTGGGCAAAACTATCCATCATCGTGTTCCGTTGTCACTCGAGGACTTCTTCGACCAAGATTTTGATAGGATCTCCTGCCCCCTCGTCTTTCTTCTCATCCGCCATGGGAGGTCGTCAAGATTTGCGAGGCTAGTCTCGCAAAGGTTCGACCAGTTCAAGCCCTAACTCCTTATATCCCGACCTCGTTGGGGACATGCAAAGAAAAGCAGAGAAAAAACAGACCGCTCTAATACCACTGATCCAGATTTAAATAGGAATGCAATAAAATACAGAGATAACCATAAAGACAGATATGCAGCGGAAATAATACTTCATTTCATTACTGTAAAATACTGAAATATGCTTACAAATAGAAATAGAAATAACCCGGCTAGGGCGATAGTAGCTTATCTCTGAGAAGAGATGTGTCGGCTACATGCCTATGAACTGTCTTACAATGAGGCTCGAAGGCCTATTTATTGTTGAGAAACAATGGAAAACCCTTAACATTCCAAAACCTAACCCTAGAAGATGAAACGCCAAACTATGGGCCCCGTTTGGGTAAATTGGTACATCAACTTCCCGGGGTCGTAACTTTGGCATACGATCTCCGTTTTACGCGCATGATAGCTCATTGGAAAGATCTCTCCGAGGAATAAAACGAAAAAGACGATTTTTTATCTAAAAGATTGTGGAGCTAGATTTCCCAAAAAAACGTCGTTTAGGGCCTCAAAACGGCTCCGGAAGTTTAGGACCCGAAAAACTGCTAAAAATAGTAAACTGCGCTATAATTAAGGAAACTGAAAATGTTGAGAGGAACAATGGTGGGGGTCCAAGTGGACTTGGCAGGTGGCCACCAATATCCACCTGGATCAGAAAACCACCCAGCCCGGACCTTGGTTGGTAGCTCCTTTTCTGTTTGGAGTGGTGGATCCTATTGGGCATAATGGGACCAGTTTCTTAATCTATTTAATACTTGTGCTAATGGGGTGATATGTGATGTTTTTAAAGCAATGTCTAAGCTAAAAGTAATCTAATCTTAACTAACAATCAGATGCATTTTATACTAATTTAAGCACTATCTAATTATAAATATACCCATCATTAAATTGATGTATGTGATCTACAACAATATCTGAAAGCAATTGGTAATAAATATCATTCAATTGCGATGAGAAGTGAATCTATTTTAACAATAATCGTTTCGTATAAAAATTTATCCGAAACGATTTTGAAAGATATATCGCATAAGGAATTACTCATATATTCAGCATAAAATATAGATCATCATCATACAGAAGTGCAATAATGGTAATCAAGATTCAGACTTTCATACATAAACAATTCGAAAAGAAATCATTGCTTAATACATAACTAAAAAATATTATGAGATAAAAGTACCATTTATAATACGTCCTATTCATGTGTTTCAACAATATTGATCTATCTTTAGTCCATTCAACACTATCTAAGAGTACAAAAGTGCAATTTCAGTAAAAGATGCTAAATCTGATAGAAAATAAATCTTGGTCCATTAATTTCACCAGAACTTCCTCAAAGGGACAAAAGTGCATGTTTTGAGGACTGTTTCTGATAAAATTTTGGACCCCTCTCTAAATGCATGAGAGGGGTTTAAATACTTAAACTATAAAACTAAAAATAGATTATTACAAAAATAGTTGAGGAGGTTTAAACGACCTACTTCAATTTGTGCAAAAATAAAATCAAAATGGAAATAAACAAGGTGACTAACTATCCTGCATTTGGTCCTTCAGATCACAAATATCCATCATGGGCTTGAGCTGTGTTGGTTGGTCGAATTTAGATTTCAACTATCCAATGAATATGACATTGGTTAGTGCTGGCACCATTTTCTCCGTAGAAGTGGTTAGGCATCGCAAGGTCATCCATTGGCTATGAGATTTTACCAAATGTTGCCAATATGCCTCCCAATTTAACCTGGTCATTTGCCTTATCACTTCTTCTTTTTCTTCCATGGCTTGTTTCCATTGTTGTTCAAGCTATTTTGTATTAGGAAGGAAACCTACAATGGACTCTACCACAAGATTGACACTATGCAAATTTTCATTGATGTTTTCTATGACACTATTTGTTGCTGCCACTGTGTCTACTGTTGCCTTTTCTGCTTCTTTAAGTTGAGAATCCTAGCTCACAAATAGGATTTATTTATGCGATTCTTCTAGCTTGGGTAGGTCAGCCTTTCTCCCATCTTCTATATTTTTCTAGGTGATAAAATCAGAGACCTTTTTAAAGATCTCATCATATTCAAGTCTCATTTCCACGACTTGACTTGTTAGTTTATCGCTTGTTTCGCAATAAGATCTCCACAGTGAAATCTTCTCCCAGAATAATTCCTTCTGGTGCATCAGCTGGGAGTTAAGATCGAGTGCTTCGGTGACAAACAGATCAATTTTTGGATCGTCTTTGTGTAGATCAGTTATTTCCTGCATCTATTTATCCGTCTCGGCTAAGCTGGTTCGATGTTATATTTTCATTTGTTTGAATACCTGTTGTAGCTTAGCCAACTATATCTCTGCCTGTTGGTCAGATTTTGCTTGTTGTAATCGTTGCTCAAGCGACGTTATTTTATATTCCTTTTCTCTAAGCAACATTTGTACTTATGTTGATTTGTCCATGGTCATTTTTGTGTAAGCACCTGCAAACTGTGAGAGTCTAGTAAGGCTGGCAGATGGATCAACGAGTGAGTCTTTGCATAGAACATCCATTGGTTCATTTTCAGGGGTAGTAGCAGATGTAGAGTCAAATTTCCTTTTATTTCTTTGTATTTTCACCACGACCTTATGTTGTGGGCCATAAAACAAATCCAGAGGGGGGATTTCTTCAATTCTCAGAATTATTTCAAAGGTGGGGGTAACAGAGATGTGCTCTACCTCTTGTGTATTTGAGGTCTCATCCACTGCAATTTCCAGAGTTGTTTTCTGTTGTGGAGTTTGCAACTTCGGCGCCTGTTCCTTTGTGTTGAGAAATTTATTAAATTGTCCCAATCTTCCTCTAAAACAATTACCAAGGGTTTTATTGGCTGTGCGGTGGTAGTAGGGATTTCATCCTGCTTGCTACCTGAAGTTTCTTCAGCTATCTTCTATGTAGATTGAGTTGTATTCTTTACTGACGCCATGCTTTTGATTTTCCCATTTTGTGATGACTGTTGTGATTCCCTCGTAGATTTCAATTGAGATTCTGCTCCAGAATCAGTCTTAGAATTTTCTTTGGAGTCACCTTCTATAGTCACACTGGGAGTTGGCTCCCTTATTGGTTCAATCAATAATTGATCCAATGGGACATTTGCTAACCTCCTTTCTTTGTAACTGTAAAAATTTTCCAGATCTTCAAAGTAAAAAAGTAGTTGTGCCATATGCTTCACATCTGCGAAGGATTTTTTATGCAAAAATATGTCATTAAAGGCATCCTCCTCATTACTGAATACTTTTATTTTCATCAAAGTGGTGAAATTTTCGACAGTGTCGAACGGGTCATATTGCCTTCCAGGGACTTTAGGTAATCACAGAGATAGCATGTTCTATGCTTCTTTGAATGCATGCCCTAGGTTGTGTAATGAAAATGCTCCACACTATATAGGGAATGTAGGCCAAATGGTATTTTTTGATTCCTTTAATGTCTTGCTCATTCCTCCCTCACTAGTTGTTTCATAGTCTATCTCTCTAGCCATCAATTTATTTGGAACATAGTATGGGAGGAAATGGGGGAGGTGATGCTAACAAAACCCTGATATATGTAAATGTTTCCTCCCCAAACCATCTGGCCACCGGGAGGATGTCTACTTCAGCTTCTTGGGAAAACCTGGGGGCATCTCGATTATAAAGATGCTTGTGAATAGGGAGCATAACTCCATGAAAAATATTGAAAAAATGTGGTTTAAAATTGGATTCTCACATGTCCTTGTGGTATATGTGAATGGGAAGTGGATTTCAAACAGTCCATTTCCATCCCATGATAGGGAATTTCGAACTAAAACAAATTTCATCCATGACATAGGCGCTCATAAAAAATGGAGGGTAAACCCTCGAGCAACACTTCTTTTCCTTCTATACTCGATAATTGTTTTTGCTAAATTGTCAGACAAAATTTGTGCCCAATTCATTACAGTTGCGTTAACAGCTGCATCTATTAATGGCAACCACTCTGGAGAGAACTTAGTACTATCGGGTCTGCCAAATAGTGTACATAACATGGCCTCTGCAAAACTGTGAGGGGGCAAAACATATGAAGTAGTGTACATACTATTTTTGTCTTTATTGATTTTTTCCTCATTATTCAACCAGGTCTGGGTGAAGTCCACTAGTTCGTCATTCTCTTTCGTAAACTTCTCCATGAACTGCGTGTTGTAGATGACTTATGGCTCTGGAAGGTTGTACATAAGCTATAGGTTGTCTGGGATAAAAGATCCCATAACCTCCTGCCTTCTTGTCTTGAATTATCTATCTAAGATGCCAACTTCATCAATAACCCATTTAACCATGTCGGAATAAGGGATTATCTTCGGCTGCACAGTTATGCGATGCAAAAATGAGCATGCCGTCTCTAAAATGGAAATGTCTGAGGAATCATGTCCATCAATTGTAATTTGTGTTTCAATACTCCTCGATTTCTCTTCCTCCAGTATATTATACATAGCCTCCCATGTAGAGGTTCCTCCCTCTCTGTTGCATGTACTGTCCATAAATAGAGGAGTCATTTATGACTTCTCAGAGGTGATTGCCTTGCCTTTCTTCACCATTGTTCTCAATGCTTTGCTCTACGAATTTTTCCTGAAAGTGAAGAACAACAGCTATCTGATACACAAGGATGAACGTAAATTGAAATAATGCAGATAACTTGTAAAGGTGATAAAAGGAGTTTTATTTGAACGCACATAAGAAGATGTCATATCACACTAAATAAATTTTCACACATAAATGCAGTTATCTCTTATTAAATTCCCACTAATGATTCGTTATCCCTTAGCTTTAATGCTCATAAATTTTTGCATCGTAAAATATGAAGAAAGCTTCTAGTGTGACGAGCCTTTGAACTGCGATGATAGTGATTGTGTGATTTGCAAAGCAATATCACAGATCACAATATTGCAATATGCTTTTTTCCTTTGTTACCTCCCACTGTGTTTCTGCGAGATGCGAGATGTGAGCCGCTTATTAGTTGTTCCAAAAAGTAGTTGATTTCCAGGTTTATCTTATGTAATAGACCCCTTTTATTGAGTGGCAGACCTAAAACATTCACTTATGATATTTAAGAAGTGGGTCCAGGTCTTAATTGCATTTCGCAATATCGGCTGGTGGTAAGTAGATGGGTTTTCGTTTGAATACCTGAAATGCGATGCGAGACTTAAGCCTAAAAAGCTTAAGGACTTAGTTTATGTCGGATTTTATAATAATTTCGAGCATATAGTCCTTACTTAATCATTTTTGCTAATTTTGGAGGTTTAGAAAGGTGTTTTGGTGGGTCTTAATCATGCTATATGTGAGAAGGTAAGTATTTAGTAGTTTTGTAAAAAGGGGGGTTTTTGTTGTTATCTTTTCTTTATTCCAAAAAATAAAAGAAATGCCTAAATGCTAAGTTTTGTTTTCTGCATAGAGTTTTTGAAGGGTCCCCATTTATTAACGTAATATTAACTACTATCATTAATAAATGGGGTTTGTTGAATACCACAACAATTGGAGATTCACTTGGAATAACTAGTTATCTCTGAGAGTTTTTTGAAATTTCTAATACTTCCAAAATAAATATAGTTTTGAAAATAAAATAAGTAATATGGAATATAAGGTAAGTAATACTACTCTTTATTAGTTAAACAACATCTACCTAACTATCGTTCTTTTGATTATTCTTTTCTCATAAAAAGTCACTTTATCTACATCAATTTTTATTTGGTTTTTAAAAGATAAAAGCAAGACGTCTCTTCTCATATCAGTTTTTGGTATACTCAGTTATCGTAGGTAGAGCTTCTGCTGCCAGCAGGCATTCATAGCCTCAACATGGTTACCTTTTAACTAGTAATGGTCTAGCATCCCACTTAAATCAGAATGCAATTTTAAAGATAAGCTCATAAGTGTACTTATTTCTTTCTTTGTTTTCTAAAGTAATTCATTGTCGATTCAGCTCTTCATTTTTTATTTCTTAAAGAACGGTGCCTTGGTTTGGTGGCCAATATTGACAATGCCATTCACTTGATTTGTAACTTAACTGAACAAGCTGGCTAATGATGAGACCCCTTGTCTTTTGATTACCATAATCTTAAGCCATTACCCTATTTTGATATGTAGTATTGGTAATGTTAGTTAGTTATAATCTTCTGATCATGGTAAGCCAACTCTTGATGAGATCTCTTATCCTTTAAGTTTAAGTATATTTTAGAATTACACTCTAAAAATGAAAGCTAATTAAGTGGGGAGAATCATTGGCTCTCTAAGAGTTTCTGGATGATAATTGCAGAGTTTTAAAGATGCCTTTCTGGAGAGGGACTTTGCTTTGTTATAGATACTTTTCTGGACTGATGTAAAGGAGAAGTTCCTTTCTTAATGCTAAGTTTCATTAAAAAACAGATAATTGAGGCAAAAACATGAAGTTAAGAGCAATAGGACTTAACTATATATTTCATATGTGAATATTACTTTCATAACAATCTTTATTTATACAAGTGAAAAGTCAAAATTAAAAAAAGACTATCCTTTGTAAAACCAAAAGTAAATGCTTTTCAATTGGTATTATTATTTCTAAAGGAAATTTTTAACTAAAGGCAATAATATATAGTGAACAGAAGAGATCATCTTCTATGGAAAGTAATTCTTTAGAACATGTCCTTTAATAGGTAGAGATTCTCTCTTACTTGATAAATCATGTAGTAGAAAAGTCGATGGGCCTAATTGTTCCACAATCTGAAATGGACCAAGCCACATTTTTTGGAACTTGGTATGTTTACCTTTCTCCTCATGGGAATTATCACATTTTAGCGCTAGATCTCCGAGTTGAAAAAACTTTGAGGTTACAAAATTTGAATCAAAGGATGCTTTGACTAACTGCTGATGATGTGCATGCCTGGTCCTGGCTTTTTCCCTTTCCTCTTCAGGTTTAAGAATTTGTAATTGTCTAACCTGCATAGATGAGGAAGGAGTTTCTCCAATGAATTGAACTAAGTATAAGGAGGGAATAGCTACATTTGTTGGAAACACTTCTTCTTTCCCATAGAACAAATTAAAAGGAGAAGTGCCAAAAGAGGCTTTCTAAGTTATTCAATCTACCCATAGAGAAAACACTAAAGACTTATGCTAGTTCTTTTGGCCTTGGTCAACAATTCGTTTAATAATGTTGATGAGATTTTTTTTGTGGATTCGGCTAATCCATTTCCTTGCAGATAATAATTGGACAAATACTTAAGCTTAAAACCTCTTTAAGAGAAAATTCCGTCATAGCATTGCCTGAAAACTAAGATGCATTATCAAACATCAAAGCAGATGGTAAGCCAAACCTAGTGATGATAAATTGATCTATAAATTCAATAATATTTTCTAAATTGGCTACCTTGAGTGGAATTGCTTCTACCCATTTGGTGAAATAATTAGTGACTGTAAGGATGTATCTATGCTGCTTAGAAGAATGAGGAATGACCTCACATATTACGTCCAATCCCCATTGTTCAAATGGTTTGTCAATGTTGACGGGCTGTAATAGTAGGGCATGTTTTCTCTCTCTTCCAACAGTTGTTTGAGAAATCTTGCAACTCCTTATATAACTATGTGCATCTTTGAACATCGTTGGCCAGTAATAGTGGACATGTAGGATTTTATGTGTTGTATTATCACCTCTAAAGTGACCACTAGCTAGTCCATCGTGAAGTTCCTGCAACACCTTCTGTGCCTCAGATTCTTCAAGGCATCTAAGTAAAAAAAAATCATAATTTATTCTAAAAGTCACATCATCAACAATTTGATATTTCCTAGCTTTTAATCTCAAGGCTCTTTTCTTTGTGTAATTTAATTGGGTTGGTGCTTATCCAGTTTTGAAGTAAAATATGATATCAACATACCTTGATTCCCTGTTGTTAAGGATTACCTCATAGATTTGTACATCGTCACCTGAATGCTACAATTCTGATGGATTCGATGCTCCTGCCAGCATCTTGCGAAAACCTTTACCATTTACAATTTTTTCTGGATTAATTTCTATGTTATATTCTTACAGCGCTGTCACCCAATCAGCTCTCTTTTCTCCTATGTTCCTGTCTATTAAAATATTTCTCACTGTTGAGAATGGTACTATTACTTTAGTGTGGGTTTTGAGGAGAAAAGGTGTGAAGTGTTTTATAGATTTGAAAACAACAAAAGCTTATTTTTCAACATATGAGTAATTTAATTCAGCTCCTTGCAAATTGGAGCTAAAGAAAGAGATTGGGGCTTCATCTTTTTCTTGATTTACTTGTGTCAATATGGCCACATATGATTTCTCAGAAGCGAAAGTATATGGAATGAAATGATTGGAAAAATTCGGTGTCGCTAAAGATGGGGCATTTATAATTGCTTGTTTTATCAAGATAAAAGCTTCATGTTTTGAATGTCCCCACTTAAATAGAGATTTTTTCTTTATCATTGATTGAAGAGGTAAAACAATTCTTGAGAAGTCAGGGACAAATATTTTAACAAAATTTATTTGACCCAGTGTTGTGGGGAAAAGTATCCGACTCGGAATGACCGTATCCCTACTCTAAGGGTGATAGTTCCTTAGCAACAACTGAAAGTAAAGCTTTGATATTTTTCCTTTATGAAAGTACAGAGAAGGAAGAAAAGATTGACCAACCGATGTCTTTCGCTTTTGTCGATCCTGTCTTCTCTCTTTGCCTCTTGTTCCCAGCTCCTTGCTCCCTTTGCCGGCCCAGCTACACAAAGATCCTGCAAAAACAAGAGAGGGAAACTACAAGAAACATGTACTCATAACTGATGCATGGATTAGAATGAATCAAATATACAGATAAAAACAATACATCATTGTAATACAAGTATATAGGAGAACATCAAAGCTTTATTGATAGAAGAAAAAGGTTCTGAGAAGGTTACAACCATAAATGGCTCCAATCCAGCAGCACCTCCCCAGCAGCAAGAAATCTCCTCTTCCCCTCTATAAAAGCAATCACCCAATAGCTATAACTGTAAACCAACAGCACTTCCTTGCTTTGGACAAAATTCCAGCCTTCCTAGACCTCATAGAAGAGCTCTATATATAGGAGATTTGGAGAAAGGATGAGTCAGCTTGAGACTGACCTAAAGCTGCCTTGTGTCCTCTCCCTCTTCAGTTAAACTTCAGTTCTTGAGTCCACTTGGAGATCAAGTACCTCTTACTCATCATAGGGCGAATTCCTTGAACCAAGTGTCAGTTTGGAAGCTTCCTGGGCAGTTGACACCTTGCAGAATGACTGTGCCACTTGGCCAATCTCGCCCAGCGCAGGTAGCCTTCATTGGTTTTGACTTTCAGCGCAGGTACAAGGAGGAGCAGTTGACATTCAGCGCAGATGCTCAGTGGAGCAGCTGACATGATCCAAAAATAGCCTGTTTTTGAGTGTTTTCAGGTGGAGAACTGATAGAAAGTGTTGTGGTTTGCTGACCTTGTTCCTCTAGGGGTAAGAACAACATGTTTAGGGACTGAGGATCCCTGTAATTATTGACATTTCATGCTCCATGCTGCGAGGCACAAAAATGTCTATAACAGTTTCCCCCTAAAGTATGAGGTCGTTTATCAGGTGAAATGCTTTATCCAGAGGGTCCGAAGTTCATTCAAGTGCTGAGAGGTGCCCTGTAATACAATACAATACAATATATTATTTTTCATTCTGTTTTCATGATCTAGCTGAGGCGGGCATTCCCCTGCTCAGCTTTATAAATACATTTTGGTACATAGAACAGACGATCGTCTGATGGTAGACTGATAATTTTCTGCTGAAATTATCATCCTTTGAATAGGATGATCATCTGCTGCAATGATGTACATGACAAATGCTTTTATATTTCCTGAATATGTATCGCAGCCCGGATGGATGAAACTAGATCCGGGGTCTTCAAACTCATTCGATCTTCACTCTAAGTACAAGTCGATCCATGTGAGAATTTCGCTGAAGTCGAACATGGAAAGACATCGCTTGATTACCGGTCAATGATGAAAAACCATTAACAAGCGCGAGAGGAATCACCGATAATGATAATGATCCTCAAGGTACTGCAGTACAATTCACGTGGCGTGAATAAAGGACTTGGCGTCGAACGCCACGCAAAATCTTCTGGTCGAAGGTCATTGATGTATACCTGTCGCCGGAAGTGAGAAACTTGCCATTAAGGCATGCAAGCTTCAAAGTACTGATGGGGTTGTTCCTAGATCAACTTCTTGGATAATGAGCTGAAGTCGACAAGAAGCGATCCGTCAAAGGAGGGCCTTAATGAATCCCACATCAATGACACGGAACGAAGCTAATGATTTTAGTGGAGGTGAAAACAAACTGTGACATATGATTCAGGGTGGCGATCATGAATGGATGAAGGATAATGTATGGCAGTGGATGGGACATGGTTGACACTTTCAGAATGACCTCTCTTGAACATATAACGACACTGATGCGATGGATCGGTAGCATTACCCCAAAATGTGGATGGTTTGGCGAAGACCATGGTGATGAGACCGGTGAATGAAACAACCCAACCCAATGTGGTACGGAAGAAAAGTGTCATGTTCAAGAGCGACTTGCTACCATTAAGCTTTGATGTTCTCCCAATTTTTCCCCAGTCATTTCTGACCAGTACCTCTTTATTTTTGTCAAGCTTAAGGAGGATAACATATGCTTGTTCTATAACCTGCCCTTCGGGCAAGCCCATCGCTATGATTTAACGAGCTTAGCGATAGGGAAACTCGTTCTCGTCTAAAGACAAGTTTGTCGCTATTTAATCATTTTAACGAGTCTAACGACAAGGAAAACTCGGTCCTTTTCATTTTTAGAGAGTCTGAAAAGGTACAGAAAGTTAACTCCATAATTCCTTTTTCGTCATCTAATCCTTTAAGTCCGAAAAAGTATAAAACAATACAGAAGGGATGGGTGTTCGGTACTTTTAACGAGCCGAACAAGACAAGCGCTCGATCTTTTTGTGTAATAATCCCTCAGGTCCAAAAAGATTAAAGTCTAAAAGAGGGATAGCTCTTCCGGTCCCTTTAACGAGCTGGAAGGCCAGAACTCGGCAAACTTTTCATATTTTACGAGTCAGAAAAGAGCTCAAAGATGACTCGTCTTTTGAGGAACGAGTGATAAACAGGGATAGCAACTGATTCCAGGTACAAATTGGAATTTTCCAATCACGGCAGTGTCACAAGGATGGCTAGGTGAAATCACTCTTCGCAGATGTTCCTCAAAATGGGTAAACACACAAATGGAAGTGAATGATCGGCCAAATGACGGTGGAGGTGACGGTGCACAAACACGACCAAGGCTTTTATGGCTGATGAATTTACGATCTCAGAAGGTTATTTACCGGGATAGGTTCTTTTTTTAGATAAAAATGAGCTTAAACTCTGGAGGGAACATTGCTCACTGCTTTTATTTATTTTTTAACGAGCATGAAGACCGCATTAAAGCTGCTCGGATCTTGCATTTATTTTTTAACGAGCATGAACCATGTGCTAAAACTGCTCGATGATAAGTTTGCATGCCCCCAGCATAATAATGAAAATCGAGGTGCATGCCCCCCAAGCTTCATTGCATTCAACTCGGTGGTTGGAATGAAGGTTTACCTTTGAGATTTGGAAAGGGGATTTTTTTATTTTTTAACGAGGTTCACATGAGATAGGAACTATCCTCGAAGCCCACTGTATTTACAATATTTCTATTAGGGCAATGATCCATGCTGAAAAAATGTTTAGGAATCTTCCGAATCCATTAGATATAGAAGATTTCATATTGTAGGTTTCCACTGTGGCCACCTCCGCCAGATTACTTGCAGGCGGTAGGGAAAAAGTACCCATTAAGGCAGGGTCTTTTAGGAGACCTACTCCAATATTTTGAAGCGAATGATCGCTTCCATGTGTCATTGGAATGCTTCCCGTAACTTGTGAACTGTCGGGGAGGAAAGTTTGTTGGTCGACGACTGTAATCCCTCCTTGAAAGGGAAATGCAATCTTCCTGAAGTAGGTCGACACGACTGCGTCCATGGCATATATCCAGGGCCTTCCTAGTAGGATGTTGTAATCGAGGTTTCCATCAATTACTTCAACATCGACTTCTACTGTTTTGCCCCCCAGTTCAACTTGCAAGTTACCTAAAATCCCGTAGGGAGTGTATGATCGTCCATCAAATGCTTTTAAGGTTGTTGACGATTTCGACAAGGGTGGTGAGCCTAAATTTTTCCAGCAACTCATCGACATAAGACATGTAGATGCCCCCTCATCAATAATTGTTCGATGAACAGTTTTGTTGAGGGCTTTCACTTGAATAAGGAAAGCTAGTTGAGCTGGTAACTTAGGGTCATATCCTTTATGATCAAAGGCCACAAGATTGGAATCCATTGGGCCAATCCCACCTATTGCTGATAATAAAGTTTGCTCTTGGGAGGGGCAATTTTGCGGTACCTCAAGTGTCGACATAGCGGACGGCGATTGGGCCAGGTCCTCTATTATATTATAATTCTGTGCTATTTTGGCACGAGGATTAAATGTCGATTTGTGTACTACTCCCTTTGGCAACTTTACCATTGGTTCAGGAATGATGGGTGGCACAACTTTGGTCAAAGCTGTCGTCGAACTACTAGGTTGTTCATTAGCCTTGTTATTTGATAGCCATGGATTCCCGTAATCTTTATTCCTTGTCAAAGCATTATTCTGCTGCTTTGAGGTAGACAACATAAGCACTTGGGATCGGGAAGCATTTTGATTAGCAACCAGATTTTGACTAGGATTAGGAAACGGATCAGTCAACACAGCTGAGGTTTTCGGACTCTTAAAGAATCTTTTAAGCTTAGCTTTGCATGGACAATCTGCTGTCCAATGATCCTCATCGCATATATGACACCCCGAAGGGGGTTTCCCTTTTCTCCCTTTCTTTTTCTTCTTGTCTCCTGGTTGCTTCAGTTGTTTGCCCTTGTCGTCCGACACGGCACTTACTTCCAAGGCAAGAAGTTCTTCATTTGCATTTTGATTCGAAGTCTTACGGGTTTTCTTAGACGAATCCCGTGTTGACTTTGCGTTTGCAGTGCCAATCACACCATCGCCGGCATGAGAGTCACTATTTGATCCAGGAGGGGGAGGAATTGAAAATTCCGGTCTAGGGGCGTCAGGTATCTTGTCATAGAGCATGCCAGACTGAGTATATACTAAGTCTAAATACTGGGCACGAGCAATAACTTGCTCCTCTGTTACGACGCCTCCCTTGGCCACATCTTCTGTTATAGCAGGAAGAAGCGACTTTATAAACCACTCAGCTAAAAGCTGATCTGGAACATAAGTCTTTACCATTCTGCGACGACGACGCCACTCATGTATATGATCTGATATATGTGTGGCCGTTGTCTTCTTGAAATTGGTTAAGATCTCGGTTCCAGTTTCGTACCTTATAGGTAACTGAAAGTGTGTTAAGCAAGTCGTGGCTAGGGAACTAAAATTGTCGAAAGAGGCTCTAGGTAATTCAATATACCATTTAGCCGCTGGACCAGTCAATGTCCTCTGGAAAAGGTGAAGCCTTATCAAATCATCATTCAAGGTATTCGACGAACACCACAGATGGAAAGTCATCACATGATTCGACGGGTCTTCGCCAGGATTTCCATTGAATTTAGGAATGTCCGAAGGAAGTTTGTGAGGAATCGCTGGCCACCAATGGGCATATGCGATTGGATCATTCGTCAATCGATGTAAATCTGGTAATTCTAGAGTCGCCACGAATGGCAACTGCTGATTTAGGTTTGGCGAGGCGTACCCAGGATACGATGAAATCGCCTGAGTAGTAGGCCTTTGCATACCAGCATAATGCAACTGATGTTGATATGACTGATATGGCTGGTGGGCTTGGCCACTGTAAAGTGGTTGATTTAACCCGTTCTGAATATAGGGTTGCCCACTATTGGCAAACATCTGTTGCTCAGATCCCTGGTACACCTGTTGAAACTGAGGTTGTTGGTATTGCACCATCCATGGCTGTGAAGCCATGTTTTGCTGTGCGATACTAACCGACGGACCAAGATGCGGGGTTATGGTTCCCGTTTGTATCTGTGTCGTCCCGGCAGTTGGTGATTGTGGTTGTGTTGCAGGGTCAAGGGGCTGTTGCATTACAACTTGGGGTTGACATACAACAGGCATCGATTGAACTTGCGACACGGTTACAATTGCTGGCGTCGTCGGGATGCTAGACATAGGTACACATTGTTGCATGGAATATACAACTCTCGGTTGTTGGGGCAACATAGGTACCCAACCACTCGTTGTAACTTCAGTCAAACCTGAATGCGGTTGAAAACTGTCGTATGGGTATCCTCCCGGAGGGGGAAGTGAAAGGGCATATTGCCCCCCATACGGTAACAATCCGGAGCTCAAGGGTATAGATTGCCTTTGAGGACTGGATGGTCCAAACTAATTTCCAAAGGGATCAATTTGTCTAGTTTCAACATAAGAATTACCGGGTATTATACCGGAAGAACAAACTGGAACAGACCAAGTTGTCGTAATAGTCCCTGGGTGGACTCCTTCTAGCTGATGAGAGCTAGTCGGGACAGCTGGTATGCCGGCAAACATCGTTGGAGTGACAGCAGGAGTTTCTGCTGTCGCCGTGTCATTTGGCACAGTCCTAGATGTCGACGGTTGCTCAGACATTTTAAGTCTATCCAATAAACTGCCTAACGATTCTACAGGAATTTCCAGTGGCGATGGACAAACTTCTGATGCAGAAGGAAAAAGAGTGGCGCCTACTCCAAAATGAGTTGGAGTATTTGCTTGCTGGTCCTCTACGATTTCCTCTATTACAATCAGACCAGGAGGAAGAGGAAGACCGTCAGGTCCGTAAAAGATTTCTGGTGCCGAAGAAGGGGTTGCTTCGACAGCGACAGTTGTTTGAGCAACAAGACTCTGTGGACCGGTTTCAGATGGAACTGGTTCAGTTATGCAAGTACTTGTCCTCAGACTAGGATCAGTACAACTATCCCTCTATTGCTGTTGAACTTCTTCAATAGAGGCAGGGATTCCAGAAATATTAAGAGTGACCAGAATCTCAGATGTTGTCGGAACTGTTGTTCTAACTTTAATGGGAGATTTTGACCCGGTCAAGCGAGTTCGCTTCGTCCGTACTACTCTCGATTCCGGAGACAAAGACGGTTGACTCGCGAGTCTCCTCGAATGACGGAGTTTTAATTGACTTTCCTCCACGGTTGCGGAGTACTTGATCAACTAAAATACAAAAAGGGGAATTATGTTTCCGTATTGAATGAATTTTATTAGACGCTTTTAGACACAACTTTGCTTTTTCATGTTTTAAGAGTCGAGAAAAAGCTAAAGATGACTCTAGTCGCCTTCGATGTATTAACGAGCCCGAAGTGACAAATGCTCGGTTGGACTTTTTCAGTTATAGAGTTTGAAAAAGGCCAAAAGAAACTGCTCTGGAGATCTAGGTAGAGGGTGTGCCAAACCTTTCGCGAAACCACAGAATACATTTTACGGTACGGGTGGTCGATCTTCATGAATGCTGTGTTCACTGCATCGCGATCAGTAGGGCGGCCGACACGGCTTCCTAAGGATAAAGGATAAATGCCTATAGGGGTCTTCCAATATACGCGACGGTACGCGGGAGCACAAGTCCGTATTAGTGTTATCGTCCCTCAGGAGGAATCACCCACCTTCGTAGAGATCGACAATCACTACGTTTAACGACGCCGGAACACGTCTCTACCTAGACCTCTATTGTGAGCGTTATGTTACAAAACATTTTTAGATTCATTCAATATATTTTAAGTTGATCTTGTTTAGCAGTTTGTCTTTCAGGATCACCACGAGATGTTTTGGTACAAATTCCTAAATGCAGCTAAAATGATAAGCAAGCTTTACAATCTTTTTAGCTTTGAAAATCCTAACTACTGAGGGGAGAGAAAAACATTATCTTTCCACACAGAGCACAAAGCACAAACTAATGCACTTTCCCCTAGATCAATCACGCAAACTTATCAAAAAATGCAAATGCAAGATGCATGTATTTCTTTTCTTTTCCCTTAATGTTGATGTAGACAAAAGGAAACTGTCGTATAATTTTCGAATTCAATTTGAAGCGTAAACAAACAAGTTTTGTCTAAAATCAAAAGACGCCTTACAGGTACTTGTTTCGACACTAAAAATGTATGAATTCAAACCATAAAATGAAAAACAAACAAACTCAAACAGCCATGAACAGTAATAAAACTAGCTCTTAAGATCACAAAGACACTTTTACAGTTCAGGATCTAAGAGGCCACAGCTATACTGGTTTGCTTTTCACAATGGGAAACTGTAACTGAAACAAGAAATACTGAAAGAAAAATCACAGTTTCATCACACAACTGAGGCGGAATAATGTCAAGGAAATTTGGTTTACAGCAAGTACAATGACAAGCAATCAGCAGCAAAATAACAGTGAAAACAGGGCCAAGACTCAGTGGGAAACCTCAGGAAGACATAGCCTAACTGGTTCAACGCAGGATCTGGTCTGTCAAACTGACTTTCAGCGCAGTTCCCGAAGGGAGTACCTGCGCTAAAATGCAGACTGCCTTTGGACAGCCTACACTGAGACACGAGAGTTGCGTTTACAAGGGTTTCCGGGTCATAAAAAGCTCAAAAATTCACTGTTTTTGCTGAAATAAAAAGCTATAGGTCAATTACAAGCTAAGGGATGATCAAGAGGATGAAAAGCTATCACAAAGAGCACAAGATTCCTTGTGGATCAGCTCTTCAAATCATAAACTTGCTCAGAAACTGAGCCAGAGCAGCTGCCCTCTACTTTGCAATTGAAGGACTCAATTGCAGTTCGATTTGGTGCTCTCCTTGTTTATGAGATGAATAGCAAGAAACACAATAAACCAACAAGATACTAGGTCCCCAGCGGAGTCGCCAGTTTGTTGTGGGGAAAAGTATCCGACTCGGAATGACCCTATCCCTACTCTAAGGGTGATAGTTCCTTAGCAACAACTGAAAGTAAAGCTTTGATATTTTTCCTTTATGAAAGTACAGAGAAGGAAGAAAAGATTGACCAACCGATGTCTTTCGCTTTTGTCGATCCTGTCTTCTCTCTTTGCCTCTTGTTCCCAGCTTCTTGCTCCCTTTGCCGGCCCAGCTACACAAAGATCCTGCAAAAACAAGAGAGGGAAACTACAAGAAACATGTACTCATAACTGATGCATGGATTAGAATGAATCAAATATACAGATAAAAACAATACATCATTGCAATACAAGTATATAGGAGAACATCAAAGCTTTATTGATAGAAGAAAAAGGTTCTGAGAAGGTTACAACCATAAATGGCTCCAATCCAGCAGCACCTCCCCAGCAACAAGAAATCTCCTCTTCCCCTCTATAAAAGCAATCACCCAATAGCTCTAACTGTAAACCAACAGCACTTCCTTGCTTTGCACAAAATTCCAGCCTTCCTAGACCTCATAGAAGAGCTCTATATATAGGAGATTTGGAGAAAGGATGAGTCAGCTTGAGACTAACCTAAAGCTGCCTTGTGTCCTCTCCCTCTTCAGTTAAACTTCAGTTCTTGAGTCCACTTGGAGATCCTCTTCCACATGGAGATCAAGTACCTCTTACTCATCATAGGGCGAATTCCTTGAACCAAGTGTCAGTTTGGAAGCTTCCTGGGCAGTTGACACCTTGCAGAATGACTGTGCCACTTGGCCAATCTCACTCAGTGCAGGTAGCCTTCATTGGTTTTGACTTTCAGTGCAGGTACAAGGAGGAGCAGTTGACATTCAGCGCAGATGCTCAGTGGAGCAGCTGACATGATCCAAAAATAGCCTGTTTTTGAGTGTTTTCAGGTGGAGAACTGATAGGAAGTGCTGTGGTTTGCTGACCTTGTTCCTCTAGGGGTTAGAACAACATGTTTAGGGACTGAGGATCCCTGTAATTATTGACATTTCATGCTCCATGCTGCGAGGCACAAAAATGTCTATAACACCCAGGAAAGATTGCATTGATTTTTTGTTATGAGGTAAGTATTTCAGAATTTTCTCTAATTCTGCTAGGGTCAACATGAATTCTTCCTTTGGAAACAATGAATCCAAGGAGCTTTCCTTCACTTAATGCAAAAAAGGACTTCTTGGGATTCAGAGAAATTCCATACCTTTGGCAACGTTCAAAGATATGTTTTAAATCTCTTAGATGATTACTGCATTTTTTGGAGTATACTGTTATATCATCTAAGTAGATGACTACTGATTTGTTTACTAAACCTTTGAAGGCTATATCCATAGCTCTCTGGAAAGTGGCACCGGCATTGATCAGTCCAAATGGCATCTTCTGATAGGTGTAAGTGCCCCACTTTGTCCTGAATGTAGTTTTCACCTGGTCACCTGGATGTACTAAGATTTGATTGTAACCTGATAATCCATCTAGGAAAGACATTAGCTCTAAGCCTGCTACTGATTGCAAAATATGTTTCATAGGGGGTAATGGGAAATTTTCCTTTTGGAAAGCTTTATTGAGGTTGTGAAAATCTATACATATCCGAATATCATCGTTCTTTTTTCCGACTGGGACAAGATTGGAAACCCAGCGGGAGTGTCTGACAAGAAAGGTAATTTTTGCTTTCAGCGGTTTATTCAACTCAGATTTAATTTAACTTTCTAAATTACGATGGATCTTCCTCAATTTCTATTGTATAGTTCTTTCGTTAGATATGATGGGAATAGTATGTTGAATAATAGAGTTGTCGTATGTCTTGATATCTTCATAGTTCCATGCAAAGACATTCTTGTATCTTTTCAACAAGCCTATGAAAGTTGCTTTTTTGTCTGACGTAAGATCAAGACCTAAGTTAATATTTTGAGGTTTTAAATTAGTCCCAATATTGATCAATTCAAACCTCAAAGTTGAACTTTGAAATTTTGAATTGGTGGATCGTTTAAATCTGTCTTTAAGGTCATATAAATCTTTCAACTTAACTAAAAATTTTGGTATAACATTAATGACTGTTTCTTGTTTAAGTTGGTTATCATGCTGGTCCTCATTAACTACTTGGTCATCGTAAGAGCCCTGTGAGGTCAAGAAGCTTATGATATCCAGATCGTTATTAAAGACTCTCCAATTGGTGATATTGTAAGGAATAGAAGGCCTAAAAATTAATTCAATGGAAAATTGATCTGGGTTGTAATCTTCAGGTGGGATAAGCTTGGAAGAGACATTGGCTAGAAGATCGGCACTAACATTTTGGAGTCTCGAAATAGGGGAATATTAAATGTTGTAAAGTGGAGAGTCAGGTCTTGGACTAATGACTGATAATGTTTCAAATGTCATGACAAATAGTGTATAGTATTTCTCACCTATTTTATGACAATCTCTAAATCTCCTAATACTTGGAGGTATTTAAAGTTAAGGCCAATTGCCTTATACAAACCTTGAACTAGTGCCTCATATTCAATGGTGTTGTTTGTGCAATCGAAATCAAGTTTGCATGCTAACATAGTTTTTCCCCCCTCTGGGTTGACTAAGATGCAACCTACTCCTACTCCATCATTGGATTTAGATCCATCAAAAAATAATTTTCAAAATAAAGATCTAACTACAGGTTTATCTACAAAATTTACACATTTAGAAGTGTTTGTTTGAGAAAAATTTTCAACTTGAGAGACAACAAAGTTTTCTAGGAAAGGTGAAGTATGAGCATTGAAATTCCCTAGAAATGATTCTATAGAATAATTTTTGATGATATTATTACTATACGCGACTGGTTCATTTTCTCCTTCTAATTCTGTCACTATGAACTTTTGATGTTTCTCACGATCAACCGCTATTTGATTTGGTTTTCTATTATAGGGAAACCAAAGGTGATACCATTCAATTGTAAAATAACCGTGAAGTTTTTCTGACCAGTCTCTACTGAGGATTAAGCCATAGAACTCAGGAATGTCAGCTACAAGTATGTTAATGACTTGGAAAAATTTAGCGTTTGATGAAAGTCTGATGGTTACTTGGTTAAGTTCCCCAACAACTTTGACTTGAGAATGATATAACTGAACTATTTTTACAACAGATTTCTGAGGCTAAACATTTAACTTTTCACAAACTGTTCTGGGTAAGATGTTAGATGAAGCTCCAAAATCAACTAGATATTTGTGTAAGTTTTTGTTAAAGACTTTAAAAGTAAGAAGAAATGGTGGAGTGTAGGATTTTGATCTCCCCCCAATTAAATCTATGTCAATCGGATCAATATTTTTCAAATAAACATTAGAGGGTCTTCCCATTTCTTGGGCAACTTGTGAGATCATGACAGCAGGAAGTAGTGCAGTAGGTATTGCTTTAATTTCTTTGAGAAGTAACTTCTACTTATGTTTCAATTTACTAAGCTCATGAAATGTGATGTTTTCCCTAGTCTGCTTCATATCATCAATAATATTATATTCCATTTCATCAAAAGCTATCAAAGTTTTAGATGAAGGAGAAGGATCCAACTGAGTAGGTGTAGTTTGAGTGGATTTTGGTACAAATTTCTTACCTGTTTCTTTGTCCCTAGGGGGTGGCATTGAAGCCTTCTCTTTCGTATTTGTTTGTGACAATTTAGTAGGATTTTACTTCGGGTAGCAACAGGTAATGCTTCTTGAGTTTCTTCATTGGGAAGTATAAAATCCCACATCCCTTGTAACTCTGCTACTTCTTCATCGTCCGTTTGTTCTTCATTTGTTGAAACTTCATCCTCGTCTCCATCTGATTCAACATTTGATATGGCATTTGGGGGTTTAGGATCAATAGGGGAATTCCTTTTGAATGGTATAAAAGGTTTTTTAGAGGAAGTCTTTGCTACCCATTTTTTAATATCAACCATTTCATTAGACATGGTCTTGAGGAATTTCTGTAACCCTTCAAGATCAAAAGGATCTTTTGGTGGTTTCTTCTTAGAGTCATCTCTAAAGGTTACTTTCTTAGTTTTCCATTCTTCTAATGATTTTTTCTTTTCCACATCTAAAATGTTTTTTTCTACAACTATTTCCTTTTTCATAATTTCTACCAAAGTGGGTTTGGCAGCTCTATCAATGAAGATAGTTCTGTTTGATAGTAGAGAAGAGATGTACTACTCATTTTGGACCTTTTCGCTAGGCTTAGATTTCATTTGTATCTTATTCAATAATTTATTGAAGCGAGAGTTGAAGTCCTTAATGGGTTCCTTCAATTCAACTTTCAAATTGAAGAGATCATTGATTAGGGTAGTCGTAGATCTATCATCTCCGAATTTAGTTAAAAATTGCTCTTGAAAAGCATCCCAACTATTAATAGAACCTGATAGTAACGAAAAGTACCATGATCCTACTGATCCATGAAAAGTATATGGGAATAATCTTAAAACTACATCTTCTTCCTCTACTTCATTCAAGTTAATGGACAACATAAAATTATTTATATGTTCCTCAGCTAATAGGCCATTATCAGGATTGAATTTGGGCAACCATTTCTCTGGGTGTGCTGGTAATTGATGTAAAGGTCCAGCCATCCTAACAGCTCCTGGATTTGTCCATGGCCTTGGAGGATTCTGTGCCATTGCTGGTATGTGGGTAGGGGAAGGTGTAGTAGTAGTGTTTGAAGGTGATTACGTAGAGGAAGATGTAGATCTTGTACCTGTTTGAATCACAATATGGAGTGGTGAGGTGGATGATTGACCTTCTGAGGGTATAAATGGAATGAATGAAGATGATGACAAAAACTAGTTGTGAGATTCAGATGGTGTTTTCTTAGCTTTCTTTTGTCTTGGTAGAGGAAATTCGAACAAGGGAATTTTGAACTTTTCGCTTTGTGCTCTAGTTAACCGTTGAAATGAGGTGAACTGAGAGGTAACACTATCCTAGGATAACTCAGATTCTCCTTGAGATAGAAAAATATCGTGTAATTTATGAATCAAAGATTGAACTTTAGGGGCTCAGTAAAAGAATAATGATCTGGCTTGTTTAGGATTTCAACAATGTGTTGTATAATATTTTGTGCAACTTCTCACTTAGGATTAGAGGATTTGGAAAACTTTCGAGAAGTTGGAGGTGAGGGTGAGGTAGTTTTACTCTTAGAATGACCTGTTAATTTAGAACTTGTCATTCACAGTCAGGCCCTCCTTCTAGTGCCAAAATGTTGAAGCCTTGAAAATCGTTACTTCAACATAGGGGAAAATGACCTAGTCTGAAACTTGTTTGGCAACTCCTTTTCATTTGGAGTGGTGGCTCCGACTGGGGATAATGGGACCAATTTCCCAATCTATTTAATGCCTGTGCTAATGGGGTCATATGTGATGTTTTTAAAGTAATGACTAAGCTAAAAGTAATCTAATATTAACTAACAATCACATGAATTTTATCCTAATTTAAGCACTATCTAATTATAAATATACCCAGGATTAAATTGATGTATGCGATTTACAATAATATCTGAAACCAATTGGTAATAAAGATCATTCAATTGCGATGAGAAGTGAATCTAATTTAATAATAATCATTTCGTATAAAGAGTTAGTCGAAACAATTGTGAAAGATATATCGCATAAGGAATTATTCATATATTCAACATAAAATATAGATCATCATCATACAAAAGTGCAATAATGGTAATCAAGATTCAGACTTTCATACATAAACAATTAGAAAAGAAATCATTTCTTAATACATAAGTAAAAAGGATTATGAGATAAACGTACCATTTATAATATGTCCTACTCATGTGTTTCAGCAATATTGATCTATCATGAGTCTATTCAACACCACCTAAGAGTACAAAAGTGAAATTTCAGTAGAAGATACTAAATTAGATAGAAAATAAATCTTGTTCCATTAATTTCACCAGAACTTCCTCAAAGGGACAAAAGTGCATGTTTTGAAGACTATTTCTGATAAAATTATGGACCCCTCTCTAAATGCATGAGAGGGGTTTAAATACTTAAACTATAAAACTGAAAATAGATTATTACAAAAATAATTGATGAGGTTTAAACGAACTGCCTCAATTTGTGCAAAAATAAAATCAAAATGGAAATAAACAAGGTGACTAACTATCCTGCATTTGGTCCTTCAGATCGCAAATATCCATCATGGGCTTGAGATGTGTTGGTTGGTCGACTTCATCTTCAACTGTCCAGTGAATATGGCATCGGTCAGTGCTGGTGCAATTTTTTCTGTAGAAGCGGTTAGGCATCACAGGGTCACCCATTGGCTATGAAGTTTTACCAAATGTTGCCAATATGCCTCCCAGTTTAACCTGGTCATTTTCCTCATCACTTCTGCTTTTTCTTCCACTGCCTGTTTCCATTATTGTTCAAGTTGTTTCGCGTTAGGAAGGAAACCTAGAATGGACTCTGTCGTAAGATTAGCACTATGTAAATTTTCATTGATGTTTTCTATGACAATGTTTGTTGCTACCGCTACATCTGTTGTTGCCTTTTTTGCGTCCTCAAGCCTAGAATCACAGCTCTCAAATAGGATTCCTTTATGCAATTCTTGTAGCTTGGGTAGGTCGACCTTTATCCCATCTTCTGTATTTTTCCAGGCAATAAAATTAGAGACCTTTTAACAGATCTCATTGTATTCAAATCTGATTTCCAAGACTTGACTTGTCAGTTTATCGCTTGTTTCACAACAAGATTTCCACAGTGAAATCTTCTAGCAGAATAATTCTTTCTAGTGCATCAGCTGAGAGTTAAGATCGAGTGCTTCGGTAACAAACTGATCAATTTTTGGATCATATTTGTGTAGATTAGTTATTCCCTACATCTATGCTTCTGTCTCGGCTAAGCTGGTTTGATGTTCTATTTGCATCTATTTGAATCCCTGTTGTAGCTTAGCCAACTGTATCTTTTCCTGTTGGTCAGATTTTGCTTGCTGTAATTGTTGCTCAAGCTACATTATTTTATCTTCCTTTTATCTAAGCAACATTTGTACTTCTGTTTCTCTTTCCATGTTCACTGTTACATAAGCACCTGCAAACTGTGAGAGTTTAGTAAGGTTGGCAAATGGATCAATGGGTGAGTCATTGCGTAGAACATCCATTGGTTCATTTTTCAGGGGTAGTAGCAACCGTAGAGTCCAATTTCCTTTTATTTCTTTTTCTTTTCACCACGGCCTTATGTTGTGGGCTATAAAACACATCTAGAGGGGGAATTTCTTCAATTCTCAAAATTATTCGAAAGTGGGGGTAACAGGGATGTGCTCTACCTCTTGTGTATTTGCAGTCTCCTCCACTATAATTTCCAGAGTTGTTTTTTGTTGAGAAGTTTGCAACTTTGGCGCCTGTTCCTCTATGTTGAGACATTTATTAAAATTATCCCACTCTTCCTCTAAATCAATTACCAAGGGTTTTATTGGCTATGTGAAGGTATTAGGGATTTAAGCCTGCTTGCTAGCTGAAGTTTCTTTAGCTATCTTCTGTGTAGATTGGGTTGTCTCCTTTACTCACTCCACGCTTCTTCTTTTCCCATTTTATGATGACTATTGTGATTTCCTGGTAGATTTCGCTTGAGATTCTGCTCTAGAATCAGTCTTAGAATTTTCTTTGGAGTCACCTTCTATAGTCACACTGCAAGCAGGATCCCTTATTGGTTCAACCAATAATTGGTCCAATGGGACCTCTGCTAACCTCCTTTCTTTGTAATTGTAAAAATTTTCAGATCTTGATGGTCAAAAAGTATTTGTGCCATATGATTCATGTTGTGGGGAAAAATGCCTATGCAGGACGATCCTATCCACCTAAGGTGTGACAGTGCCTTAGCAACAAACAGAGATAGCTATTCTAGTATTCTTCCTTTATGAATTAAGAATGAAGAGAGATGGATGGACTAACCGGTGTCTTCCATTTGTCCCTCGATCCGGTTTCTCTCCTCTTTGGGAGTTCCCAGCTACTTGCCTTCTCGCTCGCCCAGCTTCAAGAGGTTTCTACAAGATCACAAGAAGAGAACACTACACAAAGACATAGATTCATATTCATAACTAGTTCAGGATTAGAAATAAACTAAACATACTAATGCAATCATACATCAAAGATACATCAGTATATAGGAGAAACCAAGATAGCTTTATTGATGAATAACAAGGTTCAGGAAGAGATACAACCCAAAGGGCTCCAATCCAGCATCTCCTTCCCAGCAAATGAAATTCCTATCTTCACCCCCTTCAAAGCATTAAGCACCCAATGATTCCAATCTCAACCCAACAGTAATTCTTTGCAATAAAAAAATTCTAGCCTCTAGATCTCATGGAGGAGAGATCCATATAAAGATGTTTGGAGAGAGGATGAGTCAGCTTGAGATCTGACTAGTGTACTCTCCCTCTGTCAGTTCTTGATTCCACTTGGAGGTTCCTGGTTCCACTTGGAGATTGGGAACCTCTTACTCATCACTAGTCGAATTCACTGAGGCAAGTGTCATTGAGGAAGATTCTGGAAGCTTCCTGGGTCTTCACACCTCTTGGAATGAACTTGCCATTTGTCAACTCTCACTCAACGCACCCTGGTAGTGCTTCTACCTGTGTTTCAGTGTAGGTAGCCAGTGTTGGCTTTGACATTCAGCGCAGATAGCTAGTGGAGCCACTGAATTGAACCTGAATTGGCTTGTTTTTGAGCAGTTTCTGGTGGAGAAATTCTGTCAATTGTTGTGGTTTGTTAGCCTTGTTCCTCTAGGGGTAGGAACAACATGTTTAGGGACTTTGGATCCCTTAGATTATGGACATTTCATGCTCAATGCTGTAAGGCACAAAAATGTCTATAACAGTTGCCCCCTAAAGTATGAGACCGTTTATCGAGTGAAATGCTTTATCAGGAGGATCCGAATTTCATCCAATGCTGGGAGGAGACCTGTAATAAGATACAATACAATAAATTATTCTTCATACTCCTTTCATGATCTAGCTGAGGCGGGCATTCCCATGCTCAGCTTTATAAATTCATTTTTCTGTACATAGAACAGACAATCGTCTGATGGTAGACTGATAATTTTGATGAAATTATCATCCTTTGGGGTAGGATGACTATCTGCTGCAATGATGTACATGTCAATGTATTTATCTTTCCTGAATATATATCGCAGCCCGGATGGATGAAACTAGATCTGGGGTCTTCAAACTTGTTCGATATTCACTCTAAGTACAAGTCGATCCATGTGAGAAATGTTCTGAAGTCGAACATGGAAAGACATCGCTTGATTACCGGTCAATGAGGTAAACCGTTAAAAAGCGCGAGAGGAATCACCGATAATGATAATGACCCTCAAGGTACTGCAGTACAATTCACGTGGTATGAATAAAGGACTTGGCGTCGAACACCATGCAAAATCTTTCGGTCGAAGGTCATTGATGTACACCTGTCGCCGGAAGTGAGAAACTTGCCATTGAGGCATGCAAGCTTCAAAGTAATGAAGGGGTTATTCCTAGATCAACTTCTTGGATAATGAGCTGATGTCGACAAGAAGCGATCTGTCAGAGGGCCTTAATGAATCCCACATCAATAACACGGAACGGAGCTAATGATTTTGATGGAGGTGAAAATGATCTGTGACATATGATTCAGGGTGGCGGTCATGAAAGGATGAAGGATAATGTACAACAGTGGATGGGACACGGTTGACTTTTCTGAATGACTTCTCTTGAACATATGGCGACACTGATGCGATGGATTGGTAGCATTACCCCAAATATGGATGGTATGGCGAAACCATGGATGTGACCAGTGAATGAAACAACCCAACCCAATTGTGGTACGGAGGAAAAGTGTCATGTTCAAGAGCGACTTGCTACCATCAAAGTTTTCTTGAGTTTCTCCCAATTTTTCCCAGTCATTGCTGACCAGTACCTCTTTATTTTTGTCAAGCTTGAGGAGGATAACATATGCTTGTTCTATAACCTGCCCTTCGGGCAAGCCCATCGCTATGTTTTAACGAGCCTAGCGATAGTGAAACTCGTTCTCGTCTAAATACAATTTTGTCGCTATTTAATGATTTTAACGAGTCTAACGACAAGGATAACTCGGTCCTTTTCATTTTTAGAGAGTCTGAAAAGGTACATAAAGTTAACTCCAAAAGTCCTTTTTCGTCATCTAATCCCTTAGGTCCGAAAAAGTATAAAACAATACCAAAGGGATGAGTTTTCGATAGTTTTAACGAGCCGAATAAAACAAGCGCTCGATATTTTTGTGCAATAACCCCTTAGGTCCAAAGAGATTAAAATCTAGAGGAGGGATAGCACTTCCTGTCCCTTTAATGAGCTAGAAGGCCAAGGACTCGGCAATCTTTTCATATTTTACGAGTCAGATGAAAAGAGCTTAAAGAAGACTCGTCTTTTGAGGAACGAGTGATGAAACAGGTTAGCAGCTGATTCCAGGTACAGGTTGGAATTTTCCAATCACGGTAGTGTCACAAGGATGGCTAGTGAAATCACTCTTCGCAGCCGTTCCTCAAAATGGGTAAACAAACATAAGGAGGTGAACGATCGGCCAATGGAAAAGTGGAGGTGACGGTGCAAACGCGAGCAAGGCTTTAATGGCTGATGATATTACATTCACTGTGGTTATTTACCGGAATAGTTCATTTTTTAACGAGCTTGAACACAGGTTGAAACACTTGCTCGATCTTATGTTTATTTTTTAACGAGCATGAAATATGTGCTAAAATTGCTCGGATCTTGCGTTTATTTTTTAACGAGCATGAACTGTGTGCTAAAACTGCTCGATTAACCTAGTCATATGATAAGAGTGTCTCATCAAGATTCTATTTTTTATGGAGCTTCATATCACTAAGATTTGCTCCGGATCCTTTCGTTATGCAAGTTTGGAAACGACTAATCCTACGAGTTTAAAGGCTTAGACCTACAGGTTTAAAGAGAGGTCCTAAAAATTTAAAAAATAAATAGCCACCCCTTGCTTGCACTCAAAAAGGTTTGCATGCCCCCAGGCATAAAGTACGATTTCAAAGTTACCTCTACTTCATTTCCGTCAAAACATTTGTTTCACTGAGAGAGGCCTACCTCTTTCAGGTTACCCAAAGATTGTCTCGTTAATCTTTCAAACAAATCACTTCCTCGGCAATGTCTACCGAAATAGACAAAGGTGAGCGACAAAGCTCGCCAACTCACATAACTTTGACAAAAGAATCTTATTTTAGAATAACCCCTCTTCCTAGATGGACGGGGTACAGACTACTCATATTCTCCCGCAGAAACCTACTCTATACCCAAAGTTTTCCTGCCGAAGCAGACCAAAACGCATGCCCCCTGGGTTCCAGTCATATCCTCCCGGATTACTCGTGCTCATCGGGGGGACGGACCATGGGTTGAGACACTTCTTGCGTGAATAGACCATTTAGGGATGGTACATGACTATTTGCGATGCGTGATCCGGGAAATGAAAGTTGGTCCACGAGCTTGACCACTCTTCCTTCGTGCGGAAAACACATTACTCTAAAGAGTGAGGAGACGATGGCTCCCATGCAATATATATAGTCTCATACAAGGAGTAGGTTATAATCCAAGGGTCCTTGAATGACTATCATGTTCATTTGAACGGTCTTCCCTTTCAATGTTATGGGCACATTGGGGAGGATCCCTAAAGGTCGACTGGTTCCTTTATCAAAGCCTGATAGATTTCTCATTTCAGGCAAAAGCGCTGGCGAACCAAGCGCTTTCCAAGAAATAGAGGAAAGGATACTCACAGATGCCCCCTCATCAATGATAGTGCCAGCCATTACCATTCTGTATATTTGAACGATAATTCTGAATGGTATGCTTGCCGGCAAACGGGGTCTGCCTAGTTGGTTCCAGTCGAACGAGACAACTAGGTTGCTTGGTGGTGGGACCGAATAGATGGTCGGGTATGACTCTGACGAAGTTCCTTCCTGCGATAAAGGAATGGGAAAATTTCCCCCTTGTTCGTTGGAGTCTGTGTTGATGAAGAGAATTTGGACGGTGTCGTCTTTATTCTCCTCTGTGACGGTATCATTCGAAGATAGAGCCTCTGAAGGCAAAACCGGGTCAACTGCCGCCTCAACCTTTTGACTTTCGTCAGGTATGGATTCAGACGGTTCATCCTCAATGATAGGTGCTTCGGCCGACCACCTGAGCGAGCCAGCCAGGTTCTCAACTGGTGAAGGACTTGGCAGGAGTTTTTGATATCCAGGGGGAAGTTGCACTGGTAAAACTGGGCGATCTTCCAAAACTCTTTTAGCCTCGTCTAAGAAGGGACAACGATGGATGGCATGGTTGCCTTCACACAGTTTGCAGGGAAATCTAGCTTTCCCTCTCTGTCCTGGGACTTCACTTTCACTAGTTGATGGTGAGCTGTCAACATGGCTACCAAAGGTTGATGCCACCGAATTGTGCAAACGGGGAGACCAGTCCCTTAGTATCCGAGGGATGCAGGGACAATCTCTGTGGAAGTGGTCTCCCTTGCATATGACACATGGCGATTTAGGCCTGGTCAGTGCTGTGTGTGGATTTCTGTCAGACGACACTTGTTTGCACCCAGTCGCTTTTGGCTCTTTCTTCTTCTTCTCTTTCTTCTTCTTTTCCTTCTTCTCCTTAGGAACTTGGTTTTTTGTTTTACCAGTTCCGTCAAGCGAAGAGGAAGGAGGAGAGGAAGAATTAGATGAAGTAGAAGGCGGGTGGGCAACTCTGGTCTGGTCTAACTATTGATTTGACTGCTCAGGAATAGTGGTGTTCTGAACGACATTGGTTGAAAAGAGCCAGACTGGCAGGCCAATTGTCAGTCCTGGAAGCGACAATGTGGCCATATGGGGTGCACCAACATCTCCCCAAGAGGAGAAGGGACTAGGATTTCCACCAAGGGGAATTCCTTTGTTGGTGTGCTCCATTTTCTCAACCTAAAGATCAACGCAGGAATAGGGGTGATTGTTTCGTTTAAAATAAATTTTAACGACGCTTTAGACACAACTTGATTTTTCAATTTTAAAGAGTCGAGAAAAAGCTAAAGATGACTCTAGTCTCCTTCGATGTTTTAACGAGCCCGAAGTGACAAATGCTCGGATGGACTTTTTCTGTTATAGAGTCTGAAAAAGGCCAAAAGGAACTGCTCTGGAGTTCTAGGCAGAGGGTGTGCCAAACTTTTCGCAAAACCGCAGAATAATTTTTAGGGTACGGGCGGTCGATCTTCCTGAATGCTGTGTTCAGTGCATTATGATCAGTAGGGCGGCCGACACGGCTTCCTAAGGATAAAGGTTTTATGCCTATAGGGGTCTCCCAATATATACGCGACGGTAAGTGGGAGCACAATCCATACTGGCGCTATCGTCCCTCAGGAGGAATCACCCACCATCAACGAGATCGACAGTCACCAGGCTTTACGACGCCGGAACACGTCTCTAGCCTAGACCTCTATGTTGTGCGTTATGTTGCAAAGGTTGTTAAGTTCATTCAATTTATTTTAGGTTGATCTTTTTAGAAGTTTGCCTTTTGAGGTTCACCACGAGATGTATGATACAATTCCTAAATGCAGTCTAAAGATGATAAGCAAGCTTTATATCTTTTCAACTTATGAGAATCCTTGCTACAAAGAGAAAAGAAAGACACCATCTTTTCTCAAAGAGCATTCAGCACACTCTAATGCACTTTTCCGAAATCGATCATGCAAACTATCAAGATGCAAATGCACAATGCATGTGTTTGTTTTCCGCTTTCTTAGTATTGATGCCTACAAAGAAAGCTTTTTGTACAACTTTGAATTTGCTTTTAAATGACAAATATAAACAAGTTTATTTTTTCGAAATCAGAGAGGGTAGAAGAGATTACAACACTTAACGATTTTCGAAATGAATACTTGTTTCGACACTTAAAAGAGACAAACTCAAACCAAAAGCAAAAGTAAATGTATAATCAATTGTAAACAACCAATGAACTCTCTCCTAAGATCACAATCAGCAGATCTAAATCAAGGGCTACAGGATGACTATTTCACTCTTGCAAAGGAAAATTGTAAATGACGCCACAAACACATAAAAACACTCACAGTCTTTTTGTACAAAAGGAGGCAGAATTTAAGCAAAGAACAGGAGTTATCAGACAGGTACCTATGCTGGTTACAGGCTGCAAAAATCAGAGATCAAAACAGGGAAAAACAGAGCAGAGAAACCCAGCTGCACAAGGCCTAACTGGATCAGCGCAACCTCAACACAGGGGTTTTGACATTCAGCGTAGGTAGCCTTCACGGGACCTGCGTTGAAATGCAGAACCTCTTCACAGGGTCTGCGCTGAAGGAGAAACGAGAGTTTCTCACTGGGTTCTAGGTCACAGATTGCTGATTAATCTAGAGTTTCAGGCCAAATAAAAGCAACAAGCAAGGTACAATCAAAGGGATGCTTTGAGGGAGTACTAAGATCTATCACAAAGGATCATCAAATCATTTGTGAGTCCATTGTTCAGATCATAGACAAATCCAGTGATTGGATCAAAGCAGCAACTGTCTACTTTGCATCCGAGAATAGCAGATGTAGTTCGATTGTTGGTGTTGAGTCTATGAAACAAACAATGATGGAAACACAAATAAAATGACTAAACAGATCTCCCCAGCGGATTCGCCAATTTGTTGTGGGGAAAAATGCCCATGCAGGATGATCCTATCCACCTAAGGTGTGACAGTGCCTTAGCAACAAACAGAGACATCTATTCTAGTATTCTTCCTTTATGAATTAAGATTGAAGAGAGATGAATGGACTAACCGGTGTCTTCCGTTTGTCCCTCGATCCGGTTTCTCTCCTCTTTGGGAGTTCCCAGCTACTTGCCTTCTCACTCACCCAGCTTCAAGAGGTTTCTGCAAGATCACAAGAAGAGAACACTACACAAAGACATAGATTCATATTCATAACTAGTTCAGGATTAGAAATAAACTAAACATACTAATGCAATCATACATCAAAGATACATCAATATATAGGAGAAACCAAGATAGCTTTATTGATGAATAACAAGGTTCAGGAAGAGATACAACCCAAAGGGCTCCAATCCAGCATCTCCTTCCCAGCAAATGAAATTCCTATCTTCACCCCCTTTAAAGCATTAAGCACCCAATGATTCCAATCTCAAACCAACAGCAATTCTTTGCAATAACAAAATTCCAGCCTCTAGATCTCATGGAGGAGAGATCCATATATAGATGTTTTGAGAGAGGATGAGTCAGCTTGAGATCTGACTAGTGTCCTCTCCCTCTGTCAGTTCTTGATTCCACTTGGAGGTTCTTGCTTCCACTTGGATATTGGGAACCTCTTACTCATCACTAGTCGAATTCACTGAGGCAAGTGTCATTGAGGAAGATTCTGGAAGCTTCCTGGGTCTTGACACCTCTTGGAATGAACTTGCCATTTGTCAACTCTCGCTCAGCGCACCCTGGTAGTGCTTCTACCTGTGTTGCAGTGCAGGTAGCCAGTGTTGGCTTTGACATTCAGCGCAGACAGCTAGTGGAGCCACTGAATTGATCCTGAATTGGCTTGTTTTTGAGCAGTTTCTGGTGGAGAACTTCTGTGAATTGATGTGGTTTGTTAGCCTTGTTCCTCTAGGGGTAGGAAAAACATGTTTAGGGACTTTCGATCCCTTAGATTATGGACATTTCATGCTCAATGCTGTAAGGCACAAAAATGTCTATAACACTTCACCTCTTTGAAGGTGTTTTTCTGCAAAAATATGTCATCAAAGGCATCCCCCTCATGACTGAATACTTTTATTTTCACCAGAGTGGTGAAATTTTCGACAGTGTCGAACGGGTCATTTTTCCTTCGAGGGAATTTAGTTAATCATAAAGATAACATGTTCTCTTATTCTTTGAATGCATGCCCTAGGTCGTGTAATGAAATGCTCCATACTATACAGGGAATGTAGGTGAGAAGGACTTTTTTTATTCCTTTAATATCTTGCTCATTCCTCCCTCACTAGTTGTTTGATAGGCTATCTCTCTAGCCATTAATTTATCTGGAACATAGTATGGGAGGACATGGGGGGAGGTGATGCTGCCAAAAACCTTGATAAATGTAAATTTTTCCTCCCCAAACCATCTGACCACTAGGAGGATGTCTCCTTCAGCTTCTTGGGAAAACTTGGGGGCATCTCGATTATAAAGCCGCTTGTGAATAGGGAGCATAACTCCATGACCAATCTTAAAAAAATGTTGTTAAAAATTGGATTCCCACATGTCCTTGTGGTATATGTGAATGGGAAGAGGATTTCGAACAGTCCATTTCCATCCCATGATATGGAATTTCTAACTAAAACAAATTGCATCCATGACATAGGTGCTCATATAAAATGGAGGGTAAACCCTCGAAGCAACACTTCTTTTCCTTCTATACTCGATACTTGTTTTTGTTACACTGTCAGACAAAATTTGTGCCCAATTCATTACAGTTGTGTTAATATTTGCATCTATTAATGGAAACCACTATGGGGAGAAATTAGTACTATCGAGTCTGCCAAATAGTATACATAACATGGCCACTGCAAAACTATGAGGGGGACAAATAGATGAAGTAGTGTACATACTATTTTTGTATTTCTTGATTTTGTTCCTCATTATTCGACCAGGTCCAAGTACAGTCTATTGGGTTGTCATTCTCTTTGGAAAACTTCTCCATGAACTTCTTGTTGTAGATGACTTGTGGCTCTCGAAGGTGGTACGTAAGACGTAGGTTGTCTGGGGTAAAAGATCCCATAACCTCTTCGCTTCTTGTCTTGAATTCTCTATCTGAGATGCCGGCTTCATCAATAAACCATTTAACCATGTCGGTATAAGGGATTATCTTCGGCCACATGGGTATGTGATGCAAAAATGAGCATGCCATCTCTAACATGGAAGCATCTAAGGAATCATGTCCATCAACTGTAATTTTTGTTTCCATAATCCTCGGTTGCTCTACCTCTAGTATATTATACATAGCCTCCCATGTAGAGGTTCCTCCCTCTCTGTTGCATGTAGTATCCGTAAACAGAGGAGTCATTTCTGACTTCTCAGAGGTGACTGCCTTGCCTTTCTTCACCATTTTTCTCAATGCTTTTCTCTACGGATTTTTCCTGAAAGTGAAGAACAACAACTATCAGATACACAAAGATGAACGTAAAACGAAATAATGCAGATAGCTTGTAAAGGCGATAAAAGGAGTTTTATTTGAACGCACGTAAGAAGATGTCATATCACGCTAAATTTCTTTTCACACATAAATGCAGTTATCTCTTACTAAATGCCCACTAATGATTCATTATCTCTTAGCTTTAATGCTCATAAATGTTTTCATGGTAAAACAGGAAGAAAGCTTTCAGGGTGACGAGCCTTTGAACTGCGATGATAGAATTTGTGTGATTTGGGAAGCAATATTGCAGATTGCAATATCGCAATATGCCTTTTTCCTTTCTTACCTCCTACTATGTTTCTACGAGATGAGAGATGCGAGCCGCTCATTATTTGTTTCAAAATGTATCTGTGCTAGGTTTATCTTATGTAAAAAACCCTTTTTATTGAGTGGCAGACCTAAAACATTTTCTTATGATATTTAAGGAGTGGGTCCAGGTCTTAATCGCATTTCGCAATATCAGTTGGTGGTAAGTACACGGTGTTCATTTGAATGCCCGAAATGCGATGCGATAAAGGTTACAACGCCATCACAGTTTCACATCTCGCATGTTTCGCAATGACCTTTTTAAAGCGGGCCCTTTATGAATGGTGATATGTGATGCGAGACTTAAGCCTAAAAAGCTTAAGGACTTAGTTTATGTCAGATTTATGATAGTTTTGAGCATAGAGTCCTTACTTAATCATTTTTCCTGATTTTGGAGGTTTAGAAAGGTATTTTGGTGGGTTTTAATCATGCTATATGTGAGAAGGTAAGTATTTAGTAGTTTTCTAAAAAGGGGGGTTTTGATTGTTATCTTTGCTTTATTCCAAAAAATAAAAGAAATGCCTAGATGCTAAGTTTTGTTTTTTGGATAGATTTTTTGAAGGGTCCCCATTTATTAATGTAATATTAACTACTATCATTAATAAATGGGGGGTTGTTGAATACCAAAATAGACCCTCATGTTTGAGTTAGTAAAAAGAAGAACCTTGGTAATGTATGTTTTAGATATGGATTCATACATGTGTAGGATGTTTATTTTAGAAGATGATATCATGACGAAAGGCCATCATAAAAAGGTAACTTTGAGTTATTATTCCTTTTGATTTTTTAAATCATCTGGTTGGTTTGAAATAGGGCCACCTAACGAGATTCATAGATGCCACCTACAAATAGTACTCATGAGATTGGATGGAAGATCCTAACAGAAACATGAGTTGTAAAAGGTTTCTATATGAAGGATAAAGAGATGTGAACTAGAAGATCACTCTCTGATGAAGAGAAGGATGGCATGACTATTGATCAAAACTATGGTTCATTTAAGGAAAGTAATGGAGAAGATGGTCAATGCCCTACAAAGATGTATATAGAAGATGCGGGCTTCATGATGAAGAAGTTGGCGTTCATGACATAGAAATGAGGATCCCTACTATTGGCTAATAGTACTGTGATCTCCACCAAAGAGATGATGGCTAATGTTGGAAACAAGTCCCTAGTTAAGAGGGAGCTTGGTAAAGTTCCTAGGTAAGAAGGAACTTGGGTATATTCATTTATATAGGAATGAGTATATCCTCCCTAGTTGAGAGGGAGAGATAGACATATCATTCTTGTCTTCATGTTATGAAGAAGCAATGGAGGATTGGGTAATAATATGAGATTGATTCCGATATTTATTTAGGATGTGGTAGGGCATCCAATATGAAAGAGTAGTCGAAGAGGAAATTCCTTGAGGATGTGTTATTCCAAGATAATAATGTTCATAAGAGGACATACCTTGCGAACATCCAAAAGGGTTATGTGCCTTAAGAGACAATGATGATGGTGTCTATCAGTTATTGTCTTGCCAACATTGTACTCTGATCTCCTCCAGAGATAGAGTTGCTAGTTAAGGCCTTGCTATGTGAAAATGTTGTCTGGTATGATGAGATGCACTAGTGTAAGCTGAGAAAATCACTTATGGGATGGTTTACCAATCCGACTCTTCTTATGAGAATTATTTAGTATGGATTATGAATACCTCCTTAGTTAAGAGTAAGTGTTGAAATGTGTAACTAGGTTCAGTCTTCATAATGTCTATTGTAATCATGATTATATATATATATATATATATATATATATATATATATATATATATATATATATATATGATATTAAAGAGAAAATAAATTTATTATTGTCTTTCTTGATGCACAAGTTTCATGCTCAAGATAAATTTATTTGTAGTTCAAGCACCCATTGAGTGCTTCTAGGTTTTTCATAGAATTATGAAGTAAAAAGAGTCATTTTCATACATGTAAGGCCCCTTTGAGCATGTACCTTTTCAACAAGAAATTTCTAAAGTCAAAAGTGTCATAAAGACCCTCCAGGTCCTTGTCGAAAATTCGACCTACAAGAAGGATCATGTTAGCCTCATAGACAACAATTCGACCTCTAAGAAGCCTATATATAAGAGACATCGACCTCAGTTGAGGGAAATCCATCCATCTCTCAGGAAGTTCGATCATGCGAAGGAAGAAGACCAAAAGAAGGGATCAATAGAGGAAAAGAAGCTAGAAGAATAAAAACAAAATTTTGAATCTGTTTTGGGCTATATCTCTTCACATGTACGAGATCTAGGGAATCATCTTGCTGCACTTAGACCAAAATTTTAGTCACATTGAAAGGCCAAGATTAGGTATATAAAAGATAATTTTGTAATATGAATTACTAAGGAAGAAGAGGATCCCTGTTATCACTAAAAAATGATCACCTAAACATTTCTAACTAGGTGGATCGAAATACACCATGTAGATTTAATTTTACCATAGTAAAATCAATTTTACTATGGAAAATAATTTACTAAACCACTTTTATTAAATTATTTTCTTATTTAAAGCATAAAACTCGTTGAGAATACTTAGATAAATCATTATTTATTTCATTTTTTCTAGGAATGATTATTAAATATTATTTAATAATTATTCCTTGTCACATTTGACTAAATCCCTTAGGAATATTTAAATAAATCATTATTTATTTGAATTTCCTTATTCTTATCATTATAATAATTCTTAAATTACTATTTAATAATTTTTTTGATTTCACACCTTTCTTGTTCCTCATGAAATAATTAATAAATCATTTTATTTGTTAATTATTTCTCAATAAAGATATTTAACCATTTTAAATTAATTTTCCCTCTCCAATAAATATAATAAAGTAGTCCAAGTAGTTAGATCTAAATTTGGTTAATAATATTTTATTATTCTCCATTTTCGAGATTAACTCCATACTTTTCTATATAAAGGTAGGTTTTTCATTCATTCTTCACCATGTTCATTATCATCGTTAACATTATCCTCATTTTTCTTGAGCTCCCATTTTGAGTTCTGCACTTTTTTTTTGGTTTTTTCACATTAAGAGAGAAAATCAATTTTCTAAAGTGTCAAGGATATCAAAGGACCCATCCCATGGAGGGGGACTTATAGACCAATTTGTAGATCTCCTTCACTAGGTGTTATCAATAAAATATTAATTCATTTAAAATTGTCTTTCCAATTGGGTTATTATACTGGATTCTTTATATTGTTTCTTTCTATTTTGGATTATATCTTATTTTACTGCATATTTTCTATTTATGTCTTAGATCTAAGATGAAAAAAACCATGAGCTTGTTGTTAGGGTTACTTGTCACCTAGTGACTTAAGTGAAGTGTTATTGATACACCTTCCGAAATTTTCACACTAACAAACCCCAAGAAAAGGAGAAAGAAAAAATCATCACACGTGAAAAAGCTAGGGTATCTACACTAGTCGAAGATGCAAAAGAAACTTTTAGGGTCGAAGTTGCAAAACAAACTGGTGGGGTCCAAGTTGCTGGAAAATTTGTTGGAGTCGCAGTTGTTGGAGAAGTTTCTAGGGTAATTTTTTTTTTGGATAAGTTGTTGGCATCAAAGTTTCTAAAGAAGTTACTAGAAGGAAATCTCATCAAGGAGGAACGATTGACTTGGTCATGGAGGGGTCTTTTTCAAGGGCCGTAGGTTTTTTAATACATCATCTAAATGTTCTATAAGAAGAGAATAATTCTTATGTGTTTTCTGCTCAAGAGAAGAGGTTTCGGCCCTGATTGACAACCTACATTTTGTGTCTTCTTATCTCCTTGATCTTCATTGTTTAGTAGTTGTTTGATGATAGAGAACACTGATAATAATCAAGTGAAAGAATAATTTAGTTGATTTAAGTACAAATACAACACAAGTAGTTATCAAATTAAAACAAATCATCTAATCTAACTGCCCCTAGATTTCTCAACATATTGAGCCTTGAAATTTATAAAAACATTAATACTTCAATATAAGGGTGTTTTTTACTGGTCATATGATGATCTCAAAATGTATGATACATCTATCATTCAACCTAAATCAGTTCTACAATCCATTCCATTGTATCGTATGTTTGTTATGCCAACACCAAAATATATTTGGAAAGGTTTCATTTCCAAGTAGAGATGCTTTTTTGTGGCGAGGGTCA
The DNA here is from genome assembly GCA_031772625.1 of Pinus tabuliformis. Lineage (NCBI taxonomy): Eukaryota > Viridiplantae > Streptophyta > Pinopsida > Pinales > Pinaceae > Pinus > Pinus tabuliformis. The sequence goes on from CM062810.1 coordinate 564,993,199, forward strand.
AACAAAGTGAAGAGGTGGAAACTAGTGGCATGGGAGACCTTCTATTTTCCTAAGTTAGATAGAAGATTAGGCCTGCATAACCCTAGTTGAGGAAATATGGCCCTCTTTGGTCACTGGAAGAGAGACTCAAATATAATATGAACATTTCACATTTAGTTCTATGGATGTGGACTCAACAAAATCATGGTGTTGTGGAAAAATATTAAATTTGGGAGGATAAAAAGGGAATTTTGTTTTATTTTGGGATTATTCTTGGAAGCAACTTTCATGTTTTTTCTGATAGGGAATGCATCCAGATTTTTAATATGTTTATGTTGGCACTAGGAGTTGTGAGGATTAAGGATTATTGGCTGGTCGGACATGACTCAATGCTTTGGCAAAGGTGGAAATTCAAAGATGATTGGTCATCATCACCCTTGGAACTACCATGTGAAATTTTGAATCAGGAATTAATGGAAAGGAATATTAGACTATCAGATCATCCAGATACATTACGATGGGGTTTTCAACCTCTTGGAATGTTTACGCTAAAGGAGGCATATTACCTTCTTCCTGGATTTCTAGATTTGGAGTAAGAATTAATATGGTGACATATCTTCTCTGGTATTCACTATCCCAAGGTATTTCTCTTCTTATGTTTATTAAGGAGGTGTGGAGTAATCACCTGGAACTCGTTCAGAAGGAAGGGTATTAAATGCCCTTCCATTTTCCTTCTTTATAACATGGTAGAAAAGACAATGGAATATTTATTTAACTCTCGTCAATTTGTAGAGAAGGTATAGTCCCTTCTATTATTTTTTGGAGATCATGTCTTTAGTAGCTTAACAGAATTATTTTTCATTTAAAAATCCTATAGTTCAAAGGGATTGGGTCTTCACGAGTGATTTTATCCTATTGAATTTGTGGAAGGAAAGACACACAAAAATATTTAAGGATAAATCAAGGATGGACAAGGCACTCAAGGAGGTGATCATTCATAAAATTTATGAAACCTTATTAGGAGTCTTTTGGTTGATGGATGATTGGAAGGTACATAGTGTAAAGGCATTGGTTTTGAAGAAGCTTGAATTGGACCAAAAGATGAGTGACCCCCAATAGAAATCATATTTGAATCTATGCTCTATATCAATTCTTCCATGCTCTCCTCCTTTTAGAGGCTTTATTAAATCAAATTTTGATGAGGATTTCAAGAGAAATCCTGGAATTATTGGTTTTGTATTTGTATTTAGGAATTGTCTATCTTCCACTTTTAGAGTTTTTGAATAGAGTTTTGGTTTGAATAGAAATCACATGGCTAAGTTTATGGCATTACAAAAAGGTTCTCCAAATAGCTAATCATGAGGGATATCATTTGTTACATGTTGAAGGGGACTCTCCACTTGAAATTTAGTATGTCCAATTACTTTTAAATGGTCAACCCCCAGGTAAAATAGAGAAAATATGGGGGTTAGAGTGTTTAGTTGAAAGAATAAATAGGTTACTTAGCACTGTGTACTATGTCATAGTTCTTCACTCCAAAATATTGGGTAATATGGTTTCCAATTTCATTGCAAGTTTGGGAGTGTTAATCTCATGAACTTGAGTTGGACGAGTGATAGGCTCTCTCTTTTTAGATGCAAGAAATTGAGACTCTTCAGAGGTTGTTGGGTAAATATGGGATGGCCCCTGATGGGGGTGACACTCTTGATTTCGTGGACTCATTAGAGGTCATGGCCTCCTCCTCCCAAGGTACCAGCTCCACTGAGGAGCTCAGGCATATTTTGTTTTGTCAACTAGAGTACACATGCAAGGTGATGGGTGGTAGTGTCTTAATATTTTATTCTTAGTGATTTTCAATGTGTGGGGTAGTTAGTGTGAATGTTGGTGAGGGAAGGCCCTCTATCAACTTCAATTGTTATTTATCCATTGCTTTGCACTTTTTTTCCTTCTTGTTTTGATGTTTTGTTGTTGTAGATGACAAGAGATGATATTTATATTCAGGGGAGCAATCACAAGTCTATTAGTGTGTTGGTGAGCAAGCTCTAACTTGTTTCTTTTATATTATTTCAATTATGTCTTTAGTATATTATTTTTAGTTGGGTTGTTCATATTTATCTTATATCTATCCTTAGGTTAATTATATAGTCCTTTGAGGCTCTATATTGGTCATTGGGTGCCTTTCAACTTTAATTCCAGTCAGTTTTTGAGATACAGAGTGTTTGCTTCTCAAATTAGCTATTAGTTTTTCTTTTGGAATTTCGTTTGTTTCTTTCCGAGTTAGTTGTTAATTCATGGAACTATCTTGTTGGTGTTGTATATTTTATTTTCAAATAAATTCATTATAAAGGTACACCCTTCTCTATTTTAGGGTATTTTTCAAGTCATTTGGGTCATGGTTATTGTCTCTTAGGAGCTCGTTTACTTGGTGAATTTGGAACTTTTAGTTTATACATTTAGTGATGATATAGTTGCTCATAGGTCTAGTGTTTTGGGTCATATGTTGAGCCTTTCTTATTGCTATATTTTATGTCATCAACCCTTCAACATTTTCCCCAAGTGTTATCTTTGCATAGTTCTGATGCCTACTAGGAAAATGATCAATAGTAAGTGGGATGGAGGAATCAATTATTATTTGGGGGTAAAGAGATCACATCCTTTTACATATGATTCTATGGCTTCTTTCTCAATGTTTTTCCTCATGAGGTGAGGAAATAAATTTAACTTTTGGATACTCAATACGAATAAAATCATTTATAGCATTCTAATTCAGATCTGGTGGGTGCTGATTTGAAATTGAAAGGCATTTACTACCCTAGAAAGTCCAAAAATAGGATGATTCATATTCTAAATACTCTTTCTTTAAATATTCAAGTTTCAAATCTATTGCAAATTTTCTTTAAGTATAGGCAGGTAATAAACTACAATGTATTCTCATATTTGGAGGATATCAAACACATGCTCTAAAATTACCAGTTTTGTCTAGATAGATTGGACTCTCATTTGGCCTCTATAGAGCATTTTCTTGTGAGGTACTCTTCCCCTATTGACCTCATGGACCCCTTGGGATCTAGTGCTTAGGAAATTCCTACAATCTCGTCTTCCAACCATGATTAGAGATGAAGAATTTCTATGTTTTTGGAAACAATTTTGGAGTATCTTCAATGAGATTGATAAGGAATGGATTTTTGGCTCCCTAGACTCTTATTTGTATCCTCTTCACATTTCATTCTAGGTGCATTTGGTTGAAGAAATCCTCTTAGCTGATATGCGGCATAATATTAGTGAGAGTTATTTATATTCTCATCTTTTAGTTGGACAGTGGTGTACATGGTACTGTTTTGGGATTGTGCATTTAAGAGGGTCTAGGTCAAGGTGTTTTTGGTGGTCACTCTAATTGAATATTTTGGATCTCATTCCCTTCTATATTTTGCAATGGCAGTGGAATGGATGTGTATAAGGTGTGTTTTCAATATGTTGTTTTCACATTTTTTTGGCACCTCATGTCTTATTCTTTGTAACCGGGACAAAGCTACTTTATACTCATATGGTGATGTTACATATTCCTCTTGCTCTTTACTTTTACCTATTGTTGGTTTTTCCATGATGGTGATGACACATTTTCTTTTTGTTTTCTGGTCTTGTTGGAGTTAGATATTTTCTTTTATGGAAATTAAATTCTGATAATTTCTTATTGGTGTGGAGCTGCTTTTCTCGAATCCTTTCAATGGTTTTTGGTATTGACTGGAAAACCTTTTTTCTTTTGTGACAACTGATTTTTGGTGATTCGAAGTTGTAGGGAAGAATATTTTGTTTTTGTATATTCTAAATCGGCTTCTAGTTTTGATGGTGAAAGCATGTCTTACTAGTTTATTGGGGCTGGTATACTCCATTTCCTCTTGAGGAAGTTGATGGTCTCTATTATTTATTTATGCATTGTAACTTTTTGAGTAGGTTTAAGAAGTTCTTGTGGACTTAGTCTCTTTTGGTCCTGTTTGTTCTTAGTTAGGAATCAATTAGCATAATTATGTCAAGATGCATTGGATTGAGCGTTTAGCTCTCTGGATTTATCATGGATTTCTAGTATATTTAGTGGATTGATCAACAAGATCTATAATGAATTTTTTCCAATGAGATATAAGTTCAATTTACTCTCTCTCTCTCTCTCTCTCTCTCTCTCTCTCTCTCTCTCTCTCTCTCTCTCTCTCTCTCTCTCTCTCTCTCTCTCTCTCTCTCTCTCTCTCTCATAATAGGAGTACATCCTCTCTCTCTCTCTCTCTCTCTCTCTCTCTCTCTCTCTCTCTCTCTCTCTCTCTCTCTCTCTTCAATTTCTTTTAGATAATCTAAAATTGACCTAGGAATAATGTTGTGAACTTGAGAGAATCATTACATCCAATTTTTCACTAGAGGAGTCTCAAAAATATGAATTCCAATTATATTTTTCTCCTTACACATTATAATGTAAGTGTCAATGTGAAATTTGTATAATTCTTGTGGCCAATCCCCATAGTTTCTTTGGAATTTAGCACAATCAATGTCACAAATGTAAATAATTCTTCTATTTTCATATGAATAAAGGTAAATAATTCTTCTAGCTTTCTTAAACTCTAGAGGACATTTCCTAGCTCAATAATTGATAAACCCAAGTTGTATACTTTTCAATTTGCAATTCAGGCCCACTATCTTAAAACTCCTTAATTAAGAATAATTTTACAAAATTGAATCATATATCTCACTTGAGCAAAAAACTGTAAGGATAAAATGAAATTTTCATCAAATATTTAGGAGGTTCTCACTGGCCAAGTATCCCATATGACTAGAAAACAAGTATATTTGTATAACTTTAATTACCTTTTATTAATCCATCTTATAAAGCATTACTTGATTGACTCACTAACCCACACAATTAGCACTCCAAAAAAGCTTTCAACGTCCTCCCAAATTTGTTCCATATGTGGATAGAATAACTAAATGAATTATACTTTATGCCTCTGCTTCATGTAAAATGCAAGTTCCTAGGCCATGTCTGCTTCTCCTTTATGATTCCTCTAGTGTCAAAGGCTAAATTTTTAAGGTGAGTAATAGAAGAATTCTAGTTTTTTTTATCTTTTAATTTATAGAACTGACTCCATGACTAGATGGATCTTGGATATCTTAAGCAAAGATATATTTATAAGTAATAAAAAGTGGTTTATTGTTTTCCATTCTTATTTTATGCCCATCAAATAGTATCCATATCCTCCTTTAATCTAATCAATTTTTTCTTTAGAATGTTTGGACAAGTGTTCCATGAAACTATTTGATAATCAACCAACCCAAAAGAATGCGTTGAACTCCACCCTTCACACCAAATGTTTGTATCTAAATGATTCTAACTTAATTGAACTTATAAAATATTTTTTCCTAGAGAATAATAATAAAATTTTCCAACAATATTACTCTTTCATTAAAACTATAGTAGATTTAGCTCCTATCCTCAATTGTTTCATAATTCCAGCTTTCAAATGCTCTGTAATAATTAGAAAATCATATACTAAAATTCTTCTCAATTATAATTATATATCTATATATATCTATATCTATATCTATATATATATATATATATATATATATATATATATATATATATATATATATAGATATAGATATATATTTCACGTGTAGGATTTTCTATCATTATCTCTTAATTTTCTTGGAGTTGAAGATGATTCATATTAGAAGAAGGGAGAGAGTTTTCTTCAAAGAAATTTGAAGAAACCATTTTTAAGATTGGGAGGGGATAAGTCAATATGATATTTTACTATTCTATTTTGAGATATTTTTCTTATTATTAACATAACATTTCCTTCTCTACTATATCTAAGGATGGCTATATTGAGACATGAATTATATCTAATAATAAGTTTTGTAACATCCCCATAACAACCCAACTAAAGAATATTACTGCTCCACTCTACTTTTTTTTCCATGATTTTTTCAAAAGATGTATAAACTTAGAAGTCAATGATTATAGGATGTATTTGACTAAACATGGAGATGTATCTCACATTGCCTATCTATTACTAGCATAGTAATTTTTCTATGAATATAATACACTTATAATCTATTATTATTAACTGCATAAATGGGAATACCATTCATTCACTATATACTCAATTTACAGCCATCAAATATGATCCAAGTAGATAATAGTGGCCACCCACATCTTCCACTATCTCAGTGATTCTCCATCTTCTTCATGCTTTTTATTTTATGTCTTAAATTTTTTTGGACCTAAATCACGATTTATGGAAATTTAGAGGCAAGTGATTTCCATGGCATGTCTAGGTCCCTATCAAAAGTTGTAGTCCATGGATAATATTGATTTTATTGATGAACTAGAATTAGATGTAGTTCCCCTTGATGTATGTATAGTTTTGTTTAGAAGTCCCTATATGTACATGTGAGATGCAATCTTCATACAGAGAGCCAACTGGTACCACCTCATCAAGGATGGAAAATCCTTCACCATCAATGGGCCATATTTTTGCTGGTATGTACCATCTAAGCCAAGAATTTTATTAGTTCGAGAAAAAAGTGTGTTTTACTATTTTTAAGAGAAAATTATTTTTTATATGAGTTAGTGAGAGAAAAGTCAACCTTGGACTCGTGTACTAAGAAATAGAATTAGCATTTGGAATATTTATTATAGGCATATAGAGATGTGTTCTATGAACCTAAAGGACTACCATCGAACAGGGAAGTGGATCTAGAGATCCAACTATTTCCTGACTCCCCATTTCTAAGCATTGGGTTGTTTAGATAGTCTATTATATAAGCAAGTGAGGTGAAGAAGCAATTGCAACAACTACTAGAAAAATGTGGCATTCAACTAAGTACCTCGGCATGTGGGTCACCCATCATCATTATGCAAAATAAGGATGGGACTTGGTGGATTTGTATAGACAATCTACTATATTAGTTGAAATAAGCCAAATACTTCACCAAACTAGACCTAAATTCATGATATCACCAAGTTCGGGTCAAAGAAGAAGATACATAAAAGGCCATCTTCAAAACTAGGTAAGATTTTAATGAGTGGCTAATCATTCCATTTGACCTATGTAATCCACCAATTATGTTTATGGTGTTATTGAATGATATATTAAATTCTTTTATATATTCATTGGTAACTTTATATTTGAATGATATACTGGTAAACAATGCTACCAAGGAGGATCAAATATTGTATTTCATGTAGGTGTTGAAGATAATGAAACTATAACTGATATCAAATCAGGAATTGTGATTTTTCACAATAGACTTTAGCGTATCTAGGGTATGTGATAGGTGGAGGACAGTTTAAATCAATCATACCAAGATGGGAACCATAATGAAAGTGTTTGGTTCCTACTATTATTTATGAGGTCACGACTTCCATTGGGGTAGCAAAGTACCTGAAGAAATTCATAGTTTCATTTTTAGTAGTAACAACACCACTCCATTACATAACAATGTGTGGAAAGAGTTTCCAATGGGGAATCCTTAGCAGTGGGCCTTTGAGGAGTTAAATAAGAACATCAAGTGAGCACTAGTTATGGAATTATTGAACTTGGAACAGACCTTTAAACTTGAAACAAATGCAAGGGAGTATGTTCTAGAAGTGGTCTTCATGTAGGAAGGAAGGCCTAAATGCTACCATTCTAAATTATTTCATGGGGTAGTTATTAACTACCCTACATATTGAAGGTATTTTTCAATCACTTCTAATTATCTTAGTGACAAATTGATTAGTTGCACATTTAAGTTATCAGTTTTAGGTTTCTTCAAAACTTGTAACTATGATGCACAATATATGCTAGTGTAATCTATTATGTGTCTTGAAGTTGCAGTAATATGATGATTGTCACAAAAAAATTAAATGTTCTTTTACTAGTCACTGATCTTGATTAAACACACCACACTTTACATGAAATAAATCACAATTGAAGGAAAGTAAGTGACAATTCATGAATGTAGACACACTTGCAGAAAAATAAACACACCAACTTACAATAGTGGCATGTTCAAGTATCCTCATATTCTTTATCTATGTAAAAAATATGCAATGAAATGTGCATATGATGTAATTAATGAAAAGAAAAAACCACAAAAAATGCAACCATCACATGGATCTCAATAATAAACTATTACTGAAAACAATGTAAAAGTAAGCTAGAGGGGAGTTGCGACAACATCCATAATTTTTTGAAACATGCAAATCTATTATCCAATCGTTAATATTGGAATTAATGATTTAAATATGTAACCTAACTTTGTAGCAATAAGTAACATGACTTCAAAACAGAAAAATATTAGAGCTTCATCAAAAGGAAATTAGTATAATTATAGCAAAAGGAAATAATAGAATTGCAGCAACATGAACTAGTTTATAGAACTACAAATACTAACTTCTTGCTAATGCTACCTAGAAATACCAAGTTAAGGAGTGGGACTTACCTCCATAACCAAGGGACTATGAAATATTCAATCACATGATCATGAAATTGAGTCACATTGAGTGATTGTAGCAAAGGACTTTTTCTATTACAATGAAAAGATCAATTATACAACAACTAATAATAAATTTTTCCTTTCTTTAAAATCCCTAGGCTTCAAAGGAAGCCGCGAATTTACACAATATTATTTCTATATAAAATAAGTATAAGGTGTGATGACCAACTTAAGCGAGTCTTTTTACAATAGTATATTTAGGAATTGGTGTGAATTGAGAAAAGGTTGACTCAAATTAGTTGAGCATCATTGGAAACTAAGTTTCCCTTCTCAGTTAGTCATGTACATGCCTCTGTTACCTTCCATCATGTGAAACTCATGTTGGGCATACATTTGGAGTGTTGACCAATGAGCTAGCGTAGTATGCTAGGGTTGCAGTAATGAGAGATGCAACAATGCAAAGTCTAAGGAATTTTTGAGTTGAAGTAACTTCATTAGTCATGGAAAAATTGAAGCATTCCCTTTTGCAAGAAACCATGCCAGAGTTGTAGTGACACAGAGGAGTTTCAACAATGGCATGGAGTAGTTGTAACACTTCATTTTCATGGTTTGAGGAGTTCATCACTAGTTTGTAAGCCAAAATCACTAGTTATGGGATTGTAGCTGGTGTTGTAGCAACATGGAGTTACAATCACCAAATTTTTCTCATGCCTGACAATGTTAGTATGAGAGATGATTTTTTTTAGAATATGATGCATTAAAATAAGTGTGAAGTAAGTGAAAATAGATTATTCATACCTACACAAAAAATTGGGAGATAATGGATGAAAAAGGTACAAGGAATACATGGAAGGTAGAAGAATGACATAAAAAAGGTTATAGGTGGGTGTTGAAAATGTGTCAATATAGACAACTTTCATCTTCCCTAAGCCAAAATTGTTGCATTTCCCTTATGAAACTAATGGTTAGTCAGAGTTAGAGAGAACAAGGATCCCATGGAGGTTGCTTAGGTTGAAGCCTACCTATCCTGCTTCATCTGGAAGGACGTACCCTCCATTTTCTCATATGGTTTTCCAATAGGTGGCTTCCTTTCTCTTGGCCAATTATATTCGTTATTTTAGTTCTTTCCCAATAACCATGTCATGGGATACTAGAAATATGTTCCAATCCAATTGTCCCTGCATTCTCACATGCACCTTACATAGTTCTGCACTCTCTCTAAGGTAATATCTAAATTTCTAGGAATGAATGGGTATCTTCACTTTATACCGCCCTAGCCTCTTTCCATATTACTTTGAATCTTTCATTGGAAATTTATCTAAGTATGATGATTTGATATAGGAAATATGTATTTGCCTCATGCATACTCTTCAATTTAAAATCGAACTTTGGGGGAGAATAAATCTATCTCTTATGATTTTATATGACTTGTAAAGGTATGGAATGTTCTCCCCTTATCCATAGACTATTGTCAAAAAAAAAATATACAACTTTTTGAAATTCATCCTAGTCAAATTGATTGGTAAAAAGGGAAACAAAAGGAATAAGTTGAGTATTCCTAAAAAAATTATTGGGTTTCTAGAATTTGTCCTAGAATAACAGGACATCATGCTAATATAACTCATAAAGGATGTTTTTTCTGTGTGAGTACACTCTATGTAGATTGATATCCTCCACTAGTATTCCCAACTGAATCTTTTTTATTTCTAATTTGTTGGTTGTATGCTCCAGTTTCTCCACCTTCTTCCTCACCTCTTCCTCTACTTCCCATCTCATCTTATAAACCTTTATTGTCTCAACCCACTTGTCCTTCAAATATTTAACTAGCTTCTAGTGCTCCTTGATGGTTATCAGCTCCTCCTCATAGGAAGCTAGTAATTTTTTCTAGATGTCTTATTCTACCCTTATCCACTTTTCATATTTATTTTCCCATATCCCCTTGTCCTCCTTTGTCCTATTTTCGGTTTGTGCTTTTTTGTTAGTAGTGGAACTTATGGTCTATACTGCCACATTATTCTTTCCTCTTCCTTCATCCAGGGTTATCTCCACTTGTTTTCTAGTGGGTTCCATATCAATAAGAGAGTCTAGTTCTTGTGTGTGATATTCTAATCCATTAAAAAAATTTCATTGATATTCATTTGATTCTTTCCTCATCATATGAATCATCGCTTGCATTTACCTATTTTTTATTCTGAGAAACTTATTTTACTGAATGGGTGATTTGGATAGAGGCAAAGAAGGAAAATTCCCTACCTTTTTATGCTCCCTAGGAGTAGTAGCAATTGTTTCTTCAAGGTTAGCAACATTGATCTCCATAAGAGTGGCACTAGGTGTCCCCACAGGAGTAAAAGTAGTTGCATCCTAAGGAGTAGCAACAGTTGTGTCTGTATGAGTAGCAAAAATTGTGTACTCAAGAGTAGCATCCTCATCTTTAAAATATACCTCAAATGGAATAGCAAGTACATCCACAAGAAGCAAGGTCATCCATTCCAAAAATTTTAAATTTTAAGTCTCTCGCCCTACTAGTTCTTGTGTATCAGCAAGGGTGACATCTTCATATCTCTCTATAATTTATTTTTGCCCTATGGCTTATGGATTAGCAAGGGTTTGGATGGTGAAAAGCATGTACCTAGTTCCTCTATTCCTTTGAACATAGGGTAGTCGTTTCCAATTCCCTCTCATCCTTTTGGTATTTTTCTTACTACTAATTATCCTTATATTAGTGGTACTTTCTCTTTGTGGTATTGAATACCTTATCCATTATTCCTCATAAGGTATTGGTGGGAACTCTATAGTAAAGGGAATGACAACAATGTAATCCTATTCCTTCATAGTTGTAGAAGGTGGAGTTGCAATAAATACATGTTCATGTGGTAGTGTTGTAATCGCTACAACTGCAATAATTTTTCCCATGTCCTCTCTTCTCTATCTAGATTTCATTACAAAAGTAACTTGATAAGGCCACAATGTGAAATGGTGTCTCTTTTCCTATTCTCCTTCTATCCATGGGCCCCAATGTTTTACAAAGTTATTAGGAAGAAATATGGGAAGTCAACAATGTGTTCATGCCTAGGGTGGTTGAGAGGAAATGCTTTTGGATATATACACTTTCATAGCATACTTAACATATGATAAATCTATATATGAGTGAATATATGTCTCCCTAGGGGTTTGGGAAATACCAATGGTAAATACCTATTCCTTTCTTCACTAAAGCCTTTCTAGGTTCCAAAAACTACTAGAGGTCGATGTCTGGTTGCAATAAAATTGTTGCCATTCTTGTAGAATTCTTGTCACTTCTACCAGAATTTCCTCTATCACTCTACAACCATTCACACAACAGCAAACCTGTTGGACCTAATATTCAGGGAAAATTGTGGTTTCACTTCATCATTTAGTCCCTCAACCTATGCACATACTCCATCCATCCCACCTCCTAAAAAAAGGTCCAAACATGGTTGTATTATTGAAATATTACTATCTCAGTGGGTTTATGGTGGATAAGTGAGCCTCCCATGGATTCTTCCACTGTTCTCCTTCAACTATCATTGTTATAAAGGGAAAATGGTGGATTTAACAACTTTTAGGGGTATTTTCCAAATTCTATGTGGAGTGTCAGCTTCAACGATTTTTAATGGATGGGTTACGAATTTGCGAACATGATGTAAGGGAATGGTGATAGTAGTTAATCATAAAAAATTATTATTGCCACTTAATACCTATTCATTATTCAAAATGTTATAGAATTAACCTAGCATATCTTGCTTTTGTGGCTTTTCCTTCGTACAAAGGTTGAGTTAGTGACTGGTCCCATAGATCATGTGTTGTAGTCATAGTTGCAGAATCATGCCTGGAGTTGCAATTGTCGAAAACATGGTTCCAATCATCTTGGCCTTGATGTAAATAAACTTGGAGGATTTCTCATGATTATTTAATTATTTTTGATGTGTTCCTAATGGTTGTAGAGGTCCTATATGTGTTGGAGAATACGATAAATAATTTAGAAGCAGTTCTAGGTAGAGAAACCTTATTTTTTATGAGTAATCATAGGCCTTAACATCTCTCCCATGCTTCACCTATGACACTGACCTATGTAGTATCTTATACAATGTGGAAGTGTGACAATGTCTTATTTTTCTCTCTTTATATGTGTGATGCTTCAATTCGGTGAAGAAAAATAAAAACCAAGGGAAAAACCATTGAATTTAACAATGAAAATTGTGTGATTGAAGGGGCTTAATGTCTACTTTACTTGTCAAGAAAATACTATAAAAAAATATATGGCTTTTCCCATGGCAATTAAATGTAAAATAGCTTATAAATTGGTAGGAAAATTTTTCATTTGTTTGAACTTCTAAGGATTGATTGATCAGTGTACTCTAGCATCAAAATTCATCATTTTCGATTGTTTTGAATTTTTCTGGCATAGGTTCATAAGAGTTTAAGGATATCTTTGTTCAATCATTGTAGATATGAGTTCACATAGTCCATTTGATATTGAAATATTTTAAACATTCTTATCTACAAATGATTGCCAGATCTGGAGGTATGCTTACATATTGGTCTGATTTGATCAATCTTGAGCATATATTTGATCAATCTTTTCATTAATGAATTGTTATACCCAATTATTGTCACTTATGTAATTGATCCAACAATCCTATCAAGAGTGAGTATGCACCTCAATCTGATGGCTAAAGGACATATATGTGTGTGAGATAAAACTTGTGGTGTGAATTCTGTGATTAGACTCAAATTGCTGATACCTGTAGCTAAATAGTTTGAATGGACAAAAGATAGTCAAGTACACAGAGTATATTGATTTGAGGAACATGCCTATGCATTGAATGAGTTTTGGTACGGTTCCATAAAATGAGAAAGATGTGTACATTCCCTGATTGATGAAGGGGGAGATGGTAAGATTTTGTTTTCTATGTGCACCTATGCGAGTGACCTTGACAGGTTGATGAAATGAGCCCATGGAGTGTGCAAGATCTTATAGTAAATATCGTTTGAAGATTGGTACATTCTAAAAGTTAATATGTCCAGAGTGGTAGTTGTGCAATGATTGTTGTTTGAGACAATTTGTTATGCAATGGAAATGAGGAAACATGTGTGTAGAACTAAATATGTTTTAGATCGAGTTGTTGGAGAATTAATAAGTGTAATGAATGTAAGAGGTTGTGTGCAGTGTTTATACTAATCATTACACTTGTTGGAAACCTTGAGCACTACTAAGAGGGGAGGTGAATCAGTAGTGTGTCTTATTACCAATTTTTACTAATTATATGTTCTCCACTGAATCATGCATCAAATTAACTAACAACCTATTAGATAGTCATATAAGAACATAACCATGCAAAAAGCTAAATCAAACAACCATGAGAGCAACAATAAACAACACATCAAGGAACAATCACATGATCACACATGAGACACAAGATATCTAGTGGAAAACCCCCCTAGGACAAAAAACCCACCCTTGTTGGTTTTGTGCTACTATGTATCACTATTATGTGAAACAATTGTCCTTTATATAGATTAGTTATTGGGACAATTAATTGATCTAAAATGCGAACTAGCTAACACACATTAAACTGTCAACCCAAGGTTTTGTCTTGTTATTTCAAGGTTGTTTGCAAAGTCTATGCAAAAGGAAGTGCCACAAACTAACAAAAGTTGTAACCAAAGGAACAAAAATAAAGGAATCAACTCTTAACTTAAAGAAAACAAAACCACAAATTTATATTATAAGTAATGGACCCTATATCATGTAAACAATATCTAATAATTAACACTAATGACCACACTATTATCCCTTATAATATGTATTATATTAATAACAATAAGAACTAGTTCAAATTATAATAATTACTATTATTAACTTTATTAATAATTATTATTACTAACTCAGTGAGTTTATAATAGTAATTAATATCTTATAATAATAATAATAATAATAATAATAATAATAATAATTAGTATTATCGTTATTATTATTACTTAAATTTATTATTAGTATTAATTATGTAATTAATACTAACTATAATAATAACTAATAATAATAACGAGACGGTGAGCAGAGGAAAATGGTAGACTAGGGTTTCTAACAAACCCTTACACGGCACAGAGACAGAGAAAGCAGTCTCTCAGGATTAAGCAGTACCACTGCCAGCGTGGGTTTGGCAGATCTGGTAGCAACAACCAATAAACATCCCGATGGGGGAGGCAATAGGGCCTCCCCCCATAGGTCGTGTTATCACAAAATCACTACTGAGGGCTGCAACCAAGCAAGATTTCATGTAACTCTTTCAACCTAACTTTAGATCAAAGCTTAGCCTCTTTGATCAGAGAGGGCTCTCTCACAAACTCTTGATAAAAATCATTCACTACAACAAATGGCTAACTCTTTACTCGGTCATGAAAGCAAAAGCTGGTTGGAAACATATCAAACTGGTTCTCATTGGGCTATGGAGTCTCATATACTAAGTAAACAAGAAAAACATAGTCATTTCATGGAAGTCAAGGCTCTTTGCATTACATGTCAAACATACTCCATCAAAACCACAGCTTGCCAAACACACAGGAAGTCAGAGCATAAGATTATGAATTCTGAGTGATTGTGTTACAACAAGGCTGTAAAAGAACATAAAATATAAAACACCATCATTATATTTGAACACAATAATCCATCGAGAATCTTGAGAAGAAATCAACACTGTTTTACTATTACTGTCACAAGTCTTACAATGGCCCAAATAACTCTGTTTTTGTATAAAATGTCCAACCTTTTTTACATCAGAGTCATTTCTATATATAGCAAACCAAAATACTACTACCTGAGACTCCTCAACAAGCATGAAGGGAGCTCGGAATTCTATCATTAATTACCTTATCTATATCTTAAACAAACTAATTAATTACAAAAGGTATTGTGCTACGAAAACAGAGGATTCCATTCCATTGAAACTTCAAGTCTATCTCCTCGTGTACATTGATGCGTTCTTGAAACTTTGACACCTGTAGCACTTCAATAATAGCCAAACCAAACTGAAAGCACATTCACTTGATGAGCAGCTTCGGATGCCTGATATGTGGATGATTCATCAACAAATAAGAATCTGTGCCCTATGTTCACGGTCTTTGTCTCCCATTAGTGTTCATGCATTTAAGATCATGTTTCAAGCCATTTAATCTTCTAATAGTCACGTATGATGGAAGGAATCTTATGATCTGGCCATCTCATAAACTGAACAAGTGTACCACTCAACACCTCGGCAACCCTACCAGAACCCTAAAAATTCAGACATAAAGTGAAAACTTTAACAAAAGACAAAATTTCACCTTTTCCTTGAATACTTACACCTGGCACCTTTTTAAACATCTGAATGACTTTCTATAATCTCCATGCTAGCCTCGAGTCATCCCTTTAAGATTTGCTGACCTCAGCATTCAATCTCAAATTTTTCACATAAACAGTCATCTACAGCAGTTTCGTAGCGCACTACGAAATTGCTGTGTGACTTAAAAACACAGTCTTCCTCTAAACTGCTCACAAAATTGAATATTTGCTGTTTGCTAGGGTTCACGGTTCACCATTTGAAGGATACTGCCATCGTAGACAAACCCACTGGTTGCAGCTGTTGCTATTGGTCATTATGAAGAAACTACCTCTGTTGGTGGCTTCCTTTAGATATGCTTATTGATGTGTTGCTTTCAGCAGATGAGTTTATAACAAGTCTCGGTTTGTGCCTTGACTTTGTCAAGTGAAGCTTTCTTACAGGATATAGTATCTGAAAGTTGGGAGGTTTCATTTTGAGAAACTTCTCCAGTTTCCAAATCTTGAAAAGAGGCAATGATTGCTTCCATGATCACTCTTTCTTCATCATCTATTGAAATTGAAACTCGAGCAAATCTAGCCAAAGTACAGTCAGAAACTCGGTTGCCTGTGAGAAATGCTGCTACAGTATTACTACAATTTCTGTCAAGGATGCTGTCACTACTTTTATCTCATTTACCTCCTAGAGGGAAGCAAAACTCTGTACAATAGGCATGCTAGGATTTGGACCTTCACTGAAAACTCGAACCAATTCCCAATTTCGTAGCACGCTACGAAACCAGCTAAACAGGTAGCGCTGCGAAACTGCTAAAAGAATTCTGGCGCTGCGAAAACACCCGGTCTTTAACCTAGGCTAAAAAATTTTGGCAACAGCATTTTTAGTGATAACAGGTCGCAACAATGGAAATCAGCCACATGGGGATGGAAATGAACAATCCTCAACTAGAAGCACAAAACAACCAGAGGTACAACCTGCGGAGTAGTAGGAGAAGAACGAATAGGCAGATCTGAACAATGAAATATAAAATAACCCTGCAACATCTGAACAACCAAAGAAGGCATCGTATTCCACTTGCAAGCCCATTGCAATGGAACGACCCAAGATTGAGTTACCCAGTCACAAAATCAATGCACAAATACAATATATGAAAGACCATGCACTGATAGGTAAATTTATAGGCTACTGGCCCATCAAAAAAGCTCTGCAAGGATGGATAACCTCAAAGTGGAAGCCCAAGGGACATGTTACCCTACAACTAGGCCCCAAAGGTTTTTTTACAGCCATCTTCAACTACATTGAAGACAGAAATCGCGTCCTAGATGGAGGATGTTATTTCTTCAATGCAACAGGTCTATTTCTAGAAGACTGGATAGAAAGATTCAATCCAGACAAGGAAGACTTCAGCTGGGCACCAATATGATTTCGCATGTATTCCTTACCTCTAGAAAACTAGGATGAAGAATCACTTAAAGCTATTGGCAATGGGTTAGGAGAATTCATAAAGACTACAGAGGAAACAAAGCTTCGTTGGTACACCTCATATGCTCGCATCTGCGTTTATATGAAACTCGGAAAGGCACTGACGGATTCAATAGGTCTCCTTCACGATGACTTTGAATGGATACAAGCCATAGATTATGAACATGTGCCTTTTAGATGTAGGAAATGCCACACCCATGGACATCTATTCCATGATTGTCCTGTAAATGCCCCTCCTAAATCTACAGACCATGGGCGAAAATCTGATGCAAAATGGTTTACCAAAGTTGATAATAGAAAGAAGCATAATAAAAAACCCCCTAGAACACCAAAAAACGTAATACCATCCTATGATGTACCATCCTCAAGCACCATTTTTGACCTTCTGTCAAACCTAGATATGCCAGAATTAGATCCTTCCAATATAGCTAAGACAACTTTTGCACCATCCACCAAACTTTTCGCTGTAGCTAACCCTAATGATGTCAGTCAACCATCAT
Source organism: Pinus tabuliformis (assembly GCA_031772625.1). Classification (NCBI taxonomy): domain Eukaryota; kingdom Viridiplantae; phylum Streptophyta; class Pinopsida; order Pinales; family Pinaceae; genus Pinus; species Pinus tabuliformis. Next base: position 565,010,966 of record CM062810.1, read on the forward strand.
TAGCAAATAAATGAGATCCACAACCAACAAACTCGCAACCCATTCCGCTTCAAGATCACAACAAATCCCTTTGGTATGCAAAAGGAATGGACATTGACAACTTGATGACAGAACCACTCATTACAACACACCACATGGATGAGAGAAGTCAACAAAGTCTCATGGAAGAAGAACCTGAAAGCTTTGATCTAGAGGACCTAGACATTTTTAGTCTAGAACAAGCATGAAAGAAGAAAGAGTTCGGCAAAATACCAGACAAGCAACATGAAAATCTGGAAGTAGTACTCTTAAAAGTGCATCAACACAACACACTAGGCATACAACAAGGAAGCAGATCGGATGGGAAACACATTACCAAAGATGGGAAGAAAAGAGGTAGAAAGACAGATTTACAATGTACCATCCTCATTGGGGAAATCCGAGTGGAGTCCAGAAGGTACTCCAAGCTGACTAAATACTATAGATCATTACCTACTGGTCAACCATGAAGCTCATCTCATGGAATGTTCAAGGAATTAATAGTCCCGGGAAATACAGGATGATAAAGAACATGATTCAGCATGAACGACCACATATTTTATTTATGCAGGAAACAAAATGTAGTACTAACAAATTGGCCTCCATTTTATCCAAAGCCTGGTCAGGATACCAAATTGTTACGGTAGATGCAATGGGAGCTTCGGGGGGGTTTGCTATAGCCTGGAATATGTATCACGTCTCCCTTACAGATTTCCATGCTTCTCATCATTTTATCCAAGCCACTTTTCACCTCATTGGAACCAAGATACATGGTCACTTGACAAATGTATACTTCCCTTGAGATACTATGCAAAAGAATTTGCCACTAAAATCGCTAGAAATTCTTGATTCCACAAGAACACATCCATTGTGGATCACAAGTGGTGACTTCAATATGATCACTCGGTTGGAGGAAAAACTAGGAGGCAGAAGGAAGCTGGATAGTGAAAGCAGCAGCTTCAAAGAATACATTCAAAATAATTGGCTAACTGATTTACCATTTGATAATGGTACTTTCACATGGAAGAATAAAAGGATGGGCTCTCAACAAATCTCGTCCAGGTTGGATAGATACCTTAACTCAGATAAATATATACATCTAGGAGGTGATATTAGAGCCTCAATACTCCCCATTGCCAGCTCAAATCACTAGACTATTTCCCTGCAATGGAAGGATCCTGGAAACTCAAACAAGAGACCATCTAGATTTGAAACTTTTTGGCTCACTCACCCCGAGTTCAAAAATATGGTCAAATCAGCGTGGGAGAGCTTTATTCCCAATGGTGGCTCAACTATGTATAAATTCCAGTAGAGGTTGAAGCATATCAAAAAGCAAATCAAGAACTAGAATCACACCACACTTAGTAATATATTTCAAGATCAAAAAGTGCTCGAGCAAAGTATGATAGAGCTACAAAAAATATCATTACAGGAGGAAAAACCGAGAACTTAGCAAGTCAAGAACAAGCTCTTCTCACACAATTGGAAGAAAGAAGGAAACAAGAGGAAATGATCTGGAAACAAAAGTCAAGAATCAGATGGCTAAAAGAAGGGGAAAGAAACACCAAATTCTTTCACCACACAACTATCCAAAGAAGAATGAATAACACCATTTCGCATATTCAAAATCCACAAGGAGAAAAAACGGAGAAATAGGAAGATATTGAGAGAGAGCTCACTAATCACTTCAAAACAGTACATCAAGAGCTACCTACAGATAGACAACCTGCAATAAACAAAATACTCCAGCATATTCCTAGAATTATAACAGAGGAGCACAATCAGCTCTTGCTGCGACCGGTTACTTTGATGGAAGTAGAAGCGGCTTCAGATCAATTGAAAGATGGGAAAGCTCTAGGACCTGATGGCTTCACCTCTAACTTCTACCATCACTTTTGGGATTTAATCAAAGAGGAAGTTTGGAATGTGGTAGAAGAATCATGAGCTATACATTGGCTACTTCCTTCTTAGTTGAGTACTCCAGAGAAGTTTAGGCCCATTGGTCTACGAAATGTCATATACAAAATCATTTTGAAAGTCATTTCCAATCGCCTCAAACCGCTTCTCCCTCTTCTCATTTCACCGGAACAATCTGGCTATGTTGAAGGACGTCAAATCTTGGATGGCATCATTTTGACTCATGAAATCATTCACTCCTTAAAGAGCAACAAACAAGCTGGTATGCTTCTTAAAATCGATCTTTCTAAAGCTTTCGACAAACTTAGCTGGTCCTATATAAAACACATGCTGACTGCCTTCGGCTTTAGCCCGACCTGGGTTAGATGGCTTATGAATCTCATATCCTCCCCCTTCTGCTCCATCCTAGTTAATGGAATCCCCTCCAAACCCTACTCCCCATCCAGAGGAATTCGTCAAGGTGACCCTTTATCCCCCTTCCTCTTTATTATTATGGCAGAAGGTCTGGGTCGCCTTATAAAGAATGTTGTTCAATCTCATGACCTTAGAGGCATCTCTGCCCATGGAACCTTTGCTATAACTCATCAACAATTTGTTTATGATAATATGTTATTCGAACATCTCTCTGTCAATGAAGCTCGCACCTTCAAAGCTCTACTAGAAACCTTTTCAAGGGCCTCAGGAACCACCATTAATACTACCAAATCTCAAATTTTCTTTTTCCACACTCCTCCTGCCACTCAAAGAATAATTGCCAGAATCATAGGATTCTCACAAGCTAAACTTCCATCTAAATATTTGGGCGCTCCACTGATAGATTCAGCCTTAAAGCATGCATCCTGGCAACAACTCATTGAGAAAATCGAAAGTCGCTTATCGTCCTGGACCTACAGAACTCTCAACATGGCAAGCAGGCTCATTCTGATAAAGGTAGTTTTACAATCCATGCCTCTCTATCTCTTCTCAGTTCTTGCAGCACCGAAATGGGCACTCAAAAAGATAAAAAATTTGCAACGCAACTTTTTATGGGGCTCCACAGGGAAAAACTATAAATGGGCATTAGTAAAATGGGTCATGGTCTGCACACCAAAAAAGTAGGGGGTCTAGGATTGTGAGACCCGCAACACAGTAACACATTAATGGGAGCACGAATATGGTGGCAGTGGGTTTCAAGCCCACAGAAGCCATGGGCACAAATATGGACTGCAAAATATGCGAACAATCGTCCACAGGAAGAGTTGATTAGAATCACCACTACAGACACAGGATCTCTAATCTGGAATGCAGCAAAACAACATAGAGAGCTAATACAAAAGCACAACTTCTGGGAGATACACGATGGGCAAACTGTGTGTTTTTGGATGGATTCTTGGCAACAGAGACCAAAAATTGCAGGAATCCTTCCCCCTATTGATGGAAACAACATCAACCAGACTGACCATGTAGCACACTACTGGACTCAAAGTACCAATCAAGGCTTTAGGCAATGGAAACCTATTGAACAAATAATATAGCATGAAACTGAAGCCTATAACTCAGATCTACACAAAGAACTTACCAGCAGGAAAATCAGATGTACTAATGGAAAAGATATTTTGAGATGGGGCTACACCCCAAGGGGAACTTACACAACAAAAGAAGCTTATAAGTTGATGCTCCACACATAGGAACCAGTTGATCCTGCTTGGACTCGTCTCTGGACTACAGGAATATGGCCCAAAATCTCTACCTTCACTTGGTTGCTCTATCATCAACGAATTCTCACTTGGGATAATTTAATTAAAAGAGGATTCCAGGGACCCTCTTATTGTCCTAATTGTCAAAGACAAGGAGAAACTATTCAACATCTCATGGACTCCTGCTACATGGCTAATCAATTATGGGAAAAACTCACCTTTAGATGTCAGAGACCATGCAGAATCCTAGGGGATATCAAAGGCACCATCCGCAATTGGCCCCCTGTGCCATATAAAAGCAAACTTCTAAATGCGCTATGGACAATTCTCCTGGGAAAGAAACAAAATAATTTTAAAAAATCAAAGCACTACTTTAGAGATCATTTGGACCAATTTATGTCAGAATATTCAAGAAACCCTAGCTCTCCAACAGTGGAGTGTTGAGGACTTTCCCACTCAGGCACAGGAACAGAGCATATGGGACAACTGGAAATTAAAGCTCCCACATGTTCAAATTGATCCCAACAAAGCAAACATTATCAACAAGCAGCCATCACATTGGAACCCCCCTCCAACAAATGTGATCAAACTAAATTTTGATGGGGCCTCAAAAGGCAACCCAGGAAAAGCTAGACATGGTTCAAAGGATGGGACATGAATAACTCTGCAAAGCTGGAAGGATTGTGGCAAGGTATGAACTTAGTGCATCAACACAATTTCCATCCTATTATAATAGAAGGGGACTCCAAAATTTTGATACACATGGTTACCCAAATACAATTGGGAACCACAGCTTCAAGAGTCGCTACCAGCTGGAGACTAGAGGCCAGGCTCGAACTAATAGAGCAATGGATGAAAAACAGATGAGCTACCAACTTCATTCATGTCAAAAGGGAAAACAATAGGGTGGTCGATCTTTTGGCAAACATAGGAGTTGAACATTATTAGGTCCTACACTCTGGAACAATCAATATTTTACATGACCAAGCTCGATTACAAGCATGCACTGACCTGGTGCACAAGCAAGCACTTCCCCCGCATGCGGGTGCTCAGCAGGGATAATGCAGTGGTGGCAAAACAGAATGGCATGTGGCTAAACCACATGGCCCTCCGTAATCTGGCACACTGGTCTAAAAATGACATTAATAACAACCATAAATGGAAATTAAGGGGACGCCATCTCCAACCTGTCTATAAAAACCCACCTTGGCTCCACACAAAAATGAATACCATCGATACTCTTACCACTACACCTATCCATCATCCTCTGCCTCTGCAATGCCTCTGCCCTCATGCTGCTGCTGCACCCAATTCTCGCACTTCCACCGGGAGGCACTACCATCTCCTCTGCTACATTGACTTAGGCCCAGGAATTCATTTCACCCAGATCTTGGCTTGCCATTTCGTCTTCCACTCAACCTCTACAGCTAGTCCCTCCTCGGAGCCGCCTGTTAATTTCGCTGAGCCTCTGCATCACTCTAAGCCCAATTCCAGAAGAATTTCACAAACTTTTGGAACCAACATGACGAGAACATGTCACCGTATGTGTAGTCACCGAGGCAGAAGCAGAGGAAGCTTGGCTCATCCCCCACCTTCCCCGGTCTCTGAATCCACTTCCTCTCTAGCCCAGCAAATTACAGGGTGCTACCCAAACACCCACAGTGGCAGAGGTAGAAGCCGCTCTCAACCTCACCACCTCCATTCGATGCCCCCTGCCTCACCTCCCAATGATAGTCCTTCGAATCCTACTTCGAACCCTAGGGGTACTCCCTCAAATCCTCATACACATCTCCAGTCCGCCAAATTCACCTTCCGTTCATCCATGAACAGGCCCCTCATCACTGCCACTATCTCCATTAGCTTTCATGAGATGGAGTGTGCAATTGAGGGACATACCGTTGTAGGTGGTGGCCACACTTGAACAATTGAGGAGCAGGCCACTGATGGTGGTGGCCACAACAGAGCAACTTTGGACATGGCTCAGATGAGCACCCACGGAGCAAGGATGTGGCAAATTGAGGAGGAAACGAGACAAACAGGGAAGGAGGTGGACCAGGACTAGAAGGAAGAAGAAGAGGTGGAACCTTAGAGTTGTTTCATTGAGGAAGAACAACCGGCATGGGAACTTGACGACACGGAGGCTATCCACCAAGAAGATGTCAACATGGAGGAGTACGGGTGCTTCATCATGGAGGAACACCCCTCGCCTCTACCTCTCTCCTAGTTAGCCTCTCTACTTGCCATGTATTTGCCACATGGTCTGCCACATAGCCTACCACGTGTCTGCTTTTTCACAGGCTTTTATTGGAATTGTGCTTTCTAGCTTTGTTAATGGGGGTTCAGGAAAAACTGATAGATTTAAGTTCCGTGGATGGTTTTTGTTTAACTTTGAACAACTGATAAACAATTATGCACAATTGTTGGATTCCCCTGCGTGGACAACATGTTAATTTTGCACTCGTTTTTTGATTTGGACTGGTTTCCCATTTTGGGCAGTCAAAACTCTGTTTCTGCTATTTTTTGCAAACTCTCAGGCATGGCTATGCACAGGCTAAGGCCTCAGTGTACAATATTTTTTCAGTAATAGAATTAGCCTAAATTAGAACAAAAACCTACTAATAATAATAATAAGAATAATTATAAGTATTTTTTTTTTTGTAAATCAACATTTTTGTATTAATTTATAGAATACATAGAGTACAAAAAGGTCTGCTTGCACAGACTAAATAGAAACAACCGTGCCCATTTACAACACTTATGAACCGCTCAAATTCTGTCAAAACGACCCCACAACATACCACACAAGTTAGAGAAGGGTTGGGGCCTACAAAATAGTGTGCCCTTTCCGGTGACTGGAAAACAGATAGACAACAGACCAGATGGACATCCAAGACTGAAAAAAGTCAAAACAGAAAAGCGACTAGTAAACTTGAGAAACAGAGACAAAACAAGTGCTAAGCAGCAATAGCAAACTGAAGCTGCCAAAACAAGCCATTACAGCTTGAGGATGACATAATATTTCGTGGTCGTACCCGGGTTGGCTGAAGTAGTTGAATTACTAGCCAGAATAGAGCGCTGAGATGTACGCTTCCCCTGGCTGGTTCTGGTGGCCTCCTCTACCCCCTCCCCCGCAACAGAGGAATCCTGGTGAATAGTGTGCCTGAGAAGACTGATTAAAACACTCATTTTTTGGGAGAGATTGTCGACTTGCTGCACCAGAGCACTAATCTTGAAATCCAAGGCTTCCAGGTGTGCCTTGTGCTCCGTGGTAATAACAAAGATAGCTTGATGAGCCTGATTAATGTATTCCCCTTGCGTACTTATTGCCTTTGCTAACACAGTATTCATCCTCCACATCTCCGCCTGAATGTGCAAAAATTGGGTAGCCTGAGTGGTTGCCATTCCAGGATCCTAAATCCACTCCACCTCCTTCTCCAAATCTTGTTCCTCCAGGTGCTCTTCCTCCTCTGCAACAATCGCTTCAAGCTCCTCTATCTTGCACTTTTCCTTAAGGGAAGTTCGTGTTTCATAAGAGTCTCGATTACTCTGCAGGTCTCTGTTAGCCAAGGCATTACGGCTACCCTCATGCGCCATGCTTCTATGGTAGAGAATAGAAATTCTAAGCCTTCTGAGAGCACAACTGATACTATGTTGAGTGTCGTGGGAAAGCAGTGCATTACCCTTGCGATGCGAAACCGTAGTTATAGTAGATGGAAACCTTGAATGGCCTAAGGCTTCCCACTTCTCCATCTGATGAGAAAATGTCCAGTCATAATAATTTTTGCTTTGATCCCCACATTTTTGTTGATGATACGAATCCTTATTATTAACTCTGCCACGCTTGAGCCAATTTGCGGATTGCCAAGTGTCTCCCTTTGTGATTTGATGCCGGCGTTGACGATATTTTTTTTTCGCTGTGCTCCTTGGTACTAGCCCTACATTCTTGTGAATTAATTGCCACTTCCTTTCTTGTACTCCCTGAGCCTGCCATCCACTTATCCTAATGTCCCTTCGATCGGTTGAATTCATTCTCCTCATATGGGGAAATTCTTCGCACCCCTTCGCCACTTCTTTCGTTAAATAATGTCTTGCCTCGAAAGAAGAGTGCACCTATTCCTCAGCTCTGTGCATGTGATCTCCTGCCAATAGGTGTCCAAGTGGGTTGAGGGGTTATCGATTATGTAATTTCCCAAATGATCTGCCACTGAATTCGCCTTTCATTTGAATGCATGAAGGATTAATCCATCCAGGCATGATAGGTGTTCTGCGATGAGTTCTGTTATCTTAGCAAGCCTCCAGTGCCGTGTGACTTTACTTGGTTTAGCTCCTGTATACATTCTTCTTGCTGCCGTGAATGCCAGTTGAGAGTCCCCTTCCACCATGGTGGCTTTAGCTTTCAGTCTTCTGAGAATTCTCAAACCTTGTTCAAGTGCTGCAAATTCCATTTCGTTATTAGTCCCTTCACCCAGCGATTGACTATAAATATGCTGAATTTCACCTTTGCTATCCCTGAGAACACCTCCAATGCCTGCAGGTCCTAGATTTCCCCTGGAGGCTCCGTCAAAATTGAGTTTGAGGAAGCCTGTCAGTGGAGGAATCTAGGTATTCACATTGGTATTTAGATCCTGTCGATGATTCGATAAAGACGTGAAGGTTCCCATGTTAATTTCAAAAGATTTCAGAATCTGTAAGTTCGAAATAGAGATGTTCTTGTCCTATTCCATTCTCCCTTTGGAGAGAACTGTTTGCTTGATATTTTAAAGAATTGTGTCTTTTGTGTAATTTATGCCTCTTGTTTCATTTAGTAATACTCACCTGTTTCTTACTTTCCAAATTGTCCATGCTATAAACCCTGGTATAAGTTTCCATATTGTATTTACCAATTGGGTAATGGAGAAATTACTTCTCCAATTCTCTATTGTTTCTTGGATTGAATTCCTTACCCTATCCGTCCTTTTAATAATGGTTTCCGCCCAATTCCATATGTTGTCTGCCCATTCACAGGCGTCGAGGAGGTGATTCATGGTTTCCTCCTCAATTCCACACATGGGGCAGTGAGAAGGACCTATGAATCCTTTTTTCCAGAGATTCTCCCACGTTAGCGTTCTTCTGTGCATCGGGAGCTAGAGGAACGTTTTAATCATCGACCACAGTTGGGTGTCCCATACTTTGTTGTGCCACTTGACTTTTTCTTCATGCTCAGTACCTTCTATATGTATTCTTGCTTCTTTGAACATAAAGTTTCCCCCTTCAAGCTTTCCCCAGCGTAGTTGGTCATTATCCCCTGCTTTCCTTATCCTTCTTTTGGCCAGCTGTGTTCACAGGTCCTTTAAACTATTATTTTCTTCTACCAGAGGTTCTATCTCATTGAATATCGATGTTCTCCATGCATGGTACTTTTCATTAGGCTTCCAGTATTGATTCACTATAGTTCTTCCTAGCTCCTAGTTTCTTCTTTGGATATCTAAGAATTTAGGGCTTTCCATCTTAGGGAGTTGTTGCCATGCATCTTCCCACAAAAGGGGTTTTTTTATGTCTCGAATTTCCCAAAAACTTTTCTCCTGAATTATATGCCGGTTGGTTCTTGCCATGTTCCAAATTGGAGAGCCTTCTGGGGTTTCTTACATTTGGATTAAGTTCTGCAGTCTATAATTTTGAGCATACTTCTATTTCAAATGTTTGGCCCATGGTAATTTGGGTTCCTTTAGCCACCTCCACCATAATTTTTCTCCACAGGCACGGTTAACCGTGAATGGGTCTTGTAGGTTTAGCCCTCCCATATGTTTGGGTTTGAAAAGCTTATTCCATGCCATTAGCGACCATTTCTTCTTCTCTGAATTACCCGACTAGAGAAAAGCCCTTTGGATGACCCTTATCTTCTGATGGAAGAATGGAAAGCATGTATTTTGGAATGGCCTGGAGGTCTGCTTTGGTGAGGACCAGTTGACCTGCGAAGTTAAGGGTTCTGTGTGTCCAATGATGACATCCTTTTTCCAGGCTAGGTAAAAGCTTTTCCTAGTGCAATTTTTGCCAGGGCTTGTCAGTCAGAAAAACGCCGAGGTATCTTGAGGGTAGGTTGCATCTTTTGAAGCCTAGGATGGTAGAGAGATTTTTTTGAACAACTAGGTGCATATTAAAAAAGAAGATAGAGGATTTTGAGGGATTAAGCTCCATACCTAAAGCTTTGCTGAAGAGATTGAGAATACTTTTGTATCCCATAGCTTCTTTAACTGAGGGTGTGCCATGTAGCATTATATCATCTACAAACTGTTGATGAGTGGTTGTTGGATTTGAGGGAAGGGGCTGAAATCCTTCAATGATTCCTTCCTCTTTAGATTTTCTAATTAGTCTACTTAAACCTTCCATCAAAATCATGAAAAGGAAGGGGGATAAGGGATCACCCTGCCTCAAGCCACATGAAGGAGAGAACTGGGTAGTTGGGGCTCCATTAACCAGTATTGAAAATCTTGTGGATTTGACCAAAGCTAGGATCCAGTTTATCCATTGCTTAGCAAAACCGAAGGATTCCAAAATAGTTTCCAGATAGTGCTAGTTTACCTTATCATAAGCCTTTGATAGGTCTAGTTGTATCATCATACCTGCTTTCTTCTGCATTTGAAGTGTGTGAATCATCTCTTGTGCTAGTAAGATGTTGTCCAAAATCTGTCTCCCCTCTACATAACCTGATTGCTCCTACGAAATAATACCTAGAAGAATGGGTTTCATTCTATTGGCTATGACTTTGGAAATAATATTGTACAAGACATTGCATAGCGCAATTTGACGAAACTTTGAGGGCATGTTAGCTTCCTCCTCCTTTGGAATAAGGGCAAGGAAAGTAGAATTGAGGGACTTGAGGATTGAAGAGGAGCACTGAGAATCCCCCATTGCTTCCCAAACCTCTGTCTTGACTATCGCGCAACAAGATTTGTAAAAGATGATGGTAAATCCATCAGGCCCAGGTTCTTTACCATTTGGCATCTCTTTTACGGCCTCTTCCACCTCTTCCAAGGAGATTTCTCAATTTAGAGCTATGTTTTTCTCCTCCATGATTAGCTTGGGGATGGAGGATATAAGTTCCTTAATGGCCTCCTCTCTGTCGATCTCAGGTTCCTGAGAAATTCTGCTGAAGTGGGTTATAAGAAGGTTGGAGATTTCTTGATGTGTCTGTATAGTGGCTCCCTGTTCATCTTTAAGGCTTAGAATTTTCTTAGCCCCTGTGTGGTCAATGGCAGGTCTATGAAAGAATTTCGTGTCATGTTCGCCTTCGTTAAGCCATTGGATTTGAGATTTTTTCTTCCAAAGTGTTTCCTCCTGTTGGCATCGTAGTTGCCAATCCTGCATTAACTTCTTTTCCCTATCCACAGTGTCTTGGTCTATGTTACCTTGAATCCATCCTTCATGAATATGTTCCATTTGCTCCTCTAGTTTCCTTTTTTCCTTGAATATATTCCCAAAGACTTCATGATTCCAGACTTTGATTTTGGCTTTGATGTGTTTCAGCTTAGCTTGCAGAAGATACATTTTGGTACCTCTTATGCCCAATGGTTCATTCCACCATTGTTCGATTTTCTGAATGAACTCAGGATGAGTGAGCCAAAACTTTTCAAATCTGAAAGGTTTATTTCTATGAGTGCCTTAGATTGCTACAGTCATTGTGATGGGCCAATGGTCTGACCCTCCACTGGGAAGAATGTCCGATTCAACAATAGTTCCTTCTAGAAGAATGCTTTCTGTCACTAAAAATATGTCCATACGAGAGGCTATTTTCCTTTCACCTCCCCTTTTGTTGTTCCATGTGAAATCTCCACTCTTGGGTAGTACATCAACCAGATTGGCTGATCTAATGAAGTCTAGGAAAGCTTCAGAGTCTTTGCTGAGTTTTCTAATACCTCCTCTCTTTTCTATGAGCGAAGTGATCATGTTGAAATCACCTCCAAATATCACCTTTGCTTTAGGATATCTTAGCTTCAGGTTGAATAGTGTTCTTAGAAATAGAAGTTTCGCCTCTAGTTTCTGGGGACCATAGACATTGGTGCAAAGATAAGTCTCTAAGTTCCCTATTACTTGGACTTTTATAGCTAGGTAGGATTTGGCTGCCTTAGAGGAAAGAGTTGGATTACCTGTGGATTCCACAAAATGACCAAGCCTCCCTCCCATCCATTGCTTGATGTCTCCAAGTATTCCATGCGTTTATCTAGTTTTTTGCTGATATTGACTATGGTATTGCTTGAGAATTTAGTTTCTTGCACAAACACTATGTCTGGTTGTTCCTTTTGGACCTTCTTCTTTAATAGACACTATTTTGTTTAGCTATTTAGCCCTCTAGAATTCCAAGAAAGAACTTTAATTTTAAACAGATTTTGGGAGGTTAGTGAGAAAGCCTCAACGACTTTCATCTTACCTGAATTTAAGAGCATTTGTCCTAGTTCTTGTAATGCCTCATTGTTAGTCCTTCTTCCTCTCTTTTTCCAGTGCTTGGAGTTGATGGAGGTTTGATGCAATCCCTATGTGTGGACCCCTAGCCCCTTAGTTGTTCCCAAGCACTTACTCTGCAGCTCCATCTCTACCCGTTGTCGTGCTATGAATATGTCATTGATTCTCTTTACCTCCTCTTCCGATATATGTTCCATTCCCTTCTTTTTCTAGTTCTCAACCATGTTTGGTAGATCCATACCTTCTTGCTCTAGTATGTCGCTTAATTCCATATCTTCGAGCCTGATTTCACTGGTGAACATCTCCGAATCTTCTTCTACCCCCTCCGTTGTTTCTTGAACCTGATGGATGATACTTAAAGGGTTCGCCTTCGGTTCCTTCATTTCTGGTGTTGCTGTAGATCTGCTTGTTTTCGTGGTTTCTTGTTCTTTATTGTTGTCCTCTGATTCCGTTTCTATTTCTAATACTTCAAATGCATTGCTTATATTTCCATGTGAAGTACTTGCCTTGGTTTGGCATTTTTTATTTGCTCTCTGTTTGGCTTTCGGTCTTGTGAAGATTTCCTTGTTCTTCTCTCCTTTGTTTTCCTTGTTTTCCCCTGCTGCTTTGTTCAGTGGGCATTCTCTGATTAAATGACATACTCATGACACTTTTTGCAATGGAACGGGATTTTCTCATAGTCTATGGCTTGGAAATAATCTTCATCTCTGTATTCCAGCCATAGGCCCTCATGCAATGCTCCCGAAACATCCATCTCCATGTAGATTCTAGCACAAGAGGTATACCTTTTTTGTAATGTCGCTTCTGAGGCCTTGATGAAGGTCCCTAGCTTGTTGCCTATCTGTTCCAGAGCTGCATGTCCCCAATAATCAATTAGAAGAGAAAAAACGAGTATCCATACTGGTATCTGCTTGAAGGTTTCCTTTTCTGGTACGAAGTTGGGTTTCCATGGCCTTATGTAAAGACCCGCGGAGGCAAAGAAATATGGCCCTCCATCGAATATCCGATCCTTGTCTTCCAGATTGGAGAAAACAATAGTAAAGAAACCCTTGGCTCCTAAGTGCAACCTTACATCACCTATGGGTTTCCATTGTTGCTTTATCCACTGGCACAGTGCTCGCTCTGTTGGCCAGAACCCCATGAACATGCAAATCATTGCATGTTCGACCATGTAATCTCAGTACGACTGAATTTACGGATCAGAAATTACAACCCTTAGGGCTTCTGTGGCTTTGGGCTTGCACTGACCCTAGCTCTTTTTTCCATTGGGTGCTGACATTGTTCCTCCTTATTTCTCTTTATCATGATTTAGAACCTCTTCCTCTACCACTGCATGTTCCTTCTCCGCTTTGTTTCCTTGAGAAAACTGTCCTTGGGAGGGATTCTTGCTGTCTCTGTACTCTGTACTTTTGCTTTCATCATTTTCCTTCAGTTTTTTCGTATTTTTACCTTCATTACTCCTCTTCCCCTTGCTAGATGGATTCTCCTAATCTGACTTCTCATACCCTGATATTTGCACCCCATCCTATTTTGTCTTCTTGTTCATCATTATCTGTTTGTATGATGGGGTCCCAATGGACGCCGCATTTTCCATCTGTCGGGTCAACATTTGCCCCCTTCTGTGAAGCTCTGCCGCTTTGGCCCTGTTATTCTCCAGAGTTAATACTTAGGTTGCTGTAGAATCCATGATCTTCAAACCCTAGTTCCCACCAGAGCTCTCGCCTTCACCTAATGAGGAACCTTACTTGCTTGAATAAGAATAATTATAAGTATTAACTTTATTAATTATTAATAATAATTAAAATATTGATAATAATCTCCCTTATATTAATTATTAATCTTCCTTACCAATAATATCTATTATTAATAAGAATTCTACAATCTAATAAAATTTATAATTTATTAATTCTCCTTAATAAAAAAGAAATTTAACTGGTCGGCTCTTTCACATTACATTTCCTTCCATTCCATATTAATTTCCATCATTTCTCACTCTTCTCTGTAGGGTTTTTTCTTGATGATGAGCCTCGTTATAGACTCAAAACATCGACACAAAAATGGCTACTCTAGGATTAATTATGAGCATTAAACATATGCAATATACCCACCATTGAAATCATTAAACAATCATCAGCTCCATGTATCGAAGGGACATATGGATGGAGGTTTGTAATCTTGAGACAATTAGGGCAAAAATTTAGAGAATATTCGTTGATTTGTACTTATTAAAATGTTGTCATGATTTTAATCTAATACCTTCCTTCGCTTGCATAAAGCATAAATTGCATAACCAATTTAACAATAGGGAATTTGATCGATTAAGCAGATCTCTAATTCACTATGAAATCCATAGAATTCACTTCTCTTTGAATCATCAGTCATTATTGGCAATCAAGAAGCATCTGGAACTTTCTTAGAGAATTCTCCATGACCTATGGAGGACTATTCACACTATCACAACTCTTAAAGTTGAGAAACAAGGGCGTTTGGTGAGAGATAATTAGAATAAGAAAATTAAAAAAATGAAAAAAGATATGAAAGGCTTCCAACGGATAAAATACATACCCACACATATATGAAAATGTGAACAATGATACAACCTGAAGATTAAAAATCACCTTTTTACACATTGTAATGAACGAAGAAGGAAATCTAACTGCAGGAGATGTGGAAAACAACCATGTCATTGTTAGCAAACAACATGATGAAGGGAGTAGATCTGTTAGCATCAATACCAACACCCTTATCACCTCAAAGAAATCTGATGAGGAGCACAAAAATGTAAGAACAAAATTTACAAAAAATGTGGAAAACTTGGAAGTTATAGTGAGTAGCTAGTGGATAAATGCGCATAAAAAACTGCACGCAGTTTCCTCGAAACCAAATAGCATAAAATCTGTTGACAATTTATCAGTAAAAGTCATGGAAAGCAACCATATCAACCAACTATGAGTTGATAGAGGTAGTATCTCTAAGAGAAACGATGGCATCACCCATATCTCCACTGAAGACATGGATAAACAACTCAAAGATGTAAAAGTAGATGTCGTTGTAAATGTTAGCCACATCTCCACAAATATCATGGGTAGCAAAACAGTGGTTAATATTTCTTCTTGTGAGCTAAGTATGAATTAGAGGTATTAACTAAAGGACTAAGATTTTCCATATCCCCAATCCATATTCTGACTCAAGAAATTATTTGCAGCCTTGAGGATGGGATAAAACGTCTAAGGGATGAAGATAAGGAACAAATTAGGCAGGATTGTGTAGTCATGTTAAGAAAAGAAAAGCCTCCAAAAATCAATTTGATCCATGGGTGGAAAATATCCCTAATAAGTCCGAGAAACAAAACATTGTCATATTGAAAGCAGACAAATGGGGGAAATAATAGTAATGGACAAGGAATAATATGTCACCAAAATGAGGGACCACCTGTATAATAGTGGCAGCTACAAGAGGCTCAAGGAAAACTCTATTTCTAAGATTATCAAGGTGGTTAGAAAGCCCATCAAGGATTCTAACCTTGATGATAAAATAAAGAAGCACCTTTCTCCAGATAATGAAATTATCCCATGAATTTATGAGGCCCCTAAAATTCATAAAGAAGGTGCCCCACTCAGACACATTATCAACACTATTAGGGAACCCACATACGAATTAGCCAAATATGTTACAAGCACTTTGGCTCTGCTGGTTTGAAAAAAAAAGTTCATACATTAAAGGCTCTAATCATTATGTGGAGCTTATAAATAAAGAGAACTTGGATCCTGGTGATAAGATTATAATTTTTTATGTTTTCAACTCTTCACAAATATTCCTTTAGATGAAACTATCCAAGTGATAAACAGGTCACACACCCCCAAGCTCCAAGGCTTATGGAGATATTTATTCATTCTACATTCTTTACCGTCTGAGGTGTATTCTTTGATAAAACATATGGAGTGGTTATGGGGTCGCTGCTATCACCTATAGTAGCCAATATTTTCATGGAAAATTTTGAAAAGAAATGCTTGGAAACCTACCCTCTAAAACTAAAATACTCTATTATGTTTTTTGATGACACCAGTGTAATTTGGCCACATGGGAAAAAGGAGTTAAGAAAATTTCTAGACCACCTTAACAACTTATCTAAGGACATAAATTTCACTATGGAGGTTGAATAAAACAATTGCATCCCATTCCTAGACACTGTCCTCCTTAGAAATGAAGATTGATCATTAAGACACAAAGTTTTCATGAATAAAGCACACAAAGATAACTACCTTCATGCAAAATCACACCATCATCCAACACAAAAATGGGAGTGATCAAAATCGGGCTTCTTCCCTAAACCATTAAGAATATCCGAGTCAGAGCATGTAGAGGAGGAGATAAAATATTTGAAGAAAGTCTTTGCTAGCATTGGGTATAAAAGTAAAGACATCATAAAAACCATCAAAAGAGCTACAACTATAAAAGGGGAAAGAACCTCTTTGAAAAGCTTCCAACCTTCTAATAATAAGGCTTATCTACCATTCATTGAAGGAGTCATGGATAAGTTGGTCAGGGTTCTCAGAAAGAAAAACATCGATACCTATTTGTTGTGCTATACAACAGCCCTCCCCATTTCAAAATTTTTCATAAAAAAGCTTTAATAAGAAATGGGTACCCTTTAGAATATAAATAAAATCAATAAAATGTTTGAAAATTAAATTTTATAATAAGTCATATAAAAATTTGCTTTTAGGGTAGGTTAAATCGCAATCGCAATTTGCAAATCTATTAAACCCATGAAAGTCCTCTTGATAAGGTCCGATCCGATTTGAATTATAATAAAACCTTATCATAAAGTTTTATCGAATGAAAACAATTATAAAAAGAATATATCGCATTGCGCACATCCTTTATTTCAATAATGGACTTAAAGTGTTCCATTGAAATCCTCCGATGCGATAACTCTATCGGAAAATCTCATATCGCTTCTCATCAACAAATCACTTCAAGTCTTCCATTGAAAACCTTCGATGCGATAAGCTGATCGCAATCGTGCATCGCTAAAATCATAAGATACATTCTAAAAAAGCTCCTTCGAAATCTTCCGATGCGATTTTATTATCATGAAGCGCACTTTTGATAACAGGCAAAACATGAAATATCACGAACATGTGCGACTTAAAGTTATAAATCAATTATAAAGAAAATTTAAATAATTTATTAAGTTTAAAACAAGTCGCCTCCCCATGCTAGCTCACCAGTGATCGCAATCACAACCATACAAAGGAACCATTTAGGCACAGCACTTGTAACTCCCGATCTGTGATGTGCGATTATCGCTAATCGCTGATCAGAAAGTCACGATACCCATACTATAAAGGACCGTTATAAATTTCCGATGTGACATATCATCATGGAATTAAATTTTCCATTGGAAGTTACGAGGAAATAATTAAGAAGAAGTTATGATCGAATCTTTCAAGGATTTCACCCATGGTGGCTTAATATGTCATAGTTCTGTAGCATCTATTGTGCTTAATTGATGTTACTCCTGTATGTTGCATATTAGCTTTGAACAATGTTTTTTCCACTGTTATGTCCTTCTGTTTCGTTTCGTAGAGCGAATTCAAAACCATCGGTCCAGCAAAAATGTTTAAGAGAGCCCGGAAAGCGAAGGCCCCCGCCATAGCGAAACATGAACTAGCGGAGATGGTATTGATAGCTGACACTACCTATGCAGGCCTCGGCAAGACTTCCTGGGAGGGTATATATAATTTACTTGAAGTCGAGGATCCAAGTGAAGTTGGAGAATAAGGAGAAATGGCTAGCTCAACTAATAAATCAGAAAAATCTCTTTACGATTTAGCTAGCTCCTTCCTCCACAGAATAGCAGCCCATGCAAAATTATTACCATACAATGACCTGGCGAGATGGGTTATAGAATGTATCAACATAACTGACAGAGCATTCTATTCATCTTATGGAAGGATGTTTGGGACATTTAGGGCAGAAGATGTCAAGAAGATGTATCATTTTCCAGACCCCCAGAAACATTACAACAAAGAATTTTTAGAAGGTTTCGCTAAGGAGAATGATGTAGAGTCGGACCCTATCAGGCAATGGAGGCATTTCCCAAGCAAGCATAAGCACGAATCCACTGGTATGTACTCCGTAGACTCCTTAGAATCTCCCTATTTCTATGCCGGTGCTATGATATGTAGACTCTTTGGAGTCTCTGATTTAGCTAGGTTTTCCATATAAATGGTGCCTTTAATGGAAGCAACAATCAACTCTTATATAATGGATTGGGCAACCATTTTATTAGATAAAATGGCCAACCAAATCCTTGATTATAGAATAAATAGGTTTGTAAGTAACCCAACAATACCCCTGTTCTATATGAGAACCTACATCATGGATACCATCTGTTTCAATTCTGATTACCCCATTCTAGCTTGGAAATGGATGCCTCAAGACCCAACCCCTATTCACATTTATCGTAATTATTTGTGGAAGGCCCATTATAAAGATCATATATATAGAATTTTCCATGGTTTTGTTTTACCTGTCCATCAGGCCATATTCAATAAACTTGCTCCTCGGTTATCTGATGAAGCCAGCATCGACCTAACATCAGTCGGCAGTTGGTTCAGTGAAGAAATGTTTACCTATGTCAAACTTTCTGGCAGCACTACAGATCCACATGTTCTCCCCTTGTACATTCCTGATAAGCTATTGTCTAGAGAAATATCTTACCAGTTAACAGAAACATGGATGTCAAGGAACCTCAAAGAGTGCAAGAAACAAATGCGGCTTCCACTTCCCCTCCACTGTGGTACCTACACACTGCATGATTTCAAACATGGAGAGAAGGAAATAGAGAATATAAAAATTCTGAAGTTAACAAACATTGCTAAGAGACAGTATGATCCAAGAGCAATGGCTTACAACTTCACCAGTCAGGTGAAACTTGTCAAATTCGAACATGAGACAGATGAATATGATGACTTGTTCACTTCGGTTGAGTTATTTTCATGGGTAAAACATCTAGCAAAGATAAAATTAGGAGCAGGAGGAAGAGATAAGTTTATGTAGTTCATGGAACAAAGGTTAAAACACTGCCTCTAGATTTATTGGCCACTACGCCTACGGTGCAGCAAGAAGGTCATAGTGAAGAACAAACTACTGAGAAGAGTCCTAAAAAGGAGAAGAGTCCTCAAAAAGAGAAGAGTCTCGAAAAGGAGAAAAGTCCAAAAAAGGAGCAGACAAAAAAAAATGACCAGCGAGCTCCTACATACCAATGTAAATATTGATTCTAGCTTAATCAAGGAATGGGAGCAGTTCGATCAAATGATCAAGAACTAGAATGACTCTCAAAACATCGTTACACAAGAGTTGACCGCAACATAGGAGCCTATTGTTACTAATACTACAATTGAAGCGTCAGTCAGCACAGTGAACACTTAGCAGGACATTGACATAATTCCAGAGAATCCTTCTGAAGAAATTGTATTGAAGGTAGAGGAAATACCAGCACTGGATGTATTTTATAGTCCAAAGCATAGGGCTGTGGTCAAAAGACAAAGGGAAAGGAGAAAAATTGACCAGGGAACACTCTCAACTCATTAAGCTGAACTAATCAATGTGGTATGGAAAGACTTAGAAGTCAACCCTTTTGAGGATTTAACAAAGTTGCCTCAGTATGCAAGTGCCTATACAACCGATACAATGGACAAAGCTTTCGATGTTAGCCAACTGATCAAGGAAAAGGATCTAAGGATCACCCAACTTGAAGAGCAAACAGCATTGGAACAACAGAAGATCAGACAACTTGAGCAACAGTTAGCAGAACAAAAACAATAGAATGAGCAACTAAAAGAACAGCTAAATCTGGAGAAGCAAAAGATCGATCAGCAAGCTCTTCAGAAACAACAAAAGTTGTCTCAAGAACTCGGCAAGCTTCAAGTGGAAATTCAACAGGAGAAGAAAACTAAAGAAGAACAAATTGCACAACTGCAATTACAGTTAGAAAGTTTCAAGGGTTATCCGAAGGTTGATGAATTCAAAAAAGAAGCCCTGGAAATGACTAAAGCCTTATCTCAGCAACTAAATATCCTTTTCCATAAGATATCATTGGTTGACCCATTGTGCACTATCACTGCATCACTCATTGAACATGCAGTTGATAACAGGTTAGAGTTTGAAAATGCAGATGATAAGGTAACAAAATTTCTCTCTTGGCAAAGTTTAGAAGAAGGCATGGTTGCTAATCTACTGAAAATCCAAGAATCGTACAAAGAAATCTTGTTTTCGTAGTGGGAATCACAGTTAATTAAGGCTGAGAGAGCTACTTCCAGAGCCAAGGCTACAAGGAATAGTGTGATTGAGTTGGTAAATTACAACTTATATCTAACTATCTTGATCTCTGATTTTTCTCCAGGAAAGCTCCCAAAAGCAAAAGTGCTAGAAGATCAATGGAAGCAAGATCTAGCAAGCAAAGAAGAACAAATCGACAAAGTGCAAAACTTGACTTGGGATGCATTTTGGTTTTTCATAGTAAAGCGGCACAGTCACCAGATGGCCACCAAATTCCTTGCTGACACTGTCAATCTCATGGTTCCCGAACTTTCAGATGCAACATAGTCAGCTCAACTACATTCTAGGCTGAGTTGCCCTATGGAAATCTAGCAAATGCTATCAATTTGTCAGCTGCAAGCGCAAGAGAAGAAGTAGACACATTGAATTAGTTAAAAGGCTATTGCACTATTATTTTTATAAATCAAATCCCAGATTTTCATGTTTGTTGTTTCAATAGCTCAAAGCGATTTTTATTGACAGTTAGTTTTTTATTTTATTATTTAAACCCTTTCATGTCTTTGAAGAAAGGGTCCTCAACTTGTATAATATTTGACTTGAGAAGTTGCACTTTTGTACTTCTAAATATTTTTTATCAGTAGTGGATCAAGGTTCTACAATTTTGTGAACAAACTTTTTCAAGACCTGCACTTTTGTATTTCCTAGAAGGTTTTTTGAAATAAGAAAGTGGAATCAGAATGTTATTTACATAGAAAAGACTCAAATGCATGCGGTATTTTATCACTGTTCTTTTGTCTTGTTTCCTTGTGTAATGAAGCATTTCTTTTAAAATTTGCTATTGTTGATATATGTATGTTGTTCAAATAATTCTTTATCATGTCATTTCTGAAGATTTAGAATTGTTATATTTTAAAGATATATGTCAACGATATACATTGTTATGAATGCGATATGTTTTATTAATAATTACTTTGTATAATTTCTTAAACAAAGTAATCATTATCTATCAATGCATCTTTCTATCGATCAATAATTCATCTATATGGTTATTTGTCTGTTAGAAATAATCAGAAATCGCATTGTTAATACATTACCCAGGTTTAGATAAGCATATTTGTATATGTTTGAGTTATAGGTTAAAACACTTATCATCCTTATTATACATTATAAACCAATCATCCATCAAACCATTCATTATATGGGAAACTGGTCCCATAATATCCAGTCGGAGCCACCACACCAAACAAAAAAGGCGTTGTACTAAGGTCTGGACCGGGTGGTTATCCCTGATGTTGGTGCTAAGATTTTAGAGGCATTAACATTTTTGGCACTAGAAGGAGGGCTAGAGTTGTGAATGGCGAGTAAATCCAAATCCATAGGCCATTCTAAGAGTAAAAACCCCTCACCATCTCCTCCAACTTCTCCTTTGCATTCTAAATCTCCTATTTTTAAGCAAGAAGTTGGAAAGGAAAATATAACACCCACTGCTGAAAACTTAAGAACACTTGAAAATTATTCTCTTGAACCCCTTGAAGTACAGACCTTAATCATAAACTCCAAGGGTTTTCAATATCCCAAGAAGAGTCTGAGTTATCCCAAGGCAGTGTGACTTTACAATATATTCCATCCTAGCCTCTTACAAGATCCCAAAGTGAAAATATTGTTATTCCACCAACTGAATTTCCTCTTCCAAGAAGAAAAAGAGCTAGGAAGACACCTTTAGAGTCTGACAGTGAGACTCTATCTTCATCATCATCCATTCCATCTAAACCATTGCAAAGTCATCCATCCATCCCTCAACTCAAGATCATAGTCCATAAAGGTAGAGGTTCTCAAACATCCTCTACCCAATCACTTTCAACTGCCTCTTCACCCTCTTCTACTATTAGTTCAACAATGGCACATAATCAACCTCAACCAAGACCATGGACAAATCTAGGAGTTGTCGCTATGCCTGCACCCTTAAGTCAATTACCATCTCATCCTAAAAAATTATTACCAAAATTTAATCCATACATTCGCATATTAGCTGAAGAACATATAAAAAATGTCATGTTGTCAATAAACTTGAATGGGGTAACAAAAGAAGATGTTGTTGTTAGGATTTTTCCATACACTCTACAAGGGGCAGCTGGATCGTGGTATTTTTCATTATCACCATGATACATCAATAGCTGGGATGTTTTTCTGGAGCAATTTTTAACCAAGTTTGGGGATGATAGGTCCACATCGAATTTGATTAATGACCTCTCCAATCTAAAATCCGAATCAAAGGAACCCATCAAAGACTTCAACTCTTGATTTAATAAACTGTTGAATAAAATTCCTGCAACATCCAAGCGTAGTGAAGAATTCTGAAGCGAATGGTATATCTATGCTTTACCTTCAAACATAGCCATCTTCGTTGATAGGGCTGCCAAACCCACATTAGCAGAAAATATGAAGGAAGCGATTGTTGTTGAAAAACGTATCATTGCTTTCGAAAAGAAAAATTCTCTTGAGGAAAGAAAATAAAAAAGGTTACCTTCAAATGTGATTTAAAAAATAAAATAGTTAAAGACCCATATGGCATGGAAGGTTTACAAAAGGTTTTGAAAACTATGTCTAATGAAATAGTAGAAATAAAAAAGCAGGTAGCTGAAACTTCTACTAAAAAACCATTTAGAAACTAAGAAATTAGTCAACTGAACCAAAACCACCTAATGCTATATCTAATGCAGAATCAAATCAAGATGATGATGAATATGAAGACACAGTTTTATCATCAGAGGAAATAGAAGAAGAGGAAACCGTTGAATGTCATGGGATGTGGGACTTTATCATGCCCAACTCTGACAATGAAAGTGAACGGGAAGCTATCCCAATAAATACCAAAAGTAAAAATGTAGCAGAGCCTATCCAAACAAATACAAAGAATAAAAATTCAAGCCCTGTTACTAAAGACAAATCTCCCATGAAGAAAACTCCAGTTGTGCCTACCCAAAATCAACCATCGTCCTCCAATCCACGCTCATCATCTAAAACATTAGTAGTCTCTACCTCTATGGATTACAATTTTGTGGAGGACATGAAGAAGACTCGAGCAAATATTTCTTTATAGGAACTTAGCAAGATAAAAAACCAATAGAAATTGCTACTTAAAGAGTTAAATGCAGTACCTTCCTCTCCTCTTCCAACCGGTTTATTATCCAAGGCATCTAAAGGATCAGGTAAACCAATATTGGATAAAGTAGATGCTACTGATGTTGTTTTGAATGGATATATGTCTAATTCTCATACTTCTCATTTTCTCTTGACTTATGAGATCTATAATAGAAATCTGCATAATTGCCTGATAGATTTAGGGGCTTCATCAAATATAATGCCAGCCTCAGTTTGCTCTAAATTAAACATTGAGCCCCATAAATATGTAGTTCATATTTTTCAATTAGAGCAGACTAAAGTTCAAGTTTTAGCAGAGATTAATTCAGTTACTATCAAACTATCGGCTGATCCCAGAGTAGTTCAAAGCATTAATATATTGATTACTGACATCCCTGAGTTCTATGGTTTAATTCTAATCAGCGATTGGTCTGAGAAACTCCATGGTTAAATTTCCACTAATTGGTATCACATGTGGCTTCGCTATAAAGGGAAACCTAATCAAATCAAAATAGACCACGAAAACACATGACTCATACAGTAACGAAGTTTGAACAAGAAAACCAACTTGTAGCTTTCAATAACAACATTCTTGGAAATTACTTCACTGAGTCATTCTTTGGAAATTTTAATGCTCAATAATCACCTTTTCCTGTTAATAGTATCACAACACAAATTGAAATTTTTTCTCATACTGATATCTCAAGATGTGTTAGATGAACTTGTAAATAAATCTTTAGATAAGAATTTATTTTGGTCTTTATATTTTGATGGATCAAAATCCAATGACAGTGCAGGAGCAGGGTGTATTTTAGTTAGTCTAGAAGGGGAAAAAACTATGCTATCATGCAGACTAGAATTTGAGTGTGCCAATAACACTAGAGAATATGAGGCATTTATCCAAGGGCTTTATAAAGCAATAGGCCTGAATATTCAATATCTGAAAGTGTTTGGTGATTCCGAGATTGTCATTAAACAAGTAAGGAACACTATTCATTGTCTCTCAGGTCATCTCAAACATTATCAATCCCTTTTTCAATATCTCATAACCCATTTTCTAGCATTTAATATTTCTCCTATTCCTAGATCTCAGAATACAGTAGCTAATTTATTCGCTAATTTTGCTTCTAATATCCTTCCATCCAAGGATTATAGTCCAGATAGGTTTTCAATTGAATTAATTTTTTGGCCATCTCTCCCAGACAATGTCACCAATTGGTGAGTATTTAATCACGATGAAGACATTTTAAATTTCTTCGCTTCTGAAAAATCTTATGATGATCAGATTATTGATGAAAGCAATCATGATCTTCAGCTAAAACAAATACTAGGTGAGAATTCTATTCCTAAATATGTGGTCAAGCTAGAAGATCTATATGACATCAAAGATAGATTCAGAAAGGTCACTAATGCAAAACTTGAAATTTCTACTTTAATGTTTGAATTAGTAAACCTTGCCACTGAGGCCAAACCACAAAATGTCAATCTATGGCTTGAATTCACATCAGAAGAAAGATTTTATTTCATCAGATTATTAAACAAATACAAAAATGCTTTTTCTTGGAATTACGAAGATCTGAAAACTTATGATACTTCTATCATTCAGCAAATAATTCCAATGATTTCTGATGAGAAACCTGTACAACAAAAGTTAAGGAAAATTCACTTAAATTTGGAACGTCAAATCAAAGCAGATTTGAATAAACTTCTGAAAGCTAAGATAATTTTCCTGGATAGACATTCTAAATGTGTTTCAAACTTGGTACCTATAAGAAAAAAGAATGGTGATATTAGGATTTGCATAGATTTTAGAAATCTGAATAAGGCATGTCAAAAAGATAATTTCTCATTACCAACAATGGAATAGATACTTCAATCAGTAGTTGGTTGAGAGTTAATGTCCTTTCTTGATGGTTTTTCATGATACAATTAGATAATGGTGCATCCAGATGATAGACTAAAAACCACATTCAAAACTAAATGGGGAGCATATGCTTATCAGAAAATGCCTTTTGGCTTAATAAATTCTAGAGCTAATTTCCAATGGGCCATGGATATAGCCTTCAAAGGTTTGATAAATATGTCAGTTGTTGTCTACTTAGACGACATAACTGTTTTTTCCAAGAAAAGGGCCAACCATGTACATGATTTAAAACATATCTTTGAGCGATGTAAAAGGTATGGGATTTCTCTAAATCCCAAGGAATCATTCTTTGCTCTAAATGAAGACAAACTCTTAGTGTTTATTGTATCCAAAGATGGCATATATATTGATCCTAACAGGATAAAAGAGATTTCTGATATTCCTTTGCCACAGAACAAGAAATCAATGCAATCATTTTTAGGACAGATAAATTTTGTAAAGATATTTGTTCTTGATTTTTCTCATATAGTTTTACCTTTACAAACTATGATTAAGAAAAATTCATTTCTCAAATGGGGACATAACGAAAAAGAAGCCTTTGAATCAATCAAATAGGAAATTATTAATGCTCCTGCATTGAATACTCCCAATTTTTCTAATCATTTTATTTTGTATATTTTGGCCACTGAAACATCTTATGTTGTTGTTTTAACACAAATCAATGATCAGCAAGTAGAAGCACCTATATCTTTTCTTATTTCCAATTTGTGGGGTGCTGAACTAAACTATTCCGAAGTTGAAAAACAAGATTTTGCTGTGTTTAAATCTATCAAACACTTTAGACCATTTCTTCTAAAAACACACACAAAAGTAATAGTCCCATTCTCTGTAGTGAGGCAATTGCTAGTGCAAAGGGAAGTAGGAGAAAAGAGAGCTAATTGGGTAATAACTTTACAAGAGTATGATATTGATATTAAACCAGCAAAAATTGTGAGAGGGAAAGGTTTTTGCGGGTTATAAGCAAGAGCTTCTAATATTCTAGAAAATGAAGATTCAGATAATGTTGTTCAAGTGAATGAGATAAGTATCGTAAATTCCGAATCTCAGTATGCTGATCTAATATTTTACATGAAAAATGAATAAGCTCCCCCTAATTTCAGTTACAAAAACAAACGTGCCTTAAGATTAAAAGAAAAGCACTTTGAAATCATTGATGATGTGTTATTAAGAAGAAATTATGATTCAATTTTATTAAGATGCATAGAAAAAACTGAAGCATAAAAGGTTTTGCAGGAATTACACGATGGTCTATTAGGTGGACATTTTGGAGGAGATACTACAACTCACAAAATCATACATGTTGGATATTATTGGCCCACTTTGTTTAAAGATGCCCATGATTATTTCACGAAATGCAAGATATGTCAAATTGCTAGTGGAAGACAAAGGAAACTAGCCATTCCTTTACAACCAGTAAACATTGAGCAACGATTTGAAGTGTGAGGTCTTGATATCATAGGAGATATTGTTCCACATTCTTCCAAGCAACACAGATACGTCCTTACAGCCACTGACTACTTCACAAAGTGGGTAGAAGAAATTCCATTAAAGGTAGCCAACTCTGATGCAATCATTGAATGCATTGATCAATTCATCATTACCAGGTTTGGTGTACCTAATGCCCTTATTTTTGATAATGCATCTTATTTTTTTAGGACTAGTATAGTTGAATTTTCTCTTAAGAGAGGTTTTAATATAAAATATTTTGTAAATCAATATCCTCAGGGTAATGGTTTGGCAGAATCAACTAATAAGAATCTCATTAAAATTATTAAAAGAATTGTTGATCAAAATCAAAAGAATTGGCATGAATCTTTAATATTTTCATTATGGGCAGATCACATAACTCAGAAGGCCTCAATAGGTACTTCTCCCTTTAACTCAGTGTATGGGAAAGAAGCTGTAATACCTTCAAACTTAGCACTCCCATCTCTAGCCCTAGTACAATTTATTGAAGAAAATCCTTCTTCCTTTATTCAATTAAGATTTGACCAAATCCTTAAATTGGAGGAAGAAAGAGAGAAGGCCAAAATCACTCATGCTAAACATCAACAAGTCATTAAATCTTCTTTTGATGCAAGTTCTATCGGAACCAAAATGTTGCAAATTGGTGATCTCGTGTTGAAATGGGACAAATCAAATGAAGACAAAAGTAAACAGGCCAAATTTCAAAAGATGTGGCTTGGACCATTTCAAATCATTGAAAATATAGGCTCATCAACGTTCATACTACAATATTTATCTAGAAAGAGAGATTCTCTTCCTGTGAATGGGCTTATCTTAAAGAAATTCTTTTCTTAAGAAGGTAACCCCTTATTACTTGTATATATTCTTTATGTAAGTTTGTTTATTATAGAAAATAAAGTTGTAAATAACCTTCCATTGGACTTTTAGTATTGAAAAGCTTTTTGAGAGAATATTGTGAATACTTGCTTTCAAATGCTACAAACTTTTAAGGAAATTATTACAGTTTTGGAAAGTTGGATAAAACATTAAACTCTGAAGACCTCTTTAAAGTTTGCAAAGTCTTCCAAAACCTTGAAAATATTGTAAACCATTCTAAGTTTTATAAAGTTAATAGAGATTATTCATAAAAAGTAAAGACTTTTCCAAGGTTAGCATCCATAACTCTAAAATTGTCATCCATAAACTCTTAAGGAGAAAGTCATTCACACCATCCACCAATTTTATGTTTTTTCAAGAGTGTAATTCTAAAATATGTCCGAAATAAAAGATAAGAGGTCTCATCATGAGCCTACTTACCATGATTATAGGGAAGTAATTAAACTGACATTACCAATACTACATATCAAAACAGGGTAATGGCTTATAATCATAAGACAAGGGGTCTCATCACAAGCCAACTTGTTCAGTTCAATTATAACCAGTGAATGGCATTGTCATTAGCTAGCTCCCAATCCAGGACAATGGCTTTTTATCTTTAAAAATTAAAAAATATATATATTTGAACATATCCCTATGGATTTATCTTTCAGAAGTTATACTGTTGGATGGATGGGACAATGAATGACTGATGGTCAAAAGGTAACCCTGTTGAGACTATAGATGTTTGCTGGAAGTAGACGCACTACCTATGAAAAAAGAGTAAATTTAAAAGCTATGTTGGAAGAACCACCTACTTTATCTTTATCAACCAATCAAAAACTTGAAGAAACCAAAAATGTTTTTATTTTTAAGGGATTGTAAAAGAAATTGCAAAAAATTGTCATTTCATTTAGAGTTAATTTTTGTTTAGCTATTCTTAGATGGTTTTCTTTATCCTCAATTGTTTCCAAACTCAGAAAGTTTTAGATATTGCATTATTTTTCAGAGATAATTGTTTCTCCCAGTGAATCGCCAATTGTTGTGCTATACAACAACCCTCCCCATTTCAAACTTTTTTATAAAAAATCTTTAATAATAAATGGATACCCTTTAGAATATAAATAAAATGAATAAAATGTTTGAAAATAAAATTTTATAATAAGTGATATAAAAATTTGCTTTTAGGGTAGGTTAAATCGCAATCGCAATTTGCAAATCTATTAAACCCATGAAAATCCTCTTGATAAGGTTTGATCCGAATTGAATTATAAAAAACCCTTATCATAAAGTTTTATCAAATAAAAACAATTATAAATAGAATATATCGCATCGTGCACATCCTTTATTTCAATAATGGACTTAAAGTGTTCCATTTAAATCCTCCGACACGATAACTCTATCGTAAAATCGCATATCTCTTCTCATCAACAAATCGCTCTAAGTCTTCCATTGAAAACCTCCTATGCGATAAGTTGATCGCAATCGTTCATCGCTAAAACCATAAAACACATTCCAAAAAAGATCCTTTGAAATCTTTCTATGTGATTTTATTATCATGAAGCGTGCTTTTGATAACAGGCAAAACACAAAATATCACGAACATGTGCGGCTTCAATTTATAAATCAATTATAAAGAAAATTTAAATGATTTATTACGTTTAAAACATGTCACCTCCCCATGCCAGCTCACCATTGATCGCAATCACAACCATACAAAGGAACCATTTAAGCACAACACTTGTAACTCCCGATCTACGATATGTGATTATTGCTAATCGCTGATCAGGAAGTCACAATACTCATACTATAAAGGACCGTTATAAATTTGTGATGCGACATATCATCATGGCATTAAAGTTTCATGTTGGAAGTTATGGGGAAATCATTAAGACGCAGTTATGGTTGAATCTTTCAAGGATTTCACCCATGGTGGCTTAATATATTATAGTTTTGTAGCATCTATTGTGCTTATTGTTGTTACTCCTATGCGCTGTGTATTACATTTCAACAATTTTTTTTCCACTGTACGCCCTTCTGTTTCATTTTGCAGAGCAAACCTGAGATCATTAGTCCAGCACAAATGTCTAAGAGAGCCCAAAAAGAAAAGGCCGCCGTCGTAGCGAAAGATGAACCAGCGAAGTTGGTACTAATAGCTGACACTACCTATACAGGCCTCGGCAAGAGTTCCTGGGAGGGTATATATAATTTACTCAATGCCGAGGATCCAAGTGAAGTTGAAGAAGAAGGAGCAACGCCTGGTTCAACTGATGAATCATAAAATACTCTTTCCAATTTAGCCAACTCCTTCCTCCATAGAAAAGCAACTCGTGTGAAAGTGTTACCATACAATGACTTGGTGAGATGTGTTATAGAAAGTATCAACATAATCAAAAAAGCATTCTATACAGTGGATGGAAGGATGTTCAGGACATTCAGGGCAGAAGATGTCAAGGAGATGTATCATTTGCTGAACCCACAGAAACATTACCACAAAGCATTTTTAGAAGCTTTAGCTAAGGAGAATGATGTGGAGTCGGGCCCTATTAGGAAATGGAGGCATTTCCAAAGCAAGCATAAGCATGAATCCACTGGTATGTACTCCGTAAACTCCTTAGCATCTCCCTATTGCTATGTCAGTTCTATGATATGTAGACTCTTTGAAGTCTCTGATTCAGCTAGGTTTTCCATAAAAATGGTGCATTTAATGGAAGCATCAACCAACTCTTATACAATGGAGTGGGCAACAATTTTATCAGGTAAAATGGCCAACCAAATCCTTGATTATAGAAGAAATAGGTTTGTAACTACCCGAACAATACCCTCATTCTATATGAGCACCTACATCATGGATACAATCTGTTTCAATTCTGATTACCCCATTCGAGGTTGGAAATGGATGCCTCAAGACCCAACCCATATTGACATTTATCATAAGTATTTGTGGAAGGCCCATTATAAAGATCATATATACAGAATTTGCCATGGTTTCGTTTTACCCGTCCATCAGGCCATATTCAATAAACCTACTCCTCGGTTATCTGATTAAGCCAGCATTGACCTAACATCAATTGGAAGTTGGTTCAGTGAAGAAATGTTCACCTATGTCAAACTTTTTAGCAGCACCACAGATCCACATGTTCTCCCCTTGTACATTCCTAATAAGCTATTGTCCAGATAAATAGCTTACGAAATAACATAAACATGAATGTCAACGAACCTCAAAGAGTCCAATAAACAAATGTGGCCTCCATTTCCCCTCCAATGTGGTACCTACACACTGCATGATTTGAAACATGCAGAGAAGGAAATAGAGAAGATAAAAATTTTAAAGTTAGTAGTCATTCATAAGAGATAGTATGATCCAAGAGCAGTGGCTTACAACTTCACCAGTCAGGTGAAAATTGCCAAATTCGAACATGAGACAGATGAATATGATGACTTGTTCACTTTAGCTGAGTTATTTTCATGGGTAAAACATCTAGCAAAGGTCAAATTAGGAGCAGGATGAAGAGATAAGTTTATTCAGTTCAGGGCACAGAGGTTACAAACACTACCTCTATATTTATTGGCCACTACCCCTATGGTCCAGCAAGAAGGCTAGAGTGAAGAAAAAACTACTGAGAAGAGTCCTGAAAAGGAGAAGAGTCCTAAAAATGAGAAAAGTCCTGAAAAGGAGCAGACAAATAAAAAGATTAGCAAGTTCCTAGATACTGATGTAAATATTGATTCCTGCTTACTCAAGAAATGGGAGCAGTTCGATCAAATGCTCAAGAACCAGAATGACTCCCAAAACATCGTTACACCAGAATCGACCACAACACAGGAGCCTATTGTTACTAGTACTACAATTGAAGGGGTAGTCGACACAGTGAACACTCAGCAGGACATTGAAATAATTCCAGAGAATCCTTCTGAAGAAATTGTATTGAAGGTAGAGGAAATACCACCCCTAGATTTATTTTACAGTCCAAAGCATAGCGCTATGGTAAAAATACAAAGGAAAAGGAGGATAAATGACCAGGGAACACTCTCAACTCCTCAAGCTGAACTAATGAATGTGGTATGGAAAGACTCAAAAGTCAACCCTTCTGAGGATTTAACAAAGTTGTCTCAATATGCAGGTGCCTATACAGCCGATACAATGGACAAAGCTTCCGAAGTTAGCCAACTGATCAAGGAAAAGGATCTGAGGATCACCCAACCTGAAGAGAAAATGGCATTGGAATAGTAGAAGATCAGGAAGCTTGAGCAACAGTTAGCATAACAAAAGCGACAAAATGAGCAACTAAAAGAACAACTAAATCTAGAGAAGAAAAATATTGATCAGCAAGCTCTTCAGAAACAACAAAAGTTTTCTCAATAACTCGAAAAGCTTCAAGTGGATATTCAGCAGGAGAAGGAAACTAAAGAAGAGCAAATTTAACAACTGCAATTACGATTAGAAAGTTTCAAGGGTTATCCGAAGGTTGATGAATTCAAGAAAGAAGCCCTGGAAATGACTAAAGTCTTATCTCAACAACTAAATATCCTTTGCCATAAGATATCATTGGTTGACCCATTGTGCACTATCACTGCATCACTCGTTGAACAGGTTGTTGATACCAGGTTAGAGTTTGAAAATGAAGATGATAAGGCAACAAAATTTCCCTCTTGGAAAAGTTTAAAAGAAGGCATGGCTGCTAATATATCAAAAATCCAAGAATCACACAAAGAAATATTGTTTTCGGAGTGGGAATCACAGTTAATTAAGGCCGAAAGAGCTACTTCCTGAGCCAGGGCTACAAGGAATTGTGTGATTGAGTTGGTAAAATAAAGCTTATTTCGAACTAGCTTGATATCTGATTGCTCTCCAAGAAAGCTCCCAAAAGAAAAAGCGCTAGAAGATCAATGGAAACGGCATCTGGCAAGCAAAGAAGAACAAATCGGTAAAGTGAAAAACTTGACTTGGGATGCATTTTGGTTTTTCCTAGTAAAGCCGCACAGTCAGCAGATGGCCACCAAATGCCTTGCCGACGCTGTCAATCTCATGGTTCCCAAACTTTCAGATGCTACGTACTCAACTCAACTGCATTCTAGGCTGAGTCACCCTCCGGAAATCTAGCAAATGCTCTCAATTTGTCAGCTGCAAGCGCAAGAGAAGAAGTAGATACAATGAATTAGTTAAAAGGCTATTGCACTATTATTTTTATAAATCAAATCCCATATTTTCATGTTTGTAGTTTCAACAGCTCAAAGCCATTTTTATTGACAGTTAGTTTTTTATTTTATTATTTAAACCCTTTCATGTCTTTGAAGAAAGGGTCCTCAACTTGTATAATATTTGACTTGAGAAGTTGCACTTTTGTACTTCTGAATATTTTTTATCAGTAGTGGATCAAGGTTCTACAATTTTGTGAAGAAACTTTTTCAAGACCTGCACTTTTGTATTTCCTGGAAGGTTTTCTCAAATAAGAAAGTGGAATCAGAATGTTATTTACATTGGAAAGACTCAAATGTATGCGGTATTTTTATCACTATTCTTTTGTCTTGTTTCCTTGTGTAATGAAGCATTTCTTTTAAAAGTTGTTATTGTTGATATATGTATGTTGTTCAAATAATTATTTATCATGTCATTTCTAAAGATTTAGAATTGTTATATTTTAAAGATATATGTCAGTGATATACATCGTTATGAATGCGTTATGTTTTATTAATAATTAATTTATTTATTTTATTAAACAAACTAATCATTATATATCAATGCATCTTTCTATTGATCAGTAATTCATCTATATAATTATTTGTCTATTAGAAATAATAAAAAATTGCATTGTTAATACATTACCCAGGTTTAGATAAGCATATTTATATATGTTTGAGTTATATGTTAAAACACTTATCATCCTTATTATACATTATAAACCAATCATCCATCAAACCATTCATTATATGGGAAACTAGTCCCATAATATCCAGTTGGAGCCACCACACCAAACGAAAAAGGAGCTCTACTAAGGTCCGGACTAGGTGGTTATCCCCAATGTTGGTGCTAATATTTTAGAGGCATCAACACTATTTTAAGTCATTAACAACCATCAGACATGACATGAGATCGATAAAAGATAGTCTTGATCACCTCCAACACAAAGGGGTTTATAAGGTCTTGTCTTCATGTGTGTTGTGGGGAAAAGTATCCGATGCGGATGACCCTATCCCTACTCTAAAGGTGACAGTCTTTAGCAACAACTGAAAGTAAAGCTTTGATGATTTCCTTTATGAAAGTACAGAGAGATGGAAAAGAAGGTCAACCAACCTGGTGTCTTTCACTTAGTCAATCCTTGTCCTCTCTCTTTTGTCTCTTGTCCCCAGCTCCTTGCTCTCTTTGCCGGTCCAGCTATACACAGATCCTGCACAAAACAAGAGAGGAAACTACAAGATACAAGTACTCATAACTGAAGCATGGATTAGGGTGAATCAAATATACAAGTAAATACAATACATCAATGCAATACAAGTATATAGGAGAACATGCAAAACTTTATTGATAGAAGTAACAGGGTTCTGAGAAGGTTACAACCATAGATGGCTCCAATCCAGCAGCACCTCCCCAGCAGCAAGAACTCTCCTCTTCACCTCTAGTAAAACAATCACCCAATAGCTCTAACTGTAATCCAACAGCACCTCCTTGCTTAACACAAAATTCCAGCCTCCTTAGACCTCATAGAAGAGCTCTATATATAGGAGAGAAGAAGAGAAGATGAGTCAGCTTGAGACTGACATGAAGCTGCCTTGTGTCCTCTCCCTCTTCAGTTAATCTTCAGTTCTTGAGTCCACTTGGAGATCCTTGCTTACACATGGTGATCAAGTACCTCTTACTCATCACAGGGCGAATCTCATGAACCAAGTGTCAGTTTGGAAGCTTCCTGGGCAATTGACACCTTGCAGAATGACTGTGCCACTTGGCCAATCTCGCCCAGCGCAGGTAGCCTTCATTAAATTTGACTTCCAACGCAGGTACAAGGAGGGACAGTTGCATTCCAGCGCAGAAGCTCAGTGGAGCAGCTGACATGATCCAAAATTAGCCTGTTTTGAAGTGTTTTCAGGTGGAGAACTGATTGGAAGTGCTGTTGTTTGATGACCTTGTTCTTTTAGGGGTAAGAACAACATGTTTAGGGACTGAGGATCCCTGTAATTATCGACATTTCATGCTCCATGATGCGAGGCACAAAAATGTCTATAACAGTTGCCCCCTAAAGTATGAGGCCGTTTATCGGGTGAAATGCTTTATCTAGAGGGTCTGAAGTTCATTCCAGTGATGAGGAGGCGCCCTGTAATACAATACAATACAATACATTATTTTTCATTCTATTTTCATGATCTAGCTGAGGCGGGCATTCCCATGCTCAGCTTTTATAAATACATTTTGGTACATATGACAGACGATCGTCTGAAGGTAGACTGATAATTTTCTGCTGAAATTATCATCCTTTGAATAGGATGATCATCTGCTGCAATGATGTACATGCCAAATGCTTTTATATTTCCTAAATATATATCGCAGCCCGGATGGATGAAACTAGATCCGGGGTCTTCAAACTCGTTCGATCTTCACTCTAAGTACAAGTCGATCCATGTGAGAATTTCGTTGAAGTCGAACATGGAAAGACATCGCTTGATTACCGGTCAATAATGAAAACCGTTAACAAGCGCGAGAGGAATCACCAATAATGACGATGACCCTCAAGGTACTGCAGTACAATTCACGTGGCGTGAATACAGGACTTGGCATCGAACGCCACGCAAAATCTTCTGGTCGAAGGTCATTGAGGTATACCTGTCGCCGGAAGTGAGAAACTTGCCATTGAGGCATGCAAGCTTCAAAGTACTGATGGGGGTGTTCCTAGATCAACTTCTTGGATAATGAGCTGAAGTCGACAAGAAGCGATCCGTCAAAGGAGGGCCTTAATGAATCCCACATCAATGACACGGAACGGAGCTAATGACTTTAGTGGAGGTGAAAACAAACTGTGACATATGATTCAGGGTGGCGATCATGAATGGATGAAGGATAATGTATGGCAGTGGATGGGACACGGTTGACACTTTCAGAATGACCCCTCTTGAACATATAACGACACTGATGCGATGGATCGGTAGCATTACCCCAAATGTGGATGGTTTGGCGAGGACCATGGCGGTGAGACCAGTGAATGAAACAACCCAACCCGATGTGGTACAGAGGAAAAGTGTCATGTTCAAGAGTGACTTGCTACCATTAAACTTTGATGTTCTCCCAATTTTTCCCTAGTCATTTCTGACCAGTACCTCTTTATTTTTGTCAAGCTTGAGGAGGATAACATATGCTTGTTCTATAACCTGCCCTTCGGGCAAGCCTATCGCTATGATTTAACGAGCCTAGCGATAGGGAAACTCGTTCTCGTCTAAAGACAAGTTTGTCGCTATTTAATCATTTTAACGAGTCTAACGACAAGGAAAACTCGGTCCTTTTCATTTTTAGAGAGTCTAAAAAGGTACATAAAGTTAACTCCATAATTCCTTTTTCGTCAGCTAATCCCTTAAGTCCGAAAAAGTATAAAACGATACAGAAGGGATGGTTGTTCGGTACTTTTAACGAGCCGAACAAGACAAGCGCTCGATCCTTTTGTGCAATAATCCCTCAGGTCCAAAAAGATTAAAATTTAGAGGAGGGATAGCGTTCCGGTCATTTAACGAGCTGGAAGGCCAAAACTCGGCAAACTTTTCATATTTTACGAGTCAGTGAAAAGAGCTCAAAGAAGACTCGTCTTTTGAGGAACGAGTGATAAACAGGGATAGCAGCAGATTCCAGGTACAGGTTGGAATTCTCCAATCATGGCAGCGTCACAAGGATGGCTAAGTGAAATCACTCTTCGCAGCTGTTCCTCAAAATGGGTAAACAAACATATGGAGGTGAATGATTGGCCAAATGAATGGATGGAGGTGATGGCATATAAACACGACCAAGGGCTTTTAATATGGCTTTCAAAGGTTACATTTCTCGAGGTTGTTTACCGGTTCATTTTTTCTGGATGAGCTTGAACTGCTAGGGAAAGATTGCTCACAATTTACGTTTATTTTTTAACGAGCATGAACTTCTACACAAAAACTGCTCGATTCTTTTGCATGCCCCCAGCATCATAATGACGCATGTCAAAGGAGGGTGCCCCCCAAGCTTCATTGCATTCATCTTGGTGGTTGGAATGAAGGTTTACCATTGAGATCTGGAAAGGGGATTGTTTCATTTTTTAATGAGGTTGACATAGTAAAAGAACTATCCTCATGGTTTTTCATTTTTTAACGAGGTTGACCTGAGATAGGAACTATCCTCGATCTTTCAGATCCGCTAGAAACAGAAGGTCTCATATTCCATTGTGGTCATTTCCGCCAGATTATTCGAAGGCAGCAATGCAGAAGTACCCATTAAAGTAGGGTCTTTTAGGAAAATGACTCCGATATTTTGGAGAGAGTGATTCCTTCCCTGGATCATAGGAATGCTTCCCGTAGTAAATGGTGGCACAACTTTTGTCGAAGTTGTCGTCGAACTGCTTGGTTGATCATTTCCTTTACTGTTCGACGACTGCGGATTCCCGCAGTTTTTGCACTTTGTCGAAATCAAAGCATCGTTCTGTTGCTCAGAGGTCGACACCATTAGCACCTGGCATCGGGAAGTATCTCCACTATCAACCAGATTTTGACTTGGATTGGGAAACGGATCAGTTAATACAGCTGGGGTTTGTGAATTCTTTAAGAATCTTTTAAACTCGGCTTTATATGGACAATTTGCTGTCCAATGATCCTCATCGCATATATGACATGGACTCGTTGGTTTCCCTTTCCTAGGAGGGCTTGAAGAAGTTCTTTGAGGAGATGATTCATCCTTTTTCTTCTTCTTCCCTTCGTTTTGATTTTTCTTGCTTCCTGGTTGATTGGAGTTTTTGCCTTTATCCGTAGATACAACATTTACTTCCGAAGCAAGAATCTCTTGATTTGCTTTTTGATTCGAAGTCTTACGGGCTTTCTTATTCGAATCCCTTGTCGACTTAGCGTTTGCAGTTCCAATCACGCCATCACTGGCGTGAGAGTCACTATTCGATCCGGGAGGAGGAGGGATTGAAAATTCTGGTCTGGGGGCGTCAGGTATCTTATCATAGAGCGTGCCCGACTGAGTATATACTAAGTCCAAATATTGAGCATGAGCAATAACCTGCTCCTCTGTTACGACGCCTCCCTTGGCCACATCTTCTGTTATGGCAGGCAGAAGTGACTTTATAAACCACTCAGCTAATAGCTGATCTGGAACATAGGTTTTTACCATTCTGCGCCGACGACGCCACTCATGTATATGATCTGATATATGCGTGGCCGTTGTCTGCTTGAAATTGGTCAAGATCTCTGTCCCAGTTTCGTACCTTATAGGCAACTGAAAGTGTGTTAAGAAAGTCGTGGCTAGGGAACTAAAATTGTCGAAGGAGGCTCTAGGTAATTCAATATACCATTTAGCCGCCGGACCAGTCAATGTCGTCTGGAAAAGGCGAAGCCTTATCGAATCATCATTCAAGGTGTTCGACGAACACCACAGATGGAATGTCATCACATGATTCGACGGGTCTTCGCCCGGATTTCCATTGAATTTAGGAATGTCCGAAGGAAGTTTGTGAGGAATCGCTGGCCACCAATGGGCATAGGCGATTGGATCGTTCGTTAATCGATGTAAATCTGGTAATTCTAAGGTCGCCACGAATGGCAACTGCTGATTCAGGTTTGGCGAGGCATACCGAGGATACGATGGAATCGCCTGAGCAGTAGGCCTTTGCATACCAGCATAATGCAACTGATGTTGATATGAATGATATGGCTGGTGGGCTTGGCCACTGTAAAGTGGTTGATTTAACCCGTTCTGAATATAGGGTTGCCCACTATTCGCAAAGATCTGTTGCTCAGACCCCTGGTACATCTGTTGAAACTGAGGTTGTTGGTATTGCACCATCCATGGTTGTGAAGCCATGTTTTGCTGTGCGACACTAACCGACGGACCAAGATGCGGGGTTATAGTTCCCGTTTGTATCTGTGTCGTCCCGGCAGTTGGCGATTGTGGTTGTGTTGCAGGGTCAATAGGTTATTGCATTACAACTTGGGGTTGACATACAACAGGCATCGATTGAACTTGCGACACTGTTACAATTGCTGGCGTCGTCGGGATACTGGACATAGGTACACATTGTTGCATGGAATATACAACTCTTGGTTGTTGGGGTAACATAGGTACCCAACCACTTGTCGTTACTTTAGTCAAACCTGAATGTGGTTGAAAACTGCCGTATGGGTATCCCCCCGAAAGAGGAAGTGAAAGGGCATATTGCCCCCCATACGGTAACAATCCGGAGCTCAAAGGTGTAGATGGCCTTTGAGGACCGGATGGCCCAAACTGATTCCCAAAGGGATCAATTTGTCTAGTTTCAACATAAGAATTACCGGGTATTATACCGGAAGAACAAACTGGAACAGACCAAGTTGTCATAATAGTCCCTGGGTGGACTCCTTCTAGCTGATGAGAGCTAGTCGGGACGGCTGGTATGCCGGCAAACATCGTTGGATTGGCAGCAGGAGCTTCTGCTGTTGCTGTGTCGTTTGGCATAGTTCTAGATGTCGACGGTTGTTCAGACATTTTAAGTCTATCCAATAAACTTCCTAACGATTCTTCAGGAACTTCCAGTGGCGATGGACAAACTTCTGATGCAGAAGGAAAAAGAGTGGTACCTACTCCAAAATGAATTGGAGTATTTGCTTACTGGTCCTCTACGATTTCCTCTATTGCGATCAGACCAGGAGGAAGAGGAAGACCGTCAGGTCCGTAAAAGATTTCTGGTGCCGAAGAAGGGGTTGTTTCGACAGCGACAGTTGTTTTAACAACAAGACTCTGTGGACCGGTTTCAGATGGAACTGGTTCAGTTATGCAAGTACTTGTCTTCAGACTAGGATCAGTACAACTGTCCTTTTGTTGCTGTTGAACTTCTTCAATAGAGGCAGGGATTCCAAAAATATTAGGAGTGACCAGAATCTCAGATGTTGTCGGAACTGTTGTTCCAACTTTACAAGGAGATTTTGACCTGGTCAAGCGAGTTCGCTTCGTCCGTACTACTCTCGGTTCCGGAGACAAAGGTGGTTGACTCGCGAGCCTCCCTGAACGACGGAGTTTTAATTGACTTTCCTCCACGGTTGCGGATTACTTGATCAACTAAAATACAAAAAGGGGAATTATGTTTCCGTATTGAATGAATTTTATTAGACGCTTTTAGACACAACTTTGCTTTTTCATGTTTTAAGAGTCGAGAAAAAGCTAAAGATGACTCTAGTCGCCTTCGATGTATTAACGAGCCCGAAGTGACAAATACTCGGTTGGACCTTTTCAGTTATAGAGTTTGAAAAGGGCCAAAAGAAACTGCTCTGGAGATCTAGGCAGAGGGTGTGCCAAACCTTTCGCGAAACCACAGAATACGTTTTACGGTACGGGTGGTCGATCTTCGTGAATGCTGTGTTCACTGCATCGCGATCAGTAGGGCGGTCGACACGGCTTCCTAAGGATAAAGGATAATTGCCTATAGGGGTCTCCCAATATACGCGACGGTACGCGAGAGCTCAAGTCCGTGTTAGTGCTATCGTCCCTCAGGAGGAATCACCCACCTTCGTAGAGATCGACAGTCACTACGTTTAACGACGCCGGAACACGTCTCTACCTAGACCTCTATTGTGAGCGTTATGTTACAATGCATTTTTAGATTCATTCAATATATTTTAAGTTGATCTTGTTTATCAGTTTGTCTTTCAGGATCACCACGAGATGTATTGGTACAAATTCCTAAATGCAGCTAAAATGATAAGCAAGCTTTCACAATCTTTTTAGCTTTGAAAATCCTAACTACTGAGGGGAGAGAAAAACAATATCTTTCCACACAGAGCACAAAGCACAAACTAATGCACTTTCTCCTAGATCAGACACACAAACTTATCAAAAATGCAAATGCAAGATGCATGTATTTCTTTTCTTTTCCCTTAATGTTGATGTAGACAAAAGGAAATTGTTGTATAATTTTTGAATTCGATTTGAAGCGTAAACAAACAAGTTTCGTCTAAAATGAAAAGACACCTTACAGGTACTTGTTTTAACACTAAAAATATATGAATTCAAACCATAATATGAAAAACAAACAAACTCAAATAGCCATGAACAGTAATGAAACTAACTCTTAAGATCATACAGACACTTTTACAGTTCAGGGTCTAAGAGGTCACAGCTATACTGATTCGCTTTTCACAATGGGAAACTGTAACTGAAACAAGAAATACTGAAAGAACATTCACAGTTTCATCACACAACTGAGGCGGAATAATATCAAGGAGAAGTGGTCTACAACAAGTACAATGACCAGCAAGCAATCAGCAAGAAAATCAGTGAAAACAGGGCCAAGACACAAAGGGAAAGCTGAGCTAGACAATGGCTAACTGGACCAGCGCAGGTTCTAGTCTGCCAGTTTGACTCTCAGCGCAGTTCCCGAAGGGAGCACCTGCGCTGTAATGCAGACTGCCTGTGGACAGCCTGCACTGACACACGAGAGTTGTGTCTGCAAAGTTTTCCGGGTCATAAAAAGCTCAAAAATGCACTGTTTTTGCTGAAATAAAAAGCTATAGGTCAAGTACAGGCTAAGGCATGATCAAGAGGATGAAGATCTATCACAAAGAGTAAAGAGTCTTTTGTAGATAAGCTCTTCAAATCTTGAATTTGCTCAGCAAATGAGCAAGAGTAGCAGACCCTCTACTTCGCTTTTGATATAGTCAAAAGCTTTTCGATTTGGTACTCTTTTCTTCAAGAAATGAATAGCAAAATACTACAAACACCAACAAGATACTAGGCTCCCCAGTGGAGTCGCCAGTTTGTTGTGGGGAAAAGTATCCGATGCGGATGACCCTATCCCTACTCTAAAGGTGACAGTCTTTAGCAACAACTGAAAGTAAAGCTTTGATGATTTCCTTTATGAAAGTACAGAGAGATGGAAAAGAAGGTCAACCAACCTGGTGTCTTTCGCTTAGTCGATCCTTGTCCTCTCTCTTTTGTCTCTTGTCCCCAGCTCCTTGCTCTCTTTGCCGGTCCAGCTATACACAGATCCTGCACAAAACAAGAGAGGAAACTACAAGATACAAGTACTCATAACTGAAGCATGGATTAGGGTGAATCAAATATACAAGTAAATACAATACATCAATGCAATACAAGTATATAGGAGAACATGCAAAACTTTATTGATAGAAGTAACAGGGTTCTAAGAAGGTTACAACCATAGATGGCTCCAATCCAGCAGCACCTCCCCAACAGCAAGAACTCTCCTCTTCACCTCTAGTAAAACAATCACCCAATAGCTCTAACTGTAATCCAACATCACCTCCTTGCTTAACACAAAATTCCAGCCTCCTTAGACCTCATAGAAGAGCTCTATATATAGGAGAGAAGAAGAGAAGATGAGTCAGCTTGAGACTGACATGAAGTTGCCTTGTGTCCTCTCCCTCTTCAGTTAATCTTCAGTTCTTGAGTCCACTTGGAGATCCTTGCTTACACATGGTGATCAAGTACCTCTTACTCATCACAGGGCGAATCTCATGAACCAAGTGTCAGTTTGGAAGCTTCCTGGGCAATTGACACCTTGCAGAATGACTGTGCCACTTGGCCAATCTCGCCCAGCGCAGGTAGCCTTCATTAAATTTGACTTCCAGCGCAGGTACAAGGAGGGACAGTTGCATTCCAGCGCAGAAGCTCAGTGGAGCAGCTGACATGATCCAAAATTAGCCTGTTTTGAAGTGTTTTCAAGTGGAGAACTGATTGGAAGTGCTGTTGTTTGATGACCTTGTTCTTTTAGGGGTAAGAACAACATGTTTAGGGACTGAGGATCCCTGTAATTATCGACATTTCATGCTCCATGATGCGAGGCACAAAAATGTCTATAACAATGTGGAGAATGTTATATTGGAGTGCATGAAGATCCTTCAAAATTAGACTCAAAGAACACAACTTCGACATTAAAAGTAGTAGAACCCAATCTTCAGCACTTGCAGAACACTCATCAAGGACATGACACCATGTTTTCCTTGAAGACAAAAAAATTGCCAAAGAAAAGAATTACTATAAACGAAAGATCCATGAAGCCCTTGAAATTATTAAGAATCCTCACAATCTTAATAGAGATGGGGGTATG
This sequence comes from Pinus tabuliformis, assembly GCA_031772625.1. Taxonomy (NCBI): domain Eukaryota; kingdom Viridiplantae; phylum Streptophyta; class Pinopsida; order Pinales; family Pinaceae; genus Pinus; species Pinus tabuliformis. Next base: position 565,053,952 of record CM062810.1, read on the forward strand.
GAAGTAAGTAGGAGTTGGACCCCATTACTCACTTAAGTATCCTAGTCTTACAACCTCGACTATAACTTCTCACTCTTGTTCCCTTTTTCACTTAAGCCCTCATTTGGTCGTTCCTCTGTCCCTCTCCATCATTTTCATTTTCCCTCCAAACCTCTTACTACATCGCCCTTCTCCTTATTCCTTCAATTCTATCCTTACTAATTCCTTGATTTTATAGCTATATCATCTAAACAATCTCTAATAATTAACCCTAATGATCACACTATTATCCCTTATAATATGTATTATATTAATAACAATAAGAATTAATTCAAATTATAACAATTATTATTATTAAATTTATTAATAATTATTAGTACTAACTCAGTGAGTTTATAATAATAATTATTATCTTATCAGGTTAATACTAATAATAATAATTAGTATTATTGTTATTAGTATTATTAATTATATTTATTATTAGTATTAATTATGTATTTAATACCAATTATAATAATAATTAATACTAATAATAAGAATAATTATAAGTTTTAACTTTATTAATTAATAATAATAATTAAACTAATAATAATTATCTCCCTTATATTAATTATTAATCTTCATTACCATCAATATATATTATTAATAAGAATTCTAGAATCTAATAACATTTATAATTTATTCAATTGCCATAAATATTAACTAAAAGAAATCAACTTGTCGGTTGTTTCACATTACATTTCCTTCCATTCCATATTAATTTCCATCATTTCTCACTCTTCACTGTAGGGTGTTGTCCTGGTGATGAGTCTTATTATAGACTGGAAACGTCGACAAAAAATGGCTATTGTGGAACTAATTCTAAACATTAAGCATACATAATGTACCCACCATATAACTCTTCAAACAACGAGGAAAAGGTGTTATACTAGTGTAAGAATAGTAATGATCTAACAATAACCTTCAAAGAACAACAACAAAGCAACAATGATTGCACACTAAATTATCGAAAATCATTCTCTATAAGCAAGTACTGCGATTATCGAATAAACATTCAATATGAAAATTAATCGAATAATTAAATAACATCAAATAATAGAACACAAAAATAATAATACAACTAAAGACACATATTCTTCTAGAAGTGGGACCAGGCCATTGGAATCAGATTGTCTCGGAAGAGAGATAAGAACAATAGACTAGCTTTTGGTGACAGAAACTTGCATTATATTTAGAAGAGAACGATTATAGTGCTAAATGATTTTTTCAAAATATGTATCATAAAATATTACATTAAAAAAATATTATGTTCGGGACATAAGTCTCCATATTTATACTGGAACCATGAATTACGAAAAAAACAAATATTCTCAAGAGAGAGCAATTTTGGAAATATAAAGATTCCTAGGACGCTCTTTTCAGATACAAAAGGGCATAATATCATATGGATGAAAGAACCAAGGATTTTGTCCCAAACAATCTTGTTCAGATAGAAATCAGCTTCACTCATTTTTCTCAAGTTAGCAGGGACAACATCACGTTGTCTGATTATGTTGGGAATAGGTCAAGAAACAACACTGACTTCTAGCTATCACAAAGCCCCTATTTTCAATAACAATCTAGACATGATAAAATAAGTTTTTTTATAACTGAATTGATTTATCAACAAAGTGAAATGATAAAAATGAACTAATTTCTTCAAAATACTATATTATACAAATTAATATATCAAAAACATAGAAAAATATAAGAAAGTAGTATTAAAATTAACAAATAAGGTAGGAGAACTATGGTATTTGTGAGGCCCAACATCACCACCCAACTGACATTTTTGCATGTCCTCATGCAAACAAATGATTGACATGAAATGTAGCTAAGGAGTAGTCTTCATAAGGCTCTTCTCCTCTAAGCTTGAATCTATTCATGCTTTTTATTTCTTGGAAGGAAACATACTTACCTACTTCTCATAGCTCATAATCAAACTGTTAATAACACCCAGGGGACCAAATCATTGGACACCTATACCTATATCCCATCCATTGAACCCTAACTTTCCTTATAATATTGTTATAATCTTGCACTCTAGTGATAGCTTGCTGGAAGTTATACAGGTCAAAAGGCTCCTAGGTTTTGACCTCTCTAGATGTCACTTTCCATCTCATCCTGGCTCCATGGATAGCTTCATCCCTTATATCCTCCAGTTCTTCCCATATTGAGTGAAATACCTCATTATGAATGTGACCAAGTGAAGTATGATATGCTTTTATCCATTTAATCTGATTTAATGAGAATGATATGAAGGCCTGAAATCGAATGTCCCCAATAAATGGGACAATATTCTCATTCACCTGTTCTTCTAGAAAAAGTCGTGCATGTAAAGCTCACATAGAAGGTATTTTTTTTCTCATCTTTCTTGTGGAAAGCATCGATTAAATCCAACAAATCGTTGAATTCATGTAGTTGATCATATTGCATGGCCTTGGCATTGATCAACATGTATTGTTTAGGTAAGAACAAGGCATGGTTTCTAGTTGGAGACCTGCATGCTAAGGCATCCTTGTAGATAGAGAAATTTTATGTCTTTGTTCTTTTAAATCCTGAATTTTCTTTTAGTTGCCCTTAACTTTGCATAGGTTTCATCCTGTGTTTCATTTAATGCCTAGAATCGTTAAAGTAGCTTATGGTATTCTATCTGAGGTACTACTCCCCATCGATATCTTGCTATGGTCACCTTATATTTTTCCATAGTTTTAACACCCTTATTGTAGCATCCATGATCAGTGAGGTATAATGAGGCATAGGATCCATTTTTTATCCTCTCTCAATAGGAAAAGATACATAGTTGGTTCCAGTCTCAACTTTTGAAAAAGTAGGAGGATCAATATAGATTTCCTATTCAATAAAAAATGCTGCAAAATTGGTTTGAGTTCCTACCTCAGTAGAAGCAAGGGAAAAATAAGTTTTCAGACCTGCTTCAATGAGCACAATTTTAGTTTGGGTTTCAACATCATGGACTTCTTCCTTCCTATCATCATCCCCTTGTTGCTCTATAGATTTCTTTCCACAAACTTTAGGAATATGTTTATTAATATGAAACTATCTTCTCATCTTTTGTACTTTTCTATGTAGTCGATCATTTTCCCTCCTTGGTACAAGGACTTTTTAAAGAAGTTTACTTTTCACCTTACCCTTCATGGTTCTAGCACCTTTGGTTTTTCGAGAAAGGTTTCTACCGAGCACTATTGAAGGGAGAAGGGGAGGAACAAAAGTTGTCACTCCTTTAGTACTAGTCCTTTGGACAGAGTCACCTATTAAGGAATCAATGATTGAATTATCAACTTCCATAAGAATTTTGCCAACCATGGGTTTTGATAATTTTTTAAAAAGAGGGTAAGCCTATAGTCCATCCTAGAGAACAACATCTAATTCTTGGTTCTCGTCAATTGGGTCTCCATAAGGAATTTTTGGGACTATGTTTTCTATAGAAGAAGCCTCCAGCTCGGTAGAAATAAAGTCCCCATACTATTATTAAGTAAGAGAATCTTCATAGTAATCAGAGGATCCTAGGATAACATTGGCCATGGATTCAACAAAAAGAGACACAGTTGAAGAATTAGGCAAGGTATTATGATTGGAATCGGCGTGATCTTCTAAATGAGTTGCATACCCTTCCATTATTATTTTCACTAAATTCTCCAACCCTTCTAATAGCTAAGATATTTCTATTCCTTGTTCCTCCCGACTTGCATCTGTTTGCTCAGGAATTAATGGATTCTAGCCAGATTCTCCTCAGGGGTTCTTTGTCATGCTTCTTTCTCACCATTTAATTATTGAACTAGATTTTGAATTTTTGACTGCTCAAGGGGTCTTGAAAAAATATGGCCCTACTACATTTCAACTAATCTAGATGACCTTCTCCGTTTCTTAGGCAGAGAGGCCAAGAAAGATGCTACCTTCTTCTCTGATTGACTGAGTTTTTGAGGAGTTGTATTTTCAATTTACATGGGTTCCTGTGAAATATTTCCCATCGTTGGGGTTCCACCTTGATTATACTTAGTGCTTCTTCCTTCATGTACATTATCAGCAGAAGGATTTCCAGATGTTCCCATAGTTTCTTCAAGAATTTCTTGTTCACCCGTAGAGTCTACTAAGAATTCACCCTAATTCTATTGAATTTGAAACAAATTCCTTACTACTAACAGTTTAATAAATGAATGTTTGCTAACAATTGAAGCTTGATCCTTAGACTTCCTTAGCCTACCAACAGTATCATGTAGTAGTGAGTGCAAGAAATGAGAAAGGTTTAGAGTAACCTTTTCTCTCAGAGATGCCATTAGTTTGAGATGAAGGCCTGACACCATTTCATACCTTCCATTATAGTTGATATACCATTGATTGATGTCTACTAATTCTTTCTATAGGTCTAGAAGTGAACTAGGGCTATAGCCTTCCCCCTTTTTGACCAATTATTTTCCAGGGTTTGCAGAAATAAGAGTTGCATTCTGAAGTGAAGTGTGTACTTCATACCATTTTCACCTTCTAAAGAGAGACATGTTACTCCTTCTATTACTTCCTCGTTCACTTGGATTTTCATATTCCTTACTGTTCCAACTCGTTCATTCATATTCTGCATAAATTTGAGTGCAACCTCCTTATAAAATCCTTATAGACACTCGAAGTATTCTAACCATCCCCCTTGATTTAGAATGTTGCAGGTTTCCTCTGAGAAAAATAATGGAGTTGGTTTGTGGTGTATTAAATGGCCTCCCATCTCAGTTGTTCAATAAGGAGCAATTCGTAACTAGGAGAGCATGATTCAAAAATAACAATGTTGCATAAGATATGGAATATCAGAGAACATGCAGCAGTGTTTTCATAGGAATTCAGTAAACATACCACGAAATGACACCTTCTGCCCCACCCCTCATAAAATTTGAGGGTATTTTACAGTCTTCGATCAAGTTTATGAGGTGACAAAATTTGTCATAATTAATGGATAAAACCATATTAATTATGTACAAGAGGAAAACAGTAAAAAATAGCAGTGGGAAATGAGAAACATTGGTAATGCACCAAGAAATGATTAAAATTGATCACCAATCATAAAATGAAATAATTACAGAATCATTCCAATATCTTAGAACATTAATATGAAAATGAAATGAAAGCGTGAGTAAATTTAAATGGATGGTTGGAAACATGGGTGGATAAAAAATATCGCATGGAGGAAAAGAATAAGAGTCGTTAAAGGAATATGATAAAATGATTGGATTCAAAATAACCTATAGTTTTTGCCCCTGATTTGTAGAATTTTTTATTTAGCCACATTAATAATTAGTGTTATCACATTATAGGGCTTGTTTAATAATACACCATAAAATGTTCTAACAATTTTAACAATTTTCCTTTGTTGATTATTGATAGTAGGGAATCAAGCTAGCTAATTTGATTGTAGTCTTTAAATTGACTTCAATACCATAGGCATATCCACTTTCTCCAGGAGGTGTCCGTAGCCTCGACATGGTTTCCTTTTAACCCTTTGATGTGCCAATGCCCCATCTATTGGGAATAAATTCATAGATTATAATTTTTTTTGTTTTATTAAGTGTTGACAGAAGGCCATTGTTTTGGCATAGTGACCAATTGATAACAATTCTATGTACGAGAAATAATAAAGTGAACAAGCCATCTCACAATGAGACCTCTTGCCCTCTGACCTTAAGACCGAAGTCCATCACCTTGGCATGGTGACCAAAAATGGTAATGTCACTTTACTAGGTCCTATGATCATCGTAGGTCAACTCGTGATGATACCTCCTATCCCCTAATGACTTGTATTTTTAGTTTTGCTATGATTCTTATTAACCATAAAATATTACTTAATAGATGGGGTGGAATATTGACTCCTTAAGACTTAGGGATGGCATAAAAATATTTATAATAACTACCTTTCTGGCTGGATAGTCTTCTCCCCCAAAATTAATTTCCTCCAAGGAATTGTAGAGTTGTTTGAAAAATTGGAGTCAGAAATGGTTCCCTAGGTAGTGATAGAAGAAATGTGTAATGAGGATTTTTATGTTTTTCGTACAATGTTAGGGAATTAAGGATTTTATGAATGTTCATGAATCCGTAGAACAAAATCATCTTTTTAGAAAAGATTCTCCTTTGAAATATAAATTCTCATGTGGTAAGTATCAAATAACCTAGCATTCCAACCATCTTATTAGAAAGGGATTCTAAGTGTTCCTTGTCCAAAAATAAACAAAAATATAGGCAAGTAAACCATGAAAAGACCACACACATGGAAACAATATTTTCTTCTAAAGAAACTAGAACTATGACCAAGGAAACAATAGCTACGATAACGATGTTGTGACTAAGGAAAAAATAATTGTGATAATGATGTTGTAACTAAGGAAACAACAACTGTGATAACAATGTCATGACGAAGGAAACAACAACCATGATAAAGGAAACAACAATTGTGGTAACAATGATGTGACTAAGGAAACAAAAACAGTGATAAAAATGTTGTGACTAAGGAAAAAACAACTATGATAAACAAATCAAAAAATGTAATAAAGGAACCAACAATTGTAAGAAAGGAAACAACATTATAACTTAGACACATTAGTTTACAGTAACCATTAGAGTAGCAGTGTTTTGTAAAAATATATTGTGATGTTTCCCTTAAATAAACAAAATTAGCACACCAAGAAAATGAAGACTATTTACATTATCTAGATGACAATAGGAGGTTTCCATAAAAAATTTTACCTAATTGTGGTTGTGGGGATATTCAATTGTTCAGATACAACCTGCAAATTTGCATAATTATGAATTTCATGTAGAAAAGACTCTTGTGTAAGTGGTTGGTGTATAGGAAAAGTCAATGACCATTGGAAAGGAAAGAGTTGACAGAACCATTGATCGTATTGATGCATGCTTCCCCATTATCATAAACTTCACTATTTTCATAAGGACCCAACCATCTTGTTTGTATCTTACCTGGGAAGTCATGGAATAGAGAATCATATAACAACGCCCAGTGTTATTTTCGAAAGGTATTATTTTAAATTAAATGGTCATGCCACTTAGCTCTTTGTTGTTGAATGATTTTCATGCATTGAATAGTATTAAGGAGTGTTTTGTCCATTTCATTGAGTTGTTGAAAAATTTTCTTTTGTTCTTCTAAAATATTGAGACCAACTTATTGAGCGGTCCTGATATTCTTAACTTCAAATTCAATTTGAAAAATGGGCTCCTTACCAAACACAACGTGATAAGCTGAAAATCCAATAATATTGTGCCATGTCATCCTATAAGCCCACAAGGCTTCACAGAGTTTGGAGGCCCAATCTCACTGGTTTGTAGATACTTTCTTGTTTGGGATCCTTTCCAAGACTTTGTTTGTTCTTTCAACTTGTCCATGTTCTTGCGGATGGTAAGGGGATGTGATTCTATGCTTGATATGATATTTTTGCAAAGTGGCAGAGATTTTATGGGCAGTAAATTGTGATCCTCCATCAATTACAAGTTCTCAAGGCAAGCCATATTGAACAAATAATTCAAATAGGAATTTGATGACTACTTCCTCGATATCCTTTCAAACTCCTATTGCCTCCACCCATTTTTTTACATAGTTTGTGAAAACTAATATGTATGATTTTTGGTTTAAAGGTGGACTAATAGGACCTACAAAATACATTTCCCATCTTTTTAACAGTTCCAGTACTAGCTGTGGCTGGAGAGTCATTTCGTCTAACTAAATGGGATGACCCATCTATTGATAGTTACCGCAACTCTGGACATATTTCTTGGTGTATTTGAATATCAAGGGCCAAAGATAGCCCATCTGTAATACATTGTTCCTAATTTTGTAGTCAACAAAATGTCCCCCAGAGGGTTTGCCATGGTAGGCCTTGAGCATATCATAAATTTCATCCTCCGTAATTGATCTGGGGACTTGGAGATCTACTCCTGTATGGAAGAGGTAACCATATATCGATGAGAATTGAACATTACACTGAATAATGTGCTTCTTTTCCCATGGTGAGAGATGTGATGGTAGTTTTCGAGCCACTAAATAATTTGTGATTTCAGGGTACCACAATGTTTTAACAATCACAACGAATAAGTGTTCATTTGGAATTGATATTCCACTCGTGAATAATCAATTTTAGGTGGAATTCTTGACAAGACATCTACAATGTCATTCTCCTTCCTTGGCCGATATTTTATAGTGATATCAAATTCCTGCAACAACAATAACCAACGAGTTACTCTACCATTGGTAACATATTTACTAGCTAAATATGGAATAGAAAAATGATCAGTATATAGAAAAACTAGATACACTGTTATATAATGTTGGATTTTTTTATGGCATAGACAATGGCTAAAAATTATTTCTCTGTTACTATATAGTTTAATTATGCATGTGTTAGAATTTTACTAATATAATAAATTTCATAAGGTTTCTTATCCTCTTCCTGTCCTAGAACTGCCCCTATCATTGTGTCAAACGTGCTTGAGGATATGTGGAATGGCAAGCTCCAATATAGTCCCCATAGCATAGGCATTATTGAAACCAATTTCTTTAGTTCTACAAAAATAATATCACACTTTTCAGTCCATTCAAATTCTGCATGCCTAGTTAATGCATACAATGGTGCTACAATTTTGGAGAAATGTGTTATAAAACAATGATAATACACAACATAACCAAGGAAACAATGTACCTTTGTTGTTGTTCGTGGAATAGGGTGTTTAAGAATTACCTCGATTTTAGCTAGATCTACTTGAATACCTACAACAGAAATGAAATGTCCCAAGACTACACCTTTTGTCATCAGCATATGGCATTTCTCATTGCTGAGGCATAGTCTAGTGGCTATACATTGTGCAAGAACATTTTCCAAGTTGTCCAAATTTTCATCAAATTCATTACCATAAGGAGTAAAATCATCCATATAAAGTTCAATTCCATCATTAATTAAATAAGAAAATATACTTATAATTTCACTCTGAAAAGTGGTCAGTGCATTGCATATTCCAAATGGTAAAACTTTATATGCGAACACTCCCCATTGTAATGTGAACGTAGTTTTATCTTGATCTATAGGAGCAATCTGAATTTGACTATATCTACTAAACCTATCTGGGAAAGAAAAATTATTTCTTCCCCACAAGTGTATCAAGGGCTTTGTCTACAATGGAAGAGATAAATGATCTTTCTATGTGGCCTTATTTAAGTCTTTGTAGTCTACACAAATTATCCATTTCCCATTCTTTTTTAGGGGTTACCACCGATGGTGAAATCCACTATGATGCAACAAACTAACCATAGGTTCTACACTTAAAATTTATCATACACTAAAACTAAAATCCATACACAAGGAATGCACATTAAAATCTCAGAAAACATTAACTAAAGAAATAAAATATTTACAAGAGAATTGTTGGCCTACTCATTTGCCTCTAAATCCTAAATCTCAGACACTTACTTACACACTTACATGCCTCATGGGCTCACCTAGATTTATACAAGTGGATATGAACCCAAAGTAGCTTCTAGATCCTAAAGTAACTCCCAAACTATCTCTCATGATCCATAAAATCTCTCACTTAATCCCTTATCTCTAGAAAATATCTAACTAACCCACAATTCTCTTAGTTCTTCCATAATACTCTCGAACCTTCTCCTATTTACAATAATTCTCATTCTCTCCTAAAAATATAGGAAAATACAATAAATTATTAAATACTAACTTAGGAAACTAACTCCTTTAGTAAACATTCAACCTTATGTTAGATGCACCGAAATCACACTAGCTGTCAGATATAGGGTATATAAAATTGAAATTGAGTATTTTTTGTAGTTCTGCTTCACTATGTCCCTAAGATGTGGATTCAATCTCCTTTGGGGATGACAAATTTCTCGGGCGTCCTTTTTAATTTAAATTTCATGTGTATATAGTTGTGGATCAATACTTTTCATATATAAATAGTCCCAAGAAAAAACTTGTTTCTATTTTTGAAGGACTTGAATCGGTTTCTTACACTGGAGATTATTTAGGCTAGCATTAATATTTAATGCTTTTCCTGGTTCAATCTCAACAAAGAATGTTGTTATTGACTGTGGTTGTTGGTATATGATCATTATTTAACTCCTCCAATGCATCACCTTGGGCTTTGTTATCGAGTACTACTTTTAGCATCCGGCATGTGGGATATGCTCCAGTAGAAGGTTGGCTTATAAAACCATTGATTGTATCATCCTCAGTTTGTCTCTTAAAGATAAGATATTTTCAATGATAAGGGGAGATCTTAGCATACCTTCTTCAAAATTGCGAATAATTGACTTAATATTATCAGATGACATTATGCGTTTAGCAACTGTATATAAAATGATATTTTTAATGATAATTCCTTTAGCAATATTCATACCTTTAGCAATATTCATACTTCTAACCCGATACCTAATGTACGCAGTTGTAATGGTGAGCCGTAATCTGTCTAGTGTAAGAGCATGTCCTTCCAAATTACTTCTTGTATTAAGAACCAAAAAATATATTAGGTATTCCCAATATTCCACATAGATGATAACATCATCGAGGGTTCCTTCTAGTTTTATGACTTCTTTGTCAGCTAGCTCCAACATAATTGGTTTTAGATTTAACATGGTTATTCCAAGGAGGATGCAAGTGTCAAGTGTTATGATATTTATAGCATCTCCTAAGTCCACTAAGGTATCTAGAAAGCTAAGTCCCTAAATCTAAATGGTGAGCACTGGATTTCCAAGATCATCGTATTTGATGGGTATCTTCTTTCCTAAAATAAGATTAGAGAGTTTCCCAAGGACATGGATTGTAGTAGAATCTTTTGGTTTCCTTTCGGGTTTGTTAACACATAGTTCTTTGATGGTATTAGCATAGATTGGTATATCTTTGATAGCTTGAAGAAGGGGAATTTTAATACGCAAATTATGTAGTTCTCATACAATATCAAATTTGGGGTATGTGGGTGGCCTTACTATGTCCAGTGTTTCAGGAAATGGGGGAGCAACATTTGGATTTTTTCAAGGCACTTATTTCTTAGTCATTTCTCTAGGTGATTTTGTCTCAGTTATAATTACATTATAAGGAGGTTTTTCCAATTTATGCTTCTCTTTCGCAGGATTTTCATCTTTTGGCTTTTCCAGATTTGTTGAAAGCTCTTATGGGAATTTGGTTTGGGCAGATCTTTGATGAAGTTCATTGCATTCTAAAGATGAAGGATAATAGTCAAAAGTTTCAAGTATTTCTAAAAACTGCATAGTTCTATCATTCGCTTTTGGTTTGGCTATAAAAATAGCTGGGGGCATAATGAAGGTGAGGTGTTCATGGGTAACTGTACTAGAGGTTGTAATCATGGTAATTGTGGTTATGATTTTGGAAACACTCTTGTTGATTGGTTAATGAGTCCTATAGGGTAGTGCCAACTTTGGGACCATATTGGTCCTTGTGTGGGTTGGTTTGACCATTGCGAAAGATATGGATTACCCTGTGGATTATACCATGAAGGTGCACTGAATTATTGATTTAGCCATGGAGGCGCAGGAAATGACTAGTTTGGCCAAGTTGATGGGGGATATGACTGAGGTTGTCAAGCTTTTTCTAGACCCTGCTAGGTTAGTCTGGGAAATTGTTCTTGATTACACTATCTGTAAAAAGATTTAGGGGCCTTGAGTGATATTGGTAGGGCGATTTTTCCATTGTCATCATTGTACCATGAAGAATTTAGGCTCTAGATATTCTCGGACTTCTTTAAACATGGCCTTTAACCCAGGGAAAGAGGGACATTGATCAGTAACATGATCATGTGTGTAGATAGCACAAATTTCAAATGTATACAATGGGAATTCCTTACGGTGAAGCTTTCATTTACATCGAGGACATAACAGTGCTAATGCCTGTTTTGCTTCATCCTGCTTCTTTTTTACCTGCATGACATCCAGTTATGTAGTCAATGTGTTTAATTAATCAATTTTAAAATTTTCTAACAGATTACCAATTTCTGCACATGTGACTCCTCCGCTTGTAGTCCTGTTGATTCTACTAAGAGGATCATGAATAACAGTCTTGGTTCGTGTACTCCCACGTGAGAACCTGATACAAAATTTCACAATATCATCATACTCTTCTTTAGAAATATCATCGTTTCCCATTAGGTTGAGTGTTTCTATCCATTCATCCTTCATCCCCCTAATTAGAGTAGTTTTCAATACTTCCTTAGCTAGAGTAGTGTAGGGTGATCTCTGTAAGTTATATTGGAACCTCTCAATGTATTCCTCTAAAGTTTCATCTTCCTTAAATTTAATTTTAAATATTTCTTCCCTTAAGTCCCAAAATCTACAATAATCTTGGTATTTACTAAGGAAGGCTTATTTCATCTCATCTGATGAATTAATAGTGCCACCCCCCAATCCCATAAACCAACTTAATGTTTCTCCCTTCAAAGTGGAAGGGAACATATTTAGTTTTGGTGGCTTAGTAGTGTAATCATATACCTTACATAAAACATCAAATTCAAACATAAATGTGTCTAAGTATTCATAGGTAATTCCGTGAAAATTTGGAAAATTTTGAAGTGGAATGGCCTTCATAGTTGCATTAGCTTGAATATTGAAAATGGGGTATTCTATGGTTGACATGTGTACCTGATACTTGTCCTGCAATTTAGTTAAAATTTGACAAGTACCCTTTAGGAATTCCAAAATCAAGAGGTACTAACTAAAACGTATCAGTGTGGTGATGGGACACTAAACCTGGTCTAGGCCTTCAATGCTACACAAATTAGGAATTTTAGCTCCTTCCATTATAATAGGTGTCCCAAGAGATTCTTGCTTAGAAGGTTGAAGATATGGATTTCTTGTCTCACCTCCTCCTTCCTTAAGTTGCAAGAGTGTTCCTCGATCTTGCTAAAAGGATCAAGGTACATTTTTGATATATCTTGGAAGCTCTGGTCTGACCCTATTGTTTTGTCATGAATCTCGACATTAGTCACAACAAAATATTTTTCTACTGGAGGGGAGATAATATTGAAACCTTTTTTGGATATCGTTCGAGGTCCTACCAAGGCCTGAGATTATTCCTTTTGAATGATATCATCTATGAAGGTTTCTCAACCAAATCCAACTTGACCTTTTCTTTTAGTACCCTTTGAAGTGGGATTTTGGTCTATTCCTACTTGGTTCCTATCTTTAGCATTTTTCCTAGTCATACACACTACACAATGCTAGATTTATCAACTGAGGGAAGACACCACCACACGTTTCTAATTACTAGGGAGCATGCACAAGATATTCCCTTTTCTCCTCAATTTCCAACCCTAAAAAGATCAAATTTGTAACTATAATGGCACTCTATTTGGACAAAATCCCCAATAACGATGCCAAAATGTTGGGACAATTAATTGATCTAAAAGAGAAACTAACTACCACACATTAAATTATCAACATGAGGTTTCATCTTTCTATTTCAAGGTTGTCCACAAAGTCTATGCAAGAGGAAGTTCTACAAACTAACTAAAGAAGTAACCAAAGGAACAACAATAAAGGAATTAGCTCTTAACTTAAAACACACATTAAAAGATATAACTCGCAAGCAACTAGTACTTCCTAGAAATCGTATGAAAATATTAAATTCTACTTACTATGTGACAAGAAACAACAAAGAGATAGATCTAATACTAAGTTTCTACCTAAGGAAAAGCAATCTCTAAATCAGATAAACAACACCAAGAAATTGTATTCTAAGTAATGGAAAGAAACAAATAACATGAAAAGATGTTATATTATTTCAAGAATAGTAATTCTCTAACAATAACCTTCAAAGAACAACAAGAAAGAAACAATGATTGTAAACTAAATTATCTAAAAGAAACATTTTGAATATCAAATAAACATTCAATCTCAAAATTAATCTAACAGGTATATAACATCAAATAGTAGAATGAAAAACTAATAGTACAACTGAAGACAAATATTCTTCCAAAAGTGGGCCCAGAGCACTGGAATAAGACTGTATTGAAAGAGAGATTAGACAAATAAACTAACTTTTGGTGAAATAAACCTTCATTATATTCAGAAGAGAATGATTACAGTGTTGAATGATTTTCTCAAAATATTACATTCAAAAAATCGTGTGTTTGGAACATAAGTCTCCATCTTTATACTACAATCATGAATGAGAAAAAAAACAAATCTTCTCAACAGAGAGAAATAATGAGAATCTAAAGTTTCTCAAGATGCTCTTTTCAGTTACAAAAAGGCTTAATATCCTCTATATGAAATAACAAAGGAACTGTTCCAAATAATCTCATTTGGATAGAAATCAACTTCACTAATTTTTCTAATGTTAGTAGGGACAACATCGCGTTCTCTGATTCTATTGGGAATATTTCAAGAAACAACATCAAACTGCAGCTGTCAGCAATAAAATCCATACATGAGAAAACAAGTTCTTTTATCACTAAATTGATTTATCAACAAAGATAAATTATTAAAATTAACTAATTACTTTAAAATATTATATTATACAAATAAATATATAAAAAGTACAGAAAAGGATAAGAATGCAATATTAAAATTAAGAAATGGGACAAGGAAATTATGGCATTTGTGAGGCCCAACATTATAGGACACCCATCATCCATGATACTAGACCTCATATACTATTAGCTGAAACCCATCAACTAGGAGACTCGATCCCTATGATCATCTAGGAAGACTTTTCTCTCACGACTCTATAGACAACCATCCACTAGACACCACCTTGACCAATGAGCCTCTCCCAACACCCATTCAGCTCTCCAACCACCATTGGATTGAGAAACTACTTCCAATATAATATCGCCACAAAATCACTGCTCTAACTTTATGAGGCTACTCCTCCTCTACACTATGAGGACCCTGATTTCATACATTTTCAAACTAGATCCTCAGACTCTATCCTCAACATGACTCAGCTCTACAATCTCAATCTCAACAACAAGGCACCACCAGTAAATTAAATAAAAAACCCACAAAGAATATGCTCTCTAATCGAGAAAAAAGTGGTCACAACACAACTATACAGAAACTTACAAAACTCATACATCGAAATTCCATTGGTAACTTTACAGTTTCGAAACAATAATAGATCAACCATACAAAGCAATGTTATAACCAAACAACTGAAAATCAGCCATATAAAGAAATTTTATAACTAAACAACTAAATCTTCCCCTGCAATCACAAAAAATATAAATCACATTAAAATTCAACTACATTAATCTCTCTATCTCTGCCCTACATTAAGTTCTCCACCTCTACCATCGCACTCTAATCTACACAATCGGATGTTCTGCTACAAAAATATGCTTTAAAAATCTGCAACATACTTCAGACTTTCTTACTTTACTGAAGCTGGCCTCTCTATGTACCTCTCTTCTCTCTAATTTTTTTCATTATCATTGTGTGTGCACATCCTTCAGTACCTCAATCTCTAAATTCGCACCTGTTGAAAGAGCTTGACCTCCTTTTTCTGCACTCACTTCTGCTTGCCCTACACTCAACCATCTAACCTCACAATGATGTATTTTCTCCTCTATTTAACTAGATATGTCCACCATATCCACTACTCAAATAATCAATGATTCCACACTTTAACCACTTATTCGAGTTATGGATTATCTCCATAAAAGTTTCCAAGCCATACCATGGGGAATTACCATTGCTTCAACCTCTATAAAACACTTTATATGTGAGGAATGTGAGAAAATAGAGTTTACATGGGGTAATGTTGTTCTTTCCTTCGATAAGTGCATTCATGGCAGAGGTTGTGGAGTACTGAAGAAGGTATGTTTTTATTGCTTATTTTGTCATCTTTTCTTTAAAACTCATAACCTCTTTCCACCATGAACTAGGTAGATAATAAGAAATCATGACAAAATCTATAGGATTTATACACAACATAAAAAGATTAATAATTTCCATTTCTTATGCAGGAAAAGGGAAAAATGAAAGATTGTTGTTCCAAAGAAGAAGACATGGCCAAGTTAACTGCTGTCCCTTTGGCAGGGAACCACATGCAAACAAGGCAATCCAAATTAAAGCATATCAGCCAAGGAAAGGAAAAGGAGATATCAACTTGACGCAAGAAAACAAATGGATAACTGGGAATTAGTAGTTTGGCGAATCCCTTAGGATCCTTTGATCCTGAGGGATCGTTGCCTTAACTATTTTTACATCATTGATATCTCCGCTTCGATTGTTATGAAAAGGGGCAGCACTGCTAGCCCGGGGGATGATTTGCTATTATTCTCTATGTAACTTTTCTCTGTATTTGAAACTTTGATCATCGACTCTCGTTGAGAAGTGATTTATTGTAGCTCTGTTTTAATGCTTTAATATAAATTTGGTTGATGTTCCATCTTTGATCCTGGAATAATCTCAAGCGATGTATCCCTGGAGGCTAAGGGCCCGGCCCTGGTGGAACCCTTTCTGCTGTACCATTATCTTTAGTTCGTGCGTGGTTTTCATTATTAGCTTTGTTCGGTAATCTGATGTGTTTTATTATTTTACATCACGACCCTGTTATATTGGATTTATGTTCGACTGAGTAATACCGTTCTCTGTGACAGGAATGTTGTATTGTTCATTCTGATTCTGTAACGCATTGTTGTTCCTTTAATCATTGATATAACATTACTATTCTTTACAAAATACTATTGTTGTCCAAATACAGAGTAACCGTGTTGTAATAGCTATAAATTGGTATTACTGTATTCATCTATGGTTTACACTTAATCGCGATTGTGATTAACTGACATTGTTGTTCCATTATGAATTACAATCGTTATTCTTATAACTAAGATTGATATTTGTGGTATCGAAATTAGATTACTATTTTTCACTATACTAAGGCATGTCGTGTGTGTTAATAACCTTGGTTTATTGTGGATTTACATTTTTATCTAAGTTTTATTCTATATTTCATTGCTAATCAGTTGTCGTTCTATTTTCGTGTGATGTCCGATTTATTCTTATAGTAAAGCTTGCTATTTGATTTCTGTAGGATACGACTGCAACACTTATTTCCGTAGATTAAGGTGTTGTTGTTTTTAAGGATTATTTGTTGTTACATTTTCTTAGTTGCTATTCCATTTCTTAGTTGTTGTTCCATTTCCTAGTTGCTATTCCATTTCCTGTTATTTGTGTTATCATTGCTTTGGTGTGCAAAACAATCTGAAACTGTAGTGGGTGTTGACATTTGTTGTCTAGTTCCCACATTGATGATCTGTTCCTTGATTATCTTTAGTTACATCAGTTTATAGAGGGATGAGTTATTGTTACTGGACCCTTGACTGATAAATTGCTTAGTTTTCTGAATGCATGATTTCAGCTTTAAAGTGCTTTGCTGTAAGCAGATCTTGTTTTGAGCATTCATTTACCCTTGTATTTCGAGCACTATACTACTAGCATTACTCTGACAAATGACAGCCTCAAACTAAGTACACACTTTGAGATAACAAATCGTTCCTGGATTGATAAGTTAATGTGAGGTAAATAGAGGTGAAAAAGACACTTTTTGCGGCTCGACATTTTGGCGCCATTGTCGGGGAAGAGTGTAGCCATTTGTCTCTTTTCCATAGTAGTGTAAGAGCCTGTTAAGAAAGAATTAGGTTTTAAAAACGAAAGGTAAGAACCTACGTGTGGAGTATGTAATGGCCTTGCTCCCCTGCCCACTTTCCTATAGATTTGTTGTTGTTTTGTTTGGGTAGAACCTAGCAGTTGATTTATGTGCATGACTAAGCAGAAAAAGCAAGAGAATAATCCCAAACCTCTACCCAAGCTTGATAAAGTTAAGGGGCCGGTGACCCTTGGCCGATCAACCTTTATAGACCAAATCCTTAAGAAAGAAGAACCTCAGCCTTTAGTAGGACCCAAAAAAGTTACTTTTAGACAGCCTACTAGTTCCCTTCAGGCCACAGGATCACCATATGTAGCCTTTGTTGTGGTGCATAGTCAAACCAAAGAGCAAGATTTTCAAGAAATTCAAAATTCTAGCCCAAAATCATTGCAAGAAGGGAATCTTAGCAACCTTTGTGAAGGAAGATGAGAAACAAGAGAGACTGAAGAACCAAGATCTTCTCTTGTTGTAATTCAGCCATTAAGTATCCCAGATAAGGGAAGTGCTACAAAAATCATTTATAACAAAGTTGGAGAAACTCAAGGACCTGAACCCCACCAAACATTAGGCATTCTCATCATCCCAGATAAAGGAAGTGCTGTCAAGGCCATTCCTGTTAGAGCCATTCCCCCTTGACAACCTAGGAATACCCTCCTAGATATCCTAGAAGGTTATTGGCATATATCTGACCAAATGGCCCAGAACCAGCCAAACACCCAAACCTCTACAATGCAATATGCCATTGTGGATACTGCAGCTAATGCACCAATGAAAGCAATTCCTCTCCAGCATATCCCTACATTCCATGGCCTTACATCAGAATATCCGGATACATTCCTATTTGAATTTGATGTGCTGTGTAGAGGATATGACTATACCACCGATCCCCAAAAATTGAAATTATTTCCCTCCACATTAAAAGGCGTTGCTTTAAGATGGTTTATGGGATTGGGTGGTGGTGTTATAAATAACTGCGATCAAATGAAAGAGTCTTTTCTAAAAAAATATCAGGATTATTGCAGGTCTAGAGAGTTAAAAGATGAAATATTTCAGATGGTAGCTAGACCAAATGAAACATTAGAAGAATATGTTGAACATTTCCAGTATAATCTTCAAAGATCTCCTTATTCATCATTACCCTTATCTGATAATGTATTAAAAACAACATTAATGAGGGGAATGAAGGAACAATGGATTGAAACACTAAATATTATGGGAAAAGGAGATATTTATCAGGAAAATTTTGCTGACATTATTAATCTATGTATCAGGAGCTCGAGAGGCAGCACAGGACTAAAACTAGCAGAGCATGATCGGTTTGCAAGAGATAACAAAATTTTGGTAGAAGGAGTAACTCGTGCAGAAATTGGAAATTTATTAGAAAATTTTAAAACTGACATATTGGAGACACTAACAACACAACTTGATATTATGGAGGCCAAACAAAAGCAAGCAAAGGCAGAACACAATTTGGCAATCTTATGTCCCAGATGTAGAAAGAAAGACAGCCATAAGGAGTGTCTGTTAGACGCAGTCCAAGTTTGTGCCATTTGTACAAAATACCACTCTACAGAAAGTTGTCCCTCACTTCCTGGATTGAAAACAGTATACAAGGAAGTAGAAGAAGAGCCAGAATTGGTGTATCTACTCAATTAGCGCCGTCAATGGTAGTCGCGACAATCAAGTATGTTTTCAGACCGAGCTTCTTCTTTTCAGCCTCCACAATATCATGCTCAACAATATAATGCAATGTGGAAAAATCAACCTACCTTCCTGAATTGGTCACAACAGTCATTTCCTTCATCATTTCCATGGCCAAATCAAGTAAGCCAACCCAATTGGCCAGATTTTCCCTATACCCCACCATATTGGCAAAACAATGTATATCCAGCACAATGGACCCCTCCTACTTCAGAGAGTCAAGCCTGATAGACAAACTGGCAAAGACCGATGAATCAGCCAGTAGGAACCATCCCCCTCCCTCAACCTACACTGCCAGCCTTACAACAAAACCCCTAGTCTAACTTAAGACTGCAGCTCCCAACCCAAGCCAACCATAATCTGAATAACAGACCAGTCCAATCTATTCAAATAATTGAAACACCAGAAATAGGAACCGATCTAAGGGAGTGTAATGACCTTCAATTAAGATCTGGGCGTATAATCGAAACAGAGGGAGATAAAACAACTCAAGTTGAAAATCAGTTACATATAGAACAATCGCCACAAGAACAGGACGTGACCAGACAACAAATTCATAATCAAGCAACCACATCCTCTCCCCCATTCCCAAAACGATTAATTATACCTCAACCTATACAATATCTTGATTTTAACATTCTGGGAGAACTAAAAAATCTGTACATAAAAATCCCACTCATCCAAGCCATTCAAGACATCTCGATATATGCAAAGACTATTAAAGAGCTATGTATAAAGAAACCAAGGAGGAAAATAACAAATAACCCAAAAGTCCAAGTAGTTGGCACTCTATCCAACTTATTATCAGGACAAGAAATACCCGTTAAATACGAAGACCCGGGAAATCCAAAAGTAACCGTACAAATCTATGGTCAAACCTTCTCAAATGCCTTAGTTCATCTAGGAGCTGCAATTAATATCTTAACAACCACTACTTGCCAAAAACTAGGCATTACATCAATAGAACCCACCTCCATTTTACTAGAACTAGCTGACCGATCTGTGGTTAGGCCAGAAGGTACACTACATGATGTCATGGTATCCGTTCACTCCTAGGAGTATCAAGCCGATTTTCTGATAATAAACCCCAAAAACCGACTTGATGGACATCCATTGATTTTAGGCAGACCTTGGCTTGCAACTGCCGATGCTTATATTGGCTGCTGATAAGGCAGTATGACCATAACTAGGGGGGGAAATATCAAGAACTTAGCTTTATATCCTCCAGTGTAGCCAAGTGTCACAATAATAAAAACTAACAAGCATCCTGTATCATACCTCACTAAAAATATTAGATCTCCACTAACCATAAAAGAGGCCCTCGATTTCAAAGACCAAATGGAAGATGATGCCATCAATAATTTTATTAGCCAAGCGGAACACAGATCCCACATACAATGTCACATGATAGAAGCAACATTCGATAATGAATTAGAAGAAGATCCTCTTAAAGATACACACGATCAAACAATACCTACTACCTCTGTTTCAAATAGAAAAATTGTAGAAATTGAGCCAGGAAAGACTTTAAACATTAATACCAACCTCACTTCTCAACAAGAAGAGAAGCTCATCCAACTACTGAGGAAATATAAAGAAGCATTTGCATGGGACTACCCTAATATGAAAGGAATTGATCCCCAATTATGTACACACCACATTTACATAGAAAAGGATGTGAGACTTGTTCTCCAACCACAAAGGAGACTTAATCCTCATCTAAAAGACGTTGTAAAAGCTGAACTTCAAAAACCTTTAGATGTGAACTTCAACTACCCTATCTCCGATAGTAAATGGGTCTCTCCACTTTTTGTGGTACCAAAGAAGAATGGAAAGTGGAGGATTTGTGTAGATTATAGAGAACTAAATAAAGCAACACAAAAGGACCACTTTCCCCTTCCATTCATTGACCAAGTATTAGACACTTTGGAAGGAAAGAAATTCTTTTCTTTATTAGACGACTTCAGTGGATATAATCAGATTTAGATTGCCCCTGAAGACCAAGACAAAACCACTTTTACTTGTCCTTGGGGAACATTTGCCTACAGAGTTCTACCTTTTGGCTTATGCAATGCTCCTGCCACATTTCAAAGGGCTATCCTCAGCATCTTTTTAGACTTAATAAATGAAGGGCTCGAAGTATACATGGATGAATTTACACCATAGGGAGACGATTTTGACCCAGCATTGGACACACAGGAAAAAGTCCTGCAGCGCTACATTGCCACCAGGCTTTATTTGAGCCATGAAAAATGCTATATGATGATGACTGAAGGACTTATTCTAGGCCATTCTATCTCAACAACTGGCATACAGGTAGACCCAACCAAAATTCAAATAATCTTGCTAATTCCCACTCCTACCACTCAAACAAAGGTACGCAGTTTTCTTGGATTTTCTGGTTATTATAGAAGGTTTATAGAACATTTTTCGCATATTGTTGCACCTCTATATGCACTGACAGGTAATTTTGACATTCTTTGGATAGAAAAATGTGTCCGTGCTTTCTAGGATTTGAAGAAGCTTGTGTCCACAGCCCCAGTCCTTCGAGGACCAAATTGGGACCTGCCATTTCAAATTTCATCAGATGCCTCAGATACAGCTATTGGAGCAGTCCTTGGGCATGAAGAACATAAAAAACCATATGAAATTTATTATATTAGCAAGAATTTATCTCCTACTGAATTGAATTATACTGTTACTGAAAAGGAATTTCTAGCTGTAATACATGCTGTCAATAAGTTCAGGCATTACATTACTGGATATCCTGTTATCTTGTATACAAATCACTCCACCATAAAATATTTAGCAAATAAACCAATCACAAATGGTAGAATAACTAGATGGCTGATTTTATTGCAGGAATTTGATATTACAATCGAGGACCGACCTGGAAAAGAAAATCATGTAGCCGACTTTCTCTCGTGAATGCCAAAACCAGTGGACGCAACAACAGTTGAAGATTAATTTCCAGATGAGCATTTGTTTGTTGTCACCGTTAAAACACCTTGGTATGTTGATGTTGCGAATTACTTAGCAGTAGGTAAATTACCGAAACATCTGACCCCTAATGAACGAAAACAGATTGTCCAGTGAAGTGCTTGATTTTCTTAGATTGGGGGCTACCTATTCCATATAGGGGTAGATATGCACATTAGGAGATGCATCCGTGAGGATGAAATTTTTGACATTTTGAAAGCTTGTCATGATGGACCATGTGGCGGACATTTCACCGATCGCAGAACTGGACATAAGGTGCTGCAAACAGGGTATTATTGGCCCACGATCTTCAAAGATGCAAAGAAGTTCGTTCAAGCTTGTGATAGTTGCTAGAGAGAAGGACGCCCTGGTCAATCTAACGAAATGCCCCTGAATCCACAGCTAGTTATTGAACCATTCGAGTGATGGGCCCTCGATTTCATTGGTCCAATTAACCCATCTTCGAACCAAAAAACATATATTTTGGTAGCAACAGAATATGTCACCAAATGGGTTGAAGTAGAGGCATTTCCAAGAGCCACAGAGGATTTTGTCATACAGTTCTTGTTCCATATATTCATGCGATATGGGCTTCCAAGAGATATAATTACAAATGGTGGACCACAGTTTGCTGGTAACAAGATTGCTGCAACACTCAAAAACTATCATATCCAGCACAAAATCACCACTCCATACCACCCACAAGCAAATGGTCAAGTAGAAAGCAACAATAAAATAATAGAATCAATCTTAACAAAAACCATTGCGTCACATAGATGCAATTGGGCTGCAAGATTACCATAAGCCTTGTGGGCTTACAGAACAACATGGAGAAGCACTACCAACTATTCACCATACCAATTAGTGTTTGGAAAGGAACCCATTTTTCCCATAGAATTCGGAATCCAAACACTGCGAACAACACAAGAAGTCAGCCTAGATCTAAACGAGGCACAGATTAATAGATTACAACAGATCAATGAACTAGATGAAATCAGGTTCTCTGGCCTTCAAAACACTGCATTAATCCAACAATAGCGAGCTAAATGGCATGACGCTCTCATTCAAAATAAAGTCTTCCACGAAGGAGATTGGGCGCTCTTATAGGATTCCAGGTTTCAGGATTTTCCCAGGAAGCTTCAGACTCGTTGGCTGGGGCCATATGAAATCCAGAAGGTACATGATAATGGCACCCTTACCCTAATCACCATTGACGTATCTGGACATACCTTCAAGGCAAATGGCCACCGAGTCCAATTTTACGGAAAACCACTTACTCAGGAGTCATTTTACCAGCAACTACGCGAAGACTCTGACATGCAAATTTTGGAGGAAGAGAAATCTTCCTCACTTGTGATTCATTAAGTGATTAAATTGTTTTTAAATTTTGTACATAATTCCTTTGTTTTGTTAGCATAAATTATTTTTCTGTACATATTTTTTTGTATTTGCACTTTGCTATTCCTTTTCAAAGAATCAGCAATTCTGTCGTTTTTGTTGTTCCTTTTAGAAGAAACAACACCTTCACCATTTTTTTGTTCCTTTTTTTTCAAAAGAATAGCACTTCCATTTTTCTGTTGTTCCTTTTTCAGAAGGGACAGCACTGTCGTTTTTGCTGTTCCTTTTTTGAAGGAACAACATTTGTGTGCACCTTTATTTTTCTGCTGTTCCTTTTCCAAAGGGACAACATTTTCGTTTTGCTGTTCCTTTTTCAAAGGAACAACACCTTTTGTTTCAGCCATTCCTTTTCACTTTCATTTTTTTTGTTCCTTTTCCCAAAGGAACAACACTTTCGGTTTTTGTTGTTCCTTTTCCAAAGGAACGACATTTGCATTTTCTGTTGTTCCTTTTACAAAGGAACATCACTTTCGGTTTTTGTTGTTCCTTTTCCAAAGGAACGACACTTGTGTTTTCTGTTGTTCCTTTTCCAAAGGAACAACACTTTTTGTTTCTGTTGTTCCTTTTCCAAAGGAACGGCACTTGCATTTTCTGTTGTTCCTTTTTCAAAGGAACAACACTTGTATTTTTTTGCTCTTCCTTTTTGAAACGACAACATTCTCGTATTCCTTTTATTTATGCTTGTTCTCCTTGCTGTTCCAATTTAAAGATACCTACTACTCCTGCTGTTTCAAGTCTTTTGGAGCACAACTATACACTTATGCAATGGATACAAAGCTAGAGCATACTGAAATCAACAAATTATATAAAATCGCTACTTTTACAAGAAATTGATGTGAATTGATAAGAGGAAAGAGGAAAGGACACAATTATTCATCACTTTTGCTGTCATTATCCTACTAATACTGATATGATTGGTTATCTCTATTATGGTGGTTCTTTTTAAATTCCCATAATCTTCTTTGATCATTATTAAGGAATAAGAACAAAGGGTCTATATTTTTCTATTGAGATGTTAAGACTTCTTCCACCATTCCTACTCTTAAGGAGTGTTGAACCACCCTTTGTGTATAAATAGGAAAGTACTTTATAAAAGAAAAAAAGAGAAAAATGTTTACATGAGTTGGCAAATGCAGGATACGGGGTCTCATCAAGAGCCAACCTACCATGATCATAAGGAAGAAATTGAAGTGGCATTTCCACTATGGCCACCACACCAGGAATATGATCCAAGAGGCACATTAGAAAAAATAAAGAGTCCTTAGAACAGGAGGTCTCATCACGAGCCGGCCTGTCCACCTTTCACTCCTTCTTGGTGAATGGCATTATGGTTTAACTGGTTACCAAGCCAGCATAATGACCTCCATTTTGTGATTGCACAACACTTCCCAAGCATACACAAAGGATCATGGTTCCATGGGTGAAACAAACAACTCTGTCAAGGTTATGGACACCTATCGGTAGCAGAGCTCTGTTAATGGTATTGAAGTCACATTCCTTATACACCAATAGCAATCATCAACACCCTTCTCTATCTTATACCTCTGTAATACGTCAAATAAGATTATGTATATCACTTCCTTGAACCATTAAACACATGAAAATCCATTATAACCAATCATGACGAAAAAGTCGATAATGACCGCATTAGACTTTTTGTGCACGTCAGCTGTCCTATCCTCCCAACCTCGCATCATATCACAACATTCTCTTATTTGTCAAGTGATCCTGTTATACACCTCGATTTCGGTAACCTGCTCCTTTTGTAAACATGGCATTTTGGCATACGTTGTTCCTTTATGACTCTGTACCATGGCAGTTCGGCATGCCGCTCCCTCATTTGATGGCCAAGGACGGCCTATCACATTGAAAGGGGGAGGCTGACCTCATAATTTGCTGGTATACATGTTAGACTATTATTCAGAAAACTTTTACCTGGGAGTAGCAAGGCTTAACGTTATCTCGTTTTTCAATTGGCATGCCTTGCTATTCCTATGCTGTTTCCGTATTATAGTCTACAACAATTAGTAAGTGACTCAGGATTTGAATGAGCCTTTCTGTTTCGTTATTTTCTCTGTGTTCTAACAGTTTGAACAGCCTGTTGTTCCATTGTCGTCTCTGCATTTTTACAGTGAACTAAAGCATGGGAGGAAGATCAATTCAAATAGAACCACAGGTATTGACGGTTTCTGATGCTTCACGGGAAATCCTCACAAGGATAGGTTGGTTAGTTTACCTCAATCGTTTATAGGAATCCAACAAGACCGTAGCAATAGAATTATTGGAGAACTTGCAAGAATATCACTCCACAGTAAGGGGGAGACACATAGCAGTCACTGATGACATAATTGCAGAGGTCTCGGGACTGCTAGCCACTGGACCTGTGTGGACTCTAAAGAAGTAGAGACTGTGAAAGATCATAAAAATCTTCCAAGATGAAGGCCAGAACCTGACAGTCAGAGGAAAGGGAGTTCTACCAGCAGCATTAGGAAAGCCATGGGCATACTTGGCAAAGATCATCTAGAGCTACATCACCTGTGAAGGCAGGAAAGACGTGGTAAGACCACGACACCTTAAACTTTTAGCCTATTAAAATAGAAATGCTTTGTGAACTTACCTGCATTTTTAAATTCATTACTTCATGATGTTTCCCGAAGCATGAAAAATCACAACATGTAGAATCGGTAGTAAGTCACCATGGGCTAATATGGCTGATAGTTAGCCACAGTCTTGCTTAGCAACAGAGCAGCTGGGAAGAGGTAATTGCAACGATAGATGGGGGACTGACTCTGTCAGCCCCGAAACGTAAACATGCTACCAGTACACTGAATAGACCATTGAAATGGAGAAAATTAGTTAGATTGGCATGGATTAGAGGAAGGTTGGAAAATACCCAAGGGAACACCATCCAACCTGTGGAAATAGATGATTCAGCGGACAAGCAACCCCCGCAATTGGAAGGAGAAGAGAATGAGAAAGAATTGGAAGGAAATGAGGAAGGAGAAACAGAGAAAGAGACTGAGCAGCCTGGGTAGGCGGAGGCAGAGACATAGCAACGTGAAGAAAACCCATTGCAAAATCCATTGCAAGAGGACGAATTGCCCCAAATTCTAGCCAATATGGGAAAATATTCCCAACCTCTTAGCCCACTAGGCCTCCATATTGAGGAAGAACAAAAAGAGCATTCTTCTCAGGACAAAAATGCACCTGAAGAATTGCGCGGCGAGGAAGAAAAAGAAGAGAATCATTCCATTCATGATGTAAGTATGACAGGAGACAAAAGTGATAAAGAAATAGAAGAGGAACAATCTACTCCCAGCCAGGCTACACTGGAAGAATTTCATGGAGAAGAAGGGGCAGAAAAGAAGTTACCCAGGAAATAACAGAACCAGCTAGGGTTTTTACTCCTCAGCAACCTGAACAAAACAACGAAGGAGCAACCCAAGAAGAAAACCAGGGAATTAGCCAAGATAACAGTCGAGGCTCGAGTAAAAAGACAGTTGTTCCTTATAAGAAAATAGAAGAAATTAAAAGATTACAGAAAGAACAACAAAGATTATTGAATGTGATAGCTTGACTTCGACAAAAATTCAGGGTTTTGAAAATGAGAAAGAGAGAAAAAAGGACTTTGGGGGTAAGACATGCAACTACTCCGACAAGACCCCTCAAGAAAAAGGTAAGGAGGACTCAAGTCCAACCTGCCATTCAAAACCAAAAGGAACAACATTCAACTGTTACCCATGTTGAAGTGCAAATAGATGATATATTGGCCTGTGACAAAGAAGTTCAAACAGAGGCACAACCCTCTAGAGAAATGCAAACCATAAACACGAGACGATGCAATAATAAGATTCAAGTGAACCTTCCACTTACCACTACCATGTGGGACAGTGATCTGAGGACAGTAACCCTACGAGAGGGTTTGGTACAAGCTCAGCAAGCAGTAGAAAAACTCACAGAACAAACGGTTTCTCGATAAAAGTATGAAGAATTACAACAACAGCTAAGGAATGTCAATTTATCTGAAAGCCAGGCCTTGGAAGGATGGTGAAAGGAAGAAGAAAAAGTTACAAAGGTAACTCATAAGTTAGATGTAGTTATCAAGCAGATGGATACCTTATGCTCTTTGTACACTGACGTCCTAGCATGTAGAGCCCCTGCTAAGAATTATGCCTTGTTTTTAATGGAACGATATTTGCAATTGAAAATTAAGGCTGTCAAAGCAGGAGCCCCTATACAAATTAATACTATTGATGATTTTATAAATTGTTGTAAGCGCTATGGAGTAAAGGTTTAAAGATCGTTGTGTGAATTTTATCTACATAACCTTATGTTAGATCAAGAGACAGAGCAGAACCTCGGCCCTTTCATTGGGGATATCCAACTGCAGGCATTTATTTCGTTTGGAGTTAATCAAATCAAATGGCTTAAAGCCTATAATGCCTTCCAAAGACAAGAAAACGGATTAGATTTGTGGGTAAGAGCTGAGCCTAGAAATCCAGTGCAGTTATGGAGGGAACATAGGAACCTCATGAGGACTCCAGGCATGATTGAAGCATTAGGACCCATTCATACAGTAATCAATCGGCAAGGGATAGAATACTTCTCTACCATCAAAGACCTTGCCATTGATGCTGCTAAATCTCGATATAATATTTCTAATCCGAATATCCAACTCAGGGAACCATTTAATTATGAGAACTTTAAGTTAGCCGCTGATCGCTTGAACCTCTATGGTGAACTTATCTTGAGGGCAGGGCCATCTTGGTTAGGATATAGGTTCTGGAGTCTGATTATTTGGCACCCTGCGCCTGGATACCAAGCCCTGTATGAGATGACTGAGGGTCAGACAGGCTATATTTTTGAACACCTAGTTAGGCACCATGGCTGTAGACCACCACATGAGATCTCTTCTCCGACCTACTCTCTCACTACCTTACATGTCAACTACAATGTTTTAATGAGGGCATGAAAAAGGGTAAGCAGGGGGGTGTGTGGAGTACTGAAGAAGGTATGTTTTTATTGCTTATTTTGTCATCTTTTCTTTAAAACTTATAATCTCTTTGCACCATGAACTAGGTAGATAATAAGAAATCATGACAAAATCTATAGGATTTATATGCAACACAAAACTACTAATAATTGCCATTTCTTATGTAGGAAAAGGGAAAAACGAAAGATTGCCGTTCCAAAGAAGAAGATAGGGCCAAGTTAACTGTTGTCCCTTTGGCAGGGAACCACATGCAAACAAGGCAATCCAAATGAAATCATATCAGCCAAGGAAAGGAAAAGGAGATATTGACTCGACGCAAGAAAACAAATGGATAACTGGGAATTAACAGTTTGGCAAATCCCTCAAAATCCTTTGATCCTGAGGGATTGCTGCGTTAACTATTTTTGCATCATTGATATCTCCACTTCGGTTGTTATAAAAAGGGGTAGCACTACTAGAACGGGGGACGATTTGTTGTTATTCTCTATGTAACTTTTCTCTGTATTTGAAACTTTGATCATCGACTCTCGTTGAGAAGTGATCCATTGTAGCTATGTTTTAATGCTTTAATATAAATCTGGTTGTTGTTCCATCTTTGATCCTGGAATAATCTCATGTGGTGTATCCCTGGAGGCTAAGGGCCTGGCCCTGGTGGAACACTTGCTCCTGTACCATTATCTTTAGTTCATGCATGGTTTTCATTATCAACTTTGTTCGGTAATCTGATGTGTTTTATTATTTTACATCACGACTCTATTATATTGGATTTATGTTCGACTGAGTAATATCATTCTCTGTGACAGGAATGTCATAATGTTCATTTTGATTCTGTAACGCATTGTTGTTCCTTTAATCATTGATATAACATTACTGTTCTTTACAGAATACTATTGTTGTTCAAATACAGAGTAACCGTGTTGTAACATTCATAAATTGGTATTACCGTATTCATCTATGGTTTACACTTAATCACGATTGTGATTAACTGACATTGTTGTTCCATTATGAATTACAATCGTTATTCTTATAACTAAGATTGATATGTGTGGTATCGAAATCAGATTACTATTTTTCTCTATAATAAGGCGCGTCGTGTGTGCTATTTACCTTGGTTTATTGTGCATTTACATTTTGCTCTAAGTGTTGTTCTATATTTCGTTACTAGTCAGTTGCCGTTCTATTTCTGTGTGCTGTCCGATTTATTCTTAGAGTAATGCTTTCTATTTGATTTCTATAGGATACAATTGTTGCACTTATTTCCATAGATTAAGGTGTTGTTTTTTATAAGAATTAGTTGTTGTTACATTTTCTTAGTTGTTGTTCCATTTCTTAGTTGTTATTCCATTTCCTAGTTGTTGTTCCATTTCCTGTTATTTGTGTTATCATTTCTTTGGTGTGCAGAACGATATGAAACTGTAGTGGGCATTGACATTTGTTGTCTAGTTCCCAGATTGATGATTTGTTCCTTGATTATCTTTAGTTACATCATTTTACAGAGGGATTAGTTACTGTTACTGGACCCTTGACTGATAAATTGCTTAGTTTTCTGAATGCATGATTTCAACCTTAAAGTGCTTTACTGTAAGCAGATCTTGTTTTGAGCATTCGTTTACCCTTGTATTTCAAGCACTATAATACTAGAATTACTCTGACAAATGACAGCCTCAAACTGAGTACACTGTTTGAGATAACAAATCGTTCATAGATTGATAAGTTATTGTGAGGTAAATAGAGGTGAAAAAAACCCTTTTTACGGCTCGACAGAGGTAGCATAACGCTAATGAATGTAACATGTGTTTAAACACTCACCATGCATTGGAAGCTTGTGCTACATTTATTTTATCCCTAAAACCGAGTCATCTCAGCTCAAAACTTCCGAAATTAATTTCTTTGTACTTGCAACCATCTCCCAAGCTTCTAGAAATACTACACCATATTATCAAGCTATATGAAGGATCTAATTCATCATGTCAATGCTTCCAACATTGACTAATGTTAATGCCTCAAAGCTAGTTTACATCCTCTCCTTAGACATCTACACGACCTCTAATATCTTTGCGCAACTCTATAGAACCTTTTTAACATTTCCATAAGGCTAAACCACCTCTGCAAGAAGTCATGAAAATGAACATTAACATGATACCAGGTCTTCCAAACAAATCAACGTGGAGCATGAATATCTCTAACACCTATCCAAGAATCACACCATACCAATACCATCATCCTACATCAATGCCATTTTAAATACCATCATGAGGTTGACATCAATGGTCCATCTAGATCATCACAAGGCATCACAAGCTTGACATAAATTCCAATACAACTAGCTACAACCAATCATGCATAAGCATCACTAAACATCTGGAACACATGATACAAGGTTGACATCAATTCCAATACAAGCCAATTGCAACTACACAAGCCATAATGCCAACAATCTCCCTATTTTGCATTAATTCCAACCACACACAATTTCTAGACAATCTCCTTTATGATCTCCCCTTGACATCAATGGAAAATGTTGAACTCGCTCAGATGAGGCAACAATAAATCATACATGGCTGAAAATTAATACACCTCAACAAGCACCCATTCCTCTCGCATCAACGACAAGCAAGATATTAAGCCAAGCATCAACCTGTCTCCTTAGACAAACATATCAAACCAAATAACTCTAGTAGTAACAACAATATGCACATGAGACAACCATACAGAACTGTGTTCATGAGGAACCAACCTAGACTCTCTGTAGTAGTAACCAAAAGTCAACAGCCACCAACCATCTATGAGTGCAACATCTCTAACAGTCATGACATAGCATGAGACACACCATGAACACCACCAAGCAGACCATAATGCCAACAATGCATGATTAAAGAAACAAGAGAAAATAAGATGTTCCCTTTGAACACATTCCATCTCCAAGTTGTAATGAACCGCTTCTGTTGCAAACAATGCTTTCTTGCCACAAGTAGAAACACCATATGGACCAAGACACATAATTCCATGACTTAATGGAACATATAATGTAAATTCATGGTCATAGCAGTGACATAAGACCTCATAGATGACACTCATCTGACCTCATAATTGTTTCTCTATTCCACTAGATGAACCAATGATAAGTACAATACAATTACATGACTTCATGAGAATTTTACATGGATTTATCAATGAAATACATGGCTTCTATGAAATTCCCTATGGATTGGCGACTCATAATTGTAAAATATCATGGTTGTTGTTAACACCCAGGTTGTTCCCTATGACTCCCAAGGGAATACGGCCGGGGTAACCACTAACCAGTCTTTGGATTGCAGCTTCTAGCCAAGCTGTAATCAGAGAGGGCTCTCTCTTTAAAGTTTAGCTCTGTTTTGATAGTATTTTAGGCTAGCTATGATATTCAGGCTTTTGTTTTCGGAATGTGTTTGGTGATGACTTTAGTTAAGATGTATTTGTTCTCACTAGTATGTCCTAGTCCATTGGGCATGGAGTCAGTGGTCCTTTAGTTTGTCTGAGATACAATGTGATACCTTAGTGATGCTGCAGAGCCAGATTTGTGTCTGAGGAAAAACGTTCATAATAGTTATTAAGTGGGGTGTATCCAGTTTGTGTAAGGCAATTAAGAATCTCACAGAAAACCGCTAAAGAAAAGATGGTAAGAATATCAATCGAGAAGCAATGAAGAATTTCTAGTTAACATTGCCACATATAGAATTAATAGACACATGAGCAATTAAGAATTGATGTACATCGTTAATCCTGAAGACAAACATTCACAGCAGTAAAAATTGAGCACAGGGTGTAATAAAACAAATCCTGTACTATTCTTTTTCTTCACTGCTAGCTTAGTACAACATGAGTATGGTTTGATAAACATAAGAAGACAAGAAACAGAGATTGAGGAAAACTTGTTATTTCATCAGACAGCACAGGAATTCTGCATCAGCACATCTAGCATCATCCATACATCAAATACTTCAGGAAATCACTGAGCTGGTCCAGCCCTCTGTATTAGATAAACTGAAAGTATACAATAGATTCTCCTTAGAGTCAAAAATCACCAACCCCTTATGCGTTACTAAGGGGAGTATTTATACAAAATTTACATGTAAAAAGATCAAGAAAAGGAGTTAATGGCTCATAAATGTTATGCCAATTCCTGGAGCTTGGTAGCTGAGAAAGTAAAAGTTGCAGTAACTTTTTATTACTTTTAGCTGTCAAAAATAGTCATAAATTGATGACTTGGTGGGTGTCGAAGTCGGCTGAGGCTAAGCTGTACAAATATGCGCATTTGCTTATCCTTTAGGCTAGCTGTCATTGTCCTTGTGCTGAGTCACCCTTTCAGCTGCCTTTATTTCTGACTTTGTCATGCTGTTTGTTTTGTAGTGACCTCGAGCTGGCAGTGGCCGAACAACTGAGGCTACCATGGCAAAATCTGAAGCATCGCTTGCCACCAATCCTCCTTAGGCATTTGATGTCTCCGAATTTTAATCAAGGTCTCATCGGCCTTTGTATACTTATAAAAGTTAGGAGGAGTTTCAAACAGATGATTTACCTCATTTTCAATGAAGAACAGGCCTTCAAGTTTATCATATAAGCTCTGTCCTGTGGAGGGGCATGTTTGCTCAGATGTACTGCCAGATGCAATAATTTGATTTTCAATGGAGGTTGCCATTCTGTTGGCAAATTGATCTCGAGAGATCAGTCTTCCTGCACCACTTAGGAGGCTGGGCAGTCCCTTTGCTTGCAGCACTGCCATCTTAACTTTATATTCCTCCACCTCAGCTTGTATCTCATAGCACTTCCTCTCCACAGTTTGTACATAGTTCCTGAGAGTTAGTACCTTCTTAGCAGTGAGGACAACCTCGGTTCTGTTGGCAATGCCTATGGCTGCCAGTTCCTCCTTTTCTTGCCTGTTCAGGAAGTCTATCATCCTGTTGGCCTGTTCTGGCTTGTCTCCCAGTGTTGTCTTGGCCTTGTGGATTTCTGCTTGTGCTTGGCCCATTAAGTCCATCTGTTCATGTATTGTTTTGATTGACCTCCATTGTTGACTGATGGAATGGCCAATTTTGGCCCATAGAATCCTCTTTATGTCGGCCATGGAAGTCTCTAGATTCAGTTCCTTCTCTAAGGCCTTTATCTTGTCTTTTAGGGCCTTTATTTCTCTACCCTGCTCCGCTACAGTTACTTTTGACTTGTCATATTTGGAATCCAGTTCTGCCAATTTTTCCTTGGCCTTCTTTATTTCATTGGCCTGGAGCTCCATTTCCTTGATGGCCTTAGTCAATTCTTCTATACTTGCGCTGGCATCTGGAGCTGCTGTTGTTCCTGCTACTTCTGTTGTGGGGGCCACTGCTGCCCCTGAAGTTGTTGCTGTTGTTGAAGTAGTTGGAGGAGCTTGGGAAGTGGATTCTCCCTGTTTATCTTGTAATGCTCCTTCCAGCTCTTTCTCCAAATCCATGATCCTTTGGTCTAGCTGCATTATGAGGTCTAATTGGTCATCAACCTGTTTTTGCTTTTGAAGCTCTGCGGTTTGAGGGTGCTACGTGGGCTGCAGCTTCAACCTCTTCTTTAATGCATTCAGGTCATCATCTTTCTTCTTCATAAGGGCCTTCACACCCTTTGGATCACTAGGATCATGTCCTAGATCAATGATGATGTCCTCAAGAGACTTTATTCTATTGTCTTTGGCCAAGGAGGACATTCTCTCAAAATCCAACTGTGTATTGGTGTTTTTCAGGGACTCTTTTAGCTCATGGGCCATGGTTGCCCTCTCCACCAAGGTTGCATCAACCATTTCTCCAGCTTGCTTGTGGAGTTCTATTTGGTCCATGGGATGGATGTCTTTGGCCATGAGCTCCACCCTTGTCTTCACAAAATCTGTAGCTGACTTAGGCTGCGGTATTGTAGGCTTAAAGTGACTGAGGATTATTTTTTCCTCTTTAATGTCATACACAGACATTAGTCTTTCTTGCTGGGCTGGTGTTGCATCTATAAATTTCTTGTAGACCTCAGCCCTCAGCAGATCATTCTGAGCTTTTATTTGTTTGAAAGAAGCCTTAGTGCTCTTGGGCTTCTTGCTCTGCTGGGAGGAGGAAGACACCTCCAAACCAAGTTGCAATCCTTGCTCCTGCTGAAAGGAGCTTGTCCCTGTGTGATGGCTGCCCTCCCTATTTTTCCTTGAGCTGTCAAGGAATTCTTCAGTGATGTCTTCTACCTCTGGGGAGTCTAGCCTTTGCCTGTTGGCTCCTGGTTGTTGGGAGGATCCACTAATTGGAGTGGACTCTTCTCTATCTCTTTTCATACCCGTTTCTTCATGTGCTGGGGTCTGCAAACTTGGAGCAGTCAATGGCTCAGTCTGTGGAGGTGGAGTTTGCATTACTGGAGCTGCTGGTAGCTCCGTTTGTTGAGGGGTAGTCTGCTCTTGCTGTTGTTCTGTTTGCTGCCCTTGTTGGGGCTCTTGATGCTGCTCATTTGCAGGGGCAGGCTTTTCTTTCATTGTTTCCTCCTCTGCACCCATTTTCCCTTTGCCTTTGTCTGCAGCTGGTGCTGCTGTGGAAGGTGCTTGTGTGACTGGTGCAGTCCTTGAGTCTGAGGTCCCTTCTCCTGTTGAATAAGGCCGCTTGAAAGGTACCTGCTACACAGAGTCTAGGTCAATGGTTTTTTCAAGCTCCTTCATATTCTTTAGCATTATCTCTTCTTCAGTTAGCTTTTCAACTAGAGTACCCTGCTGCCATTCTTGCTGGTTGGCATATCTTTCAATATGTGGGTATTGACAATGCCTATAACCTAGAAGCCTGTATTTGTTTCTTCTGGCAGTAATGAAGCCCTCAGGGTCATAAGGGACCCACCGAAAACTATATGATAGTTTATATTTGTCCTTGAGGATGAGGTCAGCATCTTCCCACCCTTCTTTCTGATTCATGATGAAGGGGCCCAACTGGTGTTTGAACTTGAGGTGGGCCTTCTTTTTGGCGCTGTGGAAGTGGGTGAGGTTGGATTGAATCAACTGCCTGTAATAATCCAAGGCAAACAACCTCATAGGCACATATTTTGGGAGCCTGTATGGACAAAGCTCACAGCCATAGACTCTGATGACTGTATGATCCTCATATAGGTACCAATCACCTATTTTACATTTTTTGGAAAGCTGCAGAGCCTTCTGTATCTCAGCTGACATTCTGGGAGGAGGGGACCTCATCAAGAGGCAAGAGACTGGATACACAAATTGGTCAACAAACTCACAATAGGAATAGGGTGAGTTTGTGACTTTGTGATAGACAGAGGTCCAGAAGATCACAGATCTTCTTTCCCCTATATAATCCAGCTTTTTGATATAGCATGGAAAAGCCTCGGACTGATAGTACATAAAGAGGTGATAGATATAGGCCGAGTACTTGAAGACCCCCTATCTATCCACTGCACCCAACTGATCATGGATTTTGTTAGCTATAAACTTGGCAAAGTTATATTTGCGGGCAGGGGGTTGGCCTGGGCTGTAAACAACTAGCAATACTAGCATTGTCTCATCCACATGTTCGCTGGTTCTGTATCCCAGCACATAAGCAATCATGTCTAGGAGTAATCTGCCTACTTCAGTGAAGTAGACATCCAAATAAGGAGGTGGCCCTGTAGGCTGGCACTCAGGTCTCATGAATGTCCTGGTGACATTTTGAATCTCCTCACTGGTCATCTTGGCACCAGTGCCCAGCAGATAGTTCATGGAGAATGGGATTAGCAGCTCCGTCTGATCAAAATGTAGCATTTTGTTAATGGATTCAGGATTAATGTAGAAGAGGATCCTCCCAGATGGAGTGCTAATAGCTCTGTGCTGCACATCATAGTTTTCAGCACATAGGCGAATGATTTCAGGAAAGACATTTACAGATGGGAGACAATAGTATGGCAGGTTTGACTCCCATATCCCATATGTGTCATGACCATTCAGGTAGTCCCCTCTCAACTGCCTGAAGGTCTGCAGAAAGTCCCTGTTTCCCACACAGTCTTCAATAAGGTAGTCCTTGTCAGCAAGAGGCAAGGACTGCAGGTCTTTATTGGGTGGATTTAATGGAGCAACACTGAGAGCTGTGGGTGCAGGGGCAGCCATTGTATGATCCGACTTTGAATAAGGTGAGTGCAATGGTTTGCAAAGTTATTCAGAGCTTAAATGATAGGCGAACTGTAGACAGTGTCTGAAATGTTTTTTTTTTTTTTTAGAGTGGAAAAGCAGGCTTGTTTCTACAGTTTTTGGTGAATTCACAGGGGTTGTGAATTGCTAGGGGTAACTTTCAGAGGGTATGTAAGGTTTATTCTGGTAAGAAACTGCAGCTGGTCTACACCCAGCAAAAGGGAACAATGTTGGGCACCTTGGGGACGAATTTGCAATTTTGGTGCGCGAATTTGACTGTTTCAATGTCGAATTATAGGGCTGTGGCAATGCAGGTTGTTTTAGCTCTTATTTAACTAGCAGACAGTGATTAATTGTGGAACTTGACAGGTGTTTTAATGGTGAATTTGCAGAGAAATGGTATGCATGGGCGAAATAGGGGAATTATGGTGAATACCTGTAAAAATCGCTTAGAAAGCCTGCGGGCCGAACTGTGAAGGCTGAATGTAGCTTGGTTGATGAGTTGGTACGGCTGCAAGTTTGAATTTGGAGGTTCGGAGGCGATTTGGCAGTGAATCGGCGACAACGGCTATGTCTTTTTCGCTCGAAAATGACATAAAACGGCCCAAACCGCGGCTTTTAACGACAAATTCGGAAAAATAGAGTAATTGGCGCCTTTCCGGCGATGACGTCAGCATGATGTCATGGTGGGCCCGGGTACGAAGGTGATGTGGGCGCTGAGCTAGCGGACAGAGTGGACTGACACAGTGGCGGGCAGATAGGGTGGTAGGGCTACGTGGAGGGCCACACGGCGCGGGGCCGGGGGAAGGGTGCTACGTCATGATGACGTATGTATGACGTAAAAGGGGGGTGGTAATGGGGATGGTGGTAAACGGTTTCCCCGCACCACCTTCGGGCAAAGGCGGTATTGGGGATGGGGGCTCCGAACAACCCCGCCGCCTGCCACGCGTCCCGGGTACGGCGCCCAATACCGCCTTTCCCCGGACGTGAAAGGGAGGCAGGTCGGGGAGCGAAATTGACCACCCAATGTTAGATATGGGCGGTGGAGATCGGACGGCTGGCGGGTAATGCCGACGGTCGCGCAGCTTTCTGGGTTGGGTCCCACCCATTATTAAAATATTCCATTTAATTTAAATGTGCGGAACCTTAGGATAGAAGGGTTTTGGTGGATTTTTCAGGATTTTTGGGTTTTTCAAGGGTTTTTTATTAGGAAAAAGAGGTTAAGAGTGAGTTTAGCAGAGGGAAGGGGGTTTTCTATGGCATTTTTGAGCAGAGGGAAGGTGAGGGCTTAGGAGGAGGTTATCACTCCAACCAGAGGTTGAAGAAATCCCATTACAGGTTTGACCATAGTCCCTGTTGTACTAAAGTCCCCCAAGACTAACTTACTTAGCTATAGTGCTAAAGAGGGAGGATATTTATACAATGCTGGGATTTATACACCATAGTGTTATAATAGTAGGGAAAGGGGGACATAGGGGATTTAGATAATAAAAGTTAAGGGTTAATATGGATGAAAGAGGTGAATGAGGAGTGAAATCACTAAGTTTATTTGAAAACCACTTAGTTTAGGGAGTAGAACAAAATGAAAAGAATTTTAGACAAGAAATGTGGCTTTTAAAGGAATAAGCACCAGCATAAAACCTCAAATTCTCTCATGAACACAACTGATGAAGGGATGTTAGTTATGAATGGGAAAAGGGAAAATGGAATGTTAGACATGCTCCTTTGCTTTGCTGCCACCTGATGGAGAAGAAGAGCTTCTCAATCCATTGATGTTCCTTTGTGAATAGGTTAGCACATTTTCAATTGTAAGGAATGACATTTCTGCAACCCCATCTGCCTACCCATGTACTTGCCTAGCATTTTTTTGTTTCTTCTTGGAGGGTGCACTTAGACTTGCAGACCCTTATTTTCCTTTTCTTTTCTCTTGGATTTTCTTTTGATTTTCTATCTAGAACTACCCTTATTGCTTCCAAGGTCCCAGATTAAGCAGTTGGTAACCTTAATTCTCTACCTAAGCTACTGGTCTGCCAAGATTAAAAAGTTTGGACAGACTTCTTTCTCTATTCTACAACAAAAAATTGAAACATGGCATGGTCCAGATTAGGCTGTTGGACCATCCATCAAAATTTAGTCAACCTCAAGCTATGTACCCACATTGTTTTCTCTTGGAAATATGGGATCTTTGCATCATCAAAGCAGAGCATATTTGGACCTTTCTTTGCCAATCATGAAATATGAAACCTATTGGTATAGGTAGCTAACAATGGCTCCACTTGGGGATAGTTTTTCTTCTTGAAAGACCAAGAACAACAGGTCAGAATGCCTTGGCCCTTGATCCATTCTTTCCAAAATTTGAAAATTCTCCCTTTTGTATTTCAAAACTAAAAGCTATCACCTCTGTGGACTTTCTGGCATGTAAAGCCCCTTTCTGTTTATTTATAGTGACTTCTCAAACTGAACTATTTATCTGCTGAAAGAAAATATATACAGCTGATTATGTACAAGGGACAATTAGGCTGCACTCATGGATGGTAGTCAAAATAGTGCTTCAGCATCCTGCCATTCACAGGACCTTCACCTAAGTCAGTGCCATCCAAATTTTCCAAAAAGTAAGTATTATTTCCCTGTATTGCTTGAACAGCAAATGGTCCTTTCCAAAGGGAATCAAACTTTCCATGTTTTCCTTTATCTTCCCTTCTGGAATCCCACTTAAGGACTTTGTCACCAACTTTGAAATCTTCTGCCTTGGTCCTTCTATCAAAAGCCTTTTTTAACTTTTCTTGTAACACTTGCACTCTGCTGTAAACTTGTTCTCTAGTTTGCTGCAAACATATTATTTGATTTACCCTTCTTTGCATGTCATTTGGTTCAGCTTGACTTTCTTGCAGTAGTTTCATAATAGGAACCCCTAGTGATGAAGGGAATTTGGCCTCTAGTCCATAGACTAACTCATATGGGCTGACCCCAATTGATCTCTTGGTTGTTAGTCTATCTTCCCATAAGGCATTCACATGCTTCTTGTGCCAATTCTTTTTATTTTCGTCCAATACCTTCTTTATGATGTTTACCAGGCTTTTATTTGATTATTCAGCAAGGCCATTTCCTTGAGGATAGTATGCAGTTGAATGGCCCAAGGTAATGTGAAACTTGTGGCAGAAATTTACCATCTTCTTAGATCTGAAGGCAGCAGCATTGTCTGTTATTATTTTATCAGGACAGCCAAATCTAGAAAGAATATTGGTCTCAAGGAACTGAATGATAGTGGAATCATTTGCTTGTCTGCATGGAACAACTTCAATCCATTTAGTAAAGTAGTCCGTAGCTGTCAGAATCCATCTATGTTGTCCTGAAGATGAGGGATGAATTTCCCCAATGAAATCCAAGCCCCATTGTTGAAAAGGTCTCTTTGTTGCAATAGGCCTCAAGGGAAGTGGCAGTAACTGTCTCTTTCCCTCAAACACTTGACATTTATGACATGAGGTGGTGAATTTCTTGACATCAGAGAACATGGTGGGCCAGTAGTAACCAGCCCTCAGTATTTTATCCAGAGTGGACTTCCAGTACAAGTGTCCACCACAGTCACCTGCATGAAATTATTTTATGATATTGTTAGTTTCATTCTCAATTAAGCAGTTTAACAATATCCCTTCATGGTTTTTCCAAAGTAAATTTCCATCCATAACACAGAATTTAGAAGCTTTCATTTTTAAGAACCTACACTTAGTTCTGGACAATCTTGGTGGAGCACACAGGTTTTGTAATACATAACATCAGAATACCAATGGGATTGTTCAAAGGCTATATTTATCTTTGGAGTCGCTAGCTCCATTTCATTGTCCAGCTGGTTTATGTCTAAGGCTTGGAAATTTGCTTATGTCATTAGTTTGGCCAAACCTTGCCCTTTTATTAGTTTTGTAGGTTTAATCTCAATATCAAATTCCAAAATGTTGGCAATCCATTTTCCTCTTCTGCCTTGTAAATTTTCTTGAGTGAGTATGTCTTTTACAATTGGACTTGGCACATAAGCTATAACATGGGAATAGAGGATATAAATCCTAAAGTCTTTAATTGCTTTGACCAAAGCATAAGCTTGTTTTTCCATGATCTGATATTTCAGAGGTGCATCTCTAAGAGCTCTA
Source organism: Pinus tabuliformis (assembly GCA_031772625.1). Classification (NCBI taxonomy): domain Eukaryota; kingdom Viridiplantae; phylum Streptophyta; class Pinopsida; order Pinales; family Pinaceae; genus Pinus; species Pinus tabuliformis. The sequence goes on from CM062810.1 coordinate 565,094,989, forward strand.
CTGAAGAAAGAAATTGGTTTCTCATTTCCTTGGTCATCTTTTTGTAATATAACAACAGCAATAGTATGCTGAGAGGCAAAAGAGAAAATGATAAACTCTCTATCAAATTGAGGATTTGTTAAGACTGGGGTTTGGGTAAGGGCCAATTTTATACCTTCAAAGGCTTGATTTGCTTCCACTGTCCATTTCACTTTTGAATCCTTTTTTAGCATGTTGTTTAATAATCTGATTAGTTCTGCTAAGTTTGGGATAAACCTTCTTAAGAAATTAATCTTCCCTAAGAAGGCTTGCAATTCTTTAATGTTTCTAGGGTGGGGCATTTGCAGGATAGCTTGTATCCTATCTGGGTCAATTCTGATGCCATCCTTTGAAATGATGTGCCCTAAGAGCTTTCCTTCTTCCATACCAAACAGGGACTTCTTTGGATTCAATGAAATTCCATATTTCCTGCATTTTAGGAAGATCTGCCTTAAGTGCTTCAAGTGTTCTTGGTCTGATTTTGAGAAAGGTGTAAGGTCATCTAAGTAAATGACAAGAAAGTCATGAATCTCCTTGGCAAAAGCAATGTCCATTGCTCTTTGAAATGTTGCCCCTGCATTTTTCAATCCGAAAGGCATTTTCACATATTTGAAAGTTCCCCATGGGGTTGTGAATGCAGTTTTGTCCTGATCATCAAGGTGCACAAGGATTTGATTAAAACCTGAGAATCCATCAAGTAATGAGATCCTTGATGCTCCTACCACTCTTTGGAGAATGTGATCCATCTTAGGTAGGGGATAGTTGTCTTTGAGGGACACTTGGTTTAAGTTTCTAACATCAACACAAAGTCTTATTTCACCAATTTTCTTTCTTGTAGGTACCAGATTAGAAATCCAATCAGAAAACCTGATTGGTGCTATGATACCCGCTTTAAACATTTTTTGTACCTCTTTCTCAATTGCAGGGAGAAGCATAGGGTTTATTCTTCTCAATTTTTGCTTAAATGGCTTTTGATTTGGCTTGAGAGGGATTGTGTGTTGGATAACAGAGGTGTCATAGGATTTTAAGTCCTCATAACTCCATGCGAAGACATCTTGGAATTCTTTGAAGAGGTCAATGTATTTGGGCTTCTGATCAGGAGGTAGGGATGCAGATAATTTTATTATCCTGGGTTCCTCCACGGTTCCTATGTTGCATTCTTCAGTAGCAGAGTTAAGGGGTTGCATTTTTGGCTTCCTATGGACATCATTTGAATCAAAAATATCCTCTAGTGGGGTTAGGCCTGTTGGTAGAAAGTTGTCTTTAAATTGTATAACTTCAGCCTCAGCATCAACCATTTCTTCACAACCAATTTGTTGAATTTGTAGTATATTGTCTTTGTTGAAAATTGTTGGATGTAGGATTTGGTTAGCTGTTTTGGGTGATATTGGCTTATGATTCTGTTGATTAGGTATTTGTGATTGACTTGCTCTTTCAAGTGTTTGTGATTGACTTGCTCTTTCAAGTATTTGTGATTGACTTGCTCTTTCAAGTATTTGTGATTGACTTGCTCTTTCAAGTATTTGTGATTGACTTGCTCTTTCAGTGTCAATATTTAGTCCTACAAATTCTTGTTGCAAGGTCAAGAAATTATTTATTTGTGCATCATCTTCAAATACTTGCCAGTCCTTGACATTGTTTGGGATAGAAGGTCTATGTTTTACCTCAGCTATGAAGCAATGGTGGGGCTCAAAAGGTAGCTTGCAGGTACTTGCAAACGTGGCCAAGCTATGGGCATGCAGATTATGGGTTCTTGGAATTTTGGTAATCTGAAATTCAGTGAAGGAATTGAGTATTTCAGCAACAGTAGTCCTATAAGACCTCAATCTTTTGTCATTAGTGACAAAATTTCCCTTTACTTGTTGGATGACTAAATCTGAATCTCCCATAACTGAGACCTTTATGGCTTGTAAGGACTTTACTAGTTTAAGGCCTAGTAAGAGAGCTTCATATTCTGCCATGTTATTAGTGCATCTGAAATTTAGTCTATAGTCTCAGCCTTCTGCATGACTGTTTTGTTTATTATGTATCCAAACTCCAAATCCTACCCCTAGTTTATTTACTGACCCATCAAATTCAAGGAACCACAGGATATTTTGTTCTAGGGAAGAGTTGATGACCTCTTCATGAGCTGGAATTGTAAGTTGAAGTTCTGGTTTGCCCTCTAGTTTGTCTTTTAGGACTGTCTCATCTCTTGATTGGATCAATTTGACTTCTAGAGCAGCAGTTTTGTTTGATGATTGATCAGCCATTATTTCTGGGGTAACATTTGGTTGATTGATGTCCTGCTGTTGTTTACGTGTCTCGGTTTCTTCATTGTTTATAAGACCTGTGTTGTCATTGAAGAGAATGTATGAGTCTATATCAGAATGAACAACATATATAGGAAAATTTTGAGGTTTTTCTTCACTGCTGACCATGTATTTCATAAGTGTTTCTCTGTATAGTCTTTTTGGTTGCCCAAAGACAGAGATAGTGGCATATGACATGTCTAACTGCAAAGAACCTTGGAGTTTTGCCCCCCATGACCTTGATAACAACATCCCATACTTGGGTGGGATGTCAGCCACTACAACATCCATCAGGATTGTTTTATTGGGATATTGGACAAGTGAGACACAGAGATCTTTTATGAGACCTAAACACTTAACTTGGCTGGAGTCAAATGAGAAAAGGTCCTTATATGGCCTTGTTATATCTAGATTTAATCTTTCCATGACTGATTTAGGCATCAAATTGTGAGAGGCACCTGAGTCAAACATTGCATTGTGTAATATCTTATCATGAACATGTAAACTAACATAAAAGCGTAAGATACCTGCAACAGCTACTTTTCCATCAACTTCTGGACCAAAAATCAATTCTGGGGTGTCATCTAACACATTCACATTATCTTTATTACGAGTTAGTTGAAGGGACTTTTTGATTTGTTGCCTATAAATGTCATGTTTGGCCAGTTCTGAGAGGGGAATAGCTACCTTCAATTTTCCAATTTCAGCTTCTAAGTCAAAGGGTCTATCAGGTTGGATCTTGGTGTTGTGAGTGGCAGCCTTTTCCTTGTTAACCAGGTCTTCCTCTTGTTTCTTATCTTGATCTAGAAGTTGGTCCTTCTTAGTGACTTCTTGAGAGGTGTTACTTAGGTTGGGATGCAAGGGTGAGGGATCTACTCGCTGCTGTTTTGAGGAAAAGGTTTTAGCTATTTCCTCAACGGTTACCTCATCTGTATTTGGACCAGTTTTGTTACTTGGTTCTGTGACAATGGCTTGCTTCGGCTGCTGGCTATCCTTTGTTTTTTCAGGCTGTGTTACATTTATAGTTCTACTCCTTAGCTTATATTGTTTATGAACTTCATAAACAGCTGTATCATAGCCTTGTTTAAAGTCAAATGACTCACCTAACCTAGTTTGGAATTGTTGAATATCATCATCCTCATGATCTTCTTGACTTAGAAAGACTTGTTGCTCTTCATTCAGGCCCATCAGGTTGATGTGGGTGTCATCTATTTGTTCATCTGAAGTGGATGCCTCAGTATAGTTTTCCTGAAAAGGAGGTCTTATGTCTGGGTCAGAACCGGTCTTGCCAACATTTGGGTTTTGATTTCTCCTAAAATTTGGATTTCTGTTAGGGTTGTTTTGTGGTGCTTCCCATGATGACTTTCTCTCAACTGATTCTACTCTATCTCCCAACCTCTTCATACCAGTGAGTATGGCATCCAATTTTTTATCAAAGGCTGAGGGTTCATCTTTGAAGGTGGTTCTCTTTTCCAATCTTGCCATGTTTCTCTTGGCAATTAGGTTGGCCTCCACTGTGACAGCAACCTTCTGGGATTCTTCAAGAGTTTTAGGGGCTCTTTCCTTTAACTGATATGCCATATCAGGGTCAAAACCATCAGGGAATTTGTACAAGGCCAAATCAGGAGGAGGTCTTAAATTTTGTGGTATTGCATTATATACATTGTTGAATCTTGCACAATACTCCAAGACAGTCTCTTGGGGACCTCTTTTGATTGTATCATATTCACCAAGTATGTGTAAGGGATCTTTCTTCCTCTCCCATATGTTAGTAAAGGCTTGATAAAGCTCATCAGGAGTTGTGATGGAATTTGCAGCCAGGGATCTAAACCAAGTCCTTACATCCCCTGTCAAGCTCTGGACAAAGATTCTCATTCTTATACTATCATCGTCTATTTCATAGTTCTCAAAATGTTCTTGCATCCTCTTGGCATGCTGAATTGCTGAGAAAGGGCCAGTGGAGTCAAAATATGTGATCTTGGATTGGTACTCATGAGGCAGAGCTGCTGCATTAGCAGGCAGCTGCAGGGGTGCATATCTATTAGCCATGTTTATAGGATTTATTGGGACAACTGGGATAGTATGAATGACAGGTACTATAGGGGTGATGGGGAGAGTGGAAACCACAGTATTGGTCAAGGGGATATGTGCAGTGGATGGAGGTGTGAAAGAAGGACTTTGAGAGGTTGATGGTGAACTGGGGGAATCAAGAGTAGAACGAAACAGAACCTTGATTGGAGTTAGAACCCGTTCAGGGTTAGCTGTCTCAGGGCTCAAATCAGTAGGATCTCCCTGCCTTTGTTTCCTCCTGATAATTTTGGGGATTGTGTTGGGATTTTCAAAAATAGCTGGTGGATTAGGGTCAGGATTTGACCTAGTGTGCCTGATTTCCTTTTAGGAGCCAGCTTCTGAACTTCTTTTTGGTATTTTTTAAGATATTTTTTAGGACTGTTTTAAGGGACTGCTCAAGCTTTTTTTTAAAAACCACTGTCTTAGCAGACAACAGTTGAAAAACAGTATGCTCAGGTCCCCAGCGGAGTCGCCATTTATGTTAACACCCAGGTTGTTCCCTATGACTCCCAAGGGAATACGGCCGGGGTAACCACTAACCAGTCTTTGGATTGCAGCTTCTAGCCAAGCTGTAATCAGAGAGGGCTCTCTCTTTAAAGTTTAGCTCTGTTTTGATAGTATTTTAGGCTAGCTATGATATTCAGGCTTTTGTTTTCAGAATGTGTTTGGTGATGACTTTAGTTAAGATGTATTTGTTCTCACTAGTATGTCCTAGTCCATTGGGCATGCAGTCAATGGTCCTTTAGTTTGTCTGAGATACAGTGTGATATCTTAGTGATGCTGCAGAGCCAGATTTGTGTTTGAGGAAAAACGTTCATAATAGTTATTAAGTGGGGTGTATCCAATTTGTGTAAGGCAATTAAGAATCTCACAGAAAACTGCTAAAGAAAAGATGGTAAGAATATCAATCTAGAAGGAATGAAGAATTTCTAGTTAACATTGACACATATAGAATTAATAGACACATGAGCAGTTAAGAATTCATGTACGTCGTTAATCCTGAAGACAAACATTTACAGCAGTAAAAATTGAGCACAGGGTGTAATAAAACAAATCCTGTACTATTCTTTTTCTTCACTGCTAGCTTAGTACAACATGAGTATGGTTTGATAAACATAAGAAGACAAGAAACAGAGATTGAGGAAAACTTGTTATTTCATCAAACAACACAGGAATTCTGCATCAGCACATCTAGCATCATCCATACATCAAATACTTTAGGAAATCACTGAGCTGGTCCAGCCCTCTGTATTAGATAAACTGAAAGTATACAATAGATTCTCCTTAGAGTCAAAAATCACCAACCCCTTATGCGTTACTAAGGGGAGTATTTATACAAAATTTACATGTAAAAAGATCAAGAAAAGGAGTTAATGGCTCATAAATATTATGCCAACTCCTGGAGCTTGGTAGCTGAGAAAGTAAAAGCTGCAGTAACTTTTTATTGCTTTTAGCTATCAAAAATAGTCAGAAATTGATGACTTGGTGGGTGTCGAAGTCGGCTGAGGCTAAGCTGTCCAAATATGCACATTTGCTTATCGTTTAGGCTAGCTGTCATTGTCCTTGTGCTGAGTCATCCTTTCAGCTGCCTTTATTTCTGACTTTGTCATGCTGTTTGTTTTGTAGTGAAGCATCGCTTGCCACCAATCCTCCTTAGGCATTTGATGTCTCTGAATTTTAATCAAGGTCTCATCGGCCTCTGTATACCTATAAAAGTTAGGAGGAGTTTAAAATAGATGATTTACCTAATTTTCAATGAAGAACAGGCCTTCAAGTTTATCATATAAGCTCTGTCCTTTGGGGGGCCCTGTTTGCTCAGATGTACTGCCAGATGCAATAATTTGATTTTCAATGGAGGTTGCCATTCTGTTGGCAAATTGATCTTGAGAGATCAGTCTTCCTGCACCACTTAGGAGGCTGGGCAGTCCCTTTGCTTGCAGCACTGCCATCTTAACTTTATATTCCTCCACCTCAGCTTGTATCTCATAGCACTTCCTCTCCACAGTTTGTACATAGTTCCTGAGAGTTAGTACCTTCTTAGAAGTGAGGACAGCCTCGGTTCTGTTGGTAATGCCCATGGCTGCCAGTTCCTCCTTTTCTTGCCTATTCAGGAAGTCTATCATCCTATTGGCCTATTCTGGCTTGTCTCCCAGTGTTGTCTTGGCCTTGTGGATTTCTGCTTGTGCTTGGCCCATTAAGTCCATCTGTTCATGTATTGTTTTGATTGACCTCCATTGTTGACTGATGGAATGGCCAATTTTGGCCCATAGAATCCTCTTTATGTCGGCCATGGCAGTCTCTAGATTCAGTTCCTTCTCTAAGGCCTTTATCTTGTCTTTTAGGGCCTTTATTTCTCTGCCCTGCTCCGCTACAGTTACTTTTGACTTGTCATATTTGGCATCCAGTTCTGCCAATTTTTCCTTGGCCTTCTTTATTTCATTGGCCTGGAGCTCCATTTTCTTGATGGCCTTAGTCAATTCTTCTATACTTGCGCTGGCATCTAGAGCTGTTGTTGTTCCTGCTACTTCTGTTGTGGGGGCCACTGCTGCCCCTAAAGTTGTTGCTGTTGTTGAAGTAGTTGGAGGAGCTTGGGAAGTGGATTCTCCCTGTTTATCTTGTAATTCTCCTTCCAGCTCTTTCTCCAAATCCATGATCCTTTGGTCTAGCTGCATTATGAGGTCTAATTAGTCATCAACCTGTTTTTGCTTTTGAAGCTCTGCGGTTTGAGGGTGCTCTGTGGGCTGCAGCTTCAACCTCTTCTTTAATGCATTCAGGTCATCATCTTTCTTCTTCATAAGGGCCTTCACAGCCTTTGGATCACTACGATCATGTCCTAGATCAATGATGATGTCCTCAAGAGACTTTATTCTATTGTCTTTGGCCAAGGAGGACATTCTCTCAAAATCCAACTGTGTATTGGTGTTTTTCAGGGACTCTTTTAGCTCATGGGCCATGGTTGCCCTCTCCACCAAGGTTGCATAAACCATTTCTCCAGCTTGCTTGTGGAGTTCTATTTGGTCCATGGGATGGATGTCTTTGGCCATGACCTCCACCCTTGTCTTCACAAAATCTGCAGCCGACTTAGGCTGCGGTATTGTAGGCTTAAAGTGACTGAGGATTATTTTTTCCTCTTTAATGTCATACACAGACATTAGCCTTTCTTGCTGGGTTGGTGTTGCATCTATAAATTTCTTGTAGACCTCAGCCCTCAGCAGATCATTCTGAGCTTTTATTTGTTTGAAAGAAGCCTTAGTGCTCTTGGGCTTCTTGCTCTGCTGGGAGAAGGAAGACACCTCCAAACCAAGTTGCAATCCTTGCTCCTGCTGAAAGGAGCTTGTCCCTGTGTGCTGGCTGCCCTCCCTGTTTTTCCTTGAGCTGTCAAGGAATTCTTCAGTGATGTCTTCTACCTCTGGGGAGTCTAGCCTTTGCCTTTTGGCTCCTGGTTGTTGGGAGGATCCACTAATTGGAGTGGACTCTTCTCTATCTATTTTCATACCCGTTTCTTCATGTGCTGGGGTCTGCAAACTTGGAGCAGTCAATGGCTCAGTCTGTGGAGGTGGAGTTTGCATTACTGGAGCTACTGGTAGCTCCGTTTGTTGAGGGGCAGTCTTCTCTTGCTGTTGTTCTGTTTGCTGCCCTTGTTGGGGCTCTTGATGCTGCTCATTTGCAGGGGCAGGCTTTTCTTTCATTGTTTCCTCCTCTGCACCCATTTTCCCTTTGCCTTTGTCTGCAGCTGGTGCTGCTGTGGAAGGTGCTTGTGTGACTGGTGCAGTCCTTGAGGCCGAGGTCCCTTCTCCTGTTGAATAAGGCCGCTTGAAAGGTACCTGCTGCACAGAGTCTAGGTCAATGGTTTTTTCAAGCTCCTTCATATTCTTTAGCATTATCTCTTCTTCAGTTAGATTTTCAACTAGAGTACCCTGCTGCCATTCTTGCTGGTTGGCATATCTTTCAATGTGTGGGTATTGACAATGCCTATAACCTAGAAGCCTGTATTTGTTTCTTCTGGCAGTAATGAAGCCCTCAGGGTCATAAGGGACCCACCGAAAACTATATGATAGTTTATATTTGTCCTTGAGGATGAGGTCAGCATCTTCCCACCCTTCTTTCTGATTCATGATGAAGGGGCCCAACTGGTGTTTGAACTTGAGGTGGGCCTTCTTTTTGGCGCTATGGAAGTGGGTGAGGTCGGATTGAATCAACTGCCTATAATACTCCAAGGCAAACAACCTCATAGGCACATATTTTGGGAGCCTGTATGGACAAAGCTCACAGCCATAGACTCTGATGACTGTATGATCCTCATATAGGTACCAATCACCTATTTTACATTTTTTGGAAAGCTGCAGAGCCTTCTGTATCTCAGCTGACATTCTGGGAGGAGAGGACCTCATCAATAGGCAAGAGACTGGATACACAAATTGGTCAACAAACTCACAATAGGAATAGGGTGAGTTTGTGACTTTGTGATAGACAGAGGTCCAGAGGATCACAGATCTTCTTTCCCCTCTATAATCCAGCTTTTTGATATAGCATGGAAAAGCCTCGGACTGATAGTACATAAAGAGGTGATAGATATAGGCCGAGTACTTGAAGACCCCCTGTCTATCCACTGCACCCAACTGATCATGGATTTTGTTAGCTATAAACTTGGCAAAGTTATATTTGCGGGCAGGGGGTTGGCCTGGGCTGTAAACAACTAGTAATACTAGCATTGTCTCATCCACATGTTCGCTGGTTCTGTATCCCAGCACATAAGCAATCATGTCCAGGAGTAATCTGCCTACTTCAGTGAAGTAGACATCCAAATAAGGAGGTGGCCCTGCAGGCTGGCACTCAGGTCTCATGAATGTCCTGGTGACCTTTTGAATCTCCTCACTGGTCATCTTGGCACCAGTGCCCAGCAGATAGTTCATGGAGAATGGGATTAGCAGCTCCGTCTGATCAAAATGTAGCATTTTGTTGATGGATTCAGGATTAATGTAGAAGAGGATCCTCCCAGATTGAGTGCTAATAGCTATGTGCTGCACATCATAGTTTTCAGCACATAGGTGAATGATTTCAGGAAAGACATTTACAGATGGGAGACAATAGTATGGCAGGTTTGACTCCCATATCCCATATGTGTCATGACCATTCAGGTAGTCCTCTCTCAACTGCCTTAAGGTCTGCAGAAAGTCCCTGTTTCCCACACAGTCTTCAATAAGGTAGTCCTTGTCAGCAAGAGGCAAGGACTGCAGGTCTTTATTGGGTGGATTTAATGGAGCAACACTGAGAGCTGTGGGTGCAGGGGCAGCCATTGTATGATCCGACTTTGAATAAGGTGAGTGCAATGGTTTGCAAAGTTATTCAGAGCTTAAATGATAGGCCAACTGTAGACAGTGTCTGAAATGTTTTTTTTTTTTTTTTTTTACAGTGGAAAAGCAGGCTTGTTTCTGCAGTTTTTGGTGAATTCACAGGGGTTGTGAATTGCTAGGGATAAATTTCAGACGGTATGTAAGGTTTATTCTGGTAAGAAACTGCAGCTGGTCTACACCCAGCAAAAGAGAACAATGCTGGGCACCTTGGGGACGAATTTGCAATTTTGGTGCGCGAATTTGACTGTTTCAATGTCGAATTATAGGGCTGTGGCAATGCAGGTTGTTTTAGCTCTTATTTAACTAGCAGATAGTGATTAATTGTGGAACTTGACAAGTGTTTTAATGGTGAATTTGCAGACAAATGGTATGCATGGGCGAAATAGGGGAATTATGGTGAATACCTGTAAAAATCGCTTAGAAAGCCTGCGGGCCAAACTGTGAAGGCTAAATGTAGCTTGGTTGATGAGTTGGCACGGCCGCAAGTTTGAATTTGGAGGTCCGGAGGCGACTTGGCAGTGAACCAGCGGCAATGGCTATGTCTTTTTCGCTCAAAAATGACATAAAACGGCCCAAACCGCGGCTTTTAACGACAAATTCAGAAAAATAGAGTAATTTGCGCCTTTCCGCCGATGACGTCAGCATGACGTCATGGCGGACCTGGGTACGGAGGTGACATGGGCGCTGAGCTGGCGGCCAGAGAGGACTGACACGGTGGCGGGCGGATAGGGTGGCAGGGCTACGTGGAGGGCCACACGGCGCGGGGGCGAGGGAAGGGTGCTACGTCATGATGACGTATGTATGACATAAAAGGGGGGGTGGTAACGGGGTTGGTGGTAAACGGTTTCCCCGCACCACCTTCGGGCAAAGGCGGTATCGGGGAGGGGGGCTCCGAACAACCCCGCCGCCTGCCACGCGTATCGGGTATGGTGCCCAATACCGCCTTTCCCCGGACGTTAAAGGGAGGCAGGTCGAGGAGCGAATCGACCGCCCACCGTTAGATCTGGGCAGCGGAGATCGGACGGCTGGCGGGTAATGCCGACGGTCGCACAGCTTTCTGGGTTGGGTCCCGCCCATTATTAAAATATTCCATTTAATTTAAATGCGCGGAACCTTAGGATAGAAGGGTTTTGGTGGGTTTTTCAGGATTTTTGGGTTTTTCAAGGGTTTTTTATTAGGAAAAAGAGGTTAAGAGTGAGTTTAGCAGGGGGAAGGGGGTTTTCTATGGCATTTTTTAGCAGAGGGAAGGTGAGGGCTTAGAAGGAGGTTATCACTCCAACCAGAGGTTGAAGCAATCCCATTACAGGGTTGACCATAGTCCCTCTTGGACTAAAGTCCCCCAAGACTAACTTACTTAGCTATAGTGCTAAAGAGGGAGGATATTTATACAATGTTGGGATTTATACACCATAGTGTTATAATAGTAGGGAAAGGGGGACATAGGGGATTGAGATAATAAAAGTTAAGGGTTAATATGGATGAAAGAGGTGAATGAGGAGTGAAATCACTAATTTTATTTGAAAACCACTTAGTTTAGGGAGTAGATCAAAATGAAAAGAATTTTAGACAAGAAATGTGGCTTTTAAAGGAATAAGCACCAGCATAAAACCTCAAATTCTCTCATGAACACAACTGATGAAGGGATGTTAGTTATGAATGGGAAAAGGGAAAATGGAATGTTAGACATGCTCCCTTGCTTTGCTGCCACCTGATGGAGAAGAAGAGCTTCTCAATCCATTGATGTTCCTTTGTGAATAGGTTAGCACATTTTCAATTATAAGGAATGAAATTTCTGCAACCCCATCTGCCTACCCATGTACTTTCCTAGCATTTTTTTGTTTCTTCTTGGAGGGTGCACTTAGACTTGTAGACCCTTATTTTCCTTTTCTTTTCTCTTGGTTTTTCTTTTGATTTTCTATCTAGAACTACCCTTATTGCTTCCAAGGTCCCAGATTAAGCAGTTGGTAACCTTAATTCTCTACCTAAGCTACTGGTCTGCCAAGATTAAACAGTTTGGATAAACTTCTTTCTCTATTCTACAACAAAAAATTGAAACATGGCATGGTCCAGATTAGGCTGTTGGACCATCCATCAAAATTTAGTCAACCTCAAGCTATGTACCCACATTGTTTTCTCTTGGAAATATGGGATCTTTGCATCATCAAAGCAGAGCATATTTGGACCTTTCTTTGCCAATCATGAAATATGAAACCTATTGGTATAGGTAGCTAACAGTTGTTACATCATCATTAACCCATATACATGAATGCAAAATGACTCCATAAGACTCCTCCAAAACATTTGTATCATCACGGTGGCTCCACATACTAAGGATTGGACTCTCAACCAACATAACATGATGAAACAATAAAAACTAAACAGATATAATAATCAGCATATAACAACCCATACATGCTTGGTCCATGTCTCAAGTCACTCTATTTATGACATTGCCACATTGTCTTCATGCTAGGGAAGCTGAAAAATGATTAGTAAACATTTTAACAAGGTTGATATACATATATTTCCACGCATAAACAATAAATATACAAGTTATGAGTGGAAAGAAATAAAACCATCAAGAAAAATCCTTGAAAACATAGCTCCCGCAAAGCATTATATACCTCTAATACGCAGGTTGATCTTGCAAGCCTGAATGTTCATGAGGCTCAAGTGAGCTCATTATATTCTGCTACTATAGCTCGTACTCATCAAACTCACATAATTTTTTTCCATAGCCTCCCCATGAGGGTATGAACCTCTCATGAACTTTGTAGTCTACTAAGAATATGCATGACGTAACCATAGACTGCAAAGGAGGTTGATCTCTCTACCTCATGGGATGCTTCTCCTTCTTTCTCCACATGGTCTTGTATAGTCTCATTGCAATATACTCTAGTTTTCTACTAACTCCTCCCTTATTTTGTTGTTTCTACTAGATTTTCCTTGAATAATGAGGAAACATACAATCTCTTGCCATATGGCCAAACTTTCAGAATGTATTTCTCTCCACATGGCCAAAATATGAGGCAAGATGATTAATTCTCCTACTTCTCATGTTAAATCTATACCTTGTATGCAATGTGCTTCTCCTCCATTGGCTAGATCTGTAGTAAATTGAATTGTGGCCAAATAGTTTGCATCAATAATAATAACCATAAAAATCATGATTATACCAAATGGTCAATGTCCTTGGTTTTTGATACTTCTAAAACCTCCATTGATTAGTTAGTTGCAACATGTCCAAACTTGTGACAATTGTAACACTCTATCTTGTGCTTCGAAGAATAAAGGGGCTTTGATTCCTTTGAAATTTTTATAGATCTGACACAATCTTCTCTTGGAGAAATGGATCTTCTGAACGTAGGTTATCCTTGAGTTTTTTTCTCTTTCCTACTACTAGATCTATTTCTTGTTTCCTTGTTTTTTATTATTGTTGTCACTATTGTTCGATGTAGGTCCTTTTGGTTCAACTTTGTTGTTTTTGCTTGCATGTGAGCTAGACTCACCCTTTTCAAATCCAAGACCAGATCCATGGAATGGTGATCATTGGATCTCAAGAAAACTGTCCAAGGCTATTGTGCTCTTCCCCATATTTAGCTACTTCCTCATGAACAACACTTTAGCTTCTATTTCTCCCACTGATATTCCTTCTCTCTATATTGCTTTCATATACCTTCTTCAACTCTTTCTAGTTCTACCAAGTCTACAAGTTTATAAACTCCTCATTGAGCTTGGACTCCTTATCATCACCGATCTACAATGGTTTTTATTGATCCTTGCATGTAGTTGTTAGCCTAATAATCTCATCTCTAAGAACCTTAATATCATTCTCATCTTCACTAGGCAATTTAGTATGACCAAAATTTGAATCATCAAAATTGTAACTCAAAATAAAATCATTAGCATGAATACCTTTCGATTCATTTTTTTGCAATAAATTTGGTTCTTGATCTTCTGATTTTTGCACATTATTGGTTGAACAACTTGCACCAAGAGATGAGACTCTTTTGGTCAAGATTCTTATTTTTGAAGGCCCTTCTTCTTTTTCTTCTTCTCATTCTCTTTAATGTCGCTTCTTCCATATACAAACATGGTCTCTAGCATGTCCCACATTTATTTAGTGTATTTCGAAGATACTAGCATCTTTAAATCATTAACATGAAGATTCTGGTAATTATGCATCTAGCTTGAGCATCACGTTGCAAAAATTCAGGTGAAAGTAGTTCCTTGCCACATTCTTCACATACTACTCTCAAAATGTTAGATTGAGAAGACAATAACTGATATTCAACATTTTTGTTGCATACCTTGAAATTTGCAGCAGTGAGGATAGACACTCCTTGAGAAGTCATTTAAAAAAAAAAATTCAATTTTTTTCCTACAAAACCCCATATCTACACTCCAACAACCAGGCTGAAACCAAGAGCCTCACTCTTATACCAATTGTTGGAAACCTTTATCACTACTGATATGGGTGGGTGAATTAATAGTGTTCTTATTACCAATTTTTACCAATTATAAATTCTCTACTAAATCATGCACCAAAATAACTAGAAGCATATTAGATCATCATATAAGCACATAACCATGTAAGAAGATAAATCAAACAACCATGAGAGAAAAAATAAACAACACATCAAGGAATATCCACATCATCACACATGAGACACAAGATATCTACCGAAGAACCCCTCTTAGACAAAAAGCCACCCTTACTACTGTTGCACTACTCTGAATCTATATTATGTCTGTAGGTTTTAACCTCGTACAGAAATTACCTGCATACGAATTCTAAAACACAAAAAATAAACAATGCGAGAGCATAACACATAAAACACATATACACAGAGATTTTCCCCTGGATCCCAAAACGAGACTACCATCTTGATTTTTCATACATATACACAGAGATTTTCCCTTGCATCCCAAAACGGAACTACCAGCTTGATTTTTCATTCTTCTTTTTCAATGATACAATACACATTTATACATGCTAAAGCACCCAATACCATGGATCAAAAACCATCGTGTCCAAAACCATGGACTGATAACCATCACATCCAAAACCATGTGCGAAAACCATGCACAAAACCATAGGTAGGTCCACCCAACCTATATAGGATCCAAATATTTTCCTCGGGGCGCTGCCCTGGACCCCGTAGAGGGGCGGCTAGCCACTCCCCTCAAACCCCTTCTGAACCCCCCCATAGAAAAATCAACGCAACGAAGGGGGGGATCTGCCCCCCTCTAATCCCCTAGTTAACTACGTGGACTAGTCATGGAAAGAATATAACACAACCTAACATTCTCCCACTTGTTGTTTTCCTTCCATAGGTGGCCACATGAGAGCTTATTTATTTATAGAGCCCTGCAACACCCATTGTTTCTCTACACCAAGAGAACTTCTCAGAGCTCACATATTTTGTCAATGCATCTGTGGTATTCTTCAAAGTGTCCACCTTTACCAGCAACACCTTTTTGTCTTCTATCATATCCCTCACAAATTGATACTGAACATCAATGTGTTTTGTCTTTGAATGATAAGCAGGGTTCTTTGCAAAGAAAATTTCACTTTGGTTGCCACAGTCTATCCTTATAGCTCCCTGTACTAACCCCATGCTTGAACATAATCTCTTCAACCAAACTGCCTCCTTGCTATGAGTGGTTGCCATGTATTTTTCCTCTGTAGTTGTTTGCGCCACTACAGATTGTTTCTTACTCATCCAACTGAATGCACCTCCAAATAAGTTAAACACATACCCAATTGTAGATCTTCTCTGATCCAGATCTCCAGCCCAGTTTGTATAAACAAAGCCACAAATATCCAAAACTCTATCCAATCCTGGTCTTCCTTAGTAGCACAGACCATAATCACTAGTGCCACGCAAATACCTAAAAATCTGCTTCACTGTTGTCCAATTCTCCTTTCCTCGTTTTGACATAAACCTGCTCAATACTCCCACTGCATGTGCAATGAATGGTCTAGTACAGAACAATACATACATCAGGCTACTGACTGCACTTGCATATGGAACACGGGACATGTCCTCTTCCTCTTCTTGTGTCTTGGATCACTGTTCAGCAGATAACTTCACACCTACAGGAATAGGAACCTTCACCAGTTTACTATCCCTTTGTAGTATTATCTCGAAATACTTCCTCTGGTTTAACCAGAGCTTCCTCTTTGCCTAATCTCTTTTAATTTCCATGCCCAAAATATAGTTTCCAACACCAAGATCTTTCATGTCGAAATTGGAGGACAATTGGGTCTTCAAATCTTAGATAATTTATTTGTCATTTCCAACTAGAAACATATCATCCACATACAAGACTAGATAAATAACACAGTCACCAATTAATTTAAAATATACACAGTGATCTTCTTTGCTTCTGGTGAAGCCAAGTCCCCATATAAATGTATCAAATTTCTAATACCACATCCTTGGTGACTGTTTTAACCCATACATAGACTTATTTAACTTGCATACCAGTTCTTTCTTACCCTTTGTCACAAAGCCTTCAAGTTGCTTCATGTAGATCTCCTCTTCTAGATCCCCTTGAAGAAAGGTTGTATTCACATCCATCTATTCTACCTGAAAATCAAAACCAGCAACAACAGATAAAAGTAATCTAATAGAAGCTACCTTGGCAATAGGAGAAAAAATATCACCAAAATCAATTCCCGGCACCTAGGAATAACCTTTTGCTACCAATTAAGCTTTATATTTCCCCACCTTTCCTTATGCATTTGTCTTCTTCTTGAACACCCATTTGTTGCCAATGAGTTTCCTTCTAGCTGGCAACTCCACCAGATCCCAAGCCTCATTTTTGTGCAAAGATGTCATTTCGTCAACCATGGCCTCTTTCCAGAGTTTTCCATCCTCTGAATCTAATGCTTCCTTCATAGTTCTGGGATTATCATCAGTAATAGATAAAGAAAAAATTGAATAGAAAGTAGATGGACTATACCTTTCTGGCTGCCTTCTTTCTTGAACTGATCTTCTCACACCTGGATTTTGTGGCTCTTCATATTCTAATTCCTCCTCTGTTGTAGTGTCTAATTTTTCCTCCTTAAGCTCAAAATTTATCTTCTTAGGTTCCTTTGGTTGGACTTCATGTTTAATAACATCTTTCACCTCTCTAAACACCACATCTTGGTTGTACACAACCTTCCTTGTTACTCAGTTCCAAAGCTTATAACCCTTTAAACCATCCTTATGCCCAATAAAGATGCACTTTTTAGATTTACTATCCAACTTTGTTCTTTTCTTCTTTGGAACATGTACATACGCATCACATCCAAATACCATAAGATGTGAAAGAAAGATTTTCTTACCAGTCCATACCTCTTGTGGAGTCTTATCCTCCAATGCTGATGAAGGTGATCTGTTGACCAGGTAACATGTTGTCTCCACCGCCTCTGCCCAGAATTCCAATCCTAACCCGACACCACTGAGAATGCTTCTTGCCCTTTCCATCAATGTCTTGTTCATTCTTTCTGCAACTCCATTTTTCTTAGGTGTGTATGGAGTTGTCTTCTGCCATGGTATACCACACTTCTTACAGAATTCTTCAAATTCCTTGCTGCAAATCTCTCCACCATTATCTGACCTCAACATCTTTATCTTCTTATCTATCTGGTTTTTCACTAGAGACTTAAATTCTTTAAATCTGTCAAAGACTTCAGATTTCTTCTTAAGGAAATATATCCATGTATTCCTTGAGAAGTCATCTATAAATGATACATAGTACATAGACTTACCCAGTGATGGAACCTTCACAGGTCCAAACACATCATTGTGCACAAGCTCTAATATTTGTTTCGCCCTCTTACAACCAGAGGGGAAACTCACCCGATTTTGCTTCCCATATACACAATTTTCATAGAAATCAAAATCTAGAGAGCTATTACTCATACCTTCTACCATACCTTTACCATGAAGTATTTGACGGCCCTTCTCTCTAATACTTCCAAGCCTTTGATGCCACAACATGGTCTTCTATCCATAGACCACTAGATTTTCTGCTCCACTTTTAGGAACCACAGAACTGTTGCACCCATCAACAACAGTGCTACCTTGAAGCTTGTACAGAGTTCCAAACCGAACTCCCCACACCAATACTAGTGCTCCCTAAACCATCCTGCAAGTATCCTTCTCGAACACCATTTTTACACCTGCATCATCCAGCTTGCTTACGGAAATCAGATTTCTGGCTAATGAAGGAATATGCAGAACACCCGAAAGTGTTCGAATCCTTCCACCTTGCAACTTCAAATTTACTTTCCATGACCAACGATTCTTATTGGGTTGCGTTATATTCTTTCCATGACTAGCCCACCTAGTGAACCAGGGAGTTAGAGGGGGGGAGTGCAGAGCCCCCCCTTCATTGCGCCAATTACGTAGCAGGGGGGTCATAGGGGGGGCGACAACCCCCCCTATCCAAGGGGTTTGAGGAGGGTGGGTAGCCACCCTCTACAAGGTCGGGGCAGCGCCCTGGGAAAATTTTTTTTGGACCCTATATTAGGATGGGTGGACCTACCTATGGTTTTCGGTTTATGGTGTTGGACGCGATGGTCTTCGGTCCATGGATTTGGATGCTTCGGCATGTATAAATATTTATTGTAACATTGAAAGGACCATAATGAAAAAACATGCTGGTAGTCCCAGTTTTGGGATCCAGGGGAAAATCGTTGTGTATATGTGTTTTATGTGTTATGCTCTCGCATTGTTTATTTTCTGTGTTTTAGAATTCGTATGCAGGTAATTTCTATACGGGGTTAAAACCTACATTTGTTATTAGAGTTGTTTTGGCTTCAAGGGGAAGCCTTTGTTGCTGAGGGGTTTCGCTCAGACCTGTGGTAGACCTTATTTAGCGGAAGATCTGTGGGATCAATTATGGTGGTGAAAGAAGATGGCAAGCAATGGAAAGATAGAGATCAAGAAATTTAATGGTCAGAGTTTTCAGTTGTGGAAACTCAAGATGGACGATCTGTTGGTGGATAAATATCAGTGGATCATGGTAGATCCAGGTACTAAACGAACAATAGTGTCCGATGAAGAATGGCAAAAGTTGGATCGGAAGGCAAAGAGAACAATACGATTGTGTGTCTCAGATTCAGTATTGCTGAATGTATCAGGGGAAGCTACGACAAAGGCTTTGTGGGACAAGTTAGGGACTTTGTACCAATCTAAGTCTCTGGTGAATAAATTGTTCCTACAGAAAAAGTTGTATAACCTTAGGATAAAAGATGGAGACTCAACAACAGAACATATGAATGAATTTAATACTGTGGTAAGTCAGTTATTATCTGTTGATATTAAAATTTCAGATGAAGATAAGTGAATCAGTTTGTTGTGTTCTCTACCAAATTCATGGGACAATCTAGTTATTGCAATAGGTAGCAATGTAACTTCCTTGCAGTTCGATGAGATAGTCTCATCCTTGCTGACAGAGGAGATGAGATGGAAAAATATGGAGTGCCAGAATGGTGATGCCTTGTTTGTACGAGGACATCCGAGAACAGAAACAAAAATAAGTGATTGAGTGGGAGATCTAAATCTATAGGGAGATCTAAATCTCTAGGAAAACCTGTAAAAGTGGTCTGCTCGAAATGTGGAAAGGAAGGGCACTACAAAAGGGACTATAAATCTAAAGCTCCCAACAAAGGAAAGGGATCTGATGATGCTTCTTCTGCAGAGGTGAAAACCACCTCAGATGAAAGTGGGGATATGTACTTGGCTTCTTCAAGTACACATGTAGATCATGAGGCATGGCTGATTGACTTAGTTGCATCATTTCACTTACTCCCCATAGAGAGTAGTTTTGTGATTATGATAAATACAATGGTGGCGACGTCTTCTTAGGGGATGATAGGAAGGATAAAATCATTGGTCGTGGAAAAGTAAAGTTGAAGTTGCAAGGTTGGAAGGGTTAGAACACTCTGGGTGTTCTGCATATTCCCGCATTAGCCAAAAATCTAATTTTTGTAAGAAATCTGGATGATGCAGGTGTAAAAATAGTGTTCGAGAAGGATACCTACAAGATGGTTCGGGGAGCACTGGTATTGATGCTAGGAGTTCGGACTAGAACTCTATACAAGCTGCAAGGTATAATTATTGTTGATGGGTGCAATAATTCTGTGGTTCCTGAAAGTGGAGTAGAAAATCTAGTGGTCTCTGGAGAGAAGACCATGTTGTGGCATCAAAGGCTAGGACATATTTGAGAGAAGGGCCTTCGAATACTTCATGGTAAAGGTATGGTAGAAGGTATGAGTAATAGCTCTCTGGATTTTGAGTTCTGTGAAAATTGTGTATATGGGAAGCAGAATCAAGTGAGTTTCCCTTCTGGTGGTAAGAGGGCGAAACAAATATTGGAGCTTGTGCACAGTGATGTGTTTGAACCTATGAAGGTTCCGTCACTGGGTAAGTTTGTGTACTATGTATCATTTATAGATGACTTCTCAAGGAATACATGGATATATTTCCTTAAGAAGAAATCTAAAGTCTTTGACAAGTTTAAATAATTTAAGGCTCTGGCAAAAAACCAAACAAAGAAGAAGATAAAGGCGTTGAGGACAGATAATGTTGGAGAGTTTTACAGTAAGGAATTTAAAGAATTCTATAAGAAGTGTGGTATAGCACAGTAGAAGACTACTCCATATACACCTCAGCAAAATGGAGTTGCAGAAAGAATGAACAAGATGTTTATGGAAAGGGCAAGAAGCATGCTCAGTGGTGTCAGGTTATGATAGGAATTTTGGGCAGAGGTGATGGAGACAGCATGTTACCTGGTCAATAGATCACCTCATCAACGTTGGAGGATAAGACTCCACAAGACGTATGCACTGGTAAGAAACCCTCTCTTTCACATCTTAGGGTATTTGGATGTGATGCATATGTACATGTTCCAAAGGAGAGGTGAACCAAGTTGGATAGTAAATTTGAAAAGTGCATCTTTATTGGGTATAAGGATGGTTTAAAGGGTTATAAGATTTGGAACCAAGCAACAAGGAAGGTTGTGTACAACCAAGATGTGGTGTTCAGAGAGGTGAAATATGTTATTAAACATGAAGTCCAACCAAAGGAACTTGAGAAGATAGAGTTTGAGCTAAAGGAGGAAGAATCAGACTATACAGTGGAGGAGGAATCAGAAGAAGAAAAGCCACAAATTCCGGGTGTAAGAAGATCAATTTGAGAAAGAAGGCAGCCAGAAAGGTATAGTCCATATGCTTTCTATTCAAATTTTGGTTTATCTATTACTGATGATTATCCTAGAACTATGAAGGAACCAGTAGATTTAGAGGATGGAAAACTCTGGAAAGAGGCCATGGTTGATGAAATGGCATCTTTGCACAAAAATGAGGCTTGGGATCTGGTGGACTTTCCAGTTGGAAGGAAACCCATTGGCAGCAAATGGGTGTTTAAGAAGAAGACAAATGCAGAAGGAAAGGTGGAGAAATACAAAGCTCGGTTGGTAGAAAAAGGTTATTCCTAGGTGTCAGGAATTGATTTTGGTGATATTTTTTCTCCTGTTGCCAAGTAAATTCTATTAGATTATTTTTATCTGTTGCTGCTGCTTTTGATTTTGAGCTAGAATAGATGGATGTGATGACAACATTTCTTCATGGGGATCTGGAAGAGGAGATCTACATGAAGCAACCCGAAGGCTCTGCAGTGAATGATAAGAAAGAACATGTATGCAAGTTAAAGAAGTCTTTGTATGGGTTAAAACAGTCACCAAGGATGTGGTATCTGAAATTTGATACATTTATACGGGGACTTGGCTTCACCAGAAGCAAAGTAGATCATTGTGTGTATTTTAAATTAATTGGTGACCATGTTATTTATTTGGGTTTTTATGTGGATGATATGTTGCTGGTTGGAAATGACAAAGAAATTATCCAGGATTTGAAGATCCACTTGTCCTCCAAATTAGACATGAATGATCTTGGTGAGCTACAAACTGTATTCTGGGCATGGAAATTAAGAGAGATCAAACAAAGAGGAAGCTTTGGTTAAACCAGAGGAAGTATGTTGAGACAATATTGCAAAGGTTTAATATGCAGGATAGTAAACCAATGAAGGTTCCTATTCCTGTAGGTGTAAAGTGATCTACTAAACAGTGTCCCAAGACACAAGAAGAGGAAGAGGACATGTCCCGTGTTCCATATGCAAGTGCAGTCAGTAGCCTGGTGTATGGGATGGTCTGTACTAGTCCAGACATTGCACATGCAGTGGGAGTATTGAGCAGGTTTATGTCAAAACCAGGGAAGGAGCATTGGACAGAAGTGAAGCAGGTTTTCAGGTATTTGTGTGGCACTAGTGATTATGGTTTGTGCTACCAAGGAAGACCAGGATTGGACAAAGTGTTGGATATTCATGGCTTTATTGTGGCAAACTAAGCTAGAGATATGGATCAGAGAAGATCTACAAGTGGGTATGTTTTTAACCTATTTGGAGGTGCAGTCTGTTGGATGAGTAAGAAATAATATGTAGTGGCGCTATCAACTACAGAGGTAGAATACATGGCAGCCACTCATGCAAGCAAGGAAGCAATTTGATTGTAGAGATTGTGCTGAAGTATGGGGTTAGTACAAGGAGCTATAAGGATAGACTGTGACAACCAAAGTGCAATTTTCTTGGCAAAGAACCCTGCTTATCATTCAAAGACAACGCACATTGATGTTCAGTATCACTTTGTGAGGGATATGATAGAATACAAAAAGGTGTTGCTGGTAAAGGTGGACACTTTGAAGAATATTACAGATGCATTGAAAAAATCTGTGAGCCCTGAGAAGTTCTCTTGGTGCAGAGAAACAATGGGCATTTTAGAGCTGGATAAATGATTAAGCTCTCCTGTGGCACCCTGTGGAAAGAAAAAAACAAGTGGGAGAATGTTGGGTTGTGTTATATTCTTTCCACGACTATTCCATGTAGTGAACTAGGCGGTTAGAGGGGGGGCAGAGCCCCCCCTTCGTTGCACCAATTGCACATTTGGGGGGTCAGAGGGGGGCGGCAACCTCCCCTATCTAGGGGGTTTGGGGGGGGCCCCTCTACGGGGTCCATGACAGTGGCCCAGGAAATTTTTTTTTGGACCCTATTTTAGGTTGGTCGGACCTACCTATGGTTTTTGGTCCATGGTTTTGGACGCGATGGTTTTCGGTCCATGGTTTTGAACGTGATGGTTTTTGGTCCATGATTTGGATGCTTTGGCAT
Source organism: Pinus tabuliformis (assembly GCA_031772625.1). Classification (NCBI taxonomy): domain Eukaryota; kingdom Viridiplantae; phylum Streptophyta; class Pinopsida; order Pinales; family Pinaceae; genus Pinus; species Pinus tabuliformis. The sequence goes on from CM062810.1 coordinate 565,117,942, forward strand.
GTATAAATATGTATTGTAACATTGAAAGGAACATAATGAAAAATCAATCTAGTAATCCTAGTTTTGGGATCTAGGGGAAAATATCTGTGTATATGTGTTTTATGTGGTATGCTCTCAAATTGTTTATTTTCTGTGTTTTAGAATTCGTATGTAGGTAATTTCGGTACGGGGTTAAAACCTATAATTCTAGCCTTCCTTTCATCCCCCAAGAATACATCACCACCATCATATTTCTCATACTCGCGGAACCACTCTCTATGGGGAGTGAAGTGAAAGGATGCACCTGAGTCAATCAACCATGCCTCATGATCTACATGTGTACTTGAAGAAGCCAAGTACACATCCCCACCTTCATCTGAGGTGGTTTTCACCTCTGCAGAAGGAGCATCATTAGATCCATTTCCTTTGTCAAGAGATTTAGGTCTACAATCCCTTTTGTAGTGCCCTTCCTTTCTGCATTTCCAGCAAACCACCTTTACAAGTTTTCCCGGAGATTTAGATCTCCCTCTAAATTTAGATCTCCCACTCAATGACTTATTTTTGTTTCTATTCTAGGACTATCCTCATATAGACAAGGCATCACCATTCTGTCTCTCCATATTTTTCTGTCTCATCTCCTCTATTATCAACGATAAGACTATTTCATCAAACTGCAAGGTAGTTGCATTTCTACCTATTGCAATAACCAGACTATCCCATGAATCTGGTAGAGAACACAACAAAATGATGCACTTATCTTCATCAAAAAACAATAACTAACTTACCACAGTATTAAATGCATTCAGATGCTCTGTCACCAAGTCTCCATCTTTCGTCCTCAGGTTATACAACTTTTTCTGTAGGAACAGTTTATCCACCAGAGAATTAGATTGGTACAAAGTCCCTAACTTGTCCCACAAAGCCTTCGTCGTAACTTCCCCTGATACATTTAGCAATACTAAATCTGAGATGCACAATCATGTTGTGCTCTTTGCCTTCCGATCCAACTTCTTCCATTCTTCATCGGAAAGAATATAACACAACCCCTCTAACCCCCTGGTTAACTACATGGGCTAGTCATGGAAAGAATATAACACAACCCAACATGTCAAACAATTATCCTCTACATAGATTAGCTTACACCCATAAGCCAAGAGACTTGACCTTATATATTATAAGTTGAAATGGATAAACTAGGAGATTTGATGCTTACGATCAGCTAGGAAGACTCTTCTCACACGACTATACAAAAAACCATCCGCTGGAATGCACCATGACTAACGAGCCTCTCATAACACCCATTTGACTCTCCAACCACCATTAGATTGAGAAGTTTCTTCTAATATGTTGTCACCATAAAATCACTGCTCTAACTTCATGAGGCCACTCCTCCTTTACCCTATCCAAAGCTCGATTTCATACATTTTTAAACTGGATCCTAAGGCTATGCTCAACAAGACTCAACTTTGCAATGTTAATCTCAACAACAAGACAACATCAATAAATAAATAAGTAAAACACCAAAAAAATATGCTCTCTACACCAGAGAAAAGTGGTCACATTGAAACCATCCAACTACATACAAAAATCCATCAACATCTTCACAATCTGCAAAAAATAATGTATCAATCAGAAAAAGCAATGCTACAACCAAATAGCTAAAACTCTTCCCATGCAATCACAAAAATACGAATCATGTAAACATGAAACTTCATTAAGCTCTCCATCTCTTTCAACAAAGTCCAATCTACACAATCTAATGTTATTCTACAAAACTCTGCTTTAGAAATATGCAACATACCTCAGATCTACCAACTTTACTGGAACTCACCTCTCCATGCACCTCTCTACTCTCCAACATTTTCCATTACAATTGTGTGTGGACGTACTTCAATACCTCAACCTTTGGAATTTCGCCTGCTAAAAGAGCTCAACCTCATTTTTCTACACTCACTTCTACTCGCCCTGCACTCAACCATTTAACCTCATAATGATGGATCTACTACTCTATTTAACTAGATTTGTGCACCATATCCGCTACTCAAATCATCAATTAGTTCAGACTTTAACCACTTATTCGAAATTTTGATTAATTCAAGATAAGTTTCCAAGACATACCATGGGCATTTATAATTGTTTCAACCTCTAGAAAGCACTTGATGCATTAGGAATATGGGTCGATAGAATATACATAGGGTAATGTTTTTCCTACCTTTGGGAAGTGCATTCATGGTAGGGGTAACATAGGTATAATGAAGGTAACCTAAGTTTAGACAGTCCCAATGCACTAGTATCCTGAGTTACCCTTATTTCAGCCCCAAAACTGAGTCAATTTGGCTCCAAAACTTCCAGAATCCGCATCTTTATGCCTGCAACCATCTCACAAGCCTGTAGAAATATTACACCAACATATCAATCTCATATAAAGGCTCTAAGTCATAATTTTAATGCCTCCAACCCTGACAAACTGATCAACATGTTAATGCCTCCAAGCTAGTTGAAATCCTCTCTTCACACATGTGTACAACCTTCAATATCTTTGTACAACTTTGTAGCACCTTTGTAACATCATCATAAGGTCAAAACACCTCTGTAACAAGTCATGAACATGATACCTAGTCTAACAAACTCATCAAGATGGATCAAAAACATATCTAACAACTATCCAAGAATAAAGCCACATCAATTTGATCATCCTATCAATGCCAAAATGCAAACCATCACAAGGTTGATATTAATGCACCATCTAGATCATCACAAGGAATCACAAGGTTGACATCAATGGAAATACAACCAACTAAATTCCAACACAACCAACTGCAACTAATCAAGCATAATCATGACTAAACATCTGCAACACATGCTATAAGGTTGAAATCAATTCCAACAAAAACCAACTACAGCTACACAAGCCATAATTCCAACAACACCTATAGAAGAGTTTTGGATTTGGGACCAAGTAGAATTATGTGTATAGATCATATTTCAGTGCAATAAATTAGAGCTAGTGTGGTAGAGTGCAGACAAAGTTCGATGGTTGTTTTATGGCTTCTCCGAGAGGCAAATTTAAAGTGTTAGTTCCTTTTCGATGTTTTATACATAGAGCCAAGTCCAAAGGAGTTTTGTAGCATAGTTCATGATTATGTCGCTAACATGATTGTTTTGTATGGGCTCAAGTTTATTATCATGTATGTTTTTTTATGGATATATTGTATTCTCTTGAAGCATTCACATTTTTCCATGTAACATGTTGTATGTTAAGGGTTTGATGAGAGGTGTCTATAATATTTTAATTTTCTACTATATTATTGTGAGGGTTTGAGTCCTATTGTGTGGCTGAGATAATGAGAGGGGTATTGGTTGAGGCTAATGTATTGAGGACTAAGTTTAGTTTGAGAGCTAGTTGATTAAGTTGATGTTGTGAAGTAGTCTATTGTGTCCTAACAATGGTATTATTGTGGGAAGACAACGCTTATGGAGTTACAAAAGTTCTTTCATGTATTTGTAGTAAATTCAAGCCTTGTAATTGTTGTGTCTTTGTTGTAACTTTATACTAAGTATTTCTTCAGAGGGTTTAACAATTTGTTTGTAGAGTTTCCCTAGTTGAATTGATTATGTCTTCTAATGTAAAAAGGAGTGATGTATGTTTCTACTATGATGTGTGTGTCAGAGTATAAGAATAGAAGATTGAATGTCGTAGTTTCTAGAGTGAGTTTTTATGGCTGAGCTAGAGTATTGATAAGATGTTTTTGGACATCATGGCTATCTTATATTGTTAGTGTTTCCATTATGAACATGTTGAAATTGTAGCAAGGAATGGCTTCTTTGAATTGTACCTTATTAAAAGTTGTTAATTTGAATTCATTCTTATAGACACTTGAGTTAGTTGTCAGTTAATATATGTGATGTGGCCTATCACTAGTTTATTGTTAGTTAATTTGAGTTAGATGGCTTGTAGTGAGTTGTGTACTAGTTAATAGCTAAAATTTAGATATCTAGCAGAGTTAAACTCTAGTGTCTATCAATTAACTGATATCTAGTTCTAGAATAGAGATAGACTTGAGTTCTTGAATTTCATTAAGTAGTTTGAATTTTGTTAACTCAATTGGCCCTCAATTAACTAGTTGCAACTACTAAATTTAGCCCTAGTAGGTCATGCAATTCAAATTTCCTATTGAGACTGAATGAAGGCATAGATATATTTATTCATTTTATATAGGTTTTTGTGTAGAGGCTTGAGAAGTAAGAAGATAAATTTCTCTTGGGAATTGCATAAGGAAATAGGACAAATTCCTATTTTTTAGGGGTATAATCGTGCTAGAAAATAAGAGCTCCTAGTAGGCCTTATCTGCCTAAGTGTTAGGAAAGTCTTGTAGAGATTTGATTAGTATTGCAGGAAACATCAAGGTTGAAGAAAAATATATGTAATATATCAGATTTATCAGTTCAGTCAATATAAGCAAGAGGGGTTTTTCCTAGTTGGGTTCCCCATATAAATTTTTGTGTGTTATTCATCTATCTGTGATTGTGTTTCTATTCAATTTTTTCTTTCCCGTTTTTTTTGGTATAGAAATCTTTTGTCTTTTGTTATCGGTTTGATCTCATTAGAAGTTGAAAGATTTCAATGATTTTGTACATGCCATCAACGTCTAAAGCAAGATAGAAACCAAGTTCTTTGATTAAATTCAAAGCGCATTGAAGAGGAGATCAACTGGTGTAGAAATTCGACAAGTGCAAGAATCATGTGAGTCTATGGTTTGGGGATAGAGCATGCACTGGAAGGGACTTCAAATTTTTTTGCATCGAAGGAAAAAATGGAGGTTGTGTTACATGATAATGGGATTTTGGAATACATCATGAATGATATTCCTAAACCTACTACATCAAATGCGAAAAAATTGAATCAATGGAAGAAGGACCTTACCAAAGCTTGGAGGATGATCTTACATGGAGTTAGAGACCATATAGTTCCAAATTTTCATGCGAAGGAAACACCATTCTAGATGTGGAAGGCCCTTACTGATCTATTAGAAGGAAGTAGTGATGCAAGAAAACTTCCTTTGAAGAAAAAATTGAGGAACATTTGAACGGGTGAGGATGAGCCAGTTGTTACATATCTATCCGAGTTTACTTAAGTGAGGGATGAACTTGGAGGTGTTGGAGAGCTAGTTCCATCAACAGATCTTGTGAGACTTTCTCTTCTTGGGCTTCACAAATCCTTGTAGAGTTTCCAGGATGTAGTGAATGGAAAAGATAAGTTCCCTAGTTGGGAGAGACTATGGTTAGATCTTGTGCAGGAAGATTTAAAGAGGAACATAAGGGATGGAGTCTCATCTAGGACAAAATATGAGGAAAATGTTTATTTAGCTGGAAAAGGGAAGAAATCCAAGGGCTAGAAGGCCCAAGCCAAAACCGAGACTAGTAAGAATGGAGGTAAGGAAACAAAGTATCTTAGCAAAATCAAGTGTTTTCATTGTCATTAATTTGGACATTATTCTAAAAAATGTCCAAACAAAAAATCTAGCAAACATGTTGTATCATCAACATAAGGAGAAGCACTCTCTTCTTAGTTTGAATTGGATTTCTCCTTGATACCTTGCATGGAAATCTCAAAATGGGGTAATGTGTGGTACATGGACTCGAGGGATTCATTCCACGTGATGGGGAACAAAGATTTCTTCAGCAATTTGGAGGAAAAGGACACGCAACTCCATATTGAGCTTCGAGGCGATGGTAGATATATGAACAAAGGAGTTAGCAGAATAACCTTTAAGAGGGAGTTTGGTTCCCTTCTCAATCTCAAGAATGTAATGTATGTTCTAGGATTGAAGAAAAAATGTGTCTTAGTAGCAGTCCTTGAAGACAAAGGGTACAATGTAGTATTCAACAAAGGGAAGGACTACGCCAAGAATTTACCTTCAGGACATTCCATGTAGATTGGTGTCAGGATTTAAAATGTCTACAAATTTTATGTTGATGCATGTGTAGCCTTGAGGAGCAAGTCAAAGAGTTCTCAGAGCGGAGATGTGGTGGTTCAGTGGGAGTAGGATAGAGGTCTCAAGATGGAGCATGAATCAGTATCTCAGTTTCAGTTTAATCTAGTTGGCATTTGGGATGACTAGCAAGGTGATGATGAGGACCATATAAAGGTGCAAGTGGAGGCTTCCACTCAGTCAGATACTTCAGGTATAGAGAATATTCATGCCAAGAGGGCAGAATACTTGGTCAAGGGAGATGAAAAGAGAATTGAGTCTCCTAGATTTATGAAGTAGATCATGGTGGGAAAGAATGGGTCTTCAAAACAAGTTATGTAGAAGAAAGCAAAAAAGTCCTCTAATTTAGAGGGAGTAGTTACAGTAGCAAAGAACTTGGTAGAGTTGAAGATAGATCTAGGTGGATATGGTTCTTCCAAGAAGCCCTTCTTCGCTAAGAGCGAGTGTTGAAATTGTATCATGGAATGGATTCATTGACTTTTGCCTTAGTCAAATCTGCTAACTCAAATGCATTCTCATAGATACTTGAGTTAGTTTTCACTTAACACGTGTAATGTGGACAATCACTAGTTTATGGTCAGTTAATTAGAGTTAGATGGATTTTAGTGAGTTGTGTACTAGTCGATAGCTAACATTTAGCTATCTAGTGGAGTTAAACTCTAGGTTCGGTCAGTTAAATGATCTCTAGTTCTAGAATAAATATAGACTTGATTTCTTGAGTTTAGTTGAGTAGTTTGACTTTTTTTTAACTCAACTCACTCTCATTTAACTAGTTGCAACTACTAAGCCCTAGTAGGTCATGAAATTTGAATTTCCTATTGAGATTGAATGAAGGCATGAATCTATTTATTCATTGTACACAAGTTTTTGTGTAGAGGCTTGGGAAGAAAGCAGAGAAAATTCTCTTGGAAATTGCAAAAGGAAATAGGAGAAAATCCTATTTTTTAGGGGCAAAATTGTGCTAGGAAATAGGAGCTCCTATCTAGCCTTATTTGCCTAATTACTGGGAAAGTTTTGTAGAGAGTTGATCAATATTGTGGGGAGCTTCAAGCTTGAAGTAGATTCCATGTAATATATTAGATTAATCATTTGATTCAATACAAGCAAGAGGGGTTTTTCCTAATTTGGTTCGCCCTATAGGTTTCTAAGTGTGATTGTGCTTCAATTCATTGTGTTCTTTCTGTGGAATTTTTGGTAGAGAAATCTTGTGTCTTTTGTTATCAATGTGATGTTATTAGTAGTTTCAAGGTTGATGTAATTTTCTACAGAATATGTGCCACATAAATATATGTTGTTGCTAAGTGTATAAGCTTTGTAATGTATTACTATCATTATAGTTGAGTGCTATATATAAGCTGAGTGAAATGTTTTGTCGTATCCAAATGTGTATGTTGTCAGTTGAATTTATGTATGCTTCAGGGGAGAAGTGCTTGATGTGTTACAAAGGTATTTTGTTACATCTTATGAATTAGGGTTTATTCAATGTTATATGGTGCTAGGGTTTGCGATAGCTAATTTTTCACAAGGAAAAAGATGTATTAGGTCATATTGTGCAATTAATGCTGAGAATAAGAGAGTGCATGGTTGAGTATATTGATGGAAAAATGTTTGGTTACCATTGAAGTGTTACTATCAAGTTGTTGAATCATTGATGTATTGTATGTTTGTGGTTATGTCAGGGTTGGAAGCTTGTTATTTCGCATGTTGAGGCTGAAATATTTTTTTTGTATTGCCATGATTGTTCCCTTGTATAAGATGCTTGTACATCTCTTATGTTGAGCTGAGCTCGATTGTGTGTTACATGGTTGTAAGGATTGTTGCTACGATTTGGGGTAGCTAATTGTCACGATTAGAGGATTTTTAAGGTTTGCGTTACAAAGAGTTTTTTAGTCAATTGAGATGTTCTTAAAGAACTTAGAAGGCTAAGGGGATCTGGTTTGAAAAGTAATGAATAGTGGCCTCGTGAGTTTGACTAGGTTTGGGCCTCTGGGAAGTGATGGTTTTCTAAGTTCAGAGTAGTGGCCAAAAAATAGTTGATAGGGAGTTATGGCGTCCTACTGGTGGTGGCCGACAAATTGTTGTAGGGGTAGTGGCTCCTTGTGTTGGCATTATGACATAGGTTTGGCGCTATGACACAAGTGTTGTCCTTGATGGCAACTCACTCAAATGATAGATCATAGTTCAGAATGAAAGAAAAAGAGATATACGCAGGTTCCTCTTAACCAAGTCATATATACACGTGGGTTTTACAATCAAAAGGCGCGTATGCGTATGCACGCACTTTCATGAAAGGAAAAGTGTGTACATTCCGGAAAACTTATTTTTTGGTTCATGGTATTTAGTCCTTGGTATTTGGACGTATGGTTTTGGGCCATGGTATTGAGTAAGGCCTAAGACTATAAAAGGGGAAAGAGATCATTAGGCAAAAGAGATTCACAAAAGGATTGAACATCTTATGGAAAGCAAGACCTAGAATTGGGTTATTGTGCATAGCTGGATCTAGACCAAGGAGGAACCTGAGCGCTAGAAGAAGGATAAGTTCTATTGTTGGGTCAAGATCTTAAGGCTTGAATAGTAGTATCTTTGTGTGATTTTGATCTGTTATATTTGGCGCATGACTAGATCTATAAATCTGATAATTTGGGTATAAGTGATGTCTGAATAAGAAAAAAGGTAAATTATCTTTTATAGATCTGTACGCGGGTTCAGCACAGGAGAGGTGTGTATACACGCTGGTTTAGTAAGTCAAGACTGCATATACGCTGGTTGGCCTTAATACAGAAGGGTATGCACGTAGGTTATACATATTTAAGTAGCATGTATTTGATGTTTGATTATTGTCATTAATGGATCCAGTCTGAAAATTTATGAAATGTGGTCCCTGAAAGAAAGAGAAGGTTGTAGCCTTCTGTAGGTTAGCACCTATGTACTAGTAGATCAACTAGTACAAGAGCTAAGGGGGTTGTAGCTCCCTTCCAAGAGAAGCTGGAGAACGAGAGAAGGTTGTAGCCTTCTACAGGTAGAAGCCTGTGTACTGGTATAAGACTGTACCAGTATAGAAATATTGTAAAAAGAAGTTTCTTATTAAAATAATATAGAGACGAATTGCAATAGGTGGTTTTCACCCACATTGGGTTTCCACCTTATATCTTGTGCCCATGTGTGTGATGATCTATTCTATTTTACTGCACCTGTTTACTGTGCTTATGGTTAATGAAGTTATGATGCCCTGATTAAAGATCAACATTTTATGAATCATAAGTTTACCGATATACGTTGGTTGCCTTAGACACAGTAGTGTATATACGAAATTTCCCATAACTGAAGTAGTGTATACAAATCTAATTGTGAAATGAAAAATAATTGATTTGATAATACCGGTTCACCCCCCGCCCCCCCCCCTCTCAATATTATTTCCAACAATTGGTATCAGAGTGGGTCCTTCAGAAGAAGCTTGATCGCTTGAAGGAAGATCTATCGTAATGAGCAACTACAAAAAAGAGGCATCTATCAGGCCACCAATCTTTGATGGGAGCAACTTCGTCTATTGGAAGGTAAGAATCACAACCTATCTTCAATCTCCTGGTACAGAAGTTTGGGATATCGTGGAAGCGGGATACACATTTCCATCAACAACTCCTACAGATATAGCTGGTAAGAAGCAGTATGAAACAAATGCAAAGGCTATCAATACTCTATTAGGGAGTTTATCTCAATCAGAATTTGTCAAGGTTATGCAGCTCAAAACCGTAAAATAAATATGGGACAAGATCATTCTAAGCTATGAGGGAGATGATCAGGTAAAACGTGCAAAACTACAATCTCTCATAATTCAATATGAAAATCTCGGAATGCACAATGATGAAAGTGTGGCTAATTATTTCTTACGTATAGATGAGATTTTAAATCGTATGAAAAACTTGGGTGAAGAGATAAAAGAAGTTACTTTGGTTGAAAAGGTTCTAAGATCTTTGTCCTCTAAGTTTGAATCAAAAGTTTCTGCCATAGAAGAAAAGCAAAATCTACAGAGCATTACCATGTCACAGCTGCACAAAATCCTAATTTCTTGTGAAATGAGAAAAGGGGGACCATCAGGTTGGGGAGAAGCCGCATTCAAAGCTTCAGGAAAAGGAGATTACATTGACTCAAGACATATTTGAAAAGGAGAGGAAGAATCAAACTTTGTCAAGAACCTTCAACGGGGTTCTGGAAGATTCAAAGGTAAGTTACCTTTCAAATGTTCTTCTTGTGGAAGAGTCGGTCACTATGCAGCCAAGTGTCCTCATAAAGATAAGCTTGACAAAGGTAAGGAACTAGTTAGATGGAACATAAAACAAAATGTAAGTAAGAAGAGCTATTATACACATGAAGACAGTGATGGATTTTCATTTAGTGATGAAGATGAACAATGTAATGATTATAGACTTTTGATGGCTTTTGAAGATGATGATTTCTTGGATGCTATAGATGAAGATGATATCTATGAAGAAATTTCTAAACTTAAAATCTTTTTAGAAGAAAAGAGTATGATCATAGATACTCTAACATTCCAACTTGCTGAAAGGGAAAAACACAATGAAAAGTTAGACTGTGAAATTGTGGGATTTAGAAAAGATATTGAGAAAACAAAAGCTCTTAATCTTAGATTTGCTAAAGGATCTGAAACATTAGATGAGATTATCAAAGTGCAACATTCTCCTCTAATCAAGACAGGTCTTGGATATTTTGAAGAACCATCTCAAACACAGAAGCCATCTACCTCCAAAAGTTATCTAGATGCAGCAAGGAGAAGTTAACAGGTTGACAATCGACAACAAAGGCATAAAGCAGATCACCAAGTAAATTAAGGTCAATCTACTTCAAGGATGAATAGAGATCACCAAGTAAATCGGGGGCAATCTACTTCAAGGATGAACAAAAGTTACAACCAAAAGCAGGTAAATCATTCTCAATTTGACTATGGAAACTACAATCACCTAGACGGTAGGTTTGATAATCGTAGGAATTTCTTCAATGACCAATGTTTCTCTTGTCATAACTTTGGACACAATGCTGCTCAATGTGTTGCCTACAAGACCATCATGACTAGAGAAGCACGAAATCAAAGGAGTGTGACTAGGATTATGAAAAGGACCTACAATAAATTTTCTACTCTTGAAAATGAAATAGAATGTTTTATTTGTAACAACTTCGGTCATGAAGATTCTGAATGTAGGAGTAGGTTTCGACAAACAACTCAGAAGGAGCAAGCCTCGTTGAGTCCCAAAACATGGAGAAAGAAAGAACTGCAACCAGAAAGATGTGGTATAGCCTTATATGCGGAAGGACAAGAAAATCAGTGGTACATCGACAGTGGATGCTCGAAACATATGACAGGTGATAAAGAAAAACTTCAGTCATATAGTGCCTTAGAAAAGGAAAGGAAGGTCTCATTTGGAAATGACACCCCTGCACTCATAAAAGGTAAAGGTTCTATTCTTTTGAAAGAAAAAGTCAAAGCTGGAAATGTTATGTATGTTGATGGCTTAAAGCATAATCTATTGAGTGTCAGTCAAATGTGTGATCAAGGAAATGAGGTAATATTTCGATCAAATGGATGTATTGTTCGTGAGCTTGATACAAGAGAAATAGTGATCAAAGGCATAAGAACTCCAAATAATTTATACATACTCAAGGGAGGACAAGAACAATGTTATCTAAGCAAGAATGATGAACACTGGCTATGGCACAAAAGATTGGGGCATCTAAGTGTCTCTCAGATAAGGAAAGCATGCAAATATTAGGCAGTTCGTGATCTCCCTCACAACAGAATTCCAGACAATACAATATGCAAATCATGTTACTTTGGCAAGCAAACCAGAACTAATTTCCCTGAGAAAGAAGGATCAGCTAGTAAGCCACTTGAACTTGTCCATACCGATATATGTGGTACATCCAGGAAAAGGTCACCTCGAGGAGAAGAATACTTCATATTATTCATTGACGACTTTTCCAGGATGTGTTGGATAGGACTCCTGAAGCATAAATACGAAGCTTTCGAAAAGTTCAAAGCATTCAAAGCCTTGGTTGAAAACAAATCAGATCCCAGAATCAAATGCCTCAGGTCTGACTGAGGAGGGGAATTTACCTCGAATGAATTTTTTTATTTTTGTGAAGAACATGGAATAAGAAGGGAATTCTCTACTGCAAGGACTCCTCATCAAAATGGAGTAGTACAAAGAATGAACAGAAGGGTTCAACAAATGGCTCATGCTATGCTTGATGAGTCTGGAACTCCTGCCACCTTCTGGGGTGAAGCTACATTTGCTGCCATTACTATTCTCAACAAGAAAAATGTCAGGGTGAACAGCACTTAGACTTCTCATGAACTTTGGTATGGTAAGATTCCTATGGCAAAATACTTCAAAATTTTTGGAAGCAAATGTTACATCAAAAGGACTGATGAAAACCTTGGCAAGTTTGAACCTAGAGCAGATGAAGGCATTCTTCTTCGTTACTCTCCCCACAGCAAAGGATATAAGTGTTACAATAAAAGACTTGGAAATTTTTTTGAAAGTATAGATGTAGTGGTTGATGAAGAGGAAACAATCCTAGGTAGGTAAAATCCAAAGATTTCAAAGATGATGAGGACTATCCTTCAACATCAAATTAGATGTATGATGAAGAAGAAACATATGAGGCACCAGAAGAACAGATAAGGGTAGAAGAAAAGACTCCATCCAGGTATGTCCAGAAGAATCATCTAGAGACTCAAATTTTGGGGCGGAAAGAGGCAAGTGTACAAACAAGAAGAACTATTTCAGAAGCTTCAAGCTATCTAGCATTGCTCTCCTCCACTGAACCACGAAATGTAAGTGAAGCATGCAAAGATGAATGCTGGGTCAAGGCCATGAATGAAGAACTTGATCAAATTGAAAAGAATAACACTTGGGAGTTGGTTCCAAGACCAAATGATAAGAATGTCATAGGGACCAAATGGATATTCAAAAACAAGCTAAATGAAAATGGAGATGATATTAGAAATAAGGCTAGACTTGTTTGTAAAGGATATGCTCAACAAGAAGGTATAGACTTTGAAGAAACTTTTGCACTAGTTGCTAGACTTGAAGCCATAAGAATGTTCCTTGCTCTTTCTAGCTTTTAGAAGTTCAAAGTATTTCAAATGTATGTGAAATCTGCCTTTTTAAATGGAGACTTAGAACAAGAAGTGTATATTGAGCAACCAGATGGATTCATCCTTGGAAATGATCCAAAACTTGTATGCAGACTTAAGAAGGCACTATATGGTCTTAAACAGGCTCCAAGGGCTTGGTATTATCATCTAGACAAATACCCCCATCAACAAGTTTTTTCAAAAGGATCAGCAGATAGCAATCTATATATAAAAATTGATAATCATAAATTGCTAATACTTGTTGTGCATGTTGATGATATCATCTTTGGTAGCAATGAAGAAGCCATGAGTCAAAACTTTTCTTTGGTGATGCAGAAAGAATTTGAAATGTCCTTGCTTGGTGAGCTGACATATTTTCTTTGTTTACAAGTCCAACAAAATAAAGCCGGTATCTTTTTATCACAAACCAAGTACCTCAAGCAGATCTTGAAGAAATATGGCATGGAAGATTCGAAACTAGTATGTACCCCTATGGTAATAGGATGCAGCCTTAACACAAATGACAATTCAACAGTAGTACATCAACCAACCTATAGATTCATGATTGGTAGTCTACTCTATCTGACAGGTACCCGACCAAACATCATGCATGTTGTGGGAATAGTTGGAAGATTCTAGGAAAATCCAAAAGAAGCACACCTTCGGGTGGTTAAAAGAATTTTCAAATATCTTCAAGGAACACAAAACTATGGCTTATGGTATCCTAGAGATACAGATCTCACACTTCATGCATATACAGATGCAGATTGGGCAGGAAGCGCGGATGACAGAAAAAGCACTAGTGGTGGTGCATTCTTTATGGGTTCCAGATTAGTATCTCGGTTCAGCAAGAAACAAATTTCAATTGCTTTATCTATAGCTAAAGTGGAATATGTGGCTGCTGCATCTTGCTACACACAACTCCTTTGGATGTTGCAAACTTTGCAAGATTTTCAAATCACTTGTACTCCACCTATCTCTATTTTATCTGATAATACAAGTGCAATCAGTATTTCAAAGAATCCTGTCATGCATTCAAAGACCAAGCACATACCTATCAAATATCATTTTCTCCGAGAACAAGTACTTGAACAAAAGGTCAAATTCGAGCATGTTCCCTCCAAGGAACAGGTTGTTGATATACTCACCAAACCACTACCCAGGGAGACATTTGAATACCTCAGACAGAAGTTGGTTAGTAGTTGATGCATCATCTTTCTGTTGAAACTTATCTGTTTCAAAGTAAAGTGGTTGTATGCGAGTTTCATGAGGAGCATCCGTGTACATATGCCGGTTTCTGTGGATACAGTCGCGTATATGTAGGTTTGAAGACAATCAGTGGACCAGGCTCAAGATGAAAAGAGTTTGATATGGGTCTAACAAAGACCATCTGGCATAGGTTCAGGGGGAGCATATATACTTCTAATAATGCATTGCTGGCATTATCTTAGAAGATCTTGGTTCAAGTTCACATCGTTTTTAGTTTCAGGTGGATCAAGTGCAGAAGGAGAAAATGGTTGCTGGTATGAATAATGATTGACAGATGCTGCCGATGATAGTTGTTGATGACTATCATAGTTTTGTTGTAGATATTTCATCTCTATGTCATGTATTTATTTTCTTATCAAGGTCATGTAACAGCCTATTCTGGTTTTCCCACTATGCTTGGGATGGATGATGTAATGTTCTTATTTTATCATGTGTAAACTTTTGGTGTATCCCCACTTGGTTGGATGGATGAGTCAATATTGGTATATGCCCACTTGGTTGGGAGACGGATGTATGTATGAGTCTTTGGTGATAGGAAGGTCATTTATGATGTATAAAGTCATGTTTCTTCTTGTATAACATCTTCTTGCAGACCTTGCCTACAGTCAGGGGGAGCATGGACAACACAGCAAAGCAGAGATTTCAGCATGTACTCAGGAGGAGCATAACCCTTTGCACTTGATGACAAAAGGGGGAGAATGACTTTGAGTGACTATGGGTTGCCATCAAGTCCAAAGGGGGAGATTGTTGGCATTATGACACAGGTTTGGCGCTATGACACAGGTGTTGTCCTTGATGGCAACACACTCAAATGATAGATCACAGTTCAGAATGAAAGAAAAAGAGATATATGCAGGTTCCTCTTAACCAAGTCACGTATACACGCGGGTTTTACAATCAAAAGGTGCGTATACGTATGCATGCACTTTCATGCAAGGAAAAGCATGTACATTTGGGAAAACTTATTTTTTGGTCCATATTATTTAGTCCTTAGTATTTGGACCTATGGTTTTGGACCATGGTATCTCATATAAATTGTTTAACCCAGGTATTGGGTCCATGGTATTTCTTCTCTATGGTTTTGGACCATGGTATTGAGTAAGTCCTAAGATTGTAAATGGGGAAAGAGATCATTAGGCAAAAGAGATTCACAAAAGGATTGAATATCTTATGAAGAACAAGATCTAGAATTGGGTTATGGTGCATAACTGGATCTGAACTAAGGAGGAACATGAGCACTAGAAGAAGGATAAGTTCTATTGTTGGGTCAAGATCTTAAGGCTTGAATAGTAGTATCTTTGTGTGATTTTGATCTGTTATATTTGGCGCATGATTGGATCTATAAATCTGATAATCTGGGTATAATTGATGTCTGAATAAGAAAAAGGGTAAATTATCTTTTATAAATCTGTACGCTGGTTCGACATGGTAGAGGGGCGTATACACGCTGGTTCTGTAAGTCAAGACTGCGTATACGCTGGTTGGCCTTAATACATAAGCATATGCACACAGGTTCTACATATTTAAGTAGCATGTATTTGATGTTTGATTATTGTCGTTAATGGATCTAGTCTAAAAATTTATGAAACGTGGTCCCTGGAAGAAAGAGAAGGTTGTAGCCTTCTGTAGGTCAGGACATATGTACTATCACATTAGCTAGTACAAGAGTTAAGGGGGTTGTAGCTCCCTTCAAGGAGAAGCTGGAGAATGAGAGAAGGTTGTAGCCTTCTGCAGGTAGAAGCCTGTGTACTGGTATAAGACTGCACCAGTACAGAAATATTGTAAAAAGAAGTCTCTTATTAAAAGAAGATAGACACGAATTGCAGCAGGTGGTTTTCACCCACATTGGGTTTCCACCTTATATCTTGTGTCCATGTATGAGATGATCTGTTCTATTTTACTGCACCTGTTTACTGTTCTTATGGTTAATGAAGCTATGATGCACTGATTAAAGATCAACATTTTATGAATCATAAGTTTATTGATATACGCTGGTTGCCTTAGACACAGTAGCGTATATATGCAGTTTCCCATAACCGAAGTAGCGTATACAAATCTGATTGTGAAATGAAAAATAATTGATTTTATAATACTGATTCACCCCTCCCCCCCCCTCTCAGTATTATTTCCAACACCTTGTTGGTAGTGGATAGGTAAAATATTTAAAAGAGATTTATAGAATTAATAAAATAATCATAGCAGTGTAGAAAAAAAAGGGTGATTTTCTTCCCCTTGAGGGTTTCCACTAGATATTATTGTCTCCTTTCACATGATTGTTTTGATTGTTTTTATGGTGTTTATGTGTTGATTTTATGTTGAATTTACATATTTAGATCTATTTTTTTGTGTTAGGTTATTGATATTTTCACATTTTTGAAAAAATATTTAAAATTTCTATAAATATTTTCACTACTGATTCACCACCTACCCTTAGTACCGATCTAATTCCAATATAAATAAGAGTACTTGTAGTAGTATAAGGTACAAAAATAGGCTTTATAGAAAAATGAGTTGCAGCAATGGAAATTGCAGTAGTGGAAGTAGAAGATTTAGTTGGAGGAATTGTAGAAATGGTAATTACAACAACCAAAGTTGTAGCAATAGATTTTTCAATAAGAGGAGTTGCAGCAATGGTGGTTGTAGTAACATGAGTTGCGACAATAGGAGTTGAAATAATAGAAATTGCAGCAACTATTGATAAACATCAATGCTCTTTCCTACATGTTTACAAATCATTTTTATTGGAGAATGATCCTCACATAACCATCACCAAGCTATGAAGCTCCCTTCTCTTTCTCTTTTCTTGGATGTTGTTCTCGCCAAAGTTGGATTTCGCACAACATGTGTGCATGTATGCCCCTTGGGGATTTCATATCTTGGATTATTTATAGATTAATTTTTCTTTTGGAATAAAAGAGAATTATCCTACATGACTGTTTTGTTTCTGAACAGACTCCAAATCACTATTGGGCCATCTTCTTGAATTTTCCATAGGAAGGATTCTTTAGATAAGCTTTGACAATATAACACAAGCTTGTCTCCATTGGCCATTAGAAGATCTTATTTCCTCATCTATAGTTTGGAGTTTGATGGCTCCATTGTCATAAACAATCAATCAAATAAGGCCTCACCCTAAAGTATTTAAATATGGAGTTAAACAACAAATCGTAGTCTCTATCCTTGAACTTCTTCTTAATGAAATTGTAATGTCATCACAGCATCTAATTTTGTATCATTTTTTTCCAGTACAAGGAAGCTCGATGAAGTTTTTCCACCTCATTAATCTAGACAAGTCTCCACCTTTAAGCTTTTGTTATGTCCATTCCAGGTTAGACAATTGTTCCAAGTGTTTGGATCTTTGACTCAATTAACAGTAATTCTCCTTTTTCATACAATATCTCACAATGAGTGTAGCTAGTAGTAGTTGCCTATTTGGTCTAATAGGCCCATAAATCTTCAAGAAGTCTATTAGCCAAATCCTTAAGATGTAAATAAAAAATTCTAGTGATGATGATGTCAAATATATTATTTGTTCCTTCCACTTATCTATTGGCCTATAAATGATATGGTGTGCTAACTATGTTCTTTATCTTGTATTTCTCCATTGAGTCTTCAATGAGCCTTAAGGGGCTATGTTCCTCCATCCATGAATATCTCCCGCATATCCTAAATCTGGTGAAGATTTATTCATTACAATTTTTTTTTACTTCTTATTCAGTTGCAGTTAGAAGTGCCTCAACCTCCATCCATTTCACCACATAATTTGTGGATACCAGAATGTAGGAATTGCAGTGATAAGGAGGGTTTATTGGCCCAATTAAGTCGATGGACCATTAATCAAAGGGTTCCAATACTAGTTATGGTTATAGAAACATATCATGAGATTGCATAGGTATTCCCATGCACTTGTAGCTATCATACCTCTTCAAATACATCTTAGTGTATTTAATGATGGTGGGCTAATAGTAACCCTATTGAATTACCTTGTGCCCTATCCTTTTATCGATAATGTGGCCCTCACAAGGACCAAAATGGCACATTTTTTAGGACCTTATAGAGTTTGTCCTCTCTTACACATGTTCAAATAATGATATTATGGCTTATGTAAAAGAGACACCAACGAATTCATGAGAAGCTTTTGATTTGTATCATAATAACTTCAAATTCCTTCAACAAGAGACGGTGTGGAAGCTTACCTACATCATAGTTGTTAGGGATAGCTAAAAATCATGGGGAGTTTGTAGAAACTGCAAATAGGTTTAACACAAGAAAATAATATTTTAGGAAGGCTCATTTTCATTGGATGTGAGTCTAGTGAGGAAATGATCCATAACATTGTTCTCTCCTAGTTTATCTAGAATGGTGATACCATATTCTTGTAATAAAATTAACCATCTAGTAACTCTGCCATTGGTAATTGGTTTATTCATGAAATAGTTGATAGGGACATGGTCAGTATGTAATACCAATATATAAATTGTAATATTACATCAGAATTTACTGATTGCATAGATAACCACAAGGTATGAGCTTCTTCAATTTTTGTATAGTTTAGTTCTGTTGGTGGGAGATTCTTATTGACAAAGTAGATCAAATACAAGTTTCCTTCTTCAAGTTGTCCTAGTATGGTTTATATGGAAGTATCTGGGGCATTCATGGAAATATGGAATGGGGGGGGGGGGGGGGGGGACAATTAGCTCCTATTAAGACCAAATACCCAAAAAAAATTGGACTTCAACTCATCAAAATCATGTTTGCATTTTTCTATCCATACAAACATAGGATTTTCAATTTGTAAAGAAAATAATGGATGAGAAATTTGTGAAAAAATTTCAGTGAAACATTGATAGTAACCACTGAGCATGTCTAAGAGAAATATGTACCTCTTTTTTTTAATGAGTGGGAAAATTTAATATTACCTTAACCTTTGTTGGATCCACTTGCATACCTTTTGGTAATATATGGTTCTCTAACGCAGTTTCATCAGTTAACATCATTTGAAATTTTAAATTGCTACATGCCACATTAGATTCCTTACACCTTAATGCTTTATTAAAATTAGATAGTCCCTTATCAAAATCATCACCTTAAGTCGTGAAATAAGCCATATGCATCTCCACATAATCATGTATAAGATTGGAGAAAATAATGATTGTAGCTCATTGAAAGGTGCCAATGTCATTACATAATATGAATGCTATGACTGGATATGCAAATGTTTCCCATGTAAAAGTGAGTGTGATATTTCTCTCATATTTCAAACAAATTTTGGATCTAATTATAACTGTTAAACCCATCGAGGAAAAAAACATATGTCTTTCCTATTAAGGTGCTTAAGACCTAGTCAATGAAAGAATGTGGGAGATGTTATTTGTGAGTTCATATATTAAGTTATTAATAATATATACCATTTCTCCATTTCAAACTTTTGTTGGGTACAATGACAAAAGGAGAGGCCCATTTACTATGTCAAATTGGGTAGATGAAATTAGTTACAAGCAATTTCTGGTGGTCCTCCTTTACTATGTCTCTTAGTGCTAGATTCATTAAGCGTTGGGAGTTGAAAGTAGGCATATATCCTTCCTTACTATGTGTGTGTGTGTGTGTGTGTGTGTGTGTGTGCATAAGCATTTGGCAATTAATTTTTCATTTTAATTACCATTTCTTTACACATATTTGATCCATTTCTATCATTCTTTATCACACCATTTATCATAATTTATCATATAATTCCATTTTATAATTATTTATGCTCTTGTTGGTAAATAATTTTTGTTCTCCTTTACTTTTCATATATTGATGATTATTATGCATGATTTTTCCAATGATATTGTATTAACGAATTTTTTATAACATCACTCATGATTTTAGCCTCCAAGATCTCTTCCAAATTGCAAATTTGATCTCCAAATCATAGTCAAATATTCCAACTCGGAAATTTGCTGGGATAAAAAGTGACAATTTTGTATTAGACTTTTCAGGAAAATTAAGATGAATCTTGAAAATCAAATACATGGGTTTTGTGAAGAACAAAGAAAATTATTTTTTTGTTGAGAAAGTTTCCAAAATTCGGTCTGGATTGAGAAAAAATTAATTTTAATTGAAGGATATTTTATTTGAATTGTTGTTGTGGTCGTTTTCCAAATTTTCACAATTGAAATACCAGATTCAACTAGTTCCAGTGAAATCATGATGGAGAGATATCTCAGATCTGATCTTGTTTATTTATATTATGTAATCAATCCAAAATTGTAAGGAGAAATCATTTTAGTTGTAATTTTCATTTGCTCATTGTGTATTTAAATGAAAACATAGATCAAAGAGGGGGGATGGACAATTATTGAATTAAAGGGAGAGCTCAGAGTTGCATTGTATCTATTTCTAATTTGTAATGAAAGGAGCTATCAGTGGAATTTAATCATTGTCTACATTTAATCTGACTTGAATTATTTTTCAGGGCAAAACTGACTCTTGGGAAGTTGGGCCCACTACCGTAGACGAGGTGCTGCCTTGAACATCTAATGTAGTTTAGCCGTGTGATTATTTCTTTGAAAATCAATTGTTTTTACTTAAATTAAGTTTCCTTTTCTTTTAAATAATTTGTTGGCTACTGCATTTTCCAGATTTTTTGTTCCCTACAATTTCTAGGTTTCATTTAATTTGCTCATATAGATTAGCACTTGAATTATGTTGGGTGCAATAGGTTAAATTTCCAATTGGGCAATGTGTGGTTTAATTTAGTATTGATTCAAACCATTTTATTAACATAACTATTTTCTTGTCATTTACTTTCTTCTTTTCAAATTTAGTATTGTTTTTCAAGTCTTAAATTTTATTTCTTGTCGAATGAGTTTGATAATGTAGAACCCAATCATGTAGAACAAATGTTAGATGTTTGTAGTTACTTCCATATATTTTGTTAACTGCCTTGAAACAAAAATTCGTTAATCGGATTGATAATTAATTTCCAGATGATTAGCTTTTATTATTATTAAAGTAATTAATTTCCCAAACAATAAGTTAGAATGGGCCCCCTTCATGCCCAAGTAATCCCAAGTGGAGGAATCACTATGCTTTTGTATCACCTTGATCTATCATTAATTTTATTTTTCCTTTAGTCATTGGTTAATGTTCAAGGCTCATCTAGGACTAATTTCCATGGTCTTCATAGTGGAATCTTAATCTTATTTGGTTGAAGACTAATTATCCATAGGTGATGTTCTTTTTGAGGTAATAAAATTTTGTATCTAGGGGTGAAAAATATGATCAAAAATGTGTGTGTAATTTGATGAATAAGAGGAATATATGAAGTTCTTGATTTCATCATCCTCTATTTTCTCATGAACAACCAAGTGACTTGATGAAATTATCCCTCTTCATCACTATCCTCCTCCTTAGTATAATTAGATACTTTCGAATTATGTTGGGATTGGCAAATGGACAAAGGGTCAAATATCTTGAAAAGGTCCCATGTGATATGGTCATGTTACCTGACCTATAACCAATGTAAGAATTAGTAGTGACCAACCAAGGTATTTGTAGTATCATAGGATTCCAACCCAAAGAGTTTTTTTGTTACATAATCGTGAAATCTATAGAGTATTCCCATGAATCTACTAAAACTACTACATCCTCTATTTCCCCTTCTAGTTAATGGTGGATTGTCAATGACTTGCAACATAGTGGTGGTTTTCCTAATACTGAAGAGTCCTAAGGCTTCCATAGTATCATGTTTCATGACATTAATGGTAGCACCCTAATTGATCAATGTGTTATGAGTAACAATGTTGTTAATCTACATATTAACCATTTGGTTGTCATGTTTTGAATACTTTTCTGCTAGGACCCCTCCCATCATTAGTTATAACAGTTTCCCCATAACATGGTCCCTCTAAGGGTATTTCCTCTTTTTTCTAAGCTTCCTAAAAAGAGTTCCTAATCACTATAGAATAAATTATTGCATATTTGATGGCTTGAAGTGGTGATATTTTTACACACATGTTTATGAGTTTCCTCGAAAGAACAAATTTGGTTTGGGCAATAGGTTTATGTTGGCTTAATATTTCAGGGTAAGGTAGAATGTTGGGTTTAGGATATGGAGGTTCAAGAATTGATTCCCATCATAATTGCTCCTTCCAAACCTCTTTCTTTAGATCTTAACTATAAACTTAAGGTTTGTTTTTGGTTAGGATCTTCCCATATCACAAATGAATATCATTGCAATATATGGACGAGATAGAGTAGCTAGGATAGGTAGTTGAAACATATGAAATTTGAGATTAATTCCCATTATTTAGGTTAGGGATAGGTTATTTGGGAATTGAGATCTAAGGGGGTTAGGTGTGGTTACATAAAATTGTTGAGGAGGAAGGTGTTATCTGGGTACTTGCATGACAACTTGTTTGGGTTAACATAGGTGGGTTTCCTCCACCATGGTTTCCAAAGCTGGGATGGGGGAGGAGGAGCCCATGATTGTGTTGGGAGATTCCATGACTATGAAGTGTACTCAATAATAGGGTTAGTCTAATAAGAATTATTATAAAACTAAGATTATTCTAGATCAGACATTGAGGCACAGAGTACCATGTTTTCTTTGGAGCAAGGAAATGAAGTTAATGTTGTTCTTTTTCTTCTTCATATATAGCCTTCAAACTAAGAAGAGAGGGACAACTATTAGTGTTAATTTCATTCAAACATATAACACAAATCTCCACCTTATTTGCATGACATTTCTTGAGCATATTCATTTCTCTATATTTGAGGTATAATATATCTAAAGCTTCTTATGCTTCCTCCTCCTCCTTTTTAACTTTCAATAAATCCAATCGAGAACCCAACAAACTTAGCAACTCAGTTTTGAATTTTGCCAATACGTTTCCAAGCGCAACTTTGATGAATCCATTTGCAGCGGCCTTAGTATTTACTTCCATCATTTCCTAGAGTTCTTTGCCTATTTTTATGCTTATTTAGTATATATATGGTAGAGATCTATGATTTTTTCATATTCTAGCTAAAAGACATATCCTAGACCCATCAGGTTGAGGAGATCCATGCACTCATCTAAAATTCATGTTAATATCAAAACTTAGTGAGTCTTAGGGGTTAAGTCTTATTGTGCTACTTTTCATAAGTTGTAATTAAATTTCTCAACATAATCCTTAAGGCTCTCTTCTTCTTCTTGGGTCATTCTAAATACTTCCTCCCTTCCTTACTTGTATTTACAATAATATTGATATATTTTCAAGAATTTTTGATTCATTTGTTGCCACAAATAAATGCTACCTTGGTCAACGCCCACGAACCAATGTAATTTTGAATCATTAAATGTAGCATGAAATAGATTAATATTATGAGCATTATTTATGTAATAATAGTTTCAACAAACAACATTGAACACATAAAGGTATCAAGATCTTCCTATGGAAGGCCATGAAAGTTTGATAATATTGAATAAGGAATACTCTTTATTTTAGTATATGTGTCTAATTCTTAGATGGGGTGATCCAGGTGGATATTGGTGGCCACCTGCCAAGTCCACTTGGACCCCCACCATTGTCTTTCTCAGCATTTTCGGTTTCCTTAATTGTAGCACAACTTACTATTTTTAGCAGTTTTTCGGGTCCTGAACTTCCGGAGCCGTTTTGAGGCCCTAAACGACGTTTTTTGGGGAATCCGGGGGCAACATGGGTCCATGGAATGGACTGATGTTGCCCATTCCAACAATGATAGTGCTCGGACAGATCTTTCTAATGAGCTATTATATGCGTCAAAAGGAGATCATATGCCAAAGTTACGACCCCGGGAAGTTGGTGTACCAATTTACCCCAAACGGGGCCCACAGTTTGGGCGTTTCATCTCCTAGGGTTAGGTTTTGGAATGTTAAGGGTTTTTCCATTGTTTCTCAACAATAAATAGGCCTTCAAGCCTCATTGTAACACAGTTGAGAGGCATGTAGCCATCACATCTCTTCTCAGAGATAAGCTACCATCGCCCTAGCTGGTATATGTCCATTTCTTGTTGTAAGCATATTTCAGTATTTTCCATTAATGAAATGAAGTATTATTTCCACTGCATCTTTGTGTATATGGTTATCTCTGTAATTTGTTGCGTTCCTGTTTAAATCTGGATCAGTGGTATCAGAGCGGTCTGCTTTTTCTCTATTTTTCTTTGCATGTCCCCAACAAGGTCGGGATATAAGGAGTTAGGGCTTGAACTGGTTGAACCCTTGCAAGACCAGCCTCGCAAATCCTGACGGCCTCCCATGGCGGACGAGAAGAAAGACGAGAGGTCAGGAGATCCCATCAAAATCTTGCTCGAAGAAGCCCTCGAGCGACAACGGAACGCGATGATGGACAGCTTTGCCCAGATCCTTCAGCGGCTACCCAGAAGCGGCGCATCAGCTTCCAGCAGCTCCTCTGGAAACGCCACACCCTTTTAGGTACAAGTTAATTTTGAAATCCCCATATTCGAGGGTCAGATAGACGCCGATGCCATAGATAAATGGTTAAATCTGCTAGAGGGTTATTTTTTTGTTCATGAATTTTCGAGTCGGGAAAAGATCGTTTTTGCTCTTCTCAAAGCAGCCCCCCACGTCAAGGACTGGTGGTAAACCTACTGCGAGCAGAAGGATGAAAGTACTGGCTCACTATTTTCAGCCGCACCCACCTGGGATTCGTTCCGGGATGCCATCAAGGAGCAGTACTACCCTGTCGGAAGCTATGAGGATGAATACATAAAGTGGACCACGCTGCGGCAAGGAAGGGACCAAGACGTGTCGGAGTTCACCAATCTTTTCCATACCCTTCGCACAAAGTTGGGTATCAAGGATTCGGAGCAACATTTGATACTCAAATACCATGGCTGCCTGAACAAGTACATCCAGGAAGAAATACAATTCCTAAACATCCCCTCGCTCGGCGCAGCATACCGATATGCCGTCAAGGTCAAGCAAAAGTTTAAACAAAAGAAGCGAGACTTTGGATCTGCGAATCCAAAGCAGGGGAAAGGTGCCTCTAAACCACAGAACAAAGGACAAAGCCAAGGCGGGTTAGCCCAAGACAACTAGCCGAAGCTGCAAGCAAAGAACAATGCCGCGAAGCCGAGAAAGGACACTGGAAAATGGTGCGAGTTCCATAAGAGCTCCACTCACAACACAATTTAGTGCCGGGCCAAGTAGTCACTAGTGGCTGAGCTAAAGGTTTCAGAATCAGATGCATGTTCCCACTCTGAGTTAGAACCCGATAAGGGGTATGAAAAAGGGAAGCAGATCATTGATGATGATCCCAGCGCCACTGTTGCTACCGCAAAGATCCAGAGGAGGAGGAGCGTCTCTTCCACTCCCAGATGTGGGTAAAGGGCTCCCTGATGCAGTTCATTGTTGATAGCGGGAGTCAAAAGAACCTCATTTCGGCAGAGGTCGTGAAGCGGTTGGGCTTACCGACCACAGCACATCCACAACCATACACCATTGGGTGGCTTCACCAAGGGCGAGATCTTCGTGTGAGCCAGCAGTGTCGCCTTCCATACAACATCAAGCCCTTCACGGATGAGGTATTGTGTGACATTGCTCCCCTTGAAGTTTGTGATGTATTACTAGGACAACCATACTTGTGGAAGCGACATGCTGTGTATGAATCAAGGCCCCGTGCTGTTATTATTAAATTGGGAAATAAGTTGTTCAGGATACTAGAGGTAGCACCACCTGCCGCCATCTCTTTGATTACTGCAAAACAATGCGGTAAGATCATTTCCAAAACCAGGAAATTTGTTTTCCTGATGATACGCCTTCAAGGGAAGAAGAAGACAGTGGCCGTGGCTTCCAAATGAGGTCCCTCTGCACGACAACTACAGATGAACAAGATTGTGGAGGAGTACGAAGACATCTTCACCTCTCCGACAGGGGTTCCTCTGCACTGTCAAGTCAAGCACTCCATCGATCTAACCCCAGGTGTGCCGCTACCCAATGGACCAATTTATCGGCGCTCCATCCTGGAGAACAATGAAATCAAGAGGCAGATTCAGGAGCTCCTGCAGAAAGGTCACATCCGTTCGAGCTCATCGCCCTGTGGGAGCCCGATCGTGTTGGTGCAGAAGAAGGATGGGACGTGGAGACTTTATATTGACTATCAGGCGCTGAACAAGATCACTGTCCATAATAGGTACCCGATCCCGCGGATTGATGACCTCCTAGACCAACTAAAGGGGGCGAAATATTTCAGCAAGATCGATCTGAAGTCAGGATATCACCAGGTACCAATCGAACCCTCAGATGTGTGGAAGACTGCCTTGAAATCCAAGGAGGGCCTCTTCGAATGGTTGGTCATGCCTTTCGGATTGACGAATGCTCCTGCAACCTTTATGAGGCTAATGGATGACATCTTGCGGCCATTCACCAACTCCTTTGTAGTAGTATACTTGGATGACATTCTTATCTTCAGCCAGAGTTGGGAAGAGCACCTCCACCACATCCGACAGGTTCTCCAAACACTGCGGCAACACAAGCTATGTGCCAATTTGGAGAAATGCACTTTTGGCATGACCGAGGTTCAGTATCTGGGATACATCATTGATGAACAGGGGGTGCATGTCGATCCAGCCAAGGTCCAAGTCATTCGGGATTGGCCCTCTCCAACCACTCTAACAGAGCTCCGCAGCTTTCTAGGTCTTGCCAACTTCTACCGCAGGTTTGTGCTGGGGTTTTCTCATATTTCTTGGCCCTTGAGTCAAGTCACCAAGGGAGGGGCGAAAGCAAAATTCTTTTGGTCTGAATCTCAACAGAAGGCATTCAGGGAGTTGAAGGATCGCCTCTGCACGACACCAGTGCTCGCATTACCAGATTTACAACAACCATTTGAGGTCGAGACAGATGCCTCTGACTATGCTATTGGGGCAGTCCTTACTCAACATGGACATCCAGTGGCATATCACAGTGAAACGCTTTCAGACACAGTCCGGAAGTACCCCACTTATGATAAAGAGATGTATTCCATTGTACAGGCCTGCCGACATTGTAAGAATTACATTTTGGGGAAGGAAACAGTCATCCACATAGACCACCGACCCCTGCAGTTCATACAGACCCAAGGGAAATTGCAGAATGATCGCCATCAGAAGTGGTCTACATACCTGCAATAGTTTCACTTGAATATCAAGTATAAAAAGGGCAGCACCAATAATGTTGCAAATTTCCTCAGTCGACCACCGATCATGGCGCTGACCACCGTGCTCAACTCTTGTGGGCACGAGATTTCTGATTGGCCACTCCTCTACAAAAGCGACCCAGAATTCGGCCACACATACCAGACACTCTTGGAGGGTCGGCATGTTGCAGATTTTCACCTCCAGGATGCCCTATTATGCCACCTCGGTCACCTTTGTGTTCCTTCGAGCGACCGTGCCAAGATGATTTGGGAAGCACACTACAGTCGGGTTGCTGGGCATTTCATGGTCGAGAAAACAGTGGCAGTACTGCAAAATTATTTCTATTGGCCGAATCTTCGACATGATGTTGGGAAGTACATCCGATCATGTACTGCCTGTGCCATTTCCA
The DNA here is from genome assembly GCA_031772625.1 of Pinus tabuliformis. Lineage (NCBI taxonomy): Eukaryota > Viridiplantae > Streptophyta > Pinopsida > Pinales > Pinaceae > Pinus > Pinus tabuliformis. Next base: position 565,145,885 of record CM062810.1, read on the forward strand.
AACCGACCATTAAGAAGCAAGGCCTCTATACCCCATTGCCTACCCCTAGTCAACCTTGGGAATCCATCTCCATGGATTACATGTCAGGCCTTCCTTCCACTAAGCATGGAAATGACTGTGTTTTTGTGGTCATCGACAGGTTCTCGAAGATGGCCATTATGGTGGCTTGCAAGAAGAATATCACAGCAGAAGCCACTGCTAAACTCTTCTTTGAAAGAGTGTGGGTGCACTTTGGGATCCCACAGTCTATCATCTCAAATTGGGACAGTCGGTTTCTCAGCACATTTTGGTCCAGTCTCTGGTCAATGCTGGACACCAAACTCACGAAGTCCACAACCTTCCATCCTCAAACTGATGGCCAGACAGAGGTTGTCAATAGGATGATTGTGCACATTCTGCGGATGTATAACTCAAAGCATCCACGCACATGGGACGAGAGCCTCCCCTATGTTCAGCACAGCTACAACCGAGCTCTTCACAGCGCCACTGGCCATAGCCCTTTTCAGGTGGGTTTGGGATTCCAGCCACTATGCCCCATTGATGTGGCCATGCCACTTGCAGCTACTCACATGAATTCAGCTCATGTCCAGTCCGAAACAAATAAGGCCACCAGCTTCATTGAGCGCATCCAACATATTCGCCAGCAGGTCCATGACATTCTTGAGAAATCAAATGCCAAGTACAAGTAGCGACATGATCAACATCGGGTGCCACACAAGTTTCAGGTGGGAGACAAAGTCTGGTTGCATTTGCAAAAGGAACGCCTTACTGGAGCCTATCGGAAATTGAGACCACTCCGATAGGGTCCTTACACCATTACTAAGGCTATGGGAGACAATGCATTTGAGCTCAGCATTCCCCCATTCCTTGGCCTGCACCCAGTGTTCAGTGTGGACCGCCTTCGGCCATACTTTCCACCATTGCTAGACACATCCAACATTGCAGAACAGCTCAAACCCACAGAATTAAATCCAGATTGCATGGAACAAGCTGCAACTGATCGAATCATGGACACACAGATCAAGAACACTCGCCAACAGAATATCCAACTGTATCGAGTTGTCAAAGTAGGCCAACTCCTTCAGCAGGGCAAGTGGCTCACCAGGGAACAAGTTCAGCAGAAGTTTTCTCATCTCATGGAGGAGCTCAACGCAATGGGGACCATTGCTTCCTAAGGGGGGAGGAATGATCCAGGTGGATATTGGTGACCACCTACCAAGTCCACCTGGACCCCCACCATTGTCTTTCTCAGCATTTTCAGTTTCCTTAAATGTAGCACAACTTACTATTTTTAGCAGTTTTTCGGGTTCGGAACTTCCGGTGCCGTTTTGAGGCCCTAAACGATGTTTTTTGGGGAATCCGAGGGCAACATGGGTCCATGGAATGGACCGATGTTGCTCGTTCCAATAATGATAGTGCTCGGATAGATCTTTCTAATGAGCTATTGTACACGTCAAACGGAGATCATATGCCAAAGTTACGACCCTGGGAAGTTGGTGTACCAATTTACCCCAAACGGGGCCCACAGTTTGGGCGTTTCATCTCCTAGGGTTAGGTTTTGGAATGTTAAGGGTTTTTCCATTGTTTCTCAACAATAAATAGGCCTTCGAGCCTCATTGTAACACAGTTCAGAGGCATGTAGCCATCAGATCTCTTCTCAGAGACAAGCTACCATCGCCCTAGCTGGTATATGTCCATTTCTGGTTGTAAGCATATTTCAGTATTTTCCATTAATGAAATGAAGTATTATTTCCGCTGCATCTTTGTGTATATGGTTATCTCTATAATTTGTTGTGTTCCTGTTTAAATCCGGATCATGGGGAATCCAAAGGAGTCAAATTCCTCATTAACAATATGGTATTCCATATTTCCTAAGGGGGTATATTTTTTTTTAGGGTGCCTTTAGATATTCAAGAAAGTTGTTATCTTCTGGATTGTACCACTCCTCAAAAGGACATTGTTCACATTTTGGATGGTTTGAACAATGAAATGGTTTTCACAAGATTATTGTTCATCCTCCAGAGATTTATGCCCAATGAACTAGAAATATGAATTATCAAAAATAAAAATTCATTTGTATTAGAGATCTATCCAACTCCCATTTTTTGACTAGGACCTTATGCAGTGGAAGTAGAATATCCAAGATTTTTCTGGCAAGAGAGCTTTGTATTAGCATGATGTAGCTGGGATGATTTTGTTCCTTTCCCTCTTGTGAGTGTCGTACAATGTTAGTATGGGTATTTTTCTTGATAAATATACCAATTTGGTCTCTACTCCTAGGCATCTATCAAGTCATAGTAAGAGAAAAATAAAAGGTTAGAATGATCAAGTTTTGAAGATTCAAAAATTAACAAACAAATTCACATAAAAATTGACAAAAGAATTGATTGTTCTATTAGAAACTCGCTAGTAATGGTGCCAAAAATGATGTTCTTTCCAATTATTTATAATTATCTTATTAGGAAATTGATTATTTGTAAACTTAAATTTTCAATATGAGGTTCATTTGGAACTTGCAAACTGATGTGCACAATATATGGAAGTGCAATATGTTATGTGTATTGAAGTTGTAGTAATATGATGATTGTCATAGTATAAGATAAATGTGCTTTCAAAATTCACTGATCATGAATAAAGACACCATAGTCTACATGAAATAAATAATTGTTGCAGCAAAGTAAATTTTAGGGAAAGTAAATCACAATTCATGAAAGTAGACACACCTACAAAAAAGTAAACACACCAACTGCTAATAGTGACCTGTTCAAGAATAGTGATATTCTTGATTTGTTGTAACAAATATGCAATGGCATGTTACTATGATGCAATGAAGGAAACGAAAACAACCTAGAAAGGACATTCAACTATCAAACAAATCTCAATCTTAACTTGTTACTAAAAGAAAAATAAAAGTAGCTACAGGGGAGTTGCACAAACAGCTAGAATTTCCAAAAAACATGCAAATTTGTTAGTCAATCATTAACATTGGAGTTAATTCTTTAACTAAAACTATAGTTGGAGAAGCAAGTACCTAACATGACTACAATATAGAAAAATATTGGAGTTCTAGAAAAAGGAAATTAATGGAATTGTAGCAAAAGGAAATTATAAAAATTACATCAACATGAACCGATTAATATAACTACAAATAAAAGCTACATGCTAATGCTACTAAGTAGAAACAAGCTAAGGGGGCCCAACCATGTTAGATGAAGTAATATGAAATATCTAGTCACATGATCATGAAAATAACATTGAGTGATTGGAACAAAGTATTTTTTCTATTACAACGAAAAGATAAATTATATAACAACTAACAATAAATTCCTCCCTTATTTTTCCTCCCTTGGTCTTTGAATGAAGCTAGGCATTTTTACAAGATGCTTGTTATCTAAACTAAGTGTAAGATTGGATGGCCATCTTGAGAGAATCAAGCGATTCATCTTGTTATGATAGTATATTTAGGAATTTTTGCAAATTGAGCAAATGTTGACTTGGATCGGTTAGGAATTGTAGACAATTAAGTTGTCCTTCTTCATTGGTCACCCACATTCCTCCATCACCTTCCATCATGAGAGACTTATGCTACGCATACAACTAGAGAACTGACCGAAAATCTAGAATAATATGACATAGTATCAGTAACAAGATTTTTCAGAACAAGAGTTGCAACAATGGAATGTCTAAGGCATTCATGAGTTGCAACAACTTCGTTGGTGATGGGTGAGTTGCAACATTCCCTTTTATAAGAAACCATGTTGGTGTTGGAACAATGCATATGAGTTGTATCAATAGCATGAAGAATTTGTAGCACTTTCTTGTCTTAGGAGTTGCAACACTTGCTGGTAACATTGGCTATGGGCTTACAACTGGTGTTGCAACAACATGGAGGAGTTGTAGGCACTAAATTTTTCTCCTATGTAACAAAGATGAAATTTTCACAATATGATGCAAAAGAATAAATGTAAAAGTTGAAAAAAAGAGATTATTCATACCTATAGCAAAAATATGGTGATAATGGATGAAAAATGTATAAGGAAGGGGTGGAAAGTTTAAGAATGACTTCAAAAAGGTTACGGGAAGGTGTTGAACATGTGTTAATTTATACACCCACCACCTACAATAAGGATCTCTATGCCCTAGTGAAAGATATGAAGAAGTGGAAACTCTATATAATGGGAATGGAGATAGTAATCAACACAAATCATTAACTACTGCAATATATGTAGGACCATAGTAAGCTACAACAAAGTAGGCATTGAAAGTGAAGAGAATTTTACAATACATTTATTTAGAGATAAAGTTCAAGAGCGGAAGCACAAACACGTTAGTCAACATTCTATAAAGGCCACCCACATCAAATATCACATGTTTGGAAGTTTGATGTACATGGATCCATTCACCCATGATGCATACGGAGAGGCATATTTAGAGGATGGGGACTTTGAGGAGGTGTTTTATCAGTTGTAGACCTAGAGCCATGTGCATGATGGTGATAACACCATTGAATACGATTTTAAGGATGGGTTAATCTACGAATTGGATAATTTATGTGTTTCCAAAGGAAAGTGATTGCATCGTATTAGAGAGTTTTGCACCTAGAAAGCTATAGGGCACTTTGGTGTAGGGAAAACAATGGCCATCTTCTAGAGGTATGTGTATTTGCCCAATTTGGAAGAATGAATATCTAGGTTCATAAGAGGATGCATGTTTTTTTGTACCAAGAATTCTTGTAATATGAAAAAGTTTTATGTCATCCCTTAATTGTACCCAATCGTTCTTCAGAACACATTTCCATCGACTTTGTGTGAGGTTTACTGACATGAGGAGGGGACATGACTACATTTTCATGGTAGTTGATAGGCTCAACAATATGTGTGCTTTGATGCGCTACCAAAATATCATTATTGGGCATGAAGAAATGAAATTATTATTTGGATAGTTCTTGTTGCACTTTTGGATATCAAGGATAATTATTTCAAATAGGGACACAAGATTTCTCACTGCACTTAGAAATACATTATGGGAGAATATGGAAATGAGTTTGAAGATATCTACAACATTCAACACATAGATAGATGGGTAGAGACAAGTAATCACAAGTATTTGTTGCAACGTTTGAGGGGTTACATAAGAACCATTTGATGACCTAGGTAAAAAATATAATATATGTACAACACTCCTATAATAGTGTAGCCCACACTTCTACTAGTATGTCCCCATTTGAAAACTCTTTTCGATATATTATACCTTCCCTTTGTATATTTTATATGGGTAGCAAGGAAGAGTAAAGGAGGATCTTACATGGGGTTCCTTAAGTAAGAAAAAGATGACAAGAATATAGAGTAAATCCATTTATAGGTGCAAGACAGACTACATACGTCACAAGAAAAACACAAGGGTAGGCATGATCAACATAGAATAAAGAAGACCTTCAAGTTAGGAAATATAATATGCTTATGGTTGAGCAAGGAGTGGCTAGAAGGTCCCCGTAAGAAAATTAGGGCTTTGCGATATCATCCCTTTGAGATATTAGAAAACGTAGGAGATACCTACACACTCATTCTATCCCCATACATGCACATTGACTCATCGATGAATGTACATAATTTGAAACTTTATGAGCCTTCTGTGCTAGATCAGGAAAAGGAACAAGTCCTACCTTTTGTAGAGGATTTGGAACCACATTCTTAAGTAGAGTTGATATAGGATACAATTTTATAGAAGAGGACCATAAATACAAGACAATGGTAGCAAGATCTATGGAATATTTGGTTGAAAGGATAGCTTCTAGGAAAAACTAATTGGTACACCTGAGACAAGGTGGAGGAAAAATCTCCTCACCTTAATCAGTAAAAAATTTAGGGACCAAAGGACTCTCGAAATGGGCCCTGTGATCTAGATTCAATCATTAAATTATTTTTCATCCATATCAATTATTTCATAATGGAAAACATGGAAATAATTAGTTCATAGGACCATGTTTACCAACAGGTCATAGTTTAGAAAATTGGGATTTTGAACCTTCCAAAAGTATCTTGTAGCGTGAGACGAAATGTTTTGGGGACATTAAAACTTTTCATCCCAAGTGCGACAATTTTTTGGACCCTTACACACATAGATACCTTTCCAATGACATAAGAAGTTCCTCAATCAAAGTTTATATTCCAAAGTTATGCCACTCAAAAGTTGAACTTCTTGGTTTGGCCACCATAATTCGAGAGGATATCCCATCATCCACCATTATTCATGGAAAATTGGATAGCCATGTGATCATGATGAATAAGACTCTAGAGGAATCAATATTGTAGCTCTAGTTAAGAGTTAAAGTAGTCAAACTTAAACACTAGTAGGTTGTTAGGTTGTGTTATAACTAGCTAAGAAGGGGGGGAAGCGATGTTTCCATTCTATTTAAGTGCATTATGTTCTATAAATGACAAGAGTAGCTATGAGTGTGTTATCACTCAAAAGTTTTCCTTGGTTGTGAAATGAAACTCACTAAGGTAGCCTTTAAGCAAATTATTGATTGCAAGTTGCTCGTTAAATCTGGAGAGGGATTTCTCCTGAACTCTACCACTCAAGGTCACTTTAGCAGCAGGTTACTAAGCTCATTGGCTATATTTTAGTTTGTAATACATGAAATTGGTTTGGAATGGAAAGAAAGGGACCATTGGGAATGGAGTCTCTCACAAAAGATAAATACTTTCTAAACATAGATTACATGAACAAATATAAACAAAGGCAATATAACTCACGATTTATTTGACAGGTTATCATCAAGGTATGTAGAAGACTATAGAAGATAAACATCAAAATAAAGCACTAAGATTTTTGCATTGATATTTAAGCTGAAAAAATAATTAAGCATCTAAATAACATGAATCTAAGGAATTCCACATGAATTCTAATTCATCAAGCTTTATCCAAATATTGAAGACTAATGTTCAAAAGGTGTGGCTAATGAGAAGTTAAACATAGTAGAAACAAATAGGAAATCATTCATACATGAATCTCTCAAAACTGGGCATATAATACTATTTATAGCAAAATATATTAATCTCAAACTATCCAACAATATATAAGTTTTTTTCCAAAAAATCGCAACCCTTCTTCTATCTTTTGGAATAAATTTATAGAGAACTACTTACAAACCGAAACCATGATTCTAGGAACATTTAATTACAATTTGTTTTTTAGGAAATATATCCTATCTCTTATATTAAAACTAATATGCATTTACAAAAAATAAATATTTAATGAGTTGTCTCTTGAATCCAAAGTGCATGATAAACTACTTGTAATAAAAAGTGGAGTTGTAGTTGGTAAAGTTGATGAAGAAAAGGAACAAAAATAATTAGTCGATATTTTCCATAAAATATGGTTATTCCTTATCTTATGCCTCATAATATTGCTCAAACATCCATTTCCATACTTAGAATAGCCCATCTTACTAGACCTTTGATCTGATCCCCAAAAATGATCTCAATTTTGTAAACATATCCTCGAGATAACTTCATCGAAACTGATCCTATAATCATTGCCAGAATTCAGCAAAATATCTCGGTGCTGAAAAAATAATTGTAATCATATATCAGGAGGCAATCCTGCAATTGCTTGCCAAAACAGCGAAAAACTAGTGATGACAACATAATTGTCATCACTGAAAAAATAATTGTCAACACTCTGTGTAAAAGCTATCAAAATGACCGCTGAAAAAATAATTGGTAGCGTGTTTCAAAAAATATCATTTGAGCTACTCTTCTTCTCTAAGTAAAAGTACCACCTCATCTGTTTTATTTAATTTCATATTCTTAATCTTCCTGATCTTTGCCATGCGTCCCTACTTTTGTTTCTTGGAACTATAAACACTTTCCTTGTTTATCACCATATCTTTTAATGGTGAATCATCTAATTGAATGACCTAGTTTGCTACGGCATGGTTTTTCTTCAGTTTAAATTTGAGCTGGAGTTTATTTATAGGTCTAGTGTGGGGCTTTTGAATCCCATAGATTTTAGCCAGTGTAGGTTTTTTTCCCTCCTCTTTTGTACTGTCAATTTTATCCTCCCCTGTTTCACTAGGTCCTTGTTATGCAACCTCAATTGGTTCATTTGTAGGCATTTTCTCTGGAGGGTCTGCAGTTTTGGCTTGCTTTGGTTCTTGGGGAGGAGATAGGGTTTTCTCTCTCATGGCCCTTTTGGCTTTCCTAGTATAAACCCTTCCCAATGTTGGTATAGGAACAGGGGTTTCAGGTGGTGACACCCTTCCATTACTTCTGGTTTGAATGGAGGAGGATTCCCCTGAGGCTTTAGCAGTTTTCATAACACCCTTATGTCTCCTTCATTAGTTGGCTTTACATTTAGGGTTTATTGTTTCAACGAAACCTCTCCAAAATAGAAAATGTTCCCAGGTTCTACTTATTTTCTTTAAATGATCAAACACTAGCAATTTAATCAAAGCTTTATGAAAATTAGAGGATTTTGTCTTGGGTCAAACCTTACCAAACATTTTCTTCAAGCTCATCAAGAAGAAATAAGGCATATTCATACGCGCTTACCCATAAATATGTGGTAGAAATTTAAAGTGGTACATAATTGTTCTGTGTTAGCGCCCTTCGCAGGTGAAATATCTTAGAATAACATTTAGAGTCTCATTCCACTCCTTTTTAAGCCAAGACCTATGTACACCTAACTGCCAGGGTTCATCTTTGTGCTCGTCTTTGAGGAAGAATGGAATGTTGATTCCTTCCAGGGTTCAGTTTTTAAACCATTGATCTCCATCAACCAGAAGGCTTGTTGCCTTAGAAATCGTGTGCTTTGTGACCGGGAAAGAAATGTCAATGATGCTAACATTTTCCCAACCAAACTCCTCTGCAAAAGCTTAGGTAACTCCATTGTGATAGCCATCACATATAAAACAAAACTCTTCCCATCTTGTCTAATGAAATTATTCTCGAGCTTTTGGGATGGCTTCAAGGATCTCAGGGCCTCCTGGTTCTCCTCTCTGCAACTAATCGCATTTCCCCATGGTTTGTAATGATAAGGCATAAAATATATAGATGACGTTGAAATAATGATGTTAATATTTGGCATGACAAAAGATACATGAACCTCGTATGTCGTGAAGAAATGTATGTGTCGGTCATTTTGATAATAACAAAACATATGCCTTGCACCTTAATCATCACATTCATCAATCACCTGTAACAAATTCATGAGGACTATTCACCTTGGCTAGGGACAAAATCATATCAATTGCCATCCCTGTACTTTGCAACACTCATCAAATCATGTCGTTAACATTTGATTTGTCAGTGCCCGTTGTCAATTGAACAATAGGCTAGTGTTGACAAATTATTTGGCAGCTCCTTCATTTTAACATATTGACCATATCACTGTCATTTGATTTGTTAGCGATTTCCTTATTTCATTTTGAAGCCAAGACTGAAAAAATAATTGTCAATGCTTTCAAAAAGAATAATAGAAAAAACGTTAAACATTGGTTTCAAGTTCCTAAAACTCTAACCTCAAATCAAAAATTGTGATAACAAAGTGGATATGGAGAGAAAATAAAGAGATTTGGGCAATATAGAATCCCATGGGCCACACATCTCACTTCATTGTATCTACATACATTCTTCTTTTAGAAGAAGAGAGTAGAGTAGCCTTAGATTACATTTTAGGTTTTTTTCCAAAAAAAAATTCCAATTACAACTTGTATTAATTTTTTATTTTTAAATTTTGTTTCATTAACCTCTATTTTTTTGCATTATTATAATTTTCATGCATATACAATAAACTGTAATTAATAAATCCAAAAATCTAAGGAGAATAAATTTTAAATTTTATTTTATTATTCTCTATTTTTTTTTGACATGATTATAATTTTCGTGCATATTCAATACACTTTAATTAATAAATCCAAAAAACTAAAAAAAAATAAACTTTAATAATGTATATTTCTCGAGATTTTCTAGTTCAATATTCACAGTAATTTATGCAACAATTTTTTTATAAAAATAATATGTTTAGTTATCCAAACCTATAAGCTTCCTCTCCGATATCAATGTTATGAAAGAAAGAACAAACAAGCTTATTTGCTAGCATGGTCACATCTGCAAATGTGATCAATGAAGACATCTTATACATACAAATCGAAGTAAATGAAAACGAAAATTAGTTTACCTTACACGCTAACCTTCACGCTTGTACTAATCTTCCAATTCTAATGAAAATTCATATCATTGTTGGTAAGGTATCTTATTCAAAAGAAGGTTGGATATTACTCATTATATAATCGATCAATCAAACAATAAGGAAAGCGATTTGAAAAATAGTATTGTGCTTCATTCTTAAAATAATGTTTGTATCAAAAGAACATCTCATATATTATGTCCAATTAATATGATAGACAAGATAACGTACTTTCATCATGAAAGTAATATAACATTATTTAGAAGAGATTATATCATATATTTAGGAAAGGATATCAATAAATAATATTTCAAAGTCTTTGAAAGCATGTCATTCAAAGGTGATCATGCATAGGGATAGTGGAAATAAAAAATAGTCAAAAGAATGTTTTTTTATTAAATGAGAATGTTTGCTTTATTGATATTAATATATGTATTATAACATTTTGGAATTTGCAATATTAGAAAGTAAATGTGGAAGAAGTGAAAAATCCGGTTTTTCCATTTCTCACAAACTTTGCAACAAAAGGAATTAAAGAGGTTTTTATTGTTTTTTATAATAAACTTCCTTATGAATCTAAATATGAATATGGAAGGAAATACTTATACTTTAATATTTATGATTTAAATTTAAATATGAACATAGAATGAAATCCTTATGTTTTGAGATTTATATCTTGGATGGTAATCTACTATTTCTTCTAAGAAAAACAATTCAAAATCAAGATAATAAATCAATTCATTCATAATTTCACTCATAAATAGTGTTTCCTTCATTTTAGTGTTCTATAAAAAATTTCTACATATTTTCATCCTTTACCAATGAAACAAACGAAAAATTAATTAAATTACAATCGGCCAAACTCCCAAGAAAGAGACATTTTAGGTCATAACAATGACTAGTATAGATTTTGTTTCCTTAGAATCATTCTTCACGTGTTTCTTTGGTAACTAGAGAAATTGACAACTAGGTTGGGATCGTACTCGTGTGACATGGAGTCATTGCAATCGTTACGAATATACCTATAGGGCCTATGACTTATCCTCATTCTCATAGACTATGTTACTTATGGGATCGTACTCGTGTGACATGGAGTCATTGCAATCGTTACGAATATACCTATAGGGCCTATGACTTATCCTCATTCTCATAGACTATGCTACTTATGGGAGATTTGAACCTCCGATCTCTTATTTTACACAATACTTCATAGTGATATCCAACTAAATTGAACCTAGGGAAAAAACCATTTTCCACCATTATTTTTGATGTATAACTTTATTTTATTTTTTTAGCCTTGAAATATGTTGGTTTTTGGAAGTTCCAAAATAAATGTATGGATTATTTTGATGTTTTAAGCAAGGAAAACTTGAAAGGTAAAATAAATCCTATATTCATATCAAATGATTTATGGAACAAATAGTGTGTAGTGATTGAACTTTATAAAAATGGTTCATTGACATTCTCACCTAACATCATCAAGTAAAATGACTTCATTCATAATAAAATAAAACATTGTGGAACTAATAATTTTCTACCATTGTATGACATTGACGAAGTAGAATCTCATTAATGATGTAGAGAAAATAATATTAATATATATATATATATATATATATATAATGTAATGAGCATTATAACTATTTATGTAAAAACATTATAAAAATTTTACTAACAAACCAAAAATAAAAAATTATTAGAAATATGGTTTGTGAATATTTTAAAATTTACTAGCAAACCAAAAATAAAAAAATATTAGAACTAGCATTTGCACCACATGTTGCAAAGGAAACGCCGTAAGGCGGTATAAGGAATAATAGCATAAAAAAAGAAATTTTCGTAAGTTATCTGAGTATGTTTCTAGTTGCAAACCATTAATCATTAACCCCAAACACATACTCTCTAAATGACAAAGAGAGTTTAAAAAGTGGAATGTTATCATTCATGTTTATATTTTGAGCCCATTAAAAAATCACCGATTACGAGATTTCACAATTAAGAGACTTCACAATAAGGCAGTCCCTTTTTAGAGGATTTGTAATGTCTGTGTCATGTAAATCACCCAGACATTTATGTAATATTTACAACATAAAAATGCTACATGAGTGGCATAAGAAGGAAAGTGTGTTGATACGAAGCTACTCTTTGTTTTACACTTTCACCCATGAAGAAATGTCAAAACAAAGCAGATAGGAAGGTACCTTATAAAGAGTCTAGGTGTTTTAAGCCTTGATGAAGGCCACATTCCTCAGAGTCACAAGTCAAAGATTTGGAATTTATTAATGAGAGTGAATTCAAGGCTTTGAACTCTGCAATATGAATACAGAGAAACACTCCTTTCGTCCACTTTGTGACTTATTATCAAGATAAAACATAGGTGTATAATGTATTCATGAAGACAGATCAATGTCAAGACAAATAAAACTGGTGTTCTTTGTAAATTGTCTCTGTTCTTCTAAACACATGCACGCATGCAATACCCAACTTTTTGTTGGTATTGTTGCATAACTGCTAGGTTTTGCCCACGCCTACCTTGCATGAGGAATTGATCACAAACCAAATATAAATGTCATTTTCTGCTAAATTTATCATGCAACCCAAACTATCCATCTTGCCAGCAGAAGACAAATAATCAGTATAAACTATGAGCATGAACAATATGAGCAGGAACAAGGCACTTGTCACAACATGCATATTGTTCCATTTCTGCGAGTACAACAGTCCACCTGAATACAAAGAAACACTCCTACGCTCCTTTAGTCCACTTTGTAACTTGTTATCAAAATAGAGGATAGTTGTATAATGTATTCATGAAGACAGATCAATGTCAAGACAAACAAAGCTGGTGTTCTTTGTATGTTGTCTCCATTCTTCTTAACACATGCACGCATGTAATACCCGTCTTTTTGTTGATATTGTTGCAAAACTGCTAGGTTTTGCCCACCCCTACCATTGCATGAGGAACTGATCACAAACCACATATAAATGTCAATTGCCTGCGAAATTTATAATGCATCCCAAACTATCCATTTACCTCTCGTAAAATTCCATTCATTTTAATACCAAAAGTATCCTTAAAAACTTTCTTGATAGCATTAATCTCTGCCATATCTCCTACTTGGGTTGAGGTTGCATATGCATTGATATAGTTAAATTGCAGTGTTATTGAGGATACGATAACTGGTCATTAAGAATTTATAAGTTTCAATAAAATATTAAAACTGTACTAATTCTACAACACTGATGTGATCCTTTATTAAAAAACCAAAAGCACTGACCTCCTTTGGTAAAATTCCTGCATCTTCCATAGCTTTCCGAATGCAAATTAAATCTCCAAGTCCATCAGAGTGTGGATCGGTCATCTGGAAAACATCACAAGGGACAGTTCAGCTTACGTTGGGCTTTTGATTGAAATCTCAATAATTTCAGGGATCATGGCTTTGAATGTTGACGTAATTTTTGAAATCTTAAAGCGAGTGGATGGCGGAACAATTGCTAATGTAGAGTGTGTGCCCTCTTTATTTTCTGCTCTGCAACAAGAGAAGATCATGGTTGGCTATGCTTCTCACTATGACTTTGCAATATTTACATAACATTCCCATTAACATTGGAAATATAGAATGCATAAATTATTGCAATCCTCTACTATGGTATGATTTTTTCCTCCACTTGTTCCACAAATTTGACCATTTCGGTTTGTAGGAAAACTTCTGTGGGTCATTGAATTCTATGCCAATATGCTTGTATAATCGTAGCACCATGTGTTGATGCATTGACTACAAATGGTCTGCATTCTGCTATCGATTAGGAAACTTCTGAGTCCATTACCAAAAAGCATGTGTTGTGCCACTTCACTCTCCATATGCCATGGAATTTTGGCAATCTTGCTTTTTTCCAGTGGTAATATTATACAGCTAATCCAAGACAACCGCATAAATTATTATTAGATGTCATCCTATAGATCAAAATGACAAAAGGATGGCAGGTGGTGCCTTTCTGGACAGTAGGGTGTCTAAAAGGGTAGCCTGGTTCCTTAAGTGTTGTCTTGCTTCACTATACTATTTCATGTTTCAACATGTTAAAAGATGGATTGGAATTTCCATAAGGAGCTTCATCATTCAAAGAGACAAGAATGATCCAGCTGGAAGTAGGGGATATTTTGGAATTTGTTTCCAATGAATTGCCAGACAAGCCAAGGGCAATTTATGCCCTCTTAGTGCAATGCATGCCAAGAAGTTCAGAATATTTAGCTTTTTACTTGGAGACACTTTTGAGCCAATACCAAGCAAGCACTAGAAGCAATTCTTTGCGAGATATCACAAAATGCCCAGCTTGATTTCTGCAGGTATTAAATTTGCAGAAGCCAGGTTTTAATCTTGTATACTCTGTATTAGAGTTAGTTAACATTATCTCTCATGGCAACGAGGCAGAATTATATATTGCAAGGTTGAAGAAATTCTATAGACTTTTCAGTAGTACTACTCTCTTGCACTGATCTCTGAAAGAGTATATTGTAGATACCTTTAGCTCAGCTTCAACAGAAAAGCTGCTCAACAGGTTCATGATATGCCTGACAGAATATTGTCTTGAAATAGTTTCTGATGTTTTTTCGTTGTTGAACAACATGGTGTTTCAAATAGAGAGTGGAGAAAGCATTGATTGCTACTGTTAGTTCCTTGTGGGTTTGCACACCGCTCAGGCGGGAAATGCAATTTCCTTAACAAACGCTAATCTTCCAGGGAATAAAATATCGTTGTTAGTTGAAATTACAAGTTTACAAACAAATGATGAGGCTTTGGGAAATTGTTTGAAGGGGTTTCCTTGTGTTAAGAATCAGGGAAGATATGGCTATATTGATGTGTACATGGACACTTATTTTCAATTGCTCCAAGAGGATTTCTTATGGGGTTTGAATAAGGGTATCTCTGCTCTAAGGAAGAATTCATTACAGGATGCGCCAAGGCACTTGATGATTTGGAAAAATGGTTATGTTCTGGGAATCCATTTCGATGGAAGCTATTCACAACTGTGGCTATACATGTAAAGAAGTTGAAGAAATATAAGCGTCCTCTGTCTGGAAGCCTTCTTTGTCTCTCCGATGATGGAGGGAACTTTGAGTCTCAATTTGGGGTGTTGTGGCTCACTGTGAATATTCTGTGAATGGAATGATCATGTTTGCAAGGATTGTGGATGGAAGAAGCGAAACAGGAGAAGTGGAGATCCAGGCAATTGGCTGAATCTTGTGTGCGAGCTCGAATATTGTGATAGTTGAAAGCCCTACATTTTACAAGGCCTATCGACCTGTATTGAAAGCATTGCAGGAGAAAGATATGGTAAGGGTCATTTCACTAGCAATCGAACCAAATAGAATATCCTCCTTTGCAACTAAGAAAGGTTGAATCCTCTTTGTTTGATACAATGGAGGAAGCCCTGTGGTGGACCTGACGAGGATACTTTGGTCAAAATCCCACCATGTAACTTGTGGCCCTTGGATTGTCACCCAATATGTAATCAACCGACAAGATAAAGGTTTTAGCCAATAGATTGGAGAAAATTTCAGTATTTCTAGATCTTAGAGAAACTAAATTATCATCGTGAATAACCATAACCCACCAAGAAGACATTGGTTCTCAGATCAAATTTAGGTGATCATTGGTCTATACGTGTGACTTAGCAAATCCAAACAATTCTGATGGATTTACTTGTGCACCCTGAGATAGTTTAGAGACGACTTACAATTTTCTCTTTGATTTGTATATACAATATTTATATGTATATACAATCTTTCTATATTCTCGATTCTTGACTACTGCCATCTAAGACTGATAAACAAAATTCTAACCAGTTTACTTGAAGTTGGTAGATTGTGTTGCAATATTTACATAACTATTGGTAGATTGGAAATATAGAATGCATTAACTATTGCAATCCTCTACTATGGCATGATTTGTTCCTCTACTTGTTCCACAAATTTGACCATTTCAATTGTGCAAGAAAACTTTGGTGGGTCATTGAATTCTATGAAAATACACTTGTATAATCACAACACCATGTACTGATGCATTGACTGCTAATAGCCAACATTCTGCTATCGATTAGGAAACTTCTGAGTCCATTGCCAAAGAGCATATGTTGTGCCACTGCACTCTCCATATGCCATGGGATTTTGGCAATCTTCCTTTTTTTGAGTTATACAACTAATCCATGACACCCACATAAACTATTATTAGATATCATCCTATAGATCAAAATGACAAAAAGGATGGCAGGTGGTGCCTTTCTGGGCAGCAAGGTATCTAAAAGGTATTCTAGTTTCTTATGTAGTGCCTTGCTTCCCTATATTATTTCATGATTCAATATTTTAAAAGACGGATCAGAATTTCTATAAGTAGCTTCATCATTCAATAATAGTCCATTCTTGTCCTCCATGTTGCTCTCCCTTTTTTTTAATCTCCAACCGCTTCCTGATCTGAGACAATTTTTCTCTTAATTATCTTAAATTTTAATTCTACTTCTTGTTCTATCACCCTTCTCTTCAAATTGTGGAATTCGCTTTTCACATTTTTTGAGTCAGCTTCCACACTATTTTCCCTTCTCAAGGTTATTCTAACGAGGACATTGGAATTGCTTTCCAACAGAAGACAAATAATCAGAGTAGAATATGAGCAGGAATAAGGAACTTGTCACAACATGCATATTGTTCCATTTCTGTGAGTACAACAGTCCACCTGAATACAGAGAAACACTCACTTAGTCCACTTTGTGACTTTTTATCAAGATAGAGCATAGGTGTATAATGTATTCATGAAGACAAATCAATGTCAAGACAAACAAATCTGGTGTTCTTTGTATGCTTTCTCCATTCTTGTGCATGGAACATTTCTGTGAGTACAACAATCCACCTGAATACAGAGAAACACTCATTTAGTCCACTTTGTGACTTGTTATCAAGATAGAGCATAGGTGTATAATGTATTCATGAAGACAAATCAATGTCAAGACAAACAAATCTGGTGTTCTTTGTACGTTTTCTCCATTCTTTTGAACACATGCACACATGTAATACCCATCTTTTTGTTGGTATTGTTGCAGAACTGCTAGGTTTTGCCCACCCCTACCTTGCATGAGGAACTGATAATAAACCACATATAAATGTCAATTGTCTGCTAAATTTATCATGCAGCCCAAACTATATCTCTGGTAAAATTCCATTCAATTTAATACTAGAAGTATCCTTAAAAACCTTATCGATAGCATTAATCTATGCCAGATCTCCTACTTTGGTTGAGGTTGAATGTGCATTGATATGGTTGACCTACATTGTTATTGAGGATATGATAATTGGTAATTAAGCATTTACAAGTTTCAATAAAATATTAAAACTGTAGTAATTCTACAACATTGATAATCCTTTATTAAAAAATCAAAAACACTGACCTCCTTTGGTAAACTTCCTACATCTGCCAGAGCTTTCCGAATGCACATTGAAACTCCAAGTCCATCAGAGTGTGGATATGTCATGTGGAAAGCATCACAAGTGACAGTTCAGCTTACGTTGGGCTTTTGATTGAATTCTCAAGAATTTCAGGGATCATGGCTGTGAATGTTGACCTAGTTTTTGAAATCTTAAAGCCAACAATTTCCAATGCAGAGTGTGCATCCTCTCTATTTTATGCTCTGCAACAAAAGGAGAGCACAATTGGTAGGAATGATGCTTCTCACTATGGACTTCCACTATAAATGAAACCCTCTCTCTGTAAACAGAACCGTTGGAAAACAATCTGTGTATAACTCCTACTTGTTGGAGAGGACTTTGGCTTAGGTTTTGGATTTTGAGGTAGATCATGAGTTGGAGCAGGGGAACCTGAACCTGATCCAGGCCTAGGAACAACAATTTAAAGAAACAACCATTAGAACACCACCAACAACATCATCACTAAAACAAACTAAAACCAAATTAATTGCATCCTATAAGAGAAGGCTACTTGGAAGACTCTGGTCATTTCCAGCAATTCCCCTATAAAGTCTGGCCAAAAATCCCACCATAGGCCATTTCCAGCAATCCCCCCCCTAAAGTCTAGCCAAAAATCCCACCATAGGCCTACTGTTGTAGGTTGTAGGTTTTTTCCGCTGATAGTTGTCTCTTGCATCTACGAAGTTATCATTGTTATCAGGTCCTGCAACAACAATACCAAATAAAACGTTAGGGTCATTCCACTAGCAATCAAACCATATCGAATATCCTCCTTTGCAACTAAGAAAGGTTGAATCCTCGAATCCTCTTTGTGATGCAATGGAGCAAGCCCTGTGGTGGAACTGACGAGGACACTTTGGTCCATATCCCACCATGTAACTTGTGGCCCTTGGATTGTCACCCAGTATGCAATCAACCTGCAAGAGAAAGATTTTAGCCAATAGACTGGAGAAAATTTCAGTATTTCTAGCTCGTAGGCTAACTGAATTATCATAACGAATAATCATAACTCACCAAGAAGACATTCCAGGCACCAAAAGCAATGTTCTGCGAGATATTAGAAAATGCCCAGCTGGATTTCTGCAGGTATTAAATTTACAGAAGTCAGGTTTTAAACTTGTATACTCTGTATTAGAGTTAGTTAACATTATCTCGCATGGAAATGAGGCAGAATTATATACTGCAAGGTTGAAGAAATTCTATAGGATTTTCAGTGGTACTTCTCTCTTGCATTGGTATCTGGAAGAGTATATTGTAGATATATTCAACTCAGCATCAGCAGAAAAGCTGCTCAAGAAGTTCATAATACGCCTTGCAGAATACTATCCTAAAACAGTTTATGATGTTTTTACGTTGTTGAATGACGTGTGTCAAAGAAAGAGTGGAGAAAACATTGATTGCCACTGCCAGTTCCTTCTGGGTTTGCTCACCGCTTAGGCGGGAAATGCAATTTCCTTAACGAACGTTAATCTTCCATGGAATAAAATGTCGTTGTTACCTGAAATTACAGGTTTACAAACATATGATGAGGCTTTGGGAAATTGTTTGAAGGGGTTCCCTTGTGTTAAGAAGGGAAGCTATGGCTCTATTGATGTGTACATGGACACTTATTTTTTATTGCTCCACGAGGATTGCATCTGGGGTTTGAAGAAGGGTATCTCTGTTCTCAGGAAGAAGTCATTACAGGATGCGCCAAGGAACTTGAAGATTTGGAAAAATGGTTATGTTCCAGGAATCCATTTCGGTGGAAGCTGTTCTGGCAAGTATAAATATTTTAAATGTAAAAATTATGACATGAATAATGCAATTGTATTCACATATTACTGTAACAAAAAAGTAGTGATAAATTTATCCACCCGGCATTGTATTAAATATTTAATAAAAGTTAATATGCATGAACAAAAAATATATATTTTACCAATTTTGTATTACAAACTTAATAAAAATTAACATGCGTGAATACAAAAATATATATTTTACCAATTTTAGAATTACTCCAGTTTTTCTGTAAATCCAACTTACATTTGAGTTGTGTGCAGTGACTTCATTTTTTATCTGTAATATTCCTTATGGCAAGAACTATACTAATTACTTCGATGAATAGTTTAAGACTTTAAGTTGATTAACTATTGCAATCCTCTACTATGGCATGATTTGTTCCTCTACTTGTTCCACAAATTTGACCATTTCAATTGTGCAAGAAAACTTCGGTGGTTCATTGAATTCTATGAAAATACACTTGTATAATCACAACACCATGTACTGATGCATTGACTGCTAATAGCCAGCATTCTGCTATCGATTAGGAAACTTCTGAGTCCATTGCCAAAGAGCATATGTTGTGCCACTGCACTCTCCATATGCCATGGGATTTTGGCAATCTTCCTTTTTTCCAGTTATACAACTAATCCATGACACCCACAAAAACTATTATTAGATATCATCCTATAGATCAAAATGACAAAAAGGATGGCAGGTGGTGCCTTTTTGGGCAGCAGGGTATCTAAAAGGTTGTCTGGTTCCTTATGTAGTGCCTTGCTTCCCTATATTATTTCATGTTTCAATATTTTAAAAGATGGATTAGAATTTCTATAAGGAGCTTCATCATTCAATAATAGTCCATTCTTGTCCTCCATGCTGCTCTCCCTTTTTTTTAATCTCCAACCGCTTCCTGATCTGAGACAATTTTTCTCTTAATTATCTTAAATTTTAATTCTACTTCTTGTTCTATCACCCTTCTCTTCAAATTGTGGAATTCGCTTTTCACATTTTTTGAGTCAGCTTCCACACTATTTTCCCTTCTCAAGGTTATTCTAACGAGGACATTGGAATTGCTTTCCAGCAGAAGACAAATAATCAGAGTAGAATATGAGCAAGAATAAGGCACTTGTCACAACATGCATATTGTTCCATTTCTGTGAGTACAATAGTCCACTTGAATACAGAGAAACACTTATTTTTTCCACTTTGTGACTTGTTATCAAGATAGAGCATAGGTGTATAATGTATTCATGAGGACAGATCAATGTCAAGACAAACAAATTTGGTGTTCTTTATACGTTTTCTCCATTCTTTTGAACACATGCACACATGTAATACCCATCTTTTTGTTGGTATTGTTCCAGACCTGCTAGGTTTTTCCCACCCCTACCTTGCATGAGGAACTGATAATAAACCACATATAAATGTCAATTGTTTGCTAAATTTATCACCCAAACTATATCTCTGGTAAAATTCCATTCAATTTGATACTAGAAGTATCCTTAAGAACCTTATCGATAGCATTAATCTATGCCAGATCTCCTACTTGGGTTGAGGTTGCATGTGCATTGATATAGTTGACCTGCATTGTTATTGAGGATATGATAATTGGTAATTAAGCATTTACAAGTTTCAATAAAATATTAAAACTGTAGTAATTCTACAACATTGATAATCCTTTATTAAAAAATCAAAAACACTGACCTCCTTTGGTAAACTTCCTACATCTGCCAGAGCTTTCCGAATGCACATTGAAACTCCAAGTCCATCAGAGTGTGGATATGTCATGTGGAAAGCATCACAAGTGATAGTTCAGCTCACGTTGGGCTTTTGATTGAATTCTCAAGAATTTCAGGGATCATGGCTGTGAATGTTGACCTAGTTTTTGAAATCTTAAAGCCAACCATTTCCAATGCAGAGTGTGCATCCTCTCTATTTTTGCTCTGCAACAAAAGGAGAGCACAATTGGTAGGAATGAAGCTTCTCACTATGGACTTCCACTATAAATGAAACCCTCTCTCTGTAAACAGAACCGTTGGAAATTTATCTGTGTATAGCTCCTACTTGTTGGAGAGGACTTTGGCTTAGGTTTTGGATTTTGAGGTAGATCATGAGTTGGAGCAGGGGAACCTGAACCTGATCCAGGCTAGGAACAACAATTTAAAGAAACAACCATTAGAACACCACCAATAACATCATCACTAAAACAAACTAAAACCAAATTAATTGCATCCTATAAGAGAAGGCTACTTGGAAGACTCTAGTCATTTCCAGCAATTCCCCTATAATGTTTGGCTAAAAATCCCACCATAGGCCATTTCCAGCAATTCTCCCCCCCCCCCCCCTTAATTTCTGGCCAAAAATCCCACCATAGGCCTACTGTTGTAGGTTGTAGGTTTTGTCCGCTGATAGTTGTCTCTTGCATCTATGAAGTTATCATTGTTATCAGGTCCTGCAACAACAATACCAAATAAAACATTAGGGTCATTCCACTAGCAATCAAACCATATCGAATATCCTCCTTTGCAACTAAGAAAGGTTGAATCCTCGAATCCTCTTTGTGATGCAATGGAGGAAGCCCTGTGGTGGAACTGACGAGGATACTTTGGTCCATATCCCACCATGTAACTTGTGGCCCTTCGATTGTCACCCAGTATGCAATCAACCTGCAAGAGAAAGATTTTAGCCAATAGACTGGAGAAAATTTCAGTATTTCTAGCTCGTAGGCTAACTGAATTATCATAACGAATAATCATGACTCACCAAGAAGACATTCCAAGCACCAAAAGCAATGTTCTGCGAGACATTAGAAAATGCCCAGCTGGATTTCTGCAGGTATTAAATTTACAGAAGCCGGGTTTTAAACTTGTATACTCTGTATTAGAGTTAGTTAACATTATCTCGCATGGCAACGAGGCAGAATTATATACTGCAAGGTTGAAGAAATTCTATAGGAATTTCAGTGGTACTTCTCTCTTGCATTGGTGTTGTTGGGAAAAGTATCCAATACGGAATGACCCTATCCCACTCTAAGGGTGATAGTACCTCAGCAACAACCGAATGCAAAGCTATTCAAGATTACTTCTTTATGAGATGTAAGAGAGGGGAGAAAAAGATCCACTAACCGTTATCTTCCGCTAATGTTTGATCCAATCTTCTCTCCTTGCTGCTTGCTCCCAGCTCCTTGCTCTTTCACTGGCCCAGCTACACAAAGATCCTGCAAAAGCACAAGAAAGGGAAACTACAAGAAGCATACATCCATAATTGATTCAAGGATTAGAATAAATCAAATATACAAGCATCAATACGCCACAGAGACACATGCATATAGAAGAACCTCAAATGCTTTATTAATGGAAGAAGTAAAGTTCCGAGAGTGTTACAACCATAAGAGGCCCAATCCAACAACACCTCCCAGCAGAAAGCAATCTCCTCTTCACCTCCTTCAAAGCAATCACCCAATAGTTCTATACTCAAACCAACAGCACTTCCTTACATTCACAAGATTCTAGCCTCCCATAGACCTCATGAGAGAGCTCTATATATAGGAGCTTTGGAGAAAGGATGAGTCAGCTTGAGCTTGGCATGAAGCTGACTAGTGTCCTCTCCCACTTCAGTTATACTTCAGTTCTTGAGTCCACTTGGAGGTTCTTTCTTCCACTTGGAGATCTAGACCCTCTTACTCATCACCAGTCGAATTCCTTGATGCAAGTGTCACTTTGGACGCTTCCTGGGCTCTGACACCTTGAGGAATGAGTCTGCCACATGTCCAAACACGTTCAGCGCAGGTAGCTAGTGTAGCAGTTGACATTCAGTGTAGGTAGCCAGTGTAGCAGTTGACATTCAGTGCAGGTATCCAGTGTAGCAGTTGACATGATCTAGAATTTGCTTGTTTTTGAGTGTTTTCAGGTGGAGAACTGATATTTAGTGCTGTGGTTTGCTGACCTTGTTCCTCTAGGGGTAGGAACAACATGTTTAGGGACTTTGGATCCCTCAGATTATTGACATTTCATGCTTCATGCTGTTAGGCACAAAAATGTCTATAAAAGTTGCCCCCTAAAGTATGAGGTCATTTATCGGGTGAAATGCTTTATCAGGAGGATCCGAAGTTCATTCAATCGCTGAGAGGTGACCTGTAATAAATACAATACAATACATTATTTTTCATTCTGCTTTCATGATCTAGCTGAGGCGGGCATTCCCATGCTCAGCTTTATAAATTCATTTTGGTACATAGAACAGACGATCGTCTGATGGTAGACTGATAATTCTCTGCTGAAATTATCATCCTTTGAGTAGGATGATCATCTGCTGCAATGATGTACATGTCAAATGTCTTTATATCCTGAATATATATCGCAGCCCAGATGGATGAAACTAGATCCGGGGTCTTCAAACTCGTTCGATCTTCACTCTAAGTACAAGTCGATCCATGTGAGAATTGCGCTGAAGTCGAACATGGAAAGACATCGCTTGATTACCGGTCAATAATGTAAACCGTTAACAAGCGCGAGAGGAATCACCGATAATGATAATGACCCTCAAGGTACTGCAGTACAATTCACGTGGTTTGAATATAGGACTTGGCGTCGAACACCACGCAAAATCTTCTGGTCGAAGGTCATTGATGTATACCTGTCGCCGGAAGTGAGAAACTTGCCATTGAGGCATGCAAGCTTCAAAGTACTAAGGGGGTTGTTCCTAGGTCAAATTCCTGGATAATGAGCTGAAGTCGACAAGAAGCGATCCGTCAACGGAGGGCCTTAATGAATCCCACATCAATGACACAGAACGGAGCTAATGATTTTAGTGGAGGTGAAAACAATCTGTGAAATATGATTCAGGGTGGCGATCATGGGTGGATGAAGGATAATGTATGGCAGTGGATGGGACACGGTTGACTCTTTTTTAACAACATCTCTTGAACATATAACGACACTGATGTGATGGATCGGTAGCATTACACCAAATGTGGATGGTTTGGCGAGGACAATGGTGATGAGACCGGTGAATGAAACAACCCAACCCGATGTGATACGGAGGACAAAGTGTCATGTTCAAGAGCGAATTGCTACCATTAAAGCTTTGAGGTTCTCCCAATTTTTTCCCCAGTCATTTCTGACCAGTACCTCTTTATTTTTGTCAAGCTTGAGGAGGATAACATATGCTTGTTCTATAACCTACCCTTCGGGCAAGCCCATTGCTATGTTTTAACGAGCCTAGCGATAGGGAAACTCGTTCTCGTCTAAAGACAAGTTTGTCGCTATTTGATCATTTTAATGAGTCTAACGACAAGGAAAACTCGGTCCTTTTCATTTTTAGAGAGTCTTAAAAGGTACAGAAAGTTAACTCCAAAATTCCTTTTTCGTCATCTAATCCCTTAAGTCCGAAAAAGTATAAAACAATACAGAAGGGATGAGTTTTCGATAGTTTTAACGAGCCGAACAAAACAAGCGCTCGATCTTTTTGTGCAATAATCTCTCAGGTCCAAAAAGATTAAAATCTAGAGGAGGGATAGCTCTTCCGGTCGTTTAACGAGCTGGAAGGCCAAAACTCGGCAATCTTTTCATATTTTACGAGTCAGTTGAAAAGAGCTTAAAGAAGACTCGTCTTTCGAGGAACGAGTGATGAACAGGGATAGCAGCTGATTCCAGGTACAGGTTGGAATTTTCCAATCACGGCAGTGTCACAAGGATGGCTAGGTGAAATCACTCTTCGCAGCTGTTCCTCAAAATGGGTAAACAATCATATGGAGGTGAACGATCGGCCAAATGAAAGTGGAGGTGGCAGGTGCAAAACACGACCAAGGCTTTTATGGTTGATCAAGTTACATACTTAATGGTTATTTACCGAGATGGGTTCATTTTTTAACGAGCTTGAATGCGCCAAAACACTGCTCAATCTTATGTTTATTTTTTAACGAGCATGAACTATGTGCTAAAACTGCTCGGAGATAAGTTTGCATGCCCCCAGCATAATAATGCAAATCGAGGTGCATGCCCCCCAAGCTTCATTGCATTCAACTCGGTGGTTGGAATGAAGGTTTACCTTTGAGAAAGGGGATTTGTTTCATTTTTTAATGAGGTTGACACAAGATAAGAACCGTCCTCGGAGTCCAAATCCATCAGACATAGAAGGTTTCATATTCCACTGTGGCCACTTCCGCCAGATTACTTGGAGGCGGTAGGGAAAAAGTACCCATTAAGGCAGGGTCTTTTAGGAGACCTACTTCGATATTTTGGAGCGAATGATTCCTTCCATGGATCATTGGAATGCTTCCCGTAACTTGTGGACTGTTGGGGAGAAAAGTTTGTTGGTCGACGATTGTAATTCCTCCTTGGAAGGGAAATGCAATCTTCCTGAAGTAGGTCGACACAACTGCGACCATGGCATAGATCCATGGTCTTCCGAGTAGGATGTTGTAATCGAGGTTTCCATCAATTACTTCAACATCAATTCCTACTGTTTTGCCCCCCAGTTCAACTTGCAAGTTACTTAAAATCCCGTATGGAGTGTATGATCGTCCATCAAATGCTTTTAACGTCGTTGACGATTTCGACAAGGGTGGTGAGCCTAAATCTTTCCAGCAACTCATCGACATAAGACATGTAGATGCCCCCTCATCAATAATTGTTCGATGAACAGTTTTGTTGAGGGCTTTCACTTGAATAAGGAAAGCTAGTTGAGCTGGTAACTGAGGGTCATATCCTTTATGATCAAAGGCGCCAAGATTGGAATCCATTGGGTCAATTCCACCTATTGCTGATAATAAAGCTTGTTCTTGGGAGAAGCAATTTTGCGGTACCTCAAGTGTCGACATAACGGACGGCGATTGGGCCAGGTCCTCTATTTGTGCTATTTTCGCACAAGGATTAAATGTCGATTTGTGTACTGCTCCCTTTTGCGACTTTATTATTGGCTCAGGGACGATGGGTGGCACAATTTCGGTCAAAGTTGTTGTCGAACTACTAGGTTGTTCGTTAGCCTTGTTGTTCGACAACTTTGGTTTCCTGTAATCCTTATTCCTTGTCAAAGCATCATTTTACTGCTTTGATACAGACAACATAAGCACTTGGGATCGGGAAGCATTTTGATTAGCAACCAGATTTTGACCTGGGTTGGGAAACGGATCAGTCAATACTTCTGGGGTTTTTGAACTCTTAAAGAGTTTCTTAACTTCAGCTATATGTGGACAATCTTTCGTCCAATGATCCTCATCGCATATATGACACCCTGCTAGGGGTTTCCTTTTTCTCCCTTTCTTTTTCTTCTAGCCCCCTGGTTGCTTCAGTTGTTTGCCTTTGTCGGTCGACATGGCATTTACTTCTGAGGCAAGAAGTTCTTCATTTGCATTTTGACTAGAAATTTTGCGCTTGCCAATCACGCCATCGCCGGCGTGAGAGTCATTGTTTGATTTAGGAGGAGGAGGAATTGAGAATTCCGGTCTAGGGGCGTCAGGTATTTTGTCGTAGAGTGTGTCGGACTGAGTATAGACCAAGTCTAGATATTGCGCACGAGCGATAACCTGCTCTTCCGTTACGACCCCCCCCTTTGCCACATCTTCCGTTATGGCAGGAAGTAATGACTTGATAAATCATTCAGCTAATAGTTGATTGGGAACGTACGTTTTTACCATCCTGCGACGACGTCGCCACTCATGTATATGATCAGATATGTGGGTGGCAGTCGTCTGTTTGAAGTTGGTAAGGAGTTCTGTTCTCGTTTCATACCTTATCGGTAATTGAAAATGGGTTAAAAAGGTTGTGGCTAAGGTACTGAAGTTGTCGAACGAAGCTCTAGGCAATTCAATGTACCATTTTGCCGCTGGACCCGTTAACGTCCTCTGAAAGAGGCGAAGTCTTATCAAATCATCATTCAAGGTATTCGATGAACACCATAGATGGAATGTCATCACATGATTCGACGGATCTTCACCTGGATTTCCATTAAATTTAGGAATATCTGACGGAAGTTTATGCGGAATCGCTGGCCACCAAGGGGCATAAGCAATTGGATCATTCGTCAGCCGATTTAGATCTAGTAATTCTAGAGTTGCTACAAAGGGCAACTGTTGGTTCAGGTTAGGCGAAGCATATCCAGGATAAGATGGGATCGCCTGAGCAATAGGTCTTTGCAAACCAGCATAATGCTGGCAACTTTGACAAGGTTGATGGGCATAACCATTATAGTATGGTTGCCCATTACTTACAAAGACTTGTTGCTCAGGTCCTTGATATGATTGCTGGAATGGCAGTTGTTGAAATCGAACCAGCTCTGGTTGTTGGACCATTTGCTGTTGACCAATACTGGATGATGAATCAGGATGAGGAGTCACAGTACTTGTTTGAGCCTGAGTCGCTCCAGATAAGGAGGCACTACCCTGAGATTGTGATTGAGTCATTGAGACAAGAGGTTGTTGTATTGCAACCTGAGAAACTTGGGGTTGACATACAACAGGTGGAGCTTGTACTTGCGACGCATTCACTATAGCAGGTATGGTGGGAATATTCGACACAGGGTGTACTGGTTGCACTGAATATACAACCCCTGGTTGCTGAGGCAGTATTGGTACCCAACCGCTGGATGTAATTCCAGTTTGACCTGAACTTTCTTGTAAACTCCCATATGGTTGTTCTCTAGGAGGGAACAATGAAAGAGCAAACTGCCCTCCATACGGTGGAAATCCAGTACTCAAAGGGTAAATTGGCCTTTGAAGACACATTGGATCAATTTGTTGAGTTTCAACATAAGAAATACCAGATGATAATCCGGATGAAGAAATAGGAACTAACCATGTCGTCGTCCCTGATTGGACTCCGGCTTGTTGTTGACAATTTGCCGGGACAGATGGTATACCAGCGAACATCGTTGGAATAGCAGTAGGAGGCTCTGCTACTGCTGTGTCGGACGACACAGTCCTAGATGTCGACAGTTGTTCAGACATATCTAGTCTATCCAAAAGATTTCTTAGCGATTCTACAAGAACTTACGATGCCAAAAGACTAACTTTGAAGATCAACGAGGGAATGGTGATGATTGTTCCGTTTAAAATAAATTTTAACGACGCTTAGACGCAACTTGCTTTTTCACTTTTTAAGAGTCGAGAAAAAGCTAAAGATGACTCTAGTCTCCTTCGATGTTTTAACAAGCCCGAAGTGACAAATGCTCGGATGGACTTTTTCAGTTATAGAATTTGAAAAAGGCCAAAAGAAACTGCTCTGGAGATCTAGGCAGAGGGTATGCCAAACCTTTCGCAAAACCACAGAATACGTTTTACGGTACGGGTGGTCGATCTTCGTGAATGCTGTGTTCACTGCATTGCGATCAGTAGGGCGGCCGACACGGTTTCCTATGGATAAAGGCTTTGTTCCTATAGGGGTCTCCCAATATATACGCGACGGTACGTGGGAGCACAAGTCCATATTGATACTTATCGCTTCACCGTGGAGGAATCACCCAACCACTCAACGCTAAGATATCACGTTTAACGACGCCAGAACACGTCTCTAGCTTAGACCTCTATGTGTTTGCATTATGTTTCAATGCGTTGTTATGTAAATTCAATTTATTTTAAGGTTGATCTTGTTTAGCAGTTTGCCTTTATGGATCACCACGAGATGTATAGTAACACTCCTAAATGCAGTCTAAGATGATAAGCAAGCTTTTCAATCTTTCAACTTTGAAAATCTTAACTACTGAGGGAGAAGAAAGACAACATCTTTTCACACAGATCATAGAGCACACACTAATGCACTTTTCCCTAAATCAACATGCAAGCTGTCATAATGCACATGCACAATGCAAGTATTTCTTTTCTCTTCCTTAATGTTTATGCGACACAAAAAGAAAGTTGTTGTATAACTTTGAATTCAATTTCAAGTGAAAGCAAACAAGCTTGTCCAAAATCGAAAGACACCTTAAGATTTACTTGTTTCGACACTATAAATATATAAATTCAAACCAAATGACGGAAGTAAAAGCTCAATCAGCTATGAACAGCAAACAAACTAACTCTTAATATCAAAACGACACTTTATCACAGGTCTAGATCTAAGAGGTCACAGCAAGACTAGTTCACTTTCGTTATGGGAAACTGTAAATGATACAAGAAATACACAAAGAACAATCGCAGTTTCTTTATACAACCGAGGCGGAATAGTGACAAGGAAAGTTGGTTTCAGATAGGCACATTGACTGGTAACAGGCAGCAAAAACAAGAGTGAAAACAGGGCAAGAAACAACAGGAAACCCCAGTAGCACAAGGCAAGACTGGTCCAGCGCAGGTGGGACACTGTCTGTTTGACCTTCAGCGCAGGTAGCCCCTTCGGGAACTGCGCTGAAATGCAGACAGCCTTTGTACAGCCTGCACTGAAGAACGAAACTTTCGTTTCTCTTGGTTTCCGGGTCACAGATTGCTCAAAAATTCACAGTTTTTGCTCAAATCAGAAGCTATCAGTCAAGGAACCACTAAGGGATGAAAAGGAGGATGAAAAGCTATCACTAAGAGATTATTAGAGTCCTTGTGGATCAGCTCTTCAAATCATAAACTTGCCTAGAAATTGAGCTAGAGTAACTGCCCTCTACTTTGCATTTGAAAGATTCAAATACAGTTCGATTCGGTACTCCCTTTGTTTATGAAATGAATAGCAAAAACACAAAAAACCAGCAAGATATGATCCCCAGTGGAGTCGCAAATTTGTTGATGGGAAAAGTATCCAATACGGAATGACCCTATCCCACTCTAAGGGTGATAGTACCTCAGCAACAACCGAATGCAAAGCTATTCAATATTACTTATTTATGAGATGTAAGAGAGGGGAGAAAGAGATCCACTAACCGTTATCTTCCGCTAATGTTTGATCCAATCTTCTCTCCTTGCTGCTTGTTCCCAGCTCCTTGCTCTTTCACTGGCCCAACTACACAAAGATCCTGCAAAAGCACAAGAAAGGGAAACTACAAGAAGCATACATCCATAATTGATTCAAGGATTAGAATAAATCAAATATACAAGCATCAATACGCCACAGAGACACATGCATATAGAAGAACCTCAAATGCTTTATTAATGGAAGAAGTAAAGTTCTGAGAGTGTTACAACCATAAGAGGCCCAATCCAGCAACACCTCCCAGCAGAAAGAAATCTCCTCTTCACCTCCTTCAAAGCAATCACCCAATAGTTCTATACTCAAACCAACAGCACTTCCTTACATTCACAAGATTCCAGCCTCATAGACCTCATGAGAGAGCTCTATATATAGGAGCTTTGGAGAAAGGATGAGTCAGCTTGAGCTTGGCATGAAGCTGACTAGTGTCCTCTCCCACTTCAGTTATACTTCAGTTCTTGAGTCCACTTGGAGGTTCTTGCTTCCACTTGGAGATCTAGACCCTCTTACTCATCACCAGTCGAATTCCTTGATGCAAGTGTCACTTTGGAAGCTTCCTAGGCTCTGACACCTTAAGGAATGAGTCTGCCACATGTCCAAACACGTTCAGCGCAGGTAGCTAGTGTTGGAGTTGACATTCAGCGCAGGTAGCTAGTGTAGCAGTTGACATTCAGTGCAGGTAGCCAGTGTAGCAGTTGACATTCAGTGCAGGTAGCCAGTGTAACAGTTGACATGATCCAGAATTTGCTTGTTTTTGAGTGTTTTCAGGTGGAGAACTGATATTTAGTGCTGTGGTTTGCTGACCTTGTTCCTCTAGGGGTAGGAACAACATGTTTAGGGACTTTGGATCCCTCAGATTATTGACATTTCATGCTTCATGCTGTTAGGCACAAAAATGTCTATAACAATTGGTCTCTGGAAGAGTATATTGTAGATATATTCAACTCAGCTTCAGCAGAAAAGCTGCTCAAGAAGTTCATAATACGCCTTGCAGAATACTGTCCTGAAACAGTTTATGATGTTTTGTCGTTGTTGAATGACATGGTGTTTCAAAGAAAGAGTGGAGAAAACATTGATTGCCACTACCAGTTCCTTCTGGGTTTGCTCACCGCTTAGGCGAGAAATGCAATTTCCTTAACGAACATTAATCTTCCATGGAATAAAATGTCGTTGTTACCTGAAATTACAGGTTTACAAACATATGATGAGGCTTTGGGAAATTGTTTGAAGGGGTTCCCTTGTGTTAAGAAGGGAAGCTATGGCTCTATTGATGTGTACATGGACACTTATTTTTTATTGCTCCAGGAGGATTGCATCTGGGGTTTGAAGAAGGGTATCTCTGCTCTAAGGAAGAAGTCATTACAGGATGCGCCAAGGCACTTGAAGATTTGGAAAAATGGTTATGTTATGGGAATCCATTTCGGTGGAAGTTGTTTTGGCGAGTATAAATATTTTAATTATAAAAATTATGACATGAATAATGCAATTGCATTCACCTCTTCAGCAAGAAATGCACCACATGGATTATGGTGGTATATATTGTCACACATAGAAAATAATATGGCACTGGGAATTTCATGGTTAGAAGTGGGCAACAAAACCAGCAAAAGCCGAAGTCTATTTAAATACAAATAAAAAGACATCATACACGTAATTATGAAAGTTTATCCAACCACACTTTCTACAACAAAGCTAGAACAACATACATACAAAAAGTTGGAACACTTATGGAACAAAACACACATTTGCTTGAAAATCTAGGAATCATTTTAAGGGGCAAATCAGAAATGGGTATAAAACTACCAACGCTGCAAGATGTTAGGGGATCCTTCTGGGAATCCGTGAGCTCCTTCAGAATCTTTCTTGACACCCATAAAAGGGAAAGAAGCACAAAAATAAAGCCCATAAATTGAAATCCCCACAAATAAAATAAAACACATAAACTTAATCATATCCAAAAAAAAGCAAGCAATGCAATTAAGAAACACACACCATGAAAAAAAAACCAAACCCGCAAATTACATGCATATCGAGTAAACTAAAATAGGGAAAAGGAAAACTATAATAGTTGCAATTCAGACATTACCGAGACAAATCACCCATTGGAATGCCATTTCTCGACATTGTGGAGCGATTCGAATTGAAACTCTGGTTAAATAGGGAGGAAGCATCCAACAAACATATGCAGGTAACTTTCGAACCCTTAAAAAAACGCAACCCACATACAAAAAGCTAGAACATCATACATACAAAAAGATGGAACAATTACATATTCTTTGTGCCAGAAAGTTGCATAAAACAAAACAAACATTCGCTTGAAAACCCAAGAATCAATTTAAGGGGAAAATCTGAAATGGGTGTAAAAATAACTGCGTTGCAAGATGTTTGGGATACCACTGCAAATCCTGGAGCTCCTCCAGAATCCCTTTTGAAACTATGGCTGCAACTTTGAATGTTTTGCAAACCCTTCACTTATTAAAACATACGAATGGAAGAATACAGATATGTCACCAAGCGATTGATATAATAATCCAATCTTATCGTCTAACAAAATGATTGGATGATGCACAACTGCACACAGTGACACGGAGCAGAGTAGCAAGACCTAGCTGTCAGAAAAACCAAGCGAGACCTAACTGCCACATAAACCTACCAGTGGCATGGAGCCTCGTAGCGCTAATGTTTTGAACAATAAATACTCATGTTTGGGTAGTTACCAACCTCACACTGACACGGAGCGGAGTAGCAAGACCTAGTTGTCAGAAAAACCAAGCGAGACCTAACTGCCACATAAACCTACCAGTGGCATGGAGCCTCGTAGCGCTAATGTTTTGAACAATAAATACTCATGTTTGGGTAGTTACAAACCTAACAGGATCGAACCGAACAGTAGAATTTGTTTTAATTGTCTAACATATAAGATCGACGATGCGCAATGAGACAAGTGGTATGGAGAGGAATTCTATTTCAAAGGGAAACGCCTTACGGCGTAAATATGATTGATGAATATGTCAAATTTTAAAATAATGAAATATAATCCTTTTATAAGTATTTAATAAAAATGTGATTGAATTTTACAAAACTCCTAATATCATTTATTACAACTATACACTATTCTATGTGCGGAGAAGTAAACAAAATCTCCATAAAAAAAAATAAGAAAAAGAAAGAAGAGTAACCTAAATTTCCAAAGCTACATCAAACACATTAGACATATATAATAATACGCAAGATATTAATATCACAATGAAATGAGAAACATACCCAATGTTTTCTTTGTCAATGTTCTTAATCATTGTCATTACGAAACACATTAATCGACACTAACTCTCTTCAAGCTCTTTTCTATGAGCTTATTGTTTTTTACAGGACTAACCTTGATTATCTCTGGATAGAATCTAATGTCTTCGGATTACTATTTTACTCGGGTTAAATGCAAACACGTGTACTTTAATTTGCATAATTGATGTCCATGTATCATATGTGGTTAGTAAAGATTTCTCTCAATTGTATAAGATATCAAAGAAAATTGTAAAAGAGTATCTGTTCTTTAGAATTTATTGAAATTATTAAATTTCGATAGTTTTTTTTGTTGTATAGTGTTGTAGAATTAGATTTGAAAAGAAAATTAATTTATTATTTAAACAGATATAAATTGACATGATGAAATACCCCACTTTTTGATCTACTATTTTGTTTAAGGATTTTAGTTTAAACTTAAAAAATCATATGTTATCAAAAGAAAGATTTACCTGATCCAAAGGTATAATTGTTTCATTATATTTTGCATGTAGATCTATTTGTCCTGTGAACCAGTTAAGAAAGACACCACTTATTTCAATCATGGAAACAATTAATAAAAAATATACATGAAATGTTTTTATCAAACAGTGCTTACTCAACAATTCTTTTGCTGTTTTAAAATATCTTATCTATTTTTATTTTTATTTAAATGTTATTTTTATTGACTAATTGTCTTTAATATTTGAATTTTTGTGTAATTGTCGAAGATAATGACTCAAAAGAATATTCTAATAAAAATGGAGATTTTGAACAAAGTGACGAGGGTGTGGATATTCTACTCGAAATTACAATTCAAATGCGAGATAAGATTAGTCAAGAAAATGAGAAGCCAATTATGTATGTTCAAATCAATGTGGTTAAAAAGTTAGATATTTTAAAGTTTCTTTCGTCCTGGTAAATAAAAAATGCATACCTTTATTGTTCTATAGGATATAACACTACAAGTGAGAATTCTTAAAATGATATAAGATAAATTTACATGATAAAGAAAGAAATAGTTCAATCAAGCTTGATAGTACCTGTAGGACGTGCTAGTCTAATTATAACCAATCACTAATCCATCCTTTGCAAATAATACTTCGTGAATATAATTATTCTTTAAAGGTCCTTTGAAATCTATAGAAAATTTATTATGTAGTATATGATATACATCCATTTCTTTTCCTATGGTAGTTTCATATAAGAAATTGTCGTTTGATAATAGAGTTGGATTTTTTTTTCTTTGAGTTAGAGTTCTTGCAAAAATTAGACGGAAGTTTCCAAAAGTGTTTATCATGAAAATGATTTTAAATAGGTACAATCATATATATTAGATGTTTTGGAATCATGTATTATAAAATTTAAATATTTAATTTTGTTAATTAACATTACAAGTGATGGATTTTATTTGGGAAATTTATTAGTGAAAAAGATTTGAAAAAAAACTATTATTTCCATTAAATGATAAATTTATGAAATGGAATGATAGTAAATACATAAAAACTTCCTAACCAAGTAGGAAAAAGTTGGAGATGAATTTTCTAAAAACAAAATAGAAATAGTTATTTTGGAAGGTGACAAAGTATAAAGAAAAACATTTAAAAATTATATATTAGGGAAGTTTCACAATATATGTTTGTATTTCCTCTAAATACAAGCATAATCTAATACTTGGAATCTCATTAAAAATTAAAATAGATCTCAGAGATGACGTTAAAGTCTTTCTTATGTCTTTAAGAAATGAAAAAATGTTTTAATAAAATACAAATTTCGTATAATTATGGAAGTAAATATTCTTTATATATATTTTGTTGTTTCATTTCATTATGAATAATGATTTTCAGTTTAATGATTGATATCAATTGCTGACTTATTTTTATTTTTATTATATATTTATGATATCAAATAAAACTTTATTTTGATTATAAGTTCTTTCATTTAGTAATTTTCAGTTTGATTATAAGTTCTTTCATTTAGTAATTTTCAAATTATTTAGCTGTAGTTTTATTTTTTCTTATTATTAATTAATCCACATGCTTTAAACATCAGCTCAAAAGAAGTTATTGGCAGTAGAAGTAGAGGAAATATTTTATGGAGTTTGAATGTTTACTACAGAAATATGAACTTACAAAAAGTTTAATGTCATGTAAGAACATCATATTATATATGAATATTTAATCTCAAATATTATTAATTAGATATAGCTTTATTGTTTTTAATTTATATTACATGGAATTAAAAATACTTGTAACCGAATTTAAATGGTTGAAGGATGAGAAGTCAAGAGACATATTAATAGTTTCATTATCCAAATTAAAATTCATGTGTATATTTTTGCTAATACTTAATTACCCGCTTCCATTAACATTTCATTTGATGTTGCTTAATTCTCACTAGCTTTCCATTTGGCTAGTTTGTGATTACTATATAATACAGACATTTTAAGGATTTACTATTAATTAATTTCAAGTGCTTATGTGTGTGCGCGTGTGAGAGATTGTTCTCCTTTAGCACTTAAGAAATTGTAAGAAATTAAGTAGTCTACTTTAGAATTGTATTTATGTGATTGAAAAGAGTGGACAAATTCTTTTCAAAATCTCCACAATTGTGATGACCTAATAGCATAGGAAGGTCCGCATTGTTAACAATATTTTAAATATTTAATAAGGCATGTATGAGTCATTTTAAAAGGAAGTGTTGGGATAGGGTCCCTAGGGCCAGGTTTGGGGTTATTTAACCCAAATTTTGTATATGTTCTTGTAAAAGATGTAAAGTCTCTCCGATATGTGGATATGGAGAGCATAGATAGATAGGTCTCAATGGGGTCTTAGCCGCTTGTTTGGATAGATAGTTAAGTCGGTTTTGAGACTCACCCATGGTTCGCGGACCATGGTACTATATGAAGGAAAGTTATAAATAATTAAATCTTAGCGAGCCTTAGAGATAACTTTCATAGAGAATTGGGTACGTTGAAAGGTTTTTGTTGTCTTGGGCAAGTGCTAAGGTAGGAAGACTCTTCTTCTTGCGCTTAGGTGAATATGGGAAGGCTCCTGCAGCTAAGTGCATAGGAGGCCTAGATAGAGTCCACAACTTAGTGCACGGACCCCTGCAGCGTAGTGCGCACGGTAGAAGAGTCTATAATCTGAACATTGAAGATCAATAAAGACATCTTTTGAAGAATTACTGTGTATTTCTATTGAATCTGTTTATGTTATATTATGTTGCTTAATGATATGTTTTTATGAAATAATGAATGAATGTTGCGCGAAGTCACTGAATCTGTCTTATTAATGCATGATTTAAGTAGTTATCTTGTTCCGCAAAGATAATAGTTAATTCTGCTATGTTTTCTGACGAATTGGATAGATCTGTGCAAACTTAGATCTAGGGTTGTTTATTGATGCACAAAATTAGATAAATTGTCTAGTTAAGGTCCGCAAAGACTGATCGTAGACCTTCGTGAAGGTTTAGAAGCCATTTTGACTTAGATACAGTGACGAGCCCTAGAAGGATACTGATTTGTACAAAGGAAGATCTGAACTATAAGATTCTATGAACCATTTATCACATGTCCCTAGATGCAAAAAACTGATTCTCACATCCCCCAATACTACTTTGGGTGAGACTTCAACCTGCGCTATGTAGGTTGTTGCCAAAAGGGCCAACATTTGAGGGTTTTGTTGGTTGGTGTGAACAACTCTGAACTTGGGCCAGGCCCCCTTAAGCTAACAAATGGTTATGTTGTTGGGACCAAGATCTATCTAAGAGATGTGCGATAAATGGTTTCCTATGAAGAGAGAGCTTGATAAGTGAATTGATCAGAAATCGCGCATATTCGTGACTTAGGAGAATAGGAGCCCTAAATTATCTAAGGAGTAGTGGCTGTAGAGGATTTTATACATAGATGAGACTGACACGTTCTTTTGTTTCTTCCTTAGAGAACTATACGAGTGCTTGTCTAAATTAGCTGCTAGTCAAGGGACGTGGAGGCTCAAAGGCCCTATAGTGTGGACTCCTGAACTAGTGCATTGTCTGGAATAATTAGGAAGCAATATCATGTGGCCTGTGGATCACTGGGTTGATCGAACATTGGGAAGCTCTATGACTTATTTCACAATTGACAGGAATATCAGCTATAGTGAAGCAAAGCGAAGGATATTTAAAGGACCGCGAGGTAAGTATTTGAACTCACTAAATACTTCGATTAAAATGTTGCTATGTGAAGAGAGGGTTATGAAGTTACCTTGATGTTTGGGTCTACGTGAAGTGGGGGACTCTTTAGAAGAAATGAAGTATCTAGCCCAAAATATAGTATGCTCATTGAACCCCCTTCCAGTGACGACAATGGGGCAGTGCTGACTACGTCTCTGAGTGTCGTTTAGTTAATAACTTAGGTTATTCTGAGGATATCTCATACATCCACTCCACCCTTGCCTCCACCTCCACCTCATACACCTACACCTTCACCTCCTCCACCTCCACTTCCACCATTCAACATGGCGAATGGATGAAGATGTTGATTTTTAAAGGAACAAGCGATGAAGATCCAAAACAATTTTGGTTTGTTGTAGGAGCTATGTGGGCAATGAAAAACATTACCAATGACAATATTAAGAAAGCATAGTTGGTCACCGCCTTGAAGGACTTCACATTAACTTGGTATATAAAGTATTGCACTAATAACCCCAACGCATCGTTGGAAGATACCCAGCTAGCTTTGAATAATTAGTTCAGTAGGCCTAAGTTAGAGATGCAATAAGTAAATTAATTTAAGGAGATCCGAGTGAGAGTCGATGAGATGCCTTGGGAATATGATCAGAGGTTGAAGTGCCATATCAGGTAGGCTAATATGCAAATCTCAAATACCCACCATTATGGCTAGTTTAAAGCTTCGATTTTGCCGCATTTAAGAATACCTCTATCACCTCAGAAGATAGAAACGTAAGTAGAAGCTTTGGAGATTGCGATGAGGCTGCACACATCACCTATTCCAGATACGAACCTTGTGGTGCAACAGATTCATTCACAGCTGGAGAGCCTACACTTGGAGTTGCAGAGCTTCAAAAAGGGAAGGGAAGGGAAGCTGGAGGTGCGCGCTGAGATCTAGTGTCTAAAATGTAAAATCCATGGACATGATAAGGATCATTGCCTGGTCTTTAGGAACTATATCATAGGGGGAGGACCTGCTCCCCTGAAACCAGAGAGAAATGTTGGAACGAGCATGGGAGTTGCGCTATGGTGGATTATTTGTCAAGTTATAGGACAACATGCT
Organism: Pinus tabuliformis; assembly: GCA_031772625.1. Lineage (NCBI taxonomy): Eukaryota > Viridiplantae > Streptophyta > Pinopsida > Pinales > Pinaceae > Pinus > Pinus tabuliformis. Next base: position 565,184,748 of record CM062810.1, read on the forward strand.
ACAGATAAATGCCATCTATTGTAGAAGTTTGTACAGACCCCTCAGTAGTTATTTTGCAATTTCTGTAAGTCAGTAGTGCACGATGAATGCCATTGTAGAAGTTATGAGTTGATGATGGATAGGACCCCTACCTATAGAATGCAGGTAGAAATCTGGCCTTAGGATCAAAGCGCGGGAGAAGTGCGTGGAGGATTCCAAGGTCGAGGACAAGGAAGAGGTGTTGGACTAGGGCAAGGGCATGTGTAGGTAATTTCCTATAACTGTGGTGAAGCGAGGCACTTTGAGCATGATTCTCCAAATCCCATGCATCCCTCATGTCAGTATTGTTGATAGTTTGATCATATCATATTGGAATGTTTGGTCCTTATGGGAAATATGCAAGAAACGAAGGTGCAACCCCAACAACCTACATAGAACATTCAGATGATGAGGGTTGAGCCCCGCGAAGGGGATTAGAACATAAATATTGTATTGAGAAGTGGTATAGCAATTGGCATGGATAAAGGTAAGTAGCCTGAGGAGGAGGGATGGGTATGCAAGGCTACTGAGAAGGAAGTCGACTTTGATCTAAATCATGCTAAAGAAACGTTCTTGGAAGAAAATAAGAACTTCGTTGAGGCCTCCACCTCAAGAAGTCAGGAGAAAATTCTTGAGACTAATGTGACTCAAGAAGTAGACCCTTCAATACTAGCTACCTTTCTGAAGACTTGTATGAAGCTTTTGCATGATCAAAAAGAATTCGAAGGGTTGCAAGACTTAATAGAAAAGTGTGCCAATAAGGAAAAGACTCCTATGGAGAAATGCTAGTTAGAAATATTTGTAAGCATAAGGTACGAATGGGGAACGAGATGAGGTTAACCGCGCAAATCGATGAATATGAAATGGACCAGATAATCTTGGATCTAGTCTCTGATGCGAATGTCTTCCCTAAGAAAACATGGGAAAGGATGGGGAGACCTTCTTTGCAATGGTATCATATTCACTTGTGCATGGCAAATCAGCATAATATTATTCCAATGGGATGCTTATACGGTGTAATGGTGGAAATTGAGGGTGTGAATGTGTTGGCTGATTTTGAGGTCATTGAGATAGTGTATGATAGTAACATGTACCCTGCACTACCAAAAATCAACTCAGCTATTGATATGCATGAACTAATTAACTTGAAGAAGCGAAAGATGTCCCTTGAGAAGAAGTCACCTAGGGTAGTAATGCCATTAGACCCTACATAAGGAACATGTTACACTGAACCTATGCACGATAATGTAGAAAGTGACGAGGACCTCGATCAGATACATAAGATAACAACGTGCGATGAGGATTGGATTAATCCCACAGTAGATGGAAAAATCGCATGGGATAGTGATAGCTCCTATGCCTCGTATTTAGATGAAGACCTTGAGAATTGGAAGAATAGGGTGTATTAAGTATCTACACTCTGCTATAATATGATGACAAAGTCATTAAGTTGTATTTCGACGTATGTAATACAACTTTCACATTATGATGGGTTGACTGATGTGGAATCTTTTTTAGATGAATTTGAATGCGAAGTACTGGAAGAGCATCGATTCTACGTAGTAGAATTGGCACATCATGCTATGCCTACCCGTTGGTGGGATAAGCACAAGGAATGCTTTGCTAGATGGACAGAATACCACCGAATGATGAAGTTAAGGTTTGGGTAAGCTAATACTAGAATGACATAAAAATGTAGTGGAAGGATGATCCTTGTGATCATTTAGCACGATGGACTAAGGCATGGGGAACCAAACCACAACCAGAGTGGGTGCATATCTTCTGTCATACACTAGATACAATCCAAATGAACTGGTATTTGGAGATGGAGCTTTGCCATGGAACAATTGAATGGGACGTTTTAAGGGATAATTTTCTATTAATGTTCAGATTCAAGGATGGGTTTGAGAGCATTGATGAGGCATTCCAAGAAATTAAAGTAGCTATATTCAGAACACTGAAGGAACTAGTAGAATGGACTCAATTAGATTGGAGTACACAACTACGCCATGAGTTGGAATGCTATAATGTTACTGCTAAAGAAGAGGATGAACTGCAAAATATTACCATCCCTGACATTGAAACAAGGTGTGAAGTCGAAGGACCGAAGGTGGTGAACCCAGATATATCAGAGCCTCTAAGAACTCGACAGGTAAACATTGGGTCTAAAGAAGAACCCATGTTCATGAAGGTAGGAGATTATTAGGACAAAGATACGATTGATAAGGTATTTGAGCTCCTGCGTGAGTACCAAGACTTATTTCCCATGAAGTTTTAATATTTGAGAGGGATTGTTAGAGATTTAGGTGTTATGAAGATTACATTGAAACTAGATGTGAAGCCTATTAAACAACAACCTTATCGATTGAATCCAAAGTATAAGGAAAAGGTGCACCCATAACTGGATAAGATGCTGGAAGCTGGCAGTATTGAGCCTATAGAAGAATTTGATTGGGTAATCCCATTGGTGGTCCAACAAAAGAAATATAAGGGTGAAATCCGCATATGCATAGATTTGCAGAAGTTGAAAGACGCTTGTGTGCAAGACCTATTTCTGACCCCATTTATTGATGAAGTATTAGAGAATGTTGGTGGACAGGAAGCATATTCATTTATTGATGGATTTTTACATTATCTTCAAATAAAGATCACGTCAAAGGGTAGAAGCAAAGAAACCTTCACGATAGAGTGGTTTGCTTCCAATATAAAGTTATGCCATTCGGATTGAAGAACGTGACTGCTATCTTTTCCCAAGTAGTGATCACGGCGTTCAAGGAATTTATTCATAAGTTCATGGAAGTATATTTCAATGATTCAACCATGTTTGGGTTGGTGAAGTGCCATGTATTGAGTCTACACCTCATTCTAGAAACATGTCGAATATTTTAGATCATGCTAAACTTGAAGAAGTGTATATTTTGTATGCTTTTCAGAAATTTTCTTGGCCACGTTTTCTATAAGCAGGGATTGATGGTGGACCCTGCAAAGATCATCGTTATTGTGAATTTGGAACCCCCCATCAATGTGAAACAACCACGTGTGACCTTGCGACACACTGGGTACTATAGAAAGTCTATCAAGGCGTATGCCCAAATAACCATGCTGATGGAAAAGTTGCTAAAGAAGGATGCGATGTTTTGCTGGGATGAAGATTGTCAGCACAACTTGGATGTCTTGAAGGAAAAGATGGTGACAACACTTATCATGGTGTTTCTCGACTGGAAAAAGGAGTTTCATGTGCATGTTGATGCCTCCTATATTTCACTAGGAGCAATATTAACCTAGGCAGGAGAGTGAGAAATTGATCTATTTGATAGCTTTCGTGAGTAGAAAGTTATCCAAATCTGAGAAGAATTACTCCACCACAGAGCATGAAGGGTTGGCGATGGTCAACGTGCTGCAAAAATTTATGCATTCTTTGTTGGGTGGACACTTTAAGATGTACAAAGATCACTCCACACTGAAGTACTTGGTCAATAAGCCCGTGTTGGGGGGGAAGATCTGCCAATGGTTGTTATTGTTCCAGGAGTATGACTTCAAGGTGATCGTGAAACCTGGAAGATTAAATTTAGGCTCGACCATCTATCAAGGATCAAAATAGGCAAAGAACACACTAGCTTGGAGGAAGGACTGCCAAACACATAGCTCTTTGCAGTGTGTGTTGAAAATGACCATTTTTCTGACATTATTTAGTTTTTAACGACGGGAACAAATCCAAAAGGCTACAACACTCAAAAAAAGGATTTAGTAGTTCACGCCACAAATTTTTCAGTAATTGCAGGGAATTTGTATAATATGGGGGTAGATGAGATATTGCAAAGGTATGTTATGGAGTTCAAACACATGAGTATCCTAGCTAATGCCCATGGGGGAGTGGCAGATGGTCACTATGCAAGGAAAGCGACTGCGTGGAAGATTTTGCACATTGGGTAATGGTGGCCAATGTTACACAAAGATTCTAAGGCATATTGCAAGGTGTGTGATGCTTGCCAAAGGATGGGGTAGCCTTCACGAAGGGATGAATTTACTTTAAATCCCCAAGTTTCGTTGCAAGTATTTGAGAAATGGGCCATTGATTTTATAAGTCCCATACACCTACCAAGAAAGAAGACGGGCGCACAATATATTATTACTGTGACAAAGTATTTAACCAAGTGGGTGGAAGCGTAGCCAGTGAGGGACAATACAATCGCCACTAATGTGAAGTTTCTCTTTGAGTACGTCTTAGCACGGTTTGGATGTCCTAAGATTCTAATGAGTGATAGGGGTAGGCATTTTTTGAATGAAATGATCAGCACGATGTTGAAATAATTTCAGGTATATCATCAGAAGAGTATGCCCTATCCACCACAGAAAAATGACATGATGGAAGCTTTTAATAAGATTTTGGAGCATGCATTAATCAAGGTATGAAACGCACAAAGGAATGACTGGGACATGCGCATACCTGTTGTGTTATGGGCTTATAGGATGACCTGGAAGAAGTTAACAGGACAAACGCCATTCAGGTTGGCCAATGGAATTGAAGTAGTCATGCCGATGGAGTATATTGTGCCCAGTTTAAGGATTGCAGCCTTGAACTAGATGGCAAACTGCGAGACCTTGGAAGAATGGATCGTGCGTATCATGGAGTTAGAAGAAGGTTTCTTCCTTATAGGATTTCATCAGCAGGTGCAAAAGGAACACGAGAATGGATGGCATGATCGACATATTAAGCTACACAATTTCAAGGTGTATGATTTGGTGTTTTTATATGACAACAAGTTCACAAAATTTCCAAGAAAATTTCAAATTCACTAGTTGGGGCCGTATATTATTAAGGAGACCATGGATGGTGGCACATTTCAGCTCGCGAAGCTGAATGGGGAACCATTTCCTGGTAATGTGAACGGAAGTAGGCTAAATTTATACATAAGGGATGCTTCCTTATGTGATGACTAAATGGTAGTAGGAAAGTTTCAGTAATCCAGGCAGTTGTAAGGGATTGCGGGACTATAAACTACGCCGCCTAGCGACAAATGACAGAGGTGCAGCAGGTGAAGCTGCGCTTGATGAGTTGCACCATGGGAGATGGTGGCGCAAAAGTGCGTCCAAATGTAGCCATTAAAGTTACTATTCATGATTTGATGGCCAAAATTCAGTTAAGAAGAGTGAGTAGGCATTATTTATGGCACAAATATTTGAAGATATGCCACCAAAGGGGCATTTATTATCAGATTTTCGGGGGAATGGTTGGATTTGAATTAAAAACTCCCTATAAATCTTGCTTGCTGGACCAACAAATAAAACTTTTCATTTTGAGACTTGTCTAGGTGATTCATGTTTGAAGTTTATGAGTCATCAGTTCTGGGATGATTTCGTGGCAATCCTAGCATTTTCTTCCTTACTTACATGGAATTAGAAGGTTATTCTTCAACAAATGATTACTACCAACCCTGCCAAAGTCGTGAGTTCTAAAGCTGCTATGTCTTATGCATCGAGCCTTGAGATTTCGAGTATGGAGAAAATTCTTGAGACTAATGTGACTCAAGAAGTAGACCCTTCAATACTAACTACCTTTCTGAAGACTTGTATGAAGCTTTTGCATGATCAAAAAGAATTCGAAGGGTTGCAAGACTTAATAGAAAAGTGTGCCAATAAGGAAAAGACTCCTATGGAGAAACGCTAGTTAGAAATATTTGTAAGCATAAGGTACGAATGGGGAACAAGATGAGGTTAACCGCGCAAATCGATGAATATGAAATGGACCAGATAATCTTGGATCTAGTCTCTGATGCGAATGTCTTCCCTAAGAAAACATGGGAAAGGATGGGGAGACCTTCTTTCCAATGGTATCATATTCACTTGTGCATGGCCAATCAGCATAATATTATTCCAATGGGATGCTTATACGGTGTAATGGTGGAAATTGAGGGTGTGAATGTGTTGGCTGATTTTGAGGTCATTGAGATAGTGTATGATAGTAACCTGTACCCTGCGCTACCAAAAATCAACTCAGCTATTGATATGAATGAACTAATTAACTTGAAGAAGCGAAAGATGTCCCTTGAGAAGAAGTCACCTAGTTTAGTAATTCCATTAGACCCTACATAAGGAACATGTTACACTGAACCTATGCACGATAATGTAGAAAGTGACGAGGACCTCGATCAGATACATAAGATAACAACGTGCGATGAGGATTGGATCAATCCCACAGTAGATGGACAAATTGCATGGGATAGGGATAGCTCCTATGCCTCGTATTTAGATGAAGACCTTGAGAATTGGAAGAATAGGGTGTATTAAGTATCTACACTCTGCTATAATATGATTACAAAGTCATTAAGTTGTATTTCGACGTATGTAAGACAACTTCCACATTATGATGGGTTGACTGATGTGGAATCTTTTTTATATGAATTTGAATGCGAAGTACCGGAAGAGCATCGATTCTAGGTAGTAGAATTGGCACATCATGCTATGCCTACCCGTTGGTGGGATAAGCACAAGGAATGCTTTGCTAGATGGACAGAATACCACCGAATGATGAAGTTAAGGTTTGGCTAAGCTAATACTAGAATGACATAAAAATGTAGTGGAAGGATGATCCTTGTGATCATTTAGCACGATGGACTAAGGCATGGGGAACCAAACCACAACCAGAGTGGGTGCATATCTTCTGTCATACGCTAGATACAATCCAAATGAACTGGTATTTGGAGATGGAGCTTTGCCATGGAACAATTGAATGGGACGTTTTAAGGGATAATTTTCTATTAATGTTCAGATTCAAGGATGGGTTTGAGAGCATTGATGAGGCACTCCAAGAAATTAAAGTAGCTATATTTAGAACACTGAAGGAACTAGTAGAATGGACTCAATTAGATTGGAGTACATAGCTACGCCATGAGTTGGAATGCTATAATGTTACTGCTAAAGAAGAGGATGAACTGCAAAATATTACCATCCCTGAGATTGAAACAAGGTGTGAAGTCGAAGGACCGAAGGTGGTGAACCCAGATATATCAGAGCCTCTAAGAACTCGACAGGTAAACATTGGGTCTAAAGAAGAACCCATGTTCATGAAGGTAGGAGATTATTGGGACAAAGATACGATTGATAAGGTATTTGAGCTCCTGCGTGAGTACCAAGACTTATTTCCCATGAAGTTTTCATATTTGAGAGGGATTGTTAGAGATTTAGGTGTTATGAAGATTACATTGAAACTAGATGTGAAGCCTATTAAACAACAACCTTATCGATTGAATCCAAAGTATAAGGAAAAGGTGTACCCATAACTGGATAAGATGCTGGAAGCTGGCAGTATTGATCCTATAGAAGAATTTGATTGGGTAATCCCATTGGTGGTCCAACAAAAGAAATATATGGGTGAAATCCGCATATGCATAGATTTGCAGAAGTTGAAAGACGCTTGTGTGCAAGACCTATTTCTGACCCCATTTATTGATGAAGTATTAGAGAATGTTGGTGGACAGGAAGCATATTCATTTATTGATGGATTTTTACGTTATCTTCAAATAAAGATCACGTCAAAGGGTAGAAGCAAAGCAACCTTCACGATAGAGTGGGTTGCTTCCAATATAAAGTTATGCCATTCGGATTGAAGAACGTGACTGCTATCTTTTCCCAAGTAGTGATCACGGCGTTCAAGGAATTTATTCATAAGTTCATGGAAGTATATTTCAATGATTCAACCATGTTTGGGTTGGTGAAGTGCCATGTATTGAGTCTACACCTCATTCTAGAAACATGTCGAATATTTTAGATCATGCTAAACTTGAAGAAGTGTATATTTTGTATGCTTTTCAGAAATTTTCTTGGCCACGTTTTCTATAAGCAGGGATTGATGGTGGACCCTGCAAAGATCATCGTTATTGTGAATTTGGAACCCCCCATGAATGTGAAACAACCACGTGTGACTTTGCGACACACTGGGTACTATAGAAAGTCTATCAAGGCGTATGCCCAAATAACCGTGCTGATGGAAAAGTTGCTAAAGAAGGATGCGATGTTTTGCTGGGATGAAGATTGTCAGCACAACTTGGATGTCTTGAAGGAAAAGATGGTGACAACACTTATCATGGTGTTTCTCGACTGGAAAAAGGAGTTTCATGTGCATGCTGATGCCTCCTATATTACACTAGGAGCAATATTAACCTAGGCAGGAGAGTGAGAAATTGATCATTTGATAGCTTTCGTGAGTAGAAAGTTATCCAAATCTGAGAAGAATTACTCCACCACAGAGCATGAAGGGTTGGCGATGGTCAACGTGCTGCAAAAATTTATGCATTCTTTGTTGGGTGGACACTTTAAGATGTACAAAGATCACTCCACACTGAAGTACTTGGTCAATAAGCCCGTGTTGGGGGGGAAGATCTGCCAATGGTTGTTATTGTTCCAGGAGTATGACTTCAAGGTGATCGTGAAACCTGGAAGATTAAATGTAGGCTCGACCATCTATCAAGGATCAAAATAGGCAAAGAACACACTAGCTTGGAGGAAGGACTGCCAAACACATAGCTCTTTGCAGTGTGTTTTGAAAATGACCATTTTTCTGACATTATTTAGTTTTTAACGACAGGAACAAATCCAAAAGGCTACAACACTCAAAAAAAGGATTTAGTAGTTCACGCCACAAATTTTTCAGTAATTGCGGGGAATTTGTATAATATGGGGGTAGATGAGATATTGCAAAGGTATGTTATGGAGTTCAAACGCATGAGTATCCTAGCTAATGCCCATGGGGGAGTGGCAGGAGGTCACTATGCAAGGAAAGCGACTGCGTGGAAGATTTTGCACATTGGGTAATGGTGGCCAATGTTACACAAAGATTCTAAGGCATATTGCAAGGTGTGTGATGCTTGACAAAGGATGGGGTAGCCTTCACGAAGGGATGAATTTACTTTAAATCCCCAAGTTTCGTTGTAAGTATTTGAGAAATGGGCCATTGATTTTATAAGTCCCATACACCTACCAAGAAAGAAGACGGGCGCACAATATATTATTACTGTGACAAAGTATTTAACCAAGTGGGTGGAAGCGTAGCCAGTGAGGGACAGTACAATCGCCACTAATGTGAAGTTTCTCTTTGAGTACGTCTTAGCACGGTTTGGATGTCCTAAGATTCTAATGAGTGATAGGGGTAGGCATTTTTTGAATGAAATGATCAGCACGATGTTGAAATAATTTCAGGTATATCATCAGAAGAGTATGCCCTATCCACCAAAGAAAAATGACACGATGGAAGCTTTTAATAAGATTTTGGAGCATGCATTAATCAAGGTATGAAACGCGCAAAGGAATGAATGGGACATGCACATACCTGTTGTGTTATGGGCTTATAGGATGACCTGGAAGAAGTTAACAGGACAAACGCCATTCAGGTTGGCCAATGGAATTGAAGTAGTCATGCCGATGGAGTATATTGTGCCCAGTTTAAGGATTGCAGCCTTCAACTAGATGGCAGACTGCGAGACCTTGGAAGAATGGATCGTGCGTATCATGGAGTTAGAAGAAGGTTTCTTCCTTACAGGATTTCATCAGCAGGTGCAAAAGGAACACGAGAATGCATGGCATGATCGACATATTAAGCTACACAATTTCAAGGTGTATTATTTGGTGTTGTTATATGACAACAAGTTCACAAAATTTCCAAGAAAATTTCAAATTCACTATTTGGGGCCGTATATTATTAAGGAGACCATGGATGGTGGCACAGTTCAGCTCGCGAAGCTGAATGGGGAACCATTTCCTGGTAATGTGAACGGAAGTAGGATAAATTTATACATAAGGGATGCTTCCTTATGTGATGACTATATGGTAGTAGGAAAGTTTCAGTAATCCAGGCAGTTGTAAGGGATTGCGGGACTATAAACTACGCCGCCTAGCGACGAATGACAGAGGTGCAGCAAGTGAAGCTGCGCTTGATGAGTTGCACCATGGGAGATGGTGGCGCAAAAGTGTGTCCAAATGTAGCCATTAAAGTTACTATTCATGATTTGATGGCCAAAATTCAGTTAAGAAGAGTGAGTAGGCATTATTTATGGCACAAATATTTGAAGATATGCCACCAAAGGGGCATTTATTATCAGATTTTCGGGGGAATGGTTGGATTTGAATTAAAAACTCCCTATAAATCTTGCTTGTTGGACCAACAAATAAAACTTTTCATTTTGAGACTTGTCTAGGTGATTCATGTTTGAAGTTTATGAGTCATCAGTTCTGGGATGATTTCGTGGCAATCCTAGCATTTTCTTCCTTACTTACATGGAATTAGAAGGTTATTCTTCAACAAATGATTACTACCAACCCTGCCAAAGTCGTGAGTTCTAAAGCTGCTATGTCTTATGCATCGACCCTTCAGATTTCGAGTATGGAGAAAATTCTTGAGACTAATGTGACTCAAGAAGTAGACCCTTCAATACTAACTACCTTTATGAAGACTTGTATGAAGCTTTTGCATGATCAAAAAGAATTCGAAGGGTTGCAAGACTTAATAGAAAAGTGTGCCAATAAGGAAAAGACTCCTATGGAGAAACGCTAGTTAGAAATATTTGTAAGCATAAGGTACGAATGGGGAATGAGATGAGGTTAACCGCGCAAATCGATGAATATGAAATGGACCAGATGATCTTGGATCTAGTCTCTGATGCGAATGTCTTCCCTAAGAAAACATGGGAAAGGATGGGGAGACCTTCTTTGCAATGGTATCATATTCACTTGTGCATGGCCAATCAGCATAATATTATTCCAATGGGATGCTTATACGGTGTAATGGTGGAAATTGAGGGTGTGAATGTGTTGGCTGATTTTGAGGTCATTGAGATAGTGTATGATAGTAACCTGTACCCTGCGCTACCAAAAATCAACTCAGCTATTGATATGAATGAACTAATTAACTTGAAGAAGCGAAAGATGTCCCTTGAGAAAAAGTCACCTAGGTTAGTAATTCCATTAGACCCTACATAAGGAACATGTTACACTGAACCTATGCATGATAATGTAGAAAGTGACGAGGACCTCGATCAGATACATAAGATAACAACGTGCGATGAGGATTGGATCAATCCCACAGTAGATGGACAAATTGCATGGGATAGGGATAGCTCCTATGCCTCGTATTTAGATGAAGACCTTGAGAATTGGAAGAATAGGGTGTATTAAGTATCTACACTCTGCTATAATATGATTACAAAGTCATTAAGTTGTATTTCAACGTATGTAAGACAACTTCCACATTATGATGGGTTGACTGATGTGGAATCTTTTTTATATGAATTTGAATGCGAAGTACCGGAAGAGCATCGATTCTAGGTAGTAGAATTGGCACATCATGCTATGCCTACCCATTGGTGGGATAAGCACAAGGAATGCTTTGCTAGATGGATAGAATACCACCGAATGATGAAGCTAAGGTTTGGCTAAGCTAATACTAGAATGACATAAAAATGTAGTGGAAGGATGATCCTTGTGATCATTTAGCACGATGGACTAAGGCATGGGGAACCAAACCACAACCAGAGTGGGTGCATATCTTCTGTCATACGCTAGATACAATCCAAATGAACTGGTATTTGGAGATGGAGCTTTGCCATGGAACAATTGAATGGGACGTTTTAAGGGATAATTTTCTATTAATGTTCAGATTCAAGGATGGGTTTGAGAGCATTGATGAGGCACTCCAAGAAATTAAAGTAGCTATATTTAGAACACTGAAGGAACTAGTAGAATGGACTCAATTAGATTGGAGTACATAGCTACGCCATGAGTTGGAATGCTATAATGTTACTGCTAAAGAAGAGGATGAACTGCAAAATATTACCATCCCTGAGATTGAAACAAGGTGTGAAGTCGAAGGACCGAAGGTGGTGAACCCAGATATATCAGAGCCTCTAAGAACTCGACAGGTAAACATTGGGTCTAAAGAAGAACCCATGTTCATGAAGGTAGGAGATTATTGGGACAAAGATACGATTGATAAGGTATTTGTGCTCCTGCATGAGTACCAAGACTTATTTCCCATGAAGTTTTAATATTTGAGAGGGATTGTTAGAGATTTAGGTGTTATGAAGATTACATTGAAACTAGATGTGAAGCCTATTAAACAACAACCTTATCGATTGAATCCAAAGTATAAGGAAAAGGTGCACCCATAACTGGATAAGATGCTGGAAGCTGGCAGTATTGATCCTATAGAAGAATTTGATTGGGTAATCCCATTGGTGGTCCAACAAAAGAAATATATGGGTGAAATCCGCATATGCATAGATTTGCAGAAGTTGAAAGACGCTTGTGTGCAAGACCTATTTCTGACCCCATTTATTGATGAAGTATTAGAGAATGTTGGTGGACAGGAAGCATATTCATTTATTGATGGATTTTTACGTTATCTTCAAATAAAGATCACGTCAAAGGGTAGAAGCAAAGCAACCTTCACGATAGAGTGGGTTGCTTCCAATATAAAGTTATGCCATTCGGATTGAAGAACGTGACTGCTATCTTTTCCCAAGTAGTGATCACGGCGTTCAAGGAATTTATTCATAAGTTCATGGAAGTATATTTCAATGATTCAACCATGTTTGGGTTGGTGAAGTGCCATGTATTGAGTCTACACCTCATTCTAGAAACATGTCGAATATTTTAGATCATGCTAAACTTGAAGAAGTGTATATTTTGCATGCTTTTCAGAAATTTTCTTGGCCACGTTTTCTATAAGCAGGGATTGATGGTGGACCCTGCAAAGATCATCGTTATTGTGAATTTGGAACCCCCCATGAATGTGAAACAACCACGTGTGACTTTGCGACACACTGGGTACTATAGAAAGTCTATCAAGGCGTATGCCCAAATAACCGTGCTGATGGAAAAGTTGCTAAAGAAGGATGCGATGTTTTGCTGGGATGAAGATTGTCAGCACAACTTGGATGTCTTGAAGGAAAAGATGGTGACAACACTTATCATGGTGTTTCTCGACTGGAAAAAGGAGTTTCATGTGCATGCTGATGCCTCCTATATTACACTAGGAGCAATATTAACCTAGGCAGGAGAGTGAGAAATTGATCATTTGATAGCTTTCGTGAGTAGAAAGTTATCCAAATCTGAGAAGAATTACTCCACCACAGAGCATGAAGGGTTGGCGATGGTCAACGTGCTGCAAAAATTTATGCATTCTTTGTTGGGTGGACACTTTAAGATGTACAAAGATCACTCCACACTGAAGTACTTGGTCAATAAGCCCGTGTTGGGGGGGAAGATCTGCCAATGGTTGTTATTGTTCCAGGAGTATGACTTCAAGGTGATCGTGAAACCTGGAAGATTAAATGTAGGCTCGACCATCTATCAAGGATCAAAATAGGCAAAGAACACACTAGCTTGGAGGAAGGACTGCCAAACACATAGCTCTTTGCAGTGTGTTTTGAAAATGACCATTTTTCTGACATTATTTAGTTTTTAACGACGGGAACAAATCCAAAAGGCTACAACACTCAAAAAAAGGATTTAGTAGTTCACGCCACAAATTTTTCAGTAATTGCGGGGAATTTGTATAATATGGGGGTAGATGAGATATTGCAAAGGTATGTTATGGAGTTCAAACGCATGAGTATCCTAGCTAATGCCCATGGGGGAGTGGCAGGAGGTCACTATGCAAGGAAAGCGACTGCGTGGAAGATTTTGCACATTGGGTAATGGTGGCCAATGTTACACAAAGATTCTAAGGCATATTGCAAGGTGTGTGATGCTTGCCAAAGGATGGGGTAGCCTTCACGAAGGGATGAATTTACTTTAAATCCCCAAGTTTCGTTGTAAGTATTTGAGAAATGTGCCATTGATTTTATAAGTCCCATACACCTACCAAGAAAGAAGACGGGCGCACAATATATTATTACTGTGACAAAGTATTTAACCAAGTGGGTGGAAGCGTAGCCAGTGAGGGATAGTACAATCGCCACTAATGTGAAGTTTCTCTTTGAGTACGTCTTAGCACGGTTTGGATGTCCTAAGATTCTAATGAGTGATAGGGGTAGGCATTTTTTGAATGAAATGATCAGCACGATGTTGAAATAATTTCAGGTATATCATCAGAAGAGTATGCCCTATCCACCAAAGAAAAATGACACGATGGAAGCTTTTAATAAGATTTTGGAGCATGCATTAATCAAGGTATGAAACGCGCAAAGGAATGACTGGGACATGCGCATACCTGTTGTGTTATGGGCTTATAGGATGACCTGGAAGAAGTTAACAGGACAAACGCCATTCAGGTTGGCCAATGGAATTGAAGTAGTCATGCCGATGGAGTATATTGTGCCCAGTTTAAGGATTGCAGCCTTCAACTAGATGGCAGACTGCGAGACCTTGGAAGAATGGATCGTGCGTATCATGGAGTTAGAAGAAGGTTTCTTCCTTACAGGATTTCATCAGCAGGTGCAAAAGGAACACAAGAATGCATGGCATGATCGACATATTAAGCTACACAATTTCAAGGTGTATTATTTGGTGTTGTTATATGACAACAAGTTCACAAAATTTCCAAGAAAATTTCAAATTCACTATTTGGGGCCGTATATTATTAAGGAGACCATGGATGGTGGCACAGTTCAGCTCGCGAAGCTGAATGGGGAACCATTTCCTGGTAATGTGAACGGAAGTAGGCTAAATTTATACATAAGGGATGCTTCCTTATGTGATGACTATATGGTAGTAGGAAAGTTTCAGTAATCCAGGCAGTTGTAAGGGATTGCGGGACTATAAACTACGCCGCCTGGCGACGGATGACAGAGGTGCAGCAGGTGAAGCTGCGCTTGATGAGTTGCACCATGGGAGATGGTGGCGCAAAAGTGCGTCCAAATGTAGCCATTAAAGTTACTATTCATGATTTGATGGCCAAAATTCAGTTAAGAAGAGTGAGTAGGCATTATTTATGGCACAAATATTTGAAGATATGCCACCAAAGGGGCATTTATTATCAGATTTTCGGGGGAATGGTTGGATTTGAATTAAAAACTCCCTATAAATCTTTCTTGTTGGACCAACAAATAAAACTTTTCATTTTGAGACTTGTCTGGGTGATTCATGTTTGAAGTTTATGAGTCATCAGTTCTGGGAGGATTTCATGGCAATCCTAGCATTTTCTTCCTTACTTACATGGAATTAGAAGGTTATTCTTCAACAAATGATTACTACCAACCCTGCCAAAGTCGTGAGTTCTAAAGCTGCTATGTCTTATGCATCGAGCCTTGAGATTTCGAGTATGGAAGCTTCAACCCTTGTTCCTACTATGCCAAGGTTGTCAAGGCCATAGAAATCCATCGCATGAGAGAAACAGCCAACTGCAAAAGAGAAGCAACCATCCATAAAGAAGAAGCATAAGAATTTGGTGCAGGCAAGAATGTCAATGAGGAAGAATTGGGAGGTGTAACAGAAGGAGAAAAAAGACAAACAACTAGAAAAAGTGGTGGATTTAGAAGAGGAGGAGTACCAAGGTGTCGAAGAAGTGGATGCCGAAGAAATCAAACCTATCTCAAGGCTTCCTGAGTATATCCCTCTATGAAGGGGGAGAACCAAAGTGACCAAGGACCCAGATTCTGGAAAATTTGTGGTGTCGACTCCCTTGCTACCTGAGTAGGTCAAATTTCAAGGCCCCAGATTAGTGTGAATTCTGTATTGAAAATGGAGGACTAGGACCTCACGGACCATGAAACATTCCCACATTTGGCGACCCATAAATAAATGAAAAATATAAATTATGATGAAACAGGAGTTACACAGTTGGAGCCCATGAAGTGGGTCCGAGACATTGAGCAGGTGGGGCTTTTGAACATGCTCTTAGTGCACACTATCATCGTTGCAGCTATCAACACGGTGTGTGTACACCAGATCCTCGCGCTAGTGCACGATGGGTGTTTGTGGCTCAGGAAGCCCATTCTAATAACATACATGTTGATCCATAGGATAATGAAGTTGCCTCATAAAGGAACAAACTCTGCCAAGGTGTTTGGAGGGAAAACTAGGGAGAAAGAATTAGATGACAAAATTAAGAAAGAGTATGGTCTTGTGAAAAATTCACAAGGATACTCTATCCTTTCAATTCAAGACCATGAAGTTAAATTCGCTACCCAGATTCTCACCAGTAAGATCATGAGGAAGTGTTGCACGTACAAATTTTTGGCACTGCTAGTATCACTTGCAGCACAATGCACGAAGGGTGTGCACTATAATTGGGCCAAATATCTATGCTAGGAGTTCCTCACGAACTATCAAGACGCCCAAGAAGAAAGCGATAAATTTCATTATTCTTGGCTTTTATTTTCTATCGTGTTAGTTACTTGGAGGTTGCTAAAGGACAACTAGTTTCCTCCACATAACGAAGATTTACCCAAGTTAGCATTGTTCACGTCGCTGTGTTCTACAAAGGATCCGACCCGATTCAAGAAGACGAAGATTTTATGGGTCCTAATGGAGATGGATCTTCAGATGGTGGTTAATCAGAGGCCAAGGTTGTCGCCAAACTTGTTCTAACAATTGACGACCTACGCAAAGTTCAAGGCTGACTTTCACAATGTGTTAATCAAAGAGAAAAAGGACCGAGAGCTCACATGGAATCTCTTGCCATATTTGGTATCCTAGACGGATGTGCAAGAAGTTGTAGGGTATTGGCTAGAAGAGTGGCACAAACCTACGACAATAGATGTTGGAACAAGCAAAGTTGCAAAGATCTTTGCTACACATAAGCAGAAGGATGTCGCTCAGAAGGCCATGCGCCTTGGCCGAACAGAAGAAGAAGGAAGCTGCTAAGGAAGATGTGGAGAAGGAATGAATGGAAAAGGAGTGTCCTACTAAAGAGTAGGCAGAAAAGGAACAACAGGAGATAGAGGAATGTGGAAAGTTTATTTCACACTACACATACGAGCAGGAGTTGTCTATGCAGGAAGGAGGTGAGGGTGAGCAGTAGAGCACTCTATTTACCTTGAAGTGACGGATTCAAGAGTAGCCTATTGGATAGAGGAAAAACCACAAGTTACACAAGAAGGCACACACTGAACCTATGGTGCTGACAGAAGGTGATCTCAATGAGATTGGGGACAAAGTTAGGGACACAACAACTGAAGTGTTGTTGTAGTTTTAGAAACAATACATGCAGACACTAAGGAGTGTCCAAAAGGATCTATGAGTTGTAGATCCAGGTGAACAAGATCTAGATGGGTGTTGAGAAAGCGAGTGGAGTGCAAGCAAGCCTAGCATAGGGAAGTAGCATAGTGGTGAAGCTAGAAAGGACTCTGGACCTCGGAGTCATACCATTTCCAGAGGGATCAATTCCCGCCAAGTTAGATGACAATTGCATGGTGATCATCACAATAAAGGACATGGGCCTGAATTTGTTTGTACTACCACTCCAGACCCTCCATGCATTGCATCAGGGGTTTTCAAAAGAATTATAGATTAGAGAGGAGGGTGCCCTTCCAGTGATTAGCAAGTTTAAGATGAACAATGAGAAAATGTTCACAGAGAAAACTTAGGCACTTAAGGCGAAGGAGGAGATGTAGTAGAAAATTCAAAGCTTAGAGATAGTGATAGAGCAGGCCTGTAAATCAGTGCCAGAATTGCAGATCCCGAAGGATGCTAAAGCCTTCACAAAATTAAGGAAATTGGCTACCCTAGTATGCGCATCAAAGGATGAAGTTGGCAGGGTTATCTTCGAGTTTCAGATGAAGATATCATGGTTGTAGACGAAGTTGCAGTCAACAACTCCACCAGAGGTTCGGGATTATCACAGAGCAGAAATTAAGGATGGCATGAATACATTGGAGACAACAGTCAATCACTGATCCTCAATGTTTGATGCAGTGATGGAATTATGGATGAATCTGTAGGAGGACCCAAACTTGCAGAAGTTGAACACAGATTATCTGAGAGATGCAGCAGGAGTATGATGAGGCCCAAGCGACTGTGTGCACTTTGGCGCTAGCGTAGTGCCTAGCGAAGTTACAGGAGGGAAAATAGCTGCTCGCACAAGTGGAGGACTTGGAGAGGAAAGAGGCGTTTCTGGAGGCCAGATTGTAGCTGTGGTTAGAGGAAGCTTGTCAACTTACTATGTCACTTCAGGAGAAGCTCAACGGGCTACAGCAGATGTAGAGGAAAATATGTCTAGCACTAGAAGGCCCAACAATAGAGAAATTGGTTGAAGAGGTACAATAGCTAATGGCACAGAGCGCTGCTGAAGTTGCAGTGATGCAAGTTGAGTTGGGTGGTCTTCACAGCAAGATCGTGGCACCAGAAAAGTGATGTTGGTACACTAAGATGTCTTTTTACTAGAAATATTAATTCCTTCATTAATAATCAACCCAGTGCAAGTCTTTTTATCTCAAGAGTGTCAGCACTATATATGCAGTGAATTCAGAGGTTAACTGATGATGAAAGAAATTGGAATCGTTGCAATTTCTAATGACTATCTCTTTTAAATTCAATCCAAACCACTCTGAAAGAAATGACTCTAAGAGAGATTCATAACACACTTTGTAGTTCTACTTAATCCATTCTAAAAGAAAATGAATCTTAATGCCACTAGAAAGAATCACACTTGGAAATCTTAACTACAATTGAAACTAACTCATTTAATCATTTAATAGAACTATAACAATTGAACAACAAATAATAATTGAACAACAAATGCTAATTGAACAACAAATGATAAATGAGCAACAAATAACAAGTGAACATCAAATAATCATGTAGCCATTTCCCGGCAAGCAATAAATTCTATCTTTGAAATTTATGATAACATTACTTGGAATGAAAAGTGATCTAATGCCAGAACTAACATAACCAATTCAATCAAGAGCATCACACATATCTAACTCACAGCTAAATATGTATCTTGAATAAATAGCCAACGTAAATTGGAATCGCCAATCCTGACAGTAATCAAAATGATATTAACTTTGCAGTAACAAATAGTAAAGAATAAATAGAAAGGATTATAACACAGGTCAAGCAAAAAATCTTCTCTTGACTGGGCCCAAAGCCTCTAGAAGTCCCCGCTATTAGATACTTAGAAGATGATTATGAATTAAACACATTCTTCTTCATTAAAACAAGTAACAGAGTTATAACATCACCAAGATGAAAGTATTATATGTCAAAAAGAATAGTTACAAACTATGAATTTCTGAACTAGCCATCCAGTTTGCCTTTCAGCCTTATATATAGCATTTAGTAAAGTCAATAGATAAAAGTGAATCCTTAGGATCAGGGGATCCTAAGGATTTCTCAATACTTGACCTGATTCCATCATAAAATAGCATCGGTCTGCATGGTCTTTCGTTGTCCTGCTTTTCTTCAGACGTTTCCTTTACGGGCTACTGTTGTTCTATCAATTGAACAACCATCATGCAATCCATGTCTTCTACACACAAAGATAATAGAAACTAGTTTTCCATGCCTGGATTTATCTAATTTGTTACTAATTCCTTTTACCCAACTTCAACTATTGTTTCCTCTACTTTTATGTATAAAATTAAGATATACATGTGAAGATGAATGGTAAATAAAGTGAATTACAAGTATAAAATGTACCTTTTTCTTGTCCCAACATACTCCCCATCTTACCTTATTTCATTTTCTCATGGAATCAAATGGTTTAGGTGTAGCTGAGTTAGGAAATATGTAGTATATACCTCCTCCTTATAAACTCTAAAACGGTTTTTCTTTTTAAGCACAACGAAAGCTTGGTTCACTTATTGATCTGTCAGGTTATAATCATAGTGGTACCTATCTGGGGGATACCATATAGTTGGGCTTCTATACTGACACCCTATCCACTTAGGCCCCATGGTTAAGACCATGTTATTGTATTTACAGAAGCGAGAGGAGGATCTTTAAAATTCTAGTATATGAATGGTTCTTTGTTCCTAATAGTATTGTTGGAGACTTCCCACCTTTGTCTAGCTACAGAAAAAGCTTCTTCTTTGATCTCCTAGAAGTACTCCTTCCCAGCTTATAAAATGTTTTTGTGGAATGGCCCTAATTGGCCCACAACACCAGCTCGCTTCATAAATTGCTTGTCCCTGACAGAGAGATGCATGGGTTTTGTAGGCTCCCCACTAACCCATAGGTCGATGCCATATTATTATTTTCTAAAACCACTATGGGCCTTGGCCCATTTAGTCTTGTTAGTAGCAAAGGAAAGAAAGGCTTGGAATTGGATATCCCCTATAAAGGGGGCAGGGTTGCTATCTCTGTCATCATCTAAAAAGAAATTATCCATGTAAAGTTCACACAAGAGGCGATGTATATGTTGATTCTTCTCTCTAAATCATTTTACAAAGTCTGGGGTGGTCTTGATTTCCACAAAATTTCCAACGTTAACAAATTTGATTTTCAGCAGGAGGTACCTTTCTAGGAGGAATAATGCATAGTTTCTAGCAGGAGCTCAGCATGACAAGGTGTCTGAATAAAGAGAGTAAACAGTCTCCAATTTCTCTTTAGTCGTCTGTAATTTGACCTGTGTTTTTTCAACCTTTTTCTGCTCCTCCTTGTACTAAGAAAAGGTATCATCCTCAGTGGTTGTGAGTGACTCGAACTTCTTCCTTAATTCTTGATGTACATGTAGGGGCACTACTTCCTCTTTGTGATGAGTTAATTCCTACTAGACCTTAATTAATTCATTCTACAATTTTCTAATGAATGCTTCCCTTACTAGGAAAATGTAAGAAGGTGTCTCCTCTGTTTGGGCCACATCATCCTTTTTTTCCATATGGTCAGTCTGAACAATAGCCTCAACTTCTTCTTGAATCATGCAATAATAAAATGGGATGCTCTCTTCAGCATCAGTTTGAATGGAAGCATTCATAGTAGGGAAGTCTGATTTGGTCTCCTGTGGGCAAACATAGGGGTCTTCTGTCTGCATTTCACTGTCTTCTACAAGACATGGCCCTTTTTGAGTTTCCTTTGAATAAACCTAAAGAGTCTCAATCTGGATTTCAGCGTCTTTTCTAGAAAAATGTTTTGTCTGTGTCCATGTGGTCTCCATTTCCACTTTCAATTTTCTGACCCTGACTGCTTCTTTCAACCACAATCTTAGTTGCCCAATTGTTCTCTTTTTATTCCTATACTTTTTGAGCATCTTTCTGAGCCTATCCTTGTAGGTTTTCTTTGTTGTGAGACTTCTAACTAGTGGTGGTGTAGCTGCATTTACCTCAGGTTCATGCTCAGGTGGAATTGTGTCAGCATCAGGGAGGGGTTCAATTGCAACTATATCTCTTGATGGATCTTCACCTTCTAGCTCTCTTTCATCATGAATTTCTCTCTCTAGAGACCCCTAATGGAAAGGTGTCTCCTAAACAATTATTGTTCTTCAGACTTTCTTCTACGTGGGCCTCGTCCTCAGGGGACTTCATAAAACTAGCATTTCCTGGTTGATTTTCACCTCCTAGGGTTTCATCTGTAGAATTTTCTTCAACTGGAGGGTTCAATTGACCAGTATTTGCTGATTGATTTTCCTCTCTAATGGTTTCTTCTTTATGCACTTTTACTTCTAGGGGTTTTTCCATAGAAGGGGCTGGTTCCCTCTGTTCTTCCATAGAATCAGTAAATGACAGGGTTTAATCATAACCAGGGCTTCTAGCAGAGGCAAACTGGTTGGGGGCACAATTCTGTCCTTCAAAATTCTTAGATTGTTCCCTGCCCTCAACAAATATCCCCATTTTTTCTAGTACCTTGGTCACCTCTTCCTCATAATCTTGCAAGGAGTCATTTTTCAGACTTGGAGGTGGTTTGTGAGATGACCTGGCCTAATTTGTTTGAATTGGGGTCTATCACTATGAATTCACCCACATAAAGTGCCTTCATTTTGCTGGGTTCAAGGTCATAGAGGAATTCTTCCTTTTTAGTGTCCTTCTTGAACATGGGGTTCTTGGCCCTTGCTGTTCAGTTGCTGGGCTTTCTATAGGTGGTGCCAGAGTAGGACTTACAATATTATCCCAGGTTCACTGTTGTTGGGCCAGTCCATGCATGATAATCAAATTGATCAGCCCATGATGACTGATAACTATATGTGGGTCCTTTTCTAACTCGACGAGAAACATCATGCAATAGGGAATTTAAATAAAACGACAAGTTAACTGAAATTTTCTATTATAAAATGGATAATAGTTTGAGTTGGCAGGGCTTTACCACATCCTGTCGACCGTCACATGTGATGTACCTCTGCAAAATGACTACTAATTCCTGCCATGGTTGTCTTAACGTTGAAGGGTGAATCCCTTTCCCATTCGCATCAATTGCTCACCTGGGTCTCGAAATACTGCAACTGCATTGTATAGAAGGATGTGTTTGTTTGTCCATTTTGTTTCCTCTACTAGAAGTCCAGTGACTTCAGCTATGCCTACTTCGGAGACCATTATGTTCCTAACTCTTGCAATGGTGTTTTCATTCTACAAATTCTGCAGAAATTCAAGTGTCATCTCTTCATGAAATCCCTGTAATTTATTCAAATATTGCAACTAGCCAACAAACTCGAGAA
Source organism: Pinus tabuliformis (assembly GCA_031772625.1). Classification (NCBI taxonomy): domain Eukaryota; kingdom Viridiplantae; phylum Streptophyta; class Pinopsida; order Pinales; family Pinaceae; genus Pinus; species Pinus tabuliformis. Next base: position 565,207,288 of record CM062810.1, read on the forward strand.
TTGCACGAGCTTGGTCTGTTATGAGACCAGCTCAAGAAAAGATAGAAAAGATAGATCAACACCTTAGAATTCAGCCTCTTCGAGGGGGCAACCTCCTTTACATTACATAAATGAACAATTCTTGGATGATTCAAATGACAAAACCTCTTTCTATATATAGGAGTCTAAGGAGTCACAATATAATCCAGCCGACCTAACAATAATAATATAAAGCCACAAAAATAACAATAGAGGGATTCTATGGGGCACAGAAATAACAATATGGGGGTAATAGGGGCACAACAATATAAATAAGGGGTATAACTACAATAGTAATGGGGTAATCACTAGTATTATAGGGACCCAACATGCCCCTCTCCTTCAAAAAAGTGTTGTCCTCAACGCTTGAGTAGTTCTGGATACTTCTGCATAAAATTCTCATCCTCCCATGTGGAATCTTCAGCGGATAAGTTCTTCCACTTGATAAGATACTCTGAAATTGATCGATTTCGTAGCTGTCGAGTTCTTGTTTCTGTGACTGCTTCTGGTTCCAATATAATTTTTCCTTCCTCGTCAAGTTCTGGCAATATTGTTTGAATTGGGAGCTTGTCACCTATAACCTTCTTTAAACATGAAACATGGAAAACTGGGTGCAATCGAGAAGCTGCAGGAAGCTCCAATTTGTATGCCATAGTACCAATCTTTTGCAACACCTTGTACGGACCATAATACTTTGGTGATAATTTATTATCCTTCTTAGCTTGCTTAAGGGACATTTGCTTATATGGTTGTAGCCGTAGGAATACCCAATCACCTACATCAAAACTTCTTTCACTGCGATGTTGATCTGCCTGTTGTTTCATTCTATTTTGTGCCAACACGAGGTTATCCTTTAAGAGTTGGAGGACTTGTTGTTGATGTTCGATGTGATGTTCCACTGCCTGAACCTTAGAATTTTCTCTTAAATATGATGTGATGGATGGTGGTTGATACCCATAAAGTGCCATAAATGGGGTCATTTTTGTTGCTGTATGGAAGGAAGTGTTATACCACCATTCAGCCAGAGGCAACCATTTGACCCATTGTGTCTGTTTATCAGATACAAAGCAACGAAGATATCCTTCCAAACATTTGTTTACTATCTCAGTTTTCCCATCAGATTGAGGATGATAAGATGAGCTATGAGCTAACTGAGTACCAAGACAAGAAAATAATTCTGTCCAAAAATTTCCAGTGAAAATGGGATCTCTGTCACTTACAATAATCTTTGGGTTTCCATGTAGCTTTTGAATTGTTTCCATAAATGCAGTAGAAACTGTACTGGCTTTAAATGGATGTGATAATGCACAAAAGTGTGCATACTTGGTAAGTCTGTCAACTACCACCATGATGACACTCTTTCCCTCAGACTTGGGTAAACCTGTGATAAAATCCATTGAAACCTCCTCCCAACGTTGGCTTGGAATGGATAAAGGTTGTAATAGACCCGGTGTCTTAATTGTTTCAACTTTATTTTGCTGGCAAACCAAACATTCCGCCACAAACTTTTGAATATCTGATTTAAGGCCATCCCAAAAAAATTCCTTCTTAACCCTGTGGTAAGTTTTTAAAAATCCTGAGTGCCCTCCTAAGGGAGAAGTGTGCAATTCCATAAGAATCTTTTGTTTTAGCTGGGAATTCTTACAGAGGTATAAGCGATCTTTGTACCATAACGAATCATTTTGCCAGCTAAATGTATCAGAAGTACTGGAATCTTGTTGTAGCTTTCGAATAAGTGCCCACACTTCTTCGTCATTCTTCCATTCCTCCCTTGCTTCGTTTATCCAATCTGGTTGGATAATAGAAATGGCACACAACAATGCTTCCACATCCTCATCCTTTCTTGAGAGTGCATCTGCCACCACATTTTGCTTCCCTTTTTTGTAGATGATTTCAAAGTCATAACCCAACATCTTTGTGACCCACTTTTGTTGCTCTTCAGAGGATAATCTTTGTTCTAAAAAGTATTTAAGGCTATCATGATCTGTTTTTACCTTGAAGTGTCTTCCCATTAGGTAGGGTCGCCATTTCTTAAGTGCATGGAGTATTGCCAACATTTCCTTCTCATAAATAGCTTTGCTTAAAAACTTTCCCTTGATTGGACGACTTTCAAAAGCAATGGGTCTTTCATCTTGCATTAGAACAGCACCAATTCCATTTCCTGAAGCATCACATTCCACAATAAAGGTTTTTGTGAAGTCCGGTGTAGCTAAGACCGGTGCTTGGCACATTGCCTCTTTAAGATGTTCAAAGGCCTTTGTTGCTTCCGGAGTCCATGAAAATGAATCTTTCTTCAATAATGTTGTTAGAGGTGCTGCTATTCTCCCATAATTCTTAACAAACTTGCGATAATACCCTGTCAACCCAAGAAATCCTCGCAGATGCTTTATGGATGTGGGGATTTTCCATTCCTTAATGGCTTTAATTTTGCTAGGGTCTACCTTAACTCCTTCATGAGATACAATATGACCCAAATATTCCACCTCCTGGACTCCAAAGAAACATTTGGATCTTTTTGCATATAATTGTTTCTCCTCCAATAGTTGTAGCACCCTGTCAACATGTTCAACATGATCCTTCCAAGACTTGCTGTAGATTAGTATATCATCAAAAAATACTAACACAAATTTTCTAAGGAATGGTTTGAAAATTGAATTCATCAAACCTTGAAATGTTGAAGGTGCATTGGTAAGGCCAAAAGGCATGACCAAAAATTCATAATGACCCTCATGAGTTCTAAATGTAGTTTTTGGAATGTCTTCAATCTTCATTCTGATTTGATGATATCCCGAACGAAGATCCAACTTGGTGAAGTAAATTGATCCATGCAATTCATCCAGTAATTCATCAATAACAGGAATGGGGAACTTATCTTTAATAGTGAGCTTGTTGAGCTCCCTATAATCTGGACACATGCGCCATGATCCATCCTTCTTGTGCACCAATACTACTGGAGCTGAGAAAGAACTTTGACTCGGTTGAATTATACCAGCCTCTAGCATTTCTGCAACCATACGTTCAATTTCACTTTTTTGGACATAGGGATATCTGTACGGCCTGATGTTTGGAGGAACACTTCCTGGAATCAGATGAATAGCATGATCATGATCACGCATAGGTGGGAGACCTTTGGGAGTCTCAAATACCTTGGAATGATTGTCCAAGGACTTTTTGGAGATCTGGAGAAATAGATGATTCCAATGTGGAAACATCTAGCGAACATAATTGTGCAATTACACCTCTTTGCTCCTTTTTTAGAAGCTTTGTCATACCATTAGAGCTGATTATCTTTCCTGGTTTCCCTGCAATACCCCTTAATTCAACTTCCTTTCCTTCCGCAGAAAATTTGATGAAAAGTTCTTGAAAATTAAAAGCTATTGTACCCAAGGATTGTAGCCATTGGACTCCTAGTACAACATCAGCACCTCCCATTGGAATGGAAAGCATTGGGCTAGTCAATACATATTCTCCCATGGATAGCTTGATATTATGGCACTTTCCAGAGCAATTTATTGTTCCTCCATTTGCAATCATCACTTGACACTCTGGTGCTGGATATAGGAAGCAATTCAATTCTTTTGCTACCCTACAATGAATAAAATTGTGGGTGCTTCCTGAATCAATCAACACTATTACCTTTTTCTTCTTGATTTGTCCTTCTATCTTGATGGTTTGAGGAGTGGTAATTCCCGCCAATGCATTACAAGATATGGTCGGATTTATTTTTTCTTCATCTAGGCTTTGTTCCTGGAGTATATCTTCTTCTTTTGACCTTTCTTGCTCCTTTTCTTCTTCCTCTTCACAATCTATGTAGAATAATTTCTTCTCAGCACACTTATGACCTTTAGTGTATTTGCTATCACAAATGTAACAAAGCCCTTTTGCTCTTTTTTCTTCCAATTGTTGTGGTGTCAACCTTATAGGTTGTGGAAGACTAGGGGCAACAACACTTCCGTCTTTATAGTTGTGAGTGGTATGCTTCCTGGTTGCCATAATTTTGCTTTCCATTTTTCTTGCTAACCTGAATGCCTTCTCTAATGAATCAGGTTCCCAAAGGCGAACATCATGTTGGATATTATCCTTTAAAGACCCTATGAACACATCAATCCTATGCTCCTCTGGAATATCTTTTACCCTTATGTTCAATTTTTGGAACTCCTCAATGTGCTCCATTACTGAACCCTTTTGTTTGAGACTTATCAATTGGCTAAAAAAAGTGTTGCTTTTTGTATCTTCATAATGTGCTATCAATTCTTCCGTAAAAATTGCCCAAGTGATAAATTTTTTACGAGAGCAAAGCCATTGATACCATACAAACTGATTTGGTTCCAAATATACAGTTGCCATACGTACCTTTTGTGCGTTTTGCACATTATTGAGATCGAAGAATTGCTCCATCTGTAATATCCATGTAGCGGGATCCTTGCCATCAAACTTCCTCATATCGATTTTTGGAATATGGTGATTCTTCGATCCAACATTAGCATCTATGGTATCATGATTAACATTTCTTTTGTTTTCATCATGAGTTTCCTTTACTACCTTTTCACCATTAGTGACCCTTTCTTGTAGCAACTTCTTCAATTCTTCCATGTCTGTTTTCATATCTATCTTCAAATCTGCCATGTCTCTCTTCAAGTCTGTCTTCGAATCATCCATCTTAGCTTCCATGCCCTTTATCTTAGATTCCATGACATTTATCTTAGATTCCACGCCACTTATCTTAGCTTCTGTTAGCTTTTGTGAGCGTGACATTTGTTGCACTTGTTCTTGTAATTTTGATATATCATGTAGCATTTCTTCCTCTTCTTCATGAGTCATGCTAGAGCTTTCAGGTTCCTTACTAGGTGTTTGCATTTTCTTTCCTCGGGGCATCAGTTACCGATAATAATGCTTTACTATGCCCTTTGAATTCCGTTAAACCAAGCTTACACAAAAATTTAAAAAAAAACTACACACCTTTTTTCACTTTATAGAAGCCTGATATTGAATTTGATGTATCTCTGTAATTTCGGATCATCCAGTTCTGAAATTGCTACCTGTAGTAGCCTTCTGTGTCCTCTTTCCAATGCCACAAGTCTGAGCCAAATTGGATTCTCCAAGGAAGAGTTATGTGAAATCTCCCACAGTGACTTGCGTTTAGACTGGTTCAGTAGAGAGAACTTGTACGACGTGCCACGAGTCACTGTTTCAACCTTTGAATCTAAAACACACACACAAGAAACTACCGTCCGTCCTCTTTCTGTACCTTTTTACTAAATTTCAATCTGATCCTCAGAGAGAGAGTTATGATGATTTTCCCCAGATCACCTGTTTTGAATGTAATTTAGGAGTCTGCAAATAGGTCAACTTCCTCAGATCATATCTCCGAAAATATCGCGCAAAAAGCCCTGAAATTCGGACCCAAGGTTCAACACCAATTCTTCTCAAATGGGTTTTTTTGAAACTTCTGAAACGTCACAGAAAAAAAGTTATAGCGAAAATGCCACGATGACCTGTTTGGAGCAGCGAAACCCTAGAATTCCAAAGCTTTGATACCAAATGTTATGAAACCAGCTCAAGAAAAGATAGAAAAGATAGATCAACGCCTTAGAATTCAGCCTCTTCGAGGGGGCAACCTCCTTTACATTACATAAATGAACAATTCTTGGATGATTCAAATGACAAAACCTCCTTTCTATATATAGGAGTCTAGGGAGTCACAATATAATCCAGCCGACCTAACAATAATAATATAAAGCCACAAAAATAAAAATAGAGGGATTCTATGGGGCACAGAAATAACAATATGGGGGTAATAGGGGCACAATAATATAAATAAGGGGTATAACTACAATAGTAATGGGGTAATCACTAGTATTATAGGGACCCAACATGGTCTGATACCATGAGCATTGTGGGTTCATTTCAGATGGGTCTTCCTCCCATGGCTATTTTTTTCCTGTGGCTGGTTCACTTGCATGTGCTTCTCTTTCACTTTCTCTGTTTAAAACAACAACAGAGAACGTTAAAGATATTAACAGGGAAATTACATTGTTTTTGGAATTAATATCATATACAGTCAAGTCATTTGTCTCATTAACACTATTTGATGTAGGATCACAATCAATCTGCATGCAATCCATAATGGTTGTTACCCTTCCTCCAATCAGAAATGCTTTGATAATAATTATACATATACAATCACCATTCCATCCTTTAACTCGAAATCAGCTTAATAATTATCACACAATTATCCGTAAACTATCACACATGTTGTTCATACGCAGACCATCCCCCCTCCAATGGGAAAAGGGTGTCCATGTCCACCAAGCATGGGAAAAATAGGAGAAAGCGTCGTTAATACATAAATGCAGGAAACCAATCAATAAAAGTGGCACAGTATACGACAAGGAAATTAAAGAAATACACATCATCGGATTTGCAATGGTCATAAATTAAAATAGAGATTTAAATCATTATGTCAAAATATTTTTACCTTAAGTTATATTAGTAACAAATGTATGATTGGCAGTAACTATTAATGACTATCATTAAAGTGATTGGACAAAAATGATATAATGAATATAGAATATAAATTACCATGCATGTTTTCTAATTAGGAATGTTGTTAAAATGGGAAATTTCCTTTAGAAACGAATCCATAGGTGGTAATATAATAGAGAGCATTTGGTAGTGTCACATAGTACTCGAATACCACAGGCAGAGCCACTGCTTCCAGCAGGCATTCATAGCTTTGATAGGGTTGCTTTTTAACCCCAAAAATGAGCTACAGTCCTCCTTTTAGTATGTAGATACATCTTTCTTTTCTTGCCATAAAGAGACCATTATGCTGGCATGGTGACCAGATAATCGTAGTGCCATTCACCAAGATATAACAAAGTGATCAAGTTGGCTCGTGATGATACCCCTTGTCCTTCTGACAATTTTAATTATCAAGAAGGTCACTACCTTGGTTTGGTGGAAAAAATGGAATGTCACCCGTTACATCCTTATGATAATGGTAGGCTAGCTCGTGATGAGACCCCCTATCCTCTTTAAGACAATGTTTGTTGCCTTTTTATATTTTCCTATTTTGATGCTTTTATTGTAAAAAGAGGGAGGCTCATTTACTCCTTAAGAGTCAGGGATGGTGTAAGAAGTAAAAAAAATGCCAATGAAAGTTTATACTTTTACCCCCATATCATCATATCAAAGGGATTTATCCATTTGAAAGTGTGAAAGATAAACCAGCATGGTATTAAAATAATAAATCATTTTATGATGTGTCCAAAGAAAATATATTCAGCCAGTCATTATAAAGATGCACCATGTCAGCTTTTGAATAAAGATGACCATCAAAAGGTTTTATAGGTCATAATGATATTAACCTTACTATTTTTCTTTATCTTAGGCACAAATCCAACTAGATGGTTTTTATTCAAAACATAAAAGAGAAACAAAAATGGCAAAAAGAGTGACCGATGATGAAACAGCAAAGAGAAATTATAGTTGTTTATTCTACCAATTACACACAAAAAGAAAAATCAGGGCTTATTCAATTGATTGAACATCATCCACTCAAAAAAATGTTGCTCAATTGATTGAACAGCAATCGTTCAATCGATTGAACAACAAAATCGTAGAAGCACTCAAGTGTTGTTCAATTCATTGAACAACAATCATTCAATCGTTTGAACAGCGAAATCGAAAAGAAAAAGACACAAAAGAACTTGTTCAATTGATTGAACAACAATCGTTCAATCTATTGAACATTAAAATTGAAAGGAAAAAAGTGCAAAGGTGTTGTTCAATTGATTGAACAACAATCGTTCAATTGATTGAACAACGAAACGTAAAGGTAAAAAACGTAAAAGCAATGTTCAATTGATTGAACAACAATTGTTGAATTCATTGAACAACAAAATCAAAAAGGAAAAAAAATGCAAAAGTGTTGTTCAATTGATTTAACAACAAAAATCGTAAAACGCAAAAAGTGTTTTTCAATTGATTGAATAACAATCGTCCAATCGATTGAACAACAAAAATCATAAAATGCAAAAAGTATTGTTCAATTGATTGAACAACAATCATTCAATCGATTGAACAACAAAAATCGTAAAGTGAAAAAAGTGTTGTTTAATTGATTGAACAACAAAACACACAAAAATAAGTGTTGTTCAATTGATTGAACAACAATCTTCAATCGGTTGAACATCAACACGAATTCCAAAATAAGTGTTGTTCACTTTATTGAACAACAATCATTCAATCGACTGAACAACAATCATTCAATCAATTGAACAACAACATAAACACAAAAATGAATGTTGTTCAATTGATTGAACATCAATCATTCAATCGATTGAACAACAACACACACACAAAAATAAGTGTTATTTAATTGATTGAACATCAATCGTTCAATCTATTGAATAACACTTATCAAACACCTAAAACAAGAAAAATCCTCATATTTACATGGTGATTCTTAACTGAATTGCAATCAATCGGAAAAAAGAATATATACATTTTTTACAATTAAATAAAATCACAATTTTACTAAAGAAAAGTTGTCGAGTCATCACTCCCTGCAACTAAAATTTGCATGGTGGGGTCCTCACGCACCTGTTGGCAGAAAGAATTGTTGGTGAGTGGTTTGTGATAAAGATGCACCCGATGCCCATTGACCTTGAAATAATGGCCAGACCCATCAATGGTAGTCAAAGTAAGAGTACCATTCTTATGTACTCCTTGGATTTCATAAGGGTAGAGCCACCTTGTTTGTAACTTGCTCGAAAAGTCTTAGAATATGGAGTCGTAGAGGAGCGCCCAATCTCATTTTTGAAATGTCTTCTTTTTTATTAGGTTGTCATGCCACTTTTCCCTTTGTTGTTGAATAAGTGTAGTTCGTTGCAGATCAAGTAGTAGATCCTCATCAAGTTTGTTTATTTGTTGAAGTCACTTGGTTTGGGTTTCTGTTAAATCTAGTACCACTTCCTTAGCCATTCTTAGAGTCTTTATTTAGAATTCAATTGGAAAAATAGGTTCTCTGTCAAACATGAGTTGTTATGGAGAGTATCTAGTAGTGTTCCTCCAAGTCATATGATAGGCCCATAAGGCCTCTGGCAGTCTAGCAGCCCAATCTTGCTAATGTGTTGAGACTGCCTTGGTGAGAATTGCTTCAATGACCTTATTGGTGCTTTCAACCTGCCTATTCACCTATAGGTGATACAGGGAAGTGATTCTATGTTTAATGTTATGGTTTATGAGAGTGGATGTAATCTTGTGTCCTAAAAATTTCCCTCCCCCATCTATTATCACTTCCCATGGTAAATCATACGGCACAAATAGCCCAGAAAGGAAGTTAATCACAACTTCCTCTATAGCTCTTAGCAAATCTATTGTTTTTACCCATTTCATCACATGATCTATGGAAACCAGTATGCAGGCATTTTGATTTGATGGAAGATGGAATGGGCCAACAAAGTCCAATGCCCATTGTTTAAAGGGTTGTATGATTAGTTGGGGCCGCATTGGAATTTCATCAGATTGATCAGGTTGGCCCATCCTTTGGCATCTATCAAAGGCTTGGGCATATTTATTGCATCTTTAAAAATAGTGGGCCAATAATATTCCATCTATAGTACCTTCTGTCATGTCCTTCGATATGCAAAGTATCCCCCGTAGGGCTTGTCATGGAAAGCCTTCAGGAAGTCATAATTTCCATCCTCGCGAATGCATCTGCGTATACACATATCATACCCTGTGTGAAAAAGATATTCGTCAATCCAAGAGAGTCGGGCACTGCGCTGGACAATATGTTTCCTTTCCCTTGTTGTAAAATGCCTAGGTAGCTTCCCCACTGCTAGATAGTTTGCTACATCTGCATACCATGGCATCTTGACTGCTACGACAAACAAATTCTCATCTGGAAATTGGTCATCCACTACCAGTGGATCATTTATCTTTGGGACTCGAGACAGAAAATGAGTGACTGGGTTTTCCTTCCCCTAGCGATCTTTGATATTAATGTCAAACTCCTGCAAAAGAAATATCCAATGAGTCACTCGACCATTCGTGATAGGTTTGTTAGCTAAATACCTAATGGTGGAGTGATCAGTATACAGAAAAACATGATAGCCAGATATATAATGTCTAAATTTGTTTATGGCATAAATGACACCTAAGATTTTTTTTTCTGTTACTGTATAATTAATTTCAACAGCAGTAAGATTTTTGCCGATATAATATATAGCATAAGGTTTTATGTCCTCCTCCTAGCTGAGGACAACGCCTATTGCTGCATCTGATGCATCCATGGATATGTGAAAAGGCAGCTCATAGTTTTTTCCACGTAATACTGGTGCCATCGAGACTATTTTCTTCAAACCTATAAAAGTTGTGTCACATTTGTTAGACCATTTAAAATCAACATTTCCAATTAAAGAATATAAAGGCACAACAATTTGTGAATTTTTTTTGATAAACTTGCAATAATAGCATGCATACCATAGGAAGCTATGTACCTCCATCTGAGTACAGGGTGTAGGTAGTAGAAGAATTACCTGTATTTTTGCTAGATCTACCTATATCCCTGCTGTGGAAATATAATGTCCCAATATTACGCCTTCAGTCATCATCATGTGACACTTGACATTGCTTAAACATAACATGGTAGCAATGCATCGCTATAAAACCTTTTCTAATGTTTGTAGCACTTGATCAAAATCATTCGCATATGGAGTAAAGTCATCCATATAAACTTCAAGTCCTTCATTTATCTAATTAGCAAAAAGGTTGAGTATATCTCTCTGAAATGTAGTTAGGGAATTGCATAAGCCAAATGGTAGCACTCTGTAAGCGAATCTACCCTAGGGGCAGGTGAAGGTAGTTTTGTCTTGGCCTTCACGGGCAATTTGAATCTAATTGTAGCCATTGAAGCCGTCTAAAAAGGAAAAGAACTGCTTCCCCACCAAATTATCAAGGACTTGATCAATAAATGAAAGAGGGAAGTGATATTTCTATGTTGCCTTGTTCAATTCTCGATAATCCACATAAATACGCCACTTCTCGTTTTTCCTGGGGGCAACCACCAATGGAGAGACCCATTTTCTATCTGAAATAGGATAAATGGAATTCACGCCCAACTTCTGTAACTCTTCTTTTACAATGTCCTTGAGATTCAGATTCAATCTTTGTTGAAGCTGTCGGATATGACGAGCATCCTTTTCGGTGTAGATGTGATGTGTACAGAACTGTGGGTCTATACCCTTCATGTCAGGGTAATCCTATAAAGTCCCCTATGGCCTTACCACCGAACGATCAACAAGTTCTAGTAGGGTGGTGGTTGGTTCCAAAGCTGTAATACCAAGTTCTTGACATGTTTATGTTGTTAAGATGTTAATGGTCGCACCCAGATCAACTAGTGTATTGGGAAAGGAGCGACCATATATTTGAACTGTAACTATGGGATTCCCAAGGTCTTCATACTTTACCAGAGTTTCTCCTCCCAAGAGTAAATCAAATAAGGTCCCTACAACATGAATGGTGGGTGAAGTTTTTGCTTGCCTCATAAGCTTCTTTACACATAGCTCTTTAATTGTTTTAACGTAAATGGGAATATCTTGGATGGCCTGGAGGAGAGGAATTTTAATACAAATATTTTTTAGTTCCCTTAGAAGATCAAAATTTGGATGAAATATTTTTTTAGGTATCGTTAACATTTTAGTGAATGGGGGATAATTAACTATGAGTTTTCCAAGATCTTCATGTTGATTTGTCTCTTCTCCTTTTTTTATTTATGTATCAATTACAGTTGGTGGTATATGTATAGGTGGGGTTTCAATCTCGATTGATGGTTGCTCCCTGTTTTTCTTAAGGGTGATGATACGTCCAAACCTTAATCTCAGTTCATTACATTCTTTTTGTTCAATCTCATAGTCTGAGCTTTCGACAATTTGCACCAACTAAACTGATCAGTTATTGGGATTCAGATTCGGTTGAGTTGACAATTGAGGGCATAGAAGAGGCTGAGGATTTTGTTGTAATGGATATGGATCTGATAATGTCAGTTGAGGTTGAGGACCTATCCTCATAGGTGTATTGGATATCCCCAAAGGTTACTGCCAATTTGTAGACAAGTTCGGATTTTGAGAAGTGGATGCAGGCCACTGAGATGGATACGGATTACCTTGCCAAATAGGGGTAAAATGAGAATTTGGACAACCATTACTCAGAAAGGATTGAGTTGGCAAAGGTGCCATAGAGAATGGCTGGGATTTCCAATTCGAGTAAGGTGATTTGCCTTGCCATGTTGCCCCACGATTCTGTTGCTAATTAAATTATGAAGAAGGAAATAACTGGGACGTGTCTTATGACATACCTGAAGGTTTGGCCTGCCACTATCGACGTTGGTTCATTAAATATACCAGCTCTGTCTCTTCTTCTGCTTCCTTGAAAACTTATTTTATCCCTAGAAGTGATGGACATTGTTTAGTGGTTTGATCCTTAGTGCAGATAGTGCATGTCTGAACCATGTCCAATGGACATTTCCGTTGGTTGTGCTTCTTCTGGCAGCATGGACAGAAAACAAACAATTTCTATTCTGCTAAGGCTTGTTTCTGTTTAGTCTGTAGGACGTCCAGCTGCATTGTGAGGGTGCCTAGGATGTCTGTCTTGAAATATTCCAGGAGGTTACTAATTTCCATTAGTGTTACACCTCCACTGTGTGGATTGCTTCCCCTGGTCATAGGTTCTTGTCTTCCTACTCTTGTGTGTGTGATTCCTTGCGAACAGTTGATATGCAAGCGAATGATTTCATCATAATATTCTTGAGAAATATCTCCTTTCCCCATTAAATTTAGAGTTTCTATGCATTGTTCTTTCATTCCTTTAATTAAGATAGCTCTTAGGACTTCTTTTGGTAAGGTGGTGTGTGGAGATCTCTGCAAATTATAATGAAATGATTCGACATATTCTTCTAGAGTTTCATTATCCTATGCAACCATCTTAAAGATTTCATATTTTAGTTCCCTAGTCTTGCAAAAGTCCTGGTATTTTGTGAGGAAGGAAGTTTTCATGTCATCCCTAGAATTAATAGTACATCCACCTAGACCCATGAACCATCTCAAGATTGCTCCCTTCAGAGTACAAGGGAATAGTTTTAGCTTTTGAGAGTCAGTGGTATAGTGATACCCTCTACAGAGGATATCAAATGTGAATAGGAAGGCATTAGGATCCTCCGTGATCATCCCATGGAAATTTGGGATGATATGTAAAGGAATAGCCTCCATAGGGGCATTGGCCACTTGGTTGACTATGGGTTATTCCAATGTCGAGGTTTGAACTTGAGGTAGCTGACTGTCCATTTGGTAAAAAATATACCAATATCCTTCAGGAATTTCAGGAGGTGTTATTTGAGTGAGCGGAGGATTAGCAGTTCGAGTTGGTTTCGCAGCACTTCCTAGATCTTGGATCACAGTAGATCCTTGTTCATACATCTGAGGTCCTACCTTAGCAGTTCCACTCGTTTCTCCCTCTCCTTCTCTTAAGTTACAAGATATTCCCTCTTGTAGAGGACGAGAATGTAAATTTGTTGTAACCTGAAGACTTTGTTTAGATCCTCCAATTTGGCTTTGAATCTCAGCGTAGGTTGCAGATGGTGAGCCTGCTACCTGAGGGATTACAGTAGGGATTTTCCCAGATACAGTTTGGAATACTACGGATGCTTGAGACTGTGCTTTTCTTACGATTTTGTCTACAAAAGTTGTTATCCCAAGGTTCATTGATCCCTTGGGTTTTGTGGATTTAGGTGGGGGGTTCTGATCTTTTTCTATCTTTATATTCCTAGTCATTCATAAAAAAACCTATTCCTATTTAACCTCTATGCTTTTGCTGAAAAGCGAGCTGGAGATGAAGCACTTTAATTGCTAGTTATGTATGTTCTTACCTCTCGTTTTTAAAACCAAATTGTTTTATAGCAAGATAAAAGGAAATAACTTTGAGACACTCCCCCCAGTAATGATGCCAAAATGTTGGTGCACTAAGATGTATTTTTACAGGCAATCTTAATTCCTATGTTAATAATCAACCCAGGGTAAGTCTTTTTATTTCAAGAGTGTCAGCACTATATATGCAATGAATTCAGAGGTTAACTAATAATGAAAGAAATTGGAATCATTGCAATTTATAATGACTATCTCTTTTAAATTCAATCCAAACCACTCCGAAAGAAATAAATCTAAGGGAGATTCATAACGCACTTTTCAATTCTACTTAATCCATTCTGGAAGAAAATGAATCTGAATGCAACTAGAAAGAATCACACTTGGCAATCTTAACTAGAATTGAAGCTAACTCATTTAATCATGAAATATAACTATAACAATTGAACAACAAATAGTAATTTAACAACAGATGATAATTGAACAACAAATGCTAAATGAACAACAAATAATAAGTGAACAAGAAATAACCATGTAAGCATTTCACAACAAGAAATCAATTATATCTTTGAAATCTATGATAACATTACTTGGAATGAACAACGGTCTAATGGCAGAACTAACATAAACAATTCAATCAAGAGAATCACACACATCTAACACACAACTAAATCTAAATCTTGAATAAACAGCAAACGTATATTAGAATCATCAATTCTCACGGTAATCAAAATTATATTAACTTAGGAATAACAAATAATAAAGAATAAATAGAAAGGATTATAACACAGGTGAAGCAGCACATCTTCTCTTGACTGGGCCCAAAGTCTCCAGAAGCCCCCATTATTATGTACTCAGAAGATGATTATAAATTAAACATAGTCTTCTTCATTAAAACAAGTAACAAAGCTATAGCATCACCAAGAGGAAAGTATTATATGTCAAAAATAATAGTTACAAACTGTGAATTTATGAACTAGTCATCTAGTTTGCCTTTCGGTCTTATACATAACATTTAGAAAAGTAAATAGATAAAAGTGAATCCTCAGGATCAGGGGATCCTGAGGATTTCACAATACTCGATATGTTTCCATCATAAAATAGCATCAGTCTGCTGAGTCTTCCATTGTCCTGCTTTGTCTCAGATGTTGTCTTTTTCCTTGACGAGTTGTTGTTGTTCTATCGATTGAACAACCATCGTCCAATCTGCATCTTCTGCACATAAATATAGTAGAAATTAGTTTTCCATGCCTGGATTTATCTAATTTATTACTAATTTCTTTTACCCAACTTCAGTTGTTGTTTCCTCTACTATTATCCATACAAAAAAGATAGACATGTGAAGATGAATGCTAAATAAAGCAATTTACAAGGAGAAAACATACATTTTTCTCGTCCCAACAAGTGAGGTGAGGGCGAGTGATGACATTTGTGTTGGGGGCCTATTGGGATAGGGTCTCTAGGGTCAGTTTTGGGGTTAGTTAACCCAAATTTTCTA